>JBBDGP010001113.1:4047500-5247500 GCA_037952835.1 Lithobates septentrionalis
TGCATGCGAATTTGGTCCCCTGGTGGGTGAATTTTAGGGAGAACGGGAAGCCCCATTGATACTTAATGGCATGACGTTGAAGTTCCAGTAGATGAGGCTTCATTGCACGCCTCTTAGATATTGTTAACTGGGATAAGTCAGAAAATAGTTGATAACTATGTCCCTGAAATGTTAGATTATTTTTCCCTCTAGCCGCTTCTAAAAGTTGTTCTTTTGAACGAAAAAAATGAAATTTTGCTATAATATCCCTGGGGGGCCATCAGTTTTTTTGGGCATGAGTGCCCTATGTACTCTGTCCATTTCAAGCCTTTCCACTGAAATGCCAGGTAGTAATTCTTGGCATAATGCTGTGATTGTTGATTGCAGATCTGTGATTGATTCTGGTAAGCCTCTGAATCGCAAATTTGATCTTCTGGCACGATTCTCATAGTCCTCCAGTCTATTCTGTAAAATAATATTTTCCTCTTTGAGGACATCTATTTCAGAGAAAGCATCCTGTGTAGAATTTTCTATATCTTCCATTTTCATTTCCAATACTTCAGTGCGTCTCCCCAATTCTCTGATCTCTCTAGTCAGATTACTAGTAATTTGCTCTGATGTTTGTTGTAATGCTTTATGTAACATTTTTTCAAATTGTTTCAAAATGTTAGAAGGAATATCAGAGTTTTGTTGTGAAGAATGTAACATATTTGAATCAGGTTCAGAGTCAGAATCCCCTGAGGAGATAGCTTTTGGCTGCTTGGATTTGAGTTTCTTGTCTGAGGTAAAATTACCTGAGGAGGTGCCTTTTTCATAGTATGTCTTGCCTGGGTGCTGCTATTAGAGCTAGTTTTGGTTTTATTCCTGGCACCTCCCAGCACCATTATTCTTGAATAATGTCCCCCTCACCTCTAGGGTGAATAGTAACAAGATTTTTACAGTTTCTGTGTCCGTGGGCTGCCTTTATTTGCGGTTTATTCTCCCTCACAGAGCGGAGCTCTAGCCCGGCATGTCCGTCATACTAGCCTCCCACACAGTGCAGGGTTTAGTGAATTTCAAAGAAGTTTAAATGCTGAACCCCATTGAAATCAATGGGAGCCAAATGAAGGCAAAGGGTTGCCAAAATAGCATGGGGTAGAGAGGTGGGCACTGCCCTGGAGGACATTTACCAGTGCAAAAAATGAAAAAAAAAATAATTTTATCCAAGAGCACTGATTTGTTTTAAAGCACTGACATTTACAAATGAAAATTACAGTAGTTTTAAACAGCAAAAATTATTACTACAAAGAAAAAAAATACACAGTTTAGATTGCCAGCAAATGGCATTTTCCTTTTGGCTTCTATTTAAAAAGGACCAAGACCCCTCCAAAGCAGGGTTGCCAACCTCCCACAATTTTTTTTATTGGCAGAACATGGAACATTTACTGACAAAGCACATTTTTTACTGACAACCTAACAAAAATGACAGAAATCCTAATAGAAACTAAAACAATCAATATTTAAACGGTATAAACACAATCTGTAAACACTGACAATGCCCATAACAGGTAATTGGCCTGGTTTACATTTAAAAAGTCAACACAGCATGACATTTATCAGCTACCCTGCTGGAATACAGTTGAAAAACAAGTTCTGTTATGCATGCCAAAGAGAGCAATGGGCATGATCAGATTGTGTCTAATAGTGGGAGTGGCCTAAAAGAGGATGAGTAAACAGAACCACTCCTTGACCACCTACACTAAATGAACATAGCAGCTGCGTGGGTGAGTGCACATTGCCTTGGCCTCGTTGCTTAGCTTGATAGTGCACTTGCCTGTTGAGCTCAATGGGGCTGCACAGCAGCTACAAGCCAGCCCAGTCCACACTGAGGGAGCTGACATTTTGCCCTCAGCGTTTCTTTCGGGTTCGCGGCTCCGATGCTGTGAGTGGGCAGAGCTGCGATGACGTCACTCCCATGTCTTCTTCCCGGCAAGGCCCGGCAGCGTCTGCCGGACCTTCAGTCGGGCATTCACATCGCATGTGCCGCTGATGTCAGTGGCTGGATGCAAAGTGGATATCACCTAAACAGTACAAGTTTAGGAGATATTAATTTTACCTACAGGTAAGTCTTATTACAGGCATACCTGTAGCTAAAAATTAAAAATAGGGGTATACAACCGCTTTAAGTACAGAGTGAAGGGTTTAAGTGTGGGCTTCATACAGAGTGCAGGGTTCAGGTGAGCACTACATACAGAGTGTAAGGTTCAGGTGTGTGCTATGTACAGAGTGCAGTTTTCAGAGGTGCGTTGAATATAGAGTGCAGGGTTTAGGGGTACACTGCATACAGAGTGCAGAGTTTAGCGGTGCGCTGCTGGCAATTTAAACTGTATATAATTTTTTCTTTGTAGATGTAATTTTTGTGGCAGCACATTCTACAGCAAGAATTAAAATGTGGCTCCAATTTTGATGAGGATGAGGACTTCTTTTCCATATGCCTGGCCCAGTTGTTGTGGAGGTCTGTCAACTGGGGGCTTTTCAGAAATTGTAAGTCCTCTTTAACCACTTCAAAGCCATTTCTCACATACATGTAAAAATCAACAGTTTTTGCTAGAAAATTCCTTAGAACTGCAAAATAATATATATTTTCTGAAAGCAAAGTCCCTGGAGAATAAAATTGTGGGTGTTGCAGTTTCTTACATCACACAATATTTGTGCTGTAGTTTATCAAATGCAAATTTTCAGGAAATTATACACTTTAGTGCACACAAGCACGATATAATACCCAATTTTTGGTAAAATATAAAAGATGGTGTTACACTTAGTAAATAGATACCGAACATGTCACACCTTAAAATTGCATACAATTTTTTTTGGAACGGTGAAAAACTATAGTACTTAAGAATCTTCATAGGCGATGCTTCAAAGCCTTTACAGGTTACCAGTCTGCAGTTATGCAGGAGGTATGGTGCTAGAATTACTGCTCTTACTCATACTGTAAATACCTTTTTTCCCTTTTTTTTAATTTTTTTATATCTGTACAAAAATGTTTTGCCTTTTATTTCTATTTTAAACTAAATGTTGATTTACAAGGTGATCATTTACAATAATTCTAAGTATCCTCTCACCATGAAATAACCAAAAGTGAATGATAAAAAAGTCCAAAAATAAAAAATCTTCTGTAGTGTAATGTGCCAGAATATTCTGTGATAATATAGGTGATATTCCTGCTCTGTAGATAATAACACACTCTGTTATGTGGGACATTCATGACGATACCTAACAAGTGTGGTGCGATCACTGTTTATATATGCATGTGGGACCTACAGTACATACACAAGCGCATTTACGCATAAACACGGGGGAGGGGGGGGGAAGAGCCCTTTAATTTAATTTTAATTATAGTATTTATTTTATTTACATTTATTTTTTATACTGTCTCTTTATTTTTTATTTTTTTGAACGTTATCATTTTCACGATGTATGAACAACATCTCTTTTGATAACATGGGCTCTGACAGGCAGGGGTGGATTAATGCACAGGCTGGTCTAGGCTGCAGGCTAGGGCCCCACGTGTGCAAGGGCCCCCGATTGGCCATGATATTTTTATTAATTTATATATATTTATGTATATGTAGAATAAAAACCATGCCTGCGTGTTATACGAATACGCCGATAAATGTTTTTTACCAACAGGTGTCGGGGATCGGGCGGTCCGCCCCGGGTGCCACCCATTGGGGGGGGGTGTCAGGCCAGCTGTACCGCCTCTCCTGGCCCTGGGACAGCGCTTCCAGCATACTTTAAAGTTGAGAAAACATTGCTGCCAACCCTTTCTCATGCACAGTTCCTCGTGTGTCACTCTCAATGTAAATGAAAGTCTCTTAATACCTCACTTAAAGCCGCTCTGTCTGGCCGCTCTCCTCCTCCCGCTCCACCTCCTTCCCGAGTGTAGCCTTTGATTGCAGGAGGAGAGAGGTCATGTGACCATCAATGAAACAGCAGAGGAGAGCAGTCACATGACCGGGTCACGAAGAACGGCATTAATTGAGGTATTTAGAAGCTTTGATTTACAATGAGTGACACAGGAGGAGCGGTGTATGAGAAAGGGCTGGCAGTGATGTTTTCTCAACTTTAGAGTATTCTTTCCCAGGAGACTGGGGGTCTCCTGGGAGTGCAGGGGGGCTTTATAATGAAGGAGGCCTGTGTTATATGCAGGCAAAGGGGTCTGTATACTATGCAGATGTCTGTGTACTGTGCAGGGAAAGGGGTCTGTGTACTATAGGCGTGTAATATAGGTCTACCCTTTTACACATGGCACTAAATAATTTATTTTCTGGTAAACCATGCTTAGGAGGGGGCCACACAAAAAGTAGGCTAGGGGCCCATGACCACCTTAATCCTCCACTGCTGACAGGTTCTCTTTATGGGGTCTATTAGAACCTAGATCTCTCCTCTGCCCTCCAAAGACTGAGATTGGTTTGATCACCTGTTTTACAAGCAGGTAACAGCTTGTAAACAAACAAACCAAAACCGAAAGTGACAAAATCCTTGCCGTTGCTGGTTTCTAACATCGCAGACATATTCACAGATCATTCAGGGAGAGTCTGGGAAAGGCGATGGGTGGCAGTGGAGGACCCCCTTCCTTCACCTATAAAAGTGATCAGGCAACTGTATAGCCAGACACAGCCAATGACAGATCACTGTACAATTGTGTTGCTAGCTGTGATTGGTCACAGTGATTACATGGTACAGACAGCGCCAAACACAGCCAATCTGTACCATATGATTAGCTGTAGTCAATCGCAGCTAATTACAATACACACTGAATGAATCAATTTAATAAAATTCACTGGTATAAGCGATCATAATGTGTAAAAAAAATCCTGATCGGGGGGCGCATGCGCGGCGCGATGCGGGACGGACGCTGCTGAGCTGAGCTCCGTCTGACGAGGCAGGCCAGGCACGATACCCGGGGCTAACCCCAGCTAGAAACAGCACCATCTGACCGATCACCCCCGCGGGATCAATCTGTGCATGCCATCCGGCAAAAAGGAGCGACGGAACCGCTCCCAACATACCCTCACAAACTACCTCATTAGTATGGAGAGGAAGATGACCCAAAATGGCGCCGGCCACCATGCGGCCTCCAGCGGTCCGGAACATACAACCAAAGACAGTGAGTACCCTCAGCCCCTTTCCAAAGCAGACCTAGATGCAAGCCTGTCTGCAATCTATGATAGATTTGTGGATAAACTAGAAAGGGAGATTCACAAGTCTACCACCGCTCTCTCACAGGAGATTGCCAGCATAGGAGGCCGCACAGACCTATTAGAAGCCAAACATGATGAACTAGCCATCGCACATAATGACCTCAGAAAGGACTATGAAACATTGGCAGACAGTTTTTCTTTCATGCAGGCTCACATCGAAGATCTCGATAATAGGAACAGACGTAACAATATAAGAGTGCGCGGTGTTCCAGAGTCAGTCACAGACATTAATAATGTCATTACAAAGCTCTTCCATGATCTTGTACCAGACAAACCTCTCTCTGCTTTTGCATGTGACAGAATGCACAGGGCTCTGCGCCCTAAACCTACAGCAGATAAACCTCCCAGAGATATAATAATGTGTATGAAGGACTTTCTCACCAAAGAAGATGTAATGCGTGCTGCCAGAAATTCCCCATCCATAGAATTAGATGGAACAAGGCTGCAGATTTTCCCTGATATCTCCCCTGCGACTTTGGACCGAAGACGCAGAATGAAAGAAGTCACAAATGTCCTTCAATCAGCCAGAATCAAATATAGATGGGGATTCCCGTTCAAATTGTCATTAACCCATAATGGCAATTCCTACACGGTCTACAATGTCATTGAAGGAAAAGACTTATGCCGCGTACACACGGTCGGACTTTTCACCTGCAAAAGTCCGACGGACGCCGCCAGACAAAGTCCGGCGGAAAGTCCGACCGTGTGTGGTCTCCATCGGACTTCCGACGGACCGTTTCGGTCGGATTTTTGCGGAAATCCGACGTACTTTAGATTTGAAGCCTGCTTCAAATCTTTACGTCGTACCTCCGCCGGACTCAGTTCCTGACGGAAAGCCCGTTCGTCTGTATGCTAGTCCGAAGGACCAGATGCGACGGAGGAGCAGGTTACTGCATCTCGCGCTCGCTGCAATAGGAAAAACAAATCTTCCTATTGCGGCGAGCGCGGGGCATACCAGGCCCTTAGGTCTGGTATGGATTATAAAGGGGAACCCCCTACGCCGAAAAAACGGCGTGGGGTCCCCCTAAAATCCATACCAGACCCCGATCCGAGCACGCAGCCTGGCCGGTCAGGAAAGGGGGTGGGGACGAGCGAGCGCCCCCCCCCCCCTCCTGAACCGTACCAGGCCGCATGCCCTCAACATGGGGGGTGGGTGCTTTGGGGGAGGGGGGCGCCCTGCGCCCCCCCCCCAAAGCACCTTGTCCCCATGTTGATGAGGACAAGGGCCTCTTCCCGACAACCCTGGCCATTGGTTGTCGGGGTCTGCGGGCGGGGGCTTATCGGAATCTGGGAGCCCCCTTTAATAAGGGGGCCCCCAGATCCCGGCCCCCCACCCTATGTAAATGAGTATGGGGTACATGGTACCCCTACCCATTTACCTAGGTAAAAAGTGTCAGTAATAAAACACAACACAGGTTTTTAAAATAATTTATTAAACAGCTCCGGGGGGGGGTCTTCTTCCGTCTTCGGGAGTCCCTCCGGTTCATCTTCTCCCGGCGTCCGGTTGGTTCTTCTCCGCTCTCCGGCCTCTTCTCCCGGTGTCCCAGGTCTTCGGCCGGCCCCTCCGCTTTCTTCAGGTAGCTCTATTGCCAGCAGAGGTCCGGACTTCTGGGCTTCTTGGCTTCTTGGCTTCTTGTGTTCTCTTCTCTTCTCTTCCCCCAGATGTTGACACGAAGCTCTCTCCGGCTGGACTGGTCTCTGAGGGCTGCGTTGTGACTTATATAGGCGGAGACCCCGCCCCCATATGATGTCACAGTCCCTGGGCATGCTGGGACCAGTCCAGCCGGAGAGAGCGTCGTGTCAACATCTGGGGAAGAGAAGAGAAGAGAAGAGAAGAGAAGAGAAGAGAAGAGAAGACAAGAAGCCCAGCAGCTCAGAAGTCCGGACCTCTGCTGGCAAGAGAGCTACCTGAACACAGCAGAGGAGCCGCCGAAGAACTGGAACACCGGGTGAAGAGAGCGGAGAAGAACCAACCGGACGCCGGGAGAAGATGAAGCGGAGGGACCCCCGAAGACGGAAGAAGAGACCCCCGGAGCAGTTTAATAAATTATTTTAAAAACCTGTGTTGTGTTTTATTATTAACACTTTTTACCTAGGTGAATGGGTTAGGGGTACCATGTACCCCATATTCATTCACATAGGGTGGGGGGGCCGGGATCTGGGGGCCCTCTTATTATAGGGGGCTCCCGGATTCCGATAAGCCCCCCGCCCGCAGACCCCGACAACCAACGGCCAGGGTTGTCGGGAAGAGGCCCTTGTCCTCATCAACATGGGGACAAGGTGCTTTGTGGTGGGGGGGCACCGTAAGGCGCCCCCTCCCCCAAAGCACCCCCCCATGTTGAGGGCATGCGGCCTGGTACGGTTCAGGAGGGGGGGGCGCTCGCTCGTCCCCACCCCCTTTCCTGACCGGCCGGGCTGCGTGCTCGGATCGGGGTCTGGTATGGATTTTGGGGGGGACCCCCACGCCGGTTTTTCGGCGTAGGGGGTTCCCCTTAAAGTTCCATACCAGACCTAAGGGCCTGTGACGGGGCTCGCAAGGTTTCAATCTCGCCAAAAAAAGCGGCGAGATTGAATTCCTTTTCTAGTCCCGTCGTACCCGAGTCACGTTCAAAATGAACGGACTTGTCCGTGTGTGGGAAAGTCCGTTCATTCTGAAAGTCCGGCGGAAGTCCGTCGGGAAGACCGGATTCCGGAAAGTCCGGCCGTGTGTAGGCAAGTCCGGCCGTTCAGAAAGTCCGGCGGTAGTCCGCCGGAAGTCTGGCGGCAAGTACGTCGGACCTAGCTTTCTAGAAAGTCCGACCGTGTGTACGCGGCATTACTCATTAAACTAGGTCTGCTAGACCCACAACCATCACAGCGTTTACCTGCCACTCCTAGATCTTCACCTATATGGTCCACACCTTCTACCAGACGCATTCCGAGAGATCAAAGAAGATGGCAACAGCACTCCCCCCAAGATCGTGCCGCCTGATATGTTTCTACAGCACTCAAGCATGCGACTTAGCGGTCACTTTCACAAGATGATTTTCTAACCTCAGCCTCGGCTCTTCTCCCCTGCCTGACTCCCCAGCGAGGTGTAAATCCTCAAGCTTACTGTAAATGCTCCTGATGCTACAATCAACTCTGGCTCAGAACCTTGGAGCAGAACTCTTATTCATTCTCCTACCCAGACGATTACCACTATTTTTGTTTTTTCGTCCTAATTTTTTCATGGACTCTCCCTTTAGGAGGAATAAGTTTGTAAGAGGATACAGTGGGGGGTGGGGGGGCTGGGAAGGGAAGCTCCCATGTTCCCATGTTCTCATAATTTTTTATATACTGTTTTGGTTCTTTCCTTTGGTTCTTTTTCTCCTATTTAGGTATCCGGCTCTTATATTTACCCTCCTCACTTAAGATCAGACATCATAGATGTTATTCTCTAACCCGGATAGAGGAGGGAAGTGGTAGAGAGAAATAACCTATTATACAAATGCTCTCCTTGTTCACTTCTAGAAGATTTATACCTTTTAGTGATATGCTAAGGTTATCTCTATAATGTTCTTACCATGCACTAATCCCCTTTTTTTTGGTTTCATACCTAGTTTTTACCCTACAAATTGCCTGGCCTATCCGCCGTCGCTAGTTTGACCCCCATTCTGCCTGAGGGGCCTGCGGCCCTGCCTTCCCCTAGTGGGGGGCTGCACTCCCCGCTGGCGGAATTTGGACGACCCAGTCCTTTTGTAAAATTTACTAGGCTGAACGACTTTAAGTCCTTCAGTCCCCTTTTTTTTGTTATTTTATTAGTTGGTATTTTAGCCCTTTTGGCAATTTATGCAAATATTATATTTTTGGGTAATTCCAAATGTTTAACATCCATTATTCATCATAATAACATACTGAATTCAAGCTTTAATACAAAACTATTGATCTCATTTCGATTTATGAAATCACATATAACCGATCACCTCAACATCATCCCACTGGTACTATCCCCCCTATTCTGGTATATATCGATCCTCATCTATATAATTAGAATTATCATCCTCAATAAATATGGGTCTTAAAGTATTCTCCCATAATGTCCAAGGCCTTAATTCTCCCAATAAACGTAAAAAGGCATTCAAACAATACAAAAGATTGGGTGCAGACATAATACTAATGAGACCCACTTTTCTACCTCCAATCACCCACAATACTTTGACAAATCATTTAACCAATTCCACTATACTACATTCTCCAACAAATCTCGTGGTGTCGCTGTTTTTATTAAAAATTCCATAATTTTTGAACCCCAATCTATTTACAAAGATGAAGACAGTAGATTCATCATCTTAAAGGGCAGTATAAACAGAAGAAATATCACTATAACTTCCATATACGCCCCAAACGAGGCCCAGACAACATTCTTCACTAAATTCTTCAACGTACTAGAACAATATATTTCACCTCATTTGATAATTGGAGGCGATTTCAATCTATCTGCACACCCTGCTCTTGACAGAAGTAAAGTGGCCCCCTCTTCCAAAGCTTTTAGTAAAACCATTAACCGCTCTCTTAGCAAACTGCAGCTAATTGATTCCTGGAGGGCCCATAATATTGGTATCAGAGCATATACCCATTATTCCCACCCTCACGGTTGTTTTGCCAGGTTAGATTACATTTTTTGCACACCAATCCTTTTAGCAAACTCTTCCAATACAGACATACACCCATGCCCATGGTCAGACCACAACATAGTAGAGTTTGATACCTCTCATATCGGCATGACTCCCACCCCCTTTAATTGGCGCCTCAATGATTCACTCCTATCTAACCCCTCCACTGTCCAACAAATAAATACCCATATTGAAGAATATTTCCACACAAACACCTCGGAAGAGGTCCTCCCAACCTTGGTCTGGGCAGCCCACAAAGCTGTTTTGAGAGGTCATCTGATTAACATTGCCGCAGCCAGAAATAAATCTAAACTGACGGAAATTAAATGTCTTACCAAAGAACTCCATGATCTATATAATAAACTAAACAATAATATCACCCCAGATTTATTAAACCTCATTCAAATAAAACGTAAAACCCTAAACACATTACTTTCTGAAGACACAGAGAAATCCCTCAGATTTTCCAAAGCCAAATTCCTATTACATGGTAACTCTTCCTCAACAATGTTTGCCAGAAAACTAAATCAAGACACTAAACCCCCACACGTTTATAAACTTTGTAACCAGAAAGGCAATATCGTAACACACCCCCAAGATGTCCTAAAAATTTTCACCTCGTTCTATAAAAACCTCCTTTCTGGCCCCCAAACACACCCACCTCCCAACACGTTAGACTGGTTAAACTCCCTTCAACTCCCTAAGCTTACCCAACTCCAAACCTCTTCGTTGAATGACCCATGCACGGACAGCGAAATTCTCAACATTATAAAATCCCTCAAAACATCGACAGCACCAGGCCCAGATGGCTTCACCACATCATATTATAAAAAATTTGCCCCATTACTGACCCCCAGTCTCACCAAAATGTTCAATTATATCCTATCAGGTGGTCACTTCCCAGAAGATATGCTACTGGCCAACCTATCATTAATCCCTAAACCTGAAAAGGACCATTCCCTTCCCCAAAATTTCCGTCCTATTTCAGTCCTCAACAACGACCTCAAATTATTTGGCAGATTGCTGGCAAATAGGCTTGCTACGGTTATCACCTCCCTGATCCACACGGATCAAACGGGCTTTATCCCAGGCAGACAAATAGTCGATAACATTAGACTTGTCACAAACATTGTTCAAGATGCCAACCTCCACTCTCGCCCCCTCTATCTGCTCAGCCTTGACATCCACAAGGCCTTCGATAGTGTTAATTGGTCCTACTTAAATCACCTTTTACCTAAATACGGCATATCCGAAAAATTTATACACGGATTTAATGCTCTATACCACTTACCCCAAACCAGAATCAGAATTCCAGGGAATAACTCAGATTTCTTCCCCCTAAGCAGAGGAACCAGACAGGGCTGCCCTCTCTCCCCCCTCCTTTTTGCCCTAGCCATCGAGCCCCTCGCAGTCGCCATCAGAAATAACCCTAATATCAAAGGCTATCAAAAAGTCCCATATCACTTTAAACTCAGTCTTTATGCTGACGATGCACTTCTATTTTTAACAGACCCACTAATCTCAATTCCCAACCTCCTCTCAGATCTCCATTCATTCCATAAACTTTCTGGTCTATTTATTAACACAAACAAATGCTCCATTCTACCTATCAACAGCCCCCCAAACTTAACCTCACTTCTGAAGAAAAACTTCAACTTCATATGGTCCTCACACTCCTTTAAATACTTAGGAGTCAATATCACAATATCCCACAACCTCTTATATAAAAGCAACTACCTTCCCCTTTTCTCACGAATCAATTCACTGTTAAAAATCTGGTCCTCTTACCATATTTCCTTCCTCGGAAGGATTTGTGCCTTTAAGACGACAATCCTTCCAAAACTATTATACTATTTCAGAGCTCTTCCCATTAATGTACCCAAAACAAAACTGGAATCCCTACAACGTGAAATCAATAGATTTATTTGGAACAACAAAAAACCCAGATGTAGTTACAATCTTATGCATAGACCACAAGATAGAGGTGGGCTGGGACTCCCCAACCTTTGGCTTTATTTCCTAGCAACCAAACTAGTACAAATGGCTCAGTGGTCTTCCCCTGATACAAATGTCTCCTGGTTGACCTTTGAGTCCACCTCTATTCACCCTTTGAATATCAAAGGAATTCTGTGGTCCAACACAAAACTACATTATATTCTAAATAAAAAAAACACTTTAATTGCCCAACTTATACTCCTTTGGAATAGAATCAAAGATAACTTTAAACTCCAATCTGCAACCCCTCCATTAGCCTCATTCTTGGGGGACCCCAGATTCCCGCTTGCTTTCCTTGATCACACACCCTTTTTCAACTGGATCAAACACAATATTACCACTTTAAAGTCTATCACACTCAACTCTAAATTTCCATCTTTTGCCTCACTACAATCCAGATTTAATCTCCCCCCCTCGGAATATCACCAGTACACCTTGGTCCGCGAGTTCTATTCTACATACTACTCATTATCTGTTATTCCCCCTAGTACTTTATTCGAACACATCTGTATCTCTTCACCTAGAGACAAAGGATTGATATCCTTCCTCTATAACAACCTCAATAACCATCTCCAACCGGAAAAAACTGGCCCCATGATTAGATGGGAAGCAGAGATTGGTAGCTCATTCCCAACGGACTCGTGGACCAAGATGATTAAAAACCTCCGCAAAAGTAATTGCGCTGCTGCATTTAGAGAATCCCCAATGAAACTTCACATCAGGTGGTACATGACTCCATCTAGGATACATTCCTTCTACCCCTCATCCTCCCCGAACTGTTTCAGAGGTTGTCTCCTGGAGGGCAGTTATATCCACATCTTTTGGGACTGTAAATATCTGAAACCAATATGGGATAAGTTAATCAACAAACTAGAAAACCCTCTTAAGAAAAAAATTTCCCTATCCCCCCAAATATGCCTCTTATATGCTACAGTTCCAGATGTCCCCTCTCCTTGCAACAGATTAATCCACTCTCTAATCAGTTCAATACACTGGATGATAGCCTTTAACTGGAAAACACAAAACTTACCATGGCCCCAGGTTGAATCTAGAATGGAATCACTTAGACTTTCCGAAAGAATTCATCATACCCTATCTGATACTATGCATATTTATAATGAAAAGTGGAAATTTTGGTCCTTACCAGACCTTCAATGCTTATAATTTTCCACACCCTACTAAAAATTTATTCTCCTATATTGTTGATTTTTATGATAACATATCCTTTATACGCTAATGATTAAATAATGTAACCCATCCTACTATATCAGCTTTGTATTATATATCCCTTATATCTTTATACAACATCTCCATTGTACCCTATTCATTAATTACCCAACTTTGTATATTCTACAAATATTTTCCACATTTGTTCAACCATATTGATGTACTCTGCAACCGTTTTATTATATGTCTTCCAAATAAACTTTTGTAAACAAAAAAAAAAATCCTGATCACTTCCCCAGAGTAGTACAATGTTACTATGGTAACTCTGTATTGCTCTGGTCACAATGTGTTAAAAAAACAATTGTAAAAAAAAAAAAAGAAAAATTAAAATTAAAAAGAGAAAAAACCTACTGTCACCAGTCAGTTTGACAGATCACTACCACACAAGTTACTGTATATGATGACTCTGTACTGCACTGGTGACAGGAGAAAAAAAAACGTGAAAAAAAAGACAACTTCAGAAAACTCTGAATGTCTCTTTCTAAATACCTTAGACTTTTTACTTTGCAAAAAGAGGTCATTTAGGGGGTATTTGTACTCAAGAACTAAGGCGGGCATTTTTGGGCCTCAAGAAATGAGGGTGTCAGGATTGATCAATTTTCATATACATATATACAGTATATATATGCCATAGTTTGTGGACTCTATAACTTTCCTACAGACTAAATGATATACATTGATTTGGGTTATTTTCACCATAAATTTATGCCATAAATTTATGAAGAAAGATTATTTATGTGCAGAATTTTTATAACAGAAACGGTAGAAAGACACATTTTCTTTTTTTAATTATCAGGGTTTTATTTGTTGATTTAGCAAAAAATTCAAAACCCTGTGGTGATTAAATACCACCAAAAGAAAGCTTTATTTGTTTGAAAAAAATGATATGATTTCAGGTTAGTTACTTTTCTCTAAATTTAGTATTTTAGACGGTTTTCTATTTATGCAGTGATTGAATGTTCTAAGCCCATAGACTATAATTTTTGCTCCTTACCTCACAGATGGCTAATACATTAGCCATCTATGGAGTAAGGTGTCAAATAAGGATGGGTGAACAATTCAGCCCAAGCATGAGTTTGGGCCGAACACTGGCTGTTCGGAAGTTCTCCGAACAACCTAATTATAGGGTCATTCAACCGTTTGTTTGACCCGCTGAATGACCACAATGCACTGTGCCGCCGCACAGTGCATTGAAAGCCCTGATTAGCTGAAGCAATGAAAGCTTTGCCCAATCAGGGCAAAGAGCACTGTCAGAGCCATGATTAAACGCTGCCATGATGACTGTGTCCAATCATGTCTCATTGCTCTTAATCCCGCCCCACACTATAAAATTATTTTTTTCATAGCGGCCATTTGTAGTGTGATAGCGGCGTGGAGAGAGATAGAACAGGGCTCTGTTCAGTGCTATTAGACTGTTAGTGTGCTATAGTGTTCTATTCTGATTCTATTGTCAGTGTAGAATATCAGTTTAGTGTGCATCTAGGGATAGTTCAGTGTGAGTGTAGTGCAACCATTCATCTTTACATTAGTGTGAATGTAGGGATGGTTCAGTCATTGTGAGTGTAGTGACCACCATTCATCTTTACATTGGTGTGAATGTAGGGATAGTTCAGTCAATGTGAGTGTAGTGACCGTTTAACCCAGTATATTTTATTACGTTACTGCAAGTTTAATGCCATATTGTTCTGTGCATTACTGCAAGTTTAACGCCATATAGTTCTGTGCATTACTGCAAGTTTAACGCTGTATATTTCATTGTGTTACTGCAAGTGTAACACCATATAGTTCTGTGTGTTACTGCAAGTTTAACACCATATAGTTCTGTGTGTTACTGCAAGTTTAACGCTGTATAGTTCTGTGCATTACTGCAAGTTTTATTGTGTTACCACAAGTTTAACACCATATATTTCATAGCATTACTGCAAGTTTAACGCATATAGCTCCGTGCGTTACTGCAAGTTTAACGCCATATAGTTCTGTGCATTACTGCTAGTTTAACGCCATATAGTTCTGTGCATTAGTGCAAGTTTCACGCCATTTGTTTTGTGCATTACTGCACGTTTAACGCCATATAGTTCTGTGCATTACTGCAAGTTTAACGCCATATAGTTCTGAACGTTATTGCAAGTTTAACGCTGTATATTTCATTGCGTTACTGCAAGTTTAACGCCATATATTTCATTGCGTTACTGCAAGTTTAATGCCTTAAAGTTCTGTGCGTTACTGCAAGTTTAACGCCATATAGTTCTGTGCGTTACTGCAAGTTTAACGCCGTATAGTTCTGTGTGTTACTGCAAGTTTAACGCCGTATAGTTCTGTGCGTTACTGCAAGTTTAACGCCATATAGTTTTGTGCGTTACTGCAAGTTTAATGCTGTATATTTCATTGTGTTACTGCAAGTTTAACGCCATATAGTTCTGTGTGTTACTGCAAGTTTAACGTCATATAGTTCTGTGTGTTACTGCAAGTTTACTGTTGTATATTTCATTGCGTTACTGCATAGTTGTATAGTTCTGTGCGTTACTGCAAGTTTAATGCCATATAGTTCTGTGTGTTACTGCAAGTCTTATGCCCTGTACACACGATCAGACATTGAACGAACATTCCGACAACAAAATCCATGGAATTTTTTCCGATGGATGTTGGCTCAAACCTGTCTTGCATACACACGGTCGCACAAAGTTGTCGAAAAATCCGATCGTTTTAAACGCAGTGACATAAAACACGTACGTCAGGTTTATAAACGGGGCAATAGCCAATAGCTTTTGTCTCTTCATTTATTCTGAGCATGTGTGGCACTTTGTGCATTGGATTTGTCTACACACGATCGGAATTTAAAGGATCGTATTTTGTTGTCGGAAAATTTTATAGCCTGCTCTCAAACTTTGTGTGTCGGAAATTCCGATGGAAAAAGTCTGATGGAGTCAACAAACAATCGGAATTTCCGACAACACAATCCGAACGCACTTTCTCCGTTGAAAAATCCGACCGTGTGTACAGGGCATAACGCTGTATATTTCATTGGGTAACCGCAAGTTTAACGCCATATATTTCATTGCGTTACTGCAAGTTTAATGCCATATAATTCATTGCATTACTGCAAGTTTAACGCCATATAGTTCTGTGCGTTACTGCATGTTTAACGCCATATAGTTCTGTGCATTGCTGCAAGTTTAACGCCGTATAGTTCTGTACATTACTGCAAGTTTAACACCATATAGTTCCTTGCATTACTGCAAGTTTAACGCTATATATTTCATTGAGTAACTGCAAGTTTACCACCATATATTCCATTGCGTTACTGCAAGTTCAACGCAGTTCTGTGCATTCCTGCAAGTTTAACGCCATATATTTCATTGCGTTACTGCAAGTTTAATGTCATATAGTTCTGTGTGTTAGGGCACTTTCACACTGGTGTGGGGGGGCGTCGGTGGTAAAGCGCCGCTATTTTTAGCGGCGCTTTACTTGTTATTTTTGCGGCGCTTTTTGGCCGCTAGCGGGGTGCTTTTAACCCCTGCTAGCAGCCGATGAAGGGGTTAATAGCGCCCACAAAGCACTGCTGCTGAAACACTTTGCAGGTGCTTTGGCGGCTCTGCCCATTGATTTTAATGGGCAGGGTCACCCAAGCAGAGACTAGTGCGCAGTCCCCTGCAGCTGCCAGAGTGGCAAAACCTGCCTCCTTGCCCACAGCTATTCCTGCCAAAGTCTCAGCATCAGGCATACAGAGTTTTTTTGAACCCAGTGTCAGCCACTTGCTCCTTGACAATGCACAGCCATTATTTGATTCAGATCTTGGTTCTGACTCTGAGGTTGAGAAAGGTAGGAACATGAGCCTACAGGGGGGGGGGGAGCATTGGTACACAATTTGGCAGTCATGTTCCCCCAGCCACAGCATATTGTCAAGTTGTCTCCAGTGGTAATGAGGATGGAGTAGATGATGATGATGAGGTCACTCACTCGACTTGGGTGCCGAATAGAGCAGAGGAGGAAAGTGAGGGTGAGGCACAACCCCAACGAGGCAGCCATCATGGAAGAGTAGAGAGCAGCCACCCTATTCCATAACATTGTGGAGCTGTTATCTCCTGGCACACTTCCCACAGCTCAGCTGTCTGGGCCTTTTTTAGTACATGTGCAGCTGATCGCACTGTTGCTATTTGCAAACTTTGTCTCAAGCTCATCAAGCGTGGCAAATATTTTTTTTTTTCCAATGTTTTTATTAAAGAAAATGCAGGTTACAGATAGTAGAATAAGGAGCCAGACAATAATACATACATAAAATGCATTAGTAACAATAATATATAGTGATAATATCAATGGGAACATGAAATAAAAGAGAAATTATGATCAGAGGCCAAACTGGTACATACAAAAGTCTTAAAGATTACTTGGACCTTGGAAATGCTGTTAGGTGATTAAATGGGTTCTAAGTAGGGATGAGCTTCGTGTTCGAGTCGAACCCATGTTCGACTCGAACATCGGCTGTTCGACCGTCCGTCGAATTGCGAACGTTATGGGCCGTTCGCGCCAAATTCGTGTGGCGCGTCACGGCCCATAATTCACTGCGGCATCGCAGTGCATTGCTGGCTGATGATTGGCCAAGCATGCACTATGACCCGCATGCTTGGCCAATCACAGCGCCGTCAGTAGAGAGAGCTGTAATTGGCCAAAGCCAGGGTGGCTTTGGCCAATTATGGCTCAGGGGATTTAGTACACGCCCCACACTATATAAGGCCGCCTGCACGGCGGCCCTGTGTAGTGTGTTCCGGTGTGCTGATAGAGAGAGAGACAGACAGTGTCATTTGATTTGAGTTAGATAGATTAGGCTAGATCTGTTCCTGCTATTTACATTTAGTGCAGTGCGTCCTGCTCACAGTGTTCAGCTAGATCCATTCCTGCTATTTACATTTAGTGCAGTCAGTGCGTCCTGCTCACAGTGTTCAGCTAGATCCGTTCCTGCTATTTACATTTAGTGCAGTGCGTCCTGCTCACAGTGTTCAGCTAGATCTGTTCCTGCTATTTACATTTAGTGCAGTGCGTCCTGCTCACAGTGTTCAGCTAGATCTGTTCCTGCTATTTACATTTAGTGCAGTGCGTCCTGCTCACAGTGTTCAGCTAGATCCGTTCCTGCTATTTACATTTAGTGCAGTCAGTGCGTCCTGCTCACAGTGTTCAGCTAGATCCGTTCCTGCTATTTACATTTAGTGCAGTGCGTCCTGCTCACAGTGTTCAGCTAGATCTGTTCCTGCTATTTACATTTAGTGCAGTGCGTCCTGCTCACAGTGTTCAGCTAGATCCGTTCCTGCTATTTACATTTAGTGCAGTGCGTCCTGCTCACAGTGTTCAGCTAGATCTGTTCCTGCTATTTACATTTAGTGCAGTGCGTCCTGCTCACAGTGTTCAGCTAGATCCGTTCCTGCTATTTACATTTAGTGCAGTGCGTCCTGCTCACAGTGTTCAGCTAGATCTGTTCCTGCTATTTACATTTAGTGCAGTGCGTCCTGCTCACAGTGTTCAGCTAGATCTGTTCCTGCTATTTACATTTAGTGCAGTGCGTCCTGCTCACAGTGTTCAGCTAGATCCGTTCCTGCTATTTACATTTAGTGCAGTAAGTGCGTCCTGCTCACAGTGTTCAGCTAGATCCGTTCCTGCTATTTGCATTTAGTGCAGTGCGTCCTGCTCACAGTGTTCAGCTAGATCTGTTCCTGCTATTTACATTTAGTGCAGTGCGTCCTGCTCACAGTGTTCAGCTAGATCTGTTCCTGCTATTTACATTTAGTGCAGTGCGTCCTGCTCACAGTGTTCAGCTAGATCCGTTCCTGCTATTTACATTTAGTGCAGTGCGTCCTGCTCACAGTGTTCAGCTAGATCTGTTCCTGCTATTTACATTTAGTGCAGTGCGTCCTGCTCACAGTGTTCAGCTAGATCCGTTCCTGCTATTTACATTTAGTGCAGTCAGTGCGTCCTGCTCACAGTGTTCAGCTAGATCCGTTCCTGCTATTTACATTTAGTGCAGTGCGCCCTGCTCACAGTGTTCAGCTAGATCTGTTCCTGCTATTTACATTTAGTGCAGTGCGTCCTGCTCACAGTGTTCAGCTAGATCCATTCCTGCTATTTACATTTAGTGCAGTCAGTGCGTCCTGCTCACAGTGTTCAGCTAGATCCGTTCCTGCTATTTACATTTAGTGCAGTGCGTCCTGCTCACAGTGTTCAGCTAGATCTGTTCCTGCTATTTACATTTAGTGCAGTGCGTCCTGCTCACAGTGTTCAGCTAGATCTGTTCCTGCTATTTACATTTAGTGCAGTGCGTCCTGCTCACAGTGTTCAGCTAGATCCGTTCCTGCTATTTACATTTAGTGCAGTCAGTGCGTCCTGCTCACAGTGTTCAGCTAGATCCGTTCCTGCTATTTACATTTAGTGCAGTGCGTCCTGCTCACAGTGTTCAGCTAGATCTGTTCCTGCTATTTACATTTAGTGCAGTGCGTCCTGCTCACAGTGTTCAGCTAGATCCGTTCCTGCTATTTACATTTAGTGCAGTGCGTCCTGCTCACAGTGTTCAGCTAGATCTGTTCCTGCTATTTACATTTAGTGCAGTGCGTCCTGCTCACAGTGTTCAGCTAGATCCGTTCCTGCTATTTACATTTAGTGCAGTGCGTCCTGCTCACAGTGTTCAGCTAGATCTGTTCCTGCTATTTACATTTAGTGCAGTGCGTCCTGCTCACAGTGTTCAGCTAGATCTGTTCCTGCTATTTACATTTAGTGCAGTGCGTCCTGCTCACAGTGTTCAGCTAGATCCGTTCCTGCTATTTACATTTAGTGCAGTAAGTGCGTCCTGCTCACAGTGTTCAGCTAGATCCGTTCCTGCTATTTGCATTTAGTGCAGTGCGTCCTGCTCACAGTGTTCAGCTAGATCTCTTCCTGCTATTTACATTTAGTGCAGTGCGTCCTGCTCACAGTGTTCAGCTAGATCTGTTCCTGCTATTTACATTTAGTGCAGTGCGTCCTGCTCACAGTGTTCAGCTAGATCCGTTCCTGCTATTTACATTTAGTGCAGTGCGTCCTGCTCACAGTGTTCAGCTAGATCTGTTCCTGCTATTTACATTTAGTGCAGTGCGTCCTGCTCACAGTGTTCAGCTAGATCCGTTCCTGCTATTTACATTTAGTGCAGTCAGTGCGTCCTGCTCACAGTGTTCAGCTAGATCCGTTCCTGCTATTTACATTTAGTGCAGTGCGCCCTGCTCACAGTGTTCAGCTAGATCGGTTCCTGCTATTTACATTTAGTGCAGTGCGTCCTGCTCACAGTGTTCAGCTAGATCTGTTCCTGCTATTTACATTTAGTGCAGTGCGTCCTGCTCACAGTGTTCAGCTAGATCCGTTCCTGCTATTTACATTTAGTGCAGTGCGTCCTGCTCACAGTGTTCAGCTAGATCTGTTCCTGCTATTTACATTTAGTGCAGTGCGTCCTGCTCACAGTGTTCAGCTAGATCTGTTCCTGCTATTTAAATTTAGTGCAGTGCGTCCTGCTCACAGTGTTCAGCTAGATCCGTTCCTGCTATTTACATTTAGTGCAGTCAGTGTGTCCTGCTCACAGTGTTCAGCTAGATCCGTTCCTGCTATTTACATTTAGTGCAGTCAGTGCGTCCTGCTCACAGTGTTCAGCTAGATCTGTTCCTGCTATTTACATTTAGTGCAGTCAGTGCGTCCTGCTCACAGTGTTTATCTAGATCCGTTCCTGCTATTTACATTTAGTGCAGTGCGTCCTGCTCACAGTGTTCAGCTAGATCCGTTCCTGTTATCTTCCTACTGACAGGCAGGCTTGTCTGGTTACAGTATATAAAGCTTTTTGCATAATTTATATGACTCAGGGAGTTGGCTGTGTCATTGCCATCATCCCTCAAAAGTTTAAAACTAGGAAAGTACCTCAAAAAATGGGATTTTAAGGGCAATGTAATGATTGGAAGTATTGAAATATCATTAAAATAGTTTATTTATACAAAAACAAAATAAATTAAATATACATTAGCATACACATTAATCCATAATTGAAAATATTGAAAAATATCAGACATGTAACAGTATATGATGCATCCTACTGCTAATTTGACGAATATCACCCCCGATAGGTGTGAGGCGTCCTGATAGCAGATTTCCAACGCGTTTCAACTTATTGTAAAAATCAAGTCTTCCTCAGGGAGGGACTGCATCACATTCTAAAATTTCAAGTAACAACATGATTACTAGTATTTTTACAATAAGTTGAAACGCGTTGGAAATCTGCTATCAGGACGCCTCACACCTATCGGGGGTGATATTCGTCAAATTAGCAGTAGGATGCATCATATACTGTTACATGTCTGATATTTTTCAATATTTTCAATTATGGATTAATGTGTATGCTAATGTATATTTAATTTATTTTGTTTTTGTATAAATAAACTATTTTAATGATATTTCAATACTTCCAATCATTACATTGCCCTTAAAATCCCATTTTTTGAGGTACTTTCCTAGTTTTAAACAGTATATAAAGCTACCTGAAGAAAATTACAGGTGTTCTATCCCAGCTTAGTGCAGCTACAGGCCATTAGTATGTCTGGAAGGCCAAGAAGGAGAGGCAGACAGTCACAAGCCAATAAGAGAGGGCAAGCAGGCTCTGTGTCTAGTGCTGGTCGTGGAGACGGTGCATCCTCATCAGCACGTGGCCATGGGACACGCTTGGCCTTTTTTTCGGCAGCTGGCCGTGTTGAGCCGCAACATGCGGAAGACTTGGTCGAGTGGATGACCAAGCCGTCCTCATCCTCCCCATCCTCTCTCACCCATGCCCAGGGTGCTTTGTCTGACAAAGCAGCGGCCTCTTCCCTCAGCTCAATGTCATCAGTGACTCCTTCCCTAGCTCCACCATGTCCTCCTGAGGATTCCCTCGAACTGTTTGACCACAGTGTTGGGTACATGCTCCAGGAGGATGCCCAGCGTTTGGAAGGCTCTGATGATGATACTGAGCTCGATGAAGGCAGTAACATGAGCACGGACAGAGGGGGTGCCCAAGAAGGACAGCAATCTGGCAGTCATGCTCCCCCTGCTGCAGCATACTGCCAGGTTTGCTCCAGTGATGAGGAGGGAGGGGATGATGAGGTCACTGACTCAACGTGGGTGCCTGATAGGAGAGAGGAGGAGGAGGAGGAGGAGGAGGCGGCACATCACCAACGAGGCAGGATGCCCTCCAGGGGCCAGCCTAAGGGCAGCACATTGACTGCATCACACCCCAAAGCTCCACATGTGCAGGGCGCTGCAGTCTCTGCGCGTTATTCAAAAAGTTCTTTGGTGTGGGCCTTTTTTGAGACGAGTGCATCAGATCGCATCGCTGCTATTTGCAACATATGTCTCAAGCGTATCTCGCGTGGCCAAAACATCTCCCGCTTGGGTACCACATGCTTGACCAGACATATGTTGACCTGCCATGCAGTTCGTTGGCAAGCATATCTAAAAGACCCACACCAAAGAACAAAGAGGATCTCTCCTTGCTCCTCATCAGCTGAGATTTCCAACCCCACTAGACCTTCAGTCCTCTCTGAGACCTGCAGTGAGAGGAATGAAGGTGTAGAATTAGGTGTGTCACAGCCAAGTACTTGTGGGCAATCTGCTTTTGGTACACCGACGTCAGATTGTACCAGGCAAATTTCCCTGCCCCAGCTGCTGCACCGCCGAAAGAAGTTTGCTCCCAGCCATCCACATGCCCAGCGGTTGAATGCTAGCTTGGCAAAATTGCTAGCACTTCAACTGCTGCCTTTTCAGTTGGTAGACTCTGCCCCCTTCCGTGAGTTTGTGGAATGTGCGGTTCCTCAGTGGCAGGTACCCAAACGCCACTTTTTCTCACGGAAGGCGATTCCGGCTCTCTACCGGCATGTGGAAGGCAATGTCCATGCCTCGCTGGACAGGGCGGTCAGCGGTAAGGTGCATATTACCGCTGACTCATGGTCCAGCAGGCATGGACAGGGACGTTACTTAAGTTTCACGGCGCATTGGGTGACTCTGCTGGCAGCTGGGAAGGATGCAGGACAAGGTGCAGTAGTGTTGGAGGTTGTTCCGCCACCACGCCTCCAAAATGCTGATTGTGACACACCTCTCTCCTCCACCCCCTCCTCTTCTTCTTCCTCCATGGCCTCTTCCTCGGAACCAGCGGTGCTCCGTAGGCGTTCAAGGGGCTACGCAAGTACGCAGGCCAAAAGATGCCATGCGGTGCTTGAGCTGGTGTGCTTGGGGGACAGGAGCCACACTGGGGCAGAGGTTCTGTCAGCTCTGCAGGGGCAGGTTCAGAGGTGGTTGACGCCACGCCAACTTAAGGCAGGAATGGTGGTTTGCGACAATGGCACCAACCTCCTCTCTGCCCTCCGACAGGGACAACTGACCCATGTGCCCTGTTTGGCTCACGTCCTTAACTTGGTGGTGCAGCGGTTCTTGGGCAGGTACCCGGGCTTACAGGATGTCCTGAGGCAGGCCAGGAAAGTCTGTGTGCATTTCCGCCGGTCATATAATGCCAGTGCTCGGCTGACGGACCTCCAAAAGGAGTTTAACCTGCCCAAGAACCGCCTAATCTGTGACATGCCCACCAGGTGGAACTCAACGTTGGCCATGCTGCAGCGGCTGCACATGCAGCAGAGGGCCATCAATGAGTACCTGTGCGACTATGGCACCAGGACAGGGTCAGGGGACCTTGGTTTTTTTTCCCCACGCCAGTGGGCCATGATCAGGGATGCATGCACTGTCCTGTCACCATTCGAGGAGGCCACGAGGATGGTGAGCACTGACAGTGCATGCATCAGTGACACTGTCCCCCTTGTCCACCTGTTGGAGCACACGCTGCGTGGAATAATGGACAGGGCACTTGAGGCAGAACAGAGGCAGGAAGAGGAGGACTTCCTTAGCTCTCAAGGCCCCCTTTATCCAGACAGTGTTCCTGCGTGCCCGCCGATCACACAGGAAGAGGACGAGGAGGAGGAGGAGGAGGAGGAGGAAGATTGTGTCAGTATGGAGGTGGAGCCTGGCACTCAGCATCAGCAGTCTTTAAGGGATCAGTCCCAAGGAACACATGGACTTGTACGTGGCTGGGAGGAGGTGGCTGCGGACGTTGTTGTCCTTAGTGACCCAGAGGACTCCGGACCGAATGCCTCAGCAAACCTACGCTGCATGGCCTCCCTGATCCTGCAAAGCCTGCGTAAGGATCCTCGTATTCGTGGTATCAAGGAGAAGGACCAATACTGGCTGGCAACCCTCCTTGATCCACGTTACAAGGGTAAGGTTGCGGACCTTATCTTGCCATCGCAGAGGGAGCAGAGGATGAAACATCTTCGGGAGGCCTTGCAGAAAGGTCTGTGCAACGCGTTCCCAGAGACTGGGAGGTTACAAACTCCTGTTTCTGGACAACGTGTTGCTGAGGCTTCGGTCAGTCAAAGAAGGAGCGGTGGAGAAGGTGGCCGTCTGACCGATGCGTTCAGACAATTTTTTGGTCCGCAGCCCCAAGGTATGATCGGTTCCAGCAACCATCGCCAGCGTCTGTTTTACATGGTGCAGGAATACCTAGGGGCAAGATCAGACTTGGACACCTTTCCCACCGAAAATCCTCTGGGTTACTGGGTCTTGAGGATGGATCACTGGCCAGAGCTTGCACAGTATGCAATTGAGCTACTGGCCTGTCCTGCATCCAGCGTTCTTTCGGAACGCACATTCAGTGCTGCTGGAGGCGTGGTAACCGATCACAGGGTGCGTCTGTCCACTGACTCGGTCGATCGGCTGACCTTCATAAAAATGAATCAGTCTTGGATCACCACCAGCTACCAAGCACCTGATGCTGATGTAACTGAATAATTTTTTTCAGATCCCTTCAAAGACTGCCTATGCTGATGCTGAGTGACTATCCCTGAGTAATTATCCTCTTCCTCCTCAATCATCACGCTGATAGCTTGTAAGAACATTTTTGGTTCTGGGCGCCACCACCAGTGCCTAAGGCACAATTTTTCAGCCCCTGTTTAACAGGGGCGTGTAATTACAATTTTTGATGTAATACTTTGCAGCAGGGCTCGTTCCTGCATTCCAACTAGAGTGTCTGTGAGGGGTTGCAGTGTTGTGGCACCAGCACCAGTGCCTAAGGCCCAATTTTTCTGCCCCTGTCTAACAGGGGCGTGTAATTACAATTTTTGATGCAATACTTTGCAGCAGGGCTCGTTCCTGCATTCCAACTAGAGTGTCTGTGAGGGGTTGCAGTGTTGTGGCACCAGCACCAGTGCCTAAGGCCCAATTTTTCTGCCCCTGTCTAACAGGGGCGTGTAATTACAATTTTTGATGCAATACTTTGCAGCAGGGCTCGTTCCTGCGTTCCAACTAGAGTGTCTGTGAGGGGTTGCAGTGTTGTGGCACCAGCACCAGTGCCTAAGGACCAATTTTTCTGCCCCTGTCTAACAGGGGCGTGTAATTACAATTTTTGATGCAATACTTTGCAGCAGGGCTCGTTCCTGCGTTCCAACTAGAGTGTCTGTGAGGGGTTGCAGTGTTGTGGCACCAGCACCAGTGCCTAAGGCCTAATTTTTCAGCTCCTGTTCAACAGGGGCATGTAATTACAATTCTTGATCTAATATTTCACAGCAGGGCCCTGTGAGGGCTTACAGTGTTGTGGCCACAGCAACACCTAAGGCCCAAATTTCTGCTGAGTATATAGGGCAGGACCCTACTTTCAAACATCTAACTTACAAACGACTCCTACTTGCAAACGGAAGGAGACAACAGGAAGTGAGATGAAATCTACCCCTAGGAAGGGAAATTCTCTCCTGTAAGAGTTAATATGGGAAAACAATTTCTCCTTTCCACTGATGCTTTCCAATCCTTGTTCCACAAAAAAACCCAAATTTTCAAAAAACATTTTTCATTGGGACAAAAAAGTGAGGTGAAATCTTCTGAAGAGGAGGAAAGACAGCAAAACAAATGTCACAGGGGTGATAACCCTTCCCTATGTTTTCCAAAAAGCTTAAAAAAGATTTTTTGGCTGGAGCTAAACACGTTAAAAATGTACCCGTTCAAAATTACAAAGAGATTCTACTTAACAACAAACCTACAGTCCCTGTCTTGTTTGCACCGCCTGTATACTGCTGTTCAGAGTATATAGGGCCTTTCCTTATTTTAATTTGGGTGCGGGGTTCCCCTTAATATCCATACAGGACCCAAAGGGCCTGGTAATGGACTGGGGGGGTACCCATGCCGTTTGTCTCACTGATTTTCATCCATATTGCCATGACCCGACATGACATTAAACCCGCAAGCAGTTTTAAATGAGATTTTTTCCTTTAAAAATGACATTTGGTGCAGGGACTGTTCTAAACATGGGAAACACGCGTCACTTTACAGGCATACTATAGACACCCCCCAGGTACGATATTTAAAGGAATATTTCACTTTTTTTTTTTTACTTTAAGCATCATTAAAATCACTGCTCCCGAAAAAACGGCCGTTTTTAAAAGTTTTTTTTGCATTGATACATGTCCCCTGGGGTAGGACCCGGGTCCCCAAACCCTTTTTCGGACAATACCATGCAAATTAGCCTTTAAAATGAGCACTTTTGATTTCGAACGTTCGAGTCCCATAGACGTCAATGGGGTTCTAACGTTCGTGCGAACTTTCGGTCCGTTCGCGGGTTCTGGTGCGAACCGAACCGGGGGGTGTTCGGCTCATCCCTAGTTCTAAGGTTTTCGAATGAACCCATATAAAAGTGGAGTAGCAAGTCAATCCGTGAGACCGGGTATCATGCCTCATCCACACGCACCCCTAACGGGAACTAACTGTGCCCGGGTGAGGACTGTGTTCCATAACAGTCATATCTTGGACAAGTCAGTCTCTCGGTCACCGAGTGCGTAAGGCAAAGCCCCTTAGGTTTGGTGAGTAAGTCCTCTTACTGTTATGGGTTTTTAATGTGATGTTCCTTGTCTGGGATCTGTCTGTGTGGGTATCATATGGATATGTGGATATGGGAGGTGATGGAAGAGGATGGGAAAGGAATGGGTGGGAAGGGGCATAATCGTTGTTGGATGTAGGGTTTAATCATCTTGTGTCGTATATAATCCCTGGTCAAGCTATGGGGAATTTGCAATTATATTTTTGTATTCTGTTGATTCTTTAAAAACTAATCAGAAAGTTGCATAAAATTTAGTTGGAGTATCCCGAGCCTGATGGATGAGATCCACCATCTCTGCTATTTCCCCTATTCTACGGAGCCATTCAGATGTGCTGGGGGTGTGGTTGACCGCCAGTGTGTAGGGATGCATAGTTTCGCTTCATTTATGAGGTGTAGGGTAAGATATTTTTTATATGCGGATTGTGGTATGGATGTGTGTTACAAGAGGTATTGAGCTGGTTTGAAATCTGGGGTGTATGTTGTGATCTGAGAGGTAAGACGATGAATTTCAGTCCAATAGGGTTGGATTAGAGGGCAATCCCACCAAATGTGGAGTAATGAGCCATGAGTGGAATTACATCTCCAACAAAGTGGAGGGACACTGGGGTGGAATTTATGTATTCTGTCTGGGGTCCTATACCACTTAAATAAATTTTGTACCCATTTTTTTGTGCAGACATTTAGAGATCCTTTGTGAATGTATGTGTATATGTTCTGCCAGTCCTCATGAGTTAGGTCTATGGCTAGTTCTCTTTCCCATTTTTGGCTAGTCGCATCATCAGTGGTATGCGTGTCTGAGAACATCAGTGAGTAGATATCTGAGATAACGTGTCTTTGGGGATCATTTCTCGTGCAGATGGCTTCAAAAGGTGTGTGCTCTCTAAACTAGTGAGACTGTGAGGAAGAGCTCTGTAGGAAGTGTCTTATTTGAAGATATTTAAAGAAGGGGATGTCCAGGTCGGGGAATCGGGTTCGGATGGTTTGGAAGGATACTAATTTCCCCTTGACGAA
Organism: Lithobates septentrionalis; assembly: GCA_037952835.1. Lineage (NCBI taxonomy): Eukaryota > Metazoa > Chordata > Amphibia > Anura > Ranidae > Lithobates > Lithobates septentrionalis. The sequence continues at coordinate 4,075,526 of JBBDGP010001113.1, forward strand.
GAAGGATTCCGCTCTAACGGAATGTTGTGATGAGCTGTCAATGTTAGTAAGAAATATGACTCCCGGGGGAAAGTCCGGATTTCGATTGAGCGGCGTCAGTGGACTGGGGGAAGAGACAGTACTCAGCTTTTTGCAAGCTATGTGGAAGATTTGTAGTGTGGCGTTTGTCAGGGGATGTGATCTGCAGTCTTGAGGGATCTTGTGCGGGTTTATCATAGGTAGAGAGGAGAACGCCTCCTCTACACTTATCCATGCTTTATTTTTGGTGTGTAAGTGCAAGTCTATGATTCTAGCTAAATGGCATGACCAATATTATTTTTGTATGTCAGGGAGGCCTATTCCTCCTTTCATTTTCGGGGTCACTAGTTTTTGCCATCTTACTCATGATTGCTTGTCTGCCCATATAAAGTGTAGGCACAGTCTTTTGTAAGTGGTAAAGAATGAGGGTAGTAGTTTGATTGGGATTGTTTGTAGTAAGTAAAGAAGTCTGGGGAGGATATTCATTTTTATGATCACCGCCCCCCCCAAACCATGAAAAAGTGCTTCTGTTCCAATTTTGGAAGTCTGTCTGTATTGTTTTCAGAATGGGGATAAAGTTTTTAGGATAGAGGTCAATTAGCTTGGACGGTAACTGAATCCCTAGGTATGTGATGGAGTGTGTATCCCAATCAAATGGAAAGTTAATTTTGCATAGTTTGACTAGAGAATCAGGTAGAGATACGTTAAGGGCCTTGCATTTGGTGAAGTTGATTTGAAAGTTGGAAAGCTCTTTGAAGAAGGAGAATTCCTTTAAGAGGTTGGGAAGTGTGGTAATGGGGTCTGTAAGGAATAAGAGGACGTCAGCGGCGTACGCTGCTATTTGGCAATGTCAACCCCTTTTATGTTTTGGTTGGATCTAATATTGCGGAGTATGGGTTCCATCGTGAGTATAAAAATGATGGGGGATAGCAGGCATCCCTGTCTGGTTCCGTTCGACACAGAGAAGGCGTCCGACAGGTGACCGTTAACCCTGATTTTTGCAGTTGGGGATGAGTATAGGGCTAGAATGTATTGTAAACAACAGAAAATAAAACAGAAAGTGTAACCGCGCTAAAGCTTCAGAATACTCCAAGCTCAAAGCTGCACGGATATAACACCAATATCAGTGTAGAAAACATTCAGGTAAACAAAAACGTGCGCTAAGAATAGTATATGTGCAAAAACAAATCGCATTTAAAGCAATCCACATTAATATCAATCATATATTAGAATAACCATTGATCAAAAAAGCTGATGGTAATAAAGTGCAAAATGTGCTATAGTGCTAGCAGACATAAATTAATAAAGCAGCTTATATATAAAGTGCAAGGTATACTGGAAAGCTGCCAATCTTTACCAAACAAGCAGTTTAAATGGTCCCACATTCAATGCAGGGTAACCCCTAAACAGTCCTGTAAAGAATGAACCACCTCAACAGTGAGAAGAAAAAAAGTGAGAAGAAAAAATAGTCCATAATTAGATGTCAGAAGGAAGAAAAGGGAAGTTCCATAAACAATGCACCGCTTCCAGGGGACACCCGAAAATTTCCACGGTCCGTCAGGTCACACAGCCCAAAAGGTACATGAAGAGGAAGGAGATGTGTATGTGAAAGTTTCCCCGTGCTCCAAAGATGTAACAGATGGACTCTTACCCGAACTGATGGACCTCCCTTCTGGTGAGGTCGTACTGGCAGGCAGACTTAGCCCTCTGTAGGGACTGTGGATGGCTCCGAGTCCTCCGGTGTGTCTTCCGTCTACGATCTGGAGCAAACCAATGCTTCCTCCTGCGGGGGGGGGGGGGGTGACAGACTCACTCAACCCAGAGGGGAGTGGGTAAAAATGGAGAAAGGGCTCCGATAGTGTAGTATTGTAAAATTTATTGGAATATTACAAACAGCATAGCCACAACAAATGGGCTCTGTGACAATTTAAAAAAACAAGTATAAAATTCGCCAGCATAAAAAATTGCATACACCCTTGCAGGTCATGGGGCAGGCTGAGAGATGGCTTACGATGCATAGCCACGCCCTACATGTTTCATCACACTCTGACGTCTTCAAAGGGGGAGGAAGCATTGGTTTGTTCCAGATCATAGACGGAAGATACACCGGAGGACTCAGAGCCATCCACAGTCCCTGCAGAGGGCTAGGTCTGCCTGCCAGTACGACCTCACCAGAACGGAGGTCCATCAGTTCGGGTAAGAGTCCATCTGTTACATCTTTGGAGCACGGGGAAACTTTCACATACACATCTCCTTCCTCTTCATGTACCTTTTGGGCTGTGTGACCTGACGGACCGTGGAAATTTTCGGGTGTCCCCTGGAAGCGGTGCATTGTTTATGGAACTTCCCTTTTCTTCCTTCTGACATCTAATTATGGACTATTTTTTCTTCTCACTGTTGAGGTGGTTCATTCTTTACAGGACTGTTTAGGGGTTACCCTGCATTGAATGTGGGACCATTTAAACTGCTTGTTTGTTAAAGTTTGGCAGCTTTCCAGTATACCTTGCACTTTATATATAAGCTGCTTTATTTATGTCTGCTAGCACTATAGCACATTTTGCACTTTATTACCATCAGCTTTTTTGATCAATGGTTATTCTAATATATGATTGATATTAATGTGGATTGCTTTAAATGTGATTTGTTTTTGCACAAATACTATTCTTAGCGCACGTTTTTGTTTACTAGAATGTATTGTAACATACGATCTTTAAACCCTATTTTGCGTAATACTTCTGACATGTTGTCCCAGGCCACTCTGTCGAATGCCTTCTCTGCATCAAGCGAAAGGAAGAAACCTGGCGTTTTGGAAGATGATAGCCAGTGATGGATTAGTAGTGAGGGGGGTTGGGGAGGAATAGCAGGGACTTCTCCAATCAAGTCCTACCTCATCACCCAGAACTAATTGGACTATCACGGTACCTCATAGAAGCATACAAACATTCATAAAATTTATATTTATTCAAAAATAAACATTAAAAAAATCTATACATACATAATATAGATTTAACAGGAGTATGTTACAGTACAAAATTATTAGGATAACATTTAAAATGCCCACAAGGGTGGCTGGAGGCAGATTTAGAGTACTTGAGAATGTAACCTCGACAGTTTCACGGTCAAGCCGCTTCTTCAGGAGGCATCCAAGTAAATTCTCTATAAATCGGATAACCATGGTTACATAAACATAATGAAGGAGAGTGGTATAAAGTAGATAGCATAGCATTGGAGTAGTTATTAATTTCAAATAAACATGTACACTCACCAACCACTGCCCTATCCGGGCTTAGACGGCTCTGTGAGACGCCAAATATGGGTGTTCCCCCGGGGGCGAGCAAGGGTTTTTTTTTAGCGAAATACGCTATTGTGTAAGGAAACATAAAATGTACACTAAGTATTGGTGTGGGGGATCAGCTAGGGATAAGTGGTAATCACCCAGCTGAATAAAGTAGGGAGTTGGTGAAGGGAAAAGAAGGGGGAGAGGGAAGAGGGGAAAAGAATTGTCCTTGCATTTAATTGTGTATTTACTACTTGTTTCCATAGTACAATCCCCTACCATTACAACACGGCGTGAGGAGTTTATTCTCCCCTAGTGGCGGGCATGCGGCTTTCTAAGCAGTGAAGGGCCCTCCCTGCATGGTTGGTTCGCTCCCCCTGCTTCCCAAAGCGACGCTTACAGCGTCACTACAGAAGAGGGCTAAGCACGTGCGCGGAACGTTCTCCCGCACATGCGCACTAGTTGAGAGCCGGACCCAGTTGCGACGACGCGTGACATGCACAGCGCCACACGTCTTCCGGGTTGGGGGTACATTAGGCAGCCGTTATGGCTGCCTTATGTGGACGGCAGACACCCGGAGGCTGTGTATACACCGGCAGACTGAAAGTAAGTGACCTATTGATCTGGCAGTTGCTACTTCTCCCTTTGAAAATTGTCAATCTTGTTACAACGACCAGGATTGTCCTCCCTTGTCGGAGGACCTTCTGTATAACATCATTGGTACACATTAGTATATGTAACAATAGTCTCTTTATTTTAAGGGCCCTCTGTACATACTCATGCAATAATGTCATCTCAAACCTTCACTGGTGATAAACTCCTTATCCCGGGTGTCAGCAATAACTGACTCTTCATTATTATCACAGTATTGGTGGGTTTTATTTTGTTACTTCTTTACCAATATCAAGCTAGGTGCACTATGTGTGGAGGGCTGGTTCCAACTTTCTAATTCACTTAATTTCTCCTCTGTTTCTCCCCCTCCTCTTCCCTTCCCCTCCCCCCTCTCCCCCTTCCCCCCTCCCCCCTCCCCCTATTTCCCCTCCCTTCTCATTCCCCCTCCCCCCCTCTTTCCTTTCCCCTTGCCACATTTCCCTCTTTTTCCCTCCCTTCTCACCCCCTTCGTCCTCCTTTCTCCCCCCCTTTTTCCCTTCCTTCTTTTTCTCTTTTTCTTTTCCCTTTTTTTCCTTTCTGTTCTCACCCCCCCTCCCCCCTTTCTTCCCCCCCCCCTTCCCTCTCCCCCTTCTTTTCCCTTCACCAACTCCCTACTTTATTCACCTGGGTGATTACCACTTATCCCTAGCTGATCCCCCACACCAGTACTTATTGTACATTTTATGTTTCCTTACACAATAGTGTATTTCGCCCCAAAAAAAAACCTTGCTCGCCCCCGGGGGAACGCCCATATTGGGCGTCTCACAGAGCCGTCTAAGCCTGGATAGGGCAGTGGTTGGTGAGTGTACATGTTTATTTGAAATTAATAGCTACTCCAATGCTATACTATCTACTTTATACCACTCTCCTTCATTATGTTTATGTAACCATGGTTATCTGATTTATAGAGAATTTACTTGGACGCCTCCTGAAGAAGCAGCTTGACCGCGAAACTGTCGAGGTTACGTTCTCAAGTACTCTAAATCTGCCTCCAACCACCCTTGTGGGCATTTTAAATGTTATCCTAAAAATTTTCTACTGTAACATACTCCTGTTAAATCTATATTATGTATGTATAGATTTTTTTAATGTTTGAATAAATATAAATTTTATGAATGTTTGTATGCTTCTATGAGGTACCGTGATAGTCCAATTAGTTCTGGGTGATGAGGTAGGACTTGATTGGAGAAGTCCCTGCTATTCCTCCCCAACTCCCCTCACTACTACACGATTGAAGGATGAAGGTACCCACAAATAGTTTATTTCTTTCTTTTATTTTTGTGGCATTTACTTTATAAGCCAGTGATGGATGTTAATTGCCTTGAGGGTATTATCCCTAGCCTCACAACCGGGATGAATCCCACTTGGTCTAAAGAAATCAGGGAAGGGAGTAGGGGACATATGCAATTCGCCAGTATCTTCACGTAGAGTTTTACATCTACATTTATAAGTGAGATAGGCCTATAATTAGAGACTATGCTGACATCTTTACCCGGTTTTGGAATCATCACAATGTGGGCCTCCAGGAGGTGTCTACATTTGTCAGGTTGCGTGTGTAGGGAGTTGAAAGTTTTTAGGAACTGGGGTATGAGAGTCTCTAGGAAGGTTTTGTAGTAACTGACTGATAAGTCATCTGGGCCAGGGCTTTTGCCCGGTTTCATTTGCTTAAGGGCCTCCGTAATCTCTTCCCACGTGAGGGGTTTGTCTAATTCGGTAGCCTCATCGGAGGATATGGGGTGAGGGCAAGTGTGGCAAATATACCAACCATTTGGGTACCACATGCTTCACAAGGCATTTAACCTCCCACCACTATGCTAGCAAGAGCACCTAAAAGCCACACAAAAGAGGCAAACATCCTATTAGGGATGACGCTAAGGGGAAAATAATACTGGGATTATGCTATAGGCCCCCTAACCTGAGGGAGGAGGCGGAGGTGGACCTCCTATCACAATTTGGATTAGCAGCAAAGATGGGAAGTGTCATCATAATGGGGGATTTTAATTATCCAGACATAGACTGGGCGGAGGAAACCACACATTCGTCTAAGGCTCGCCAGTTCCTAAATGTCTTGCAGGACAATCTCATGGGTCAGATGGTAGACTGATTACCAACAATACAGACCCAATCACGGCTGTGGAAATACAGGGTAATTTAGGAAACAACGATCACAGGTCAGTTGGCTTCAGTATAAATCACACAAATAGATAACATAAGGTGAATAAAAAGACACTGAATTTCAAAAGAGCCAACTTCCCTAAAGTGAGAGGAAAAATGGTGAAAAAAAAACTGCGCTAAAAACCAAGTGCGGATCAAATAGTGTGAAAAGCAGCAATCCCCACAAAAACATCAATTGTAGAAAAGCATAAGAAAAAATAAGGGGTTGCGCTAATACTAATAAAACATAATGAATGATTTACAATGAAGGAAAATTCATATAGTGATCATGAATAAATCAATGTGCAAAACTTGGTGATATTGAAAAAAAGTCCATAAAATAAAACATCAGTTAAGTGTTGTGAAAAGTCCAAATCACCAACAATATGCAAAAAAGTCCAAGTGATATTAATGAAGATCTGTGACAACAAGGAAGGGTCCACCACCAGAAATGGAGGGGGTTACTCCTTACCAGAAGGCCATGATCCCCCACCACAGAGGATCACAGCAAGCAGGGATCTTTAAAAGCCAAAGATGGGAACTGCCAGCGGTGTCCACCAGAGGTCATCTCATCAACAGCAACTCCAACGACCCGGGGCATAGATACAATTCAGGCATATTTCAGAATTATCCTTGGCTTGCACAGCTCCGCCTGGCTCCACCCAGTGTGATTATGTCACTGCCCACCTCACGCGTTGCGCCCAATAGGCTTTCTCAAAGGTCTAGGCTAGTCGAGGGAATCATGCTTCTTTTTCATATGCAGTCCGGTTCCCTTGGTGACCGCCATGATGCATGCCTCTTGGAATGTTTACTTTTTAAAATGTGGTCATTTTGTTGGTGTTTATAATGTCCTGGTTCTCCAGAGCCAACGGAAAGCTGTGATACAGCTTGTAAATGAACCAGGCACACAATCTTGTTGAAATCCTAATATGGTGGACAATATAGGGGGAGGATGACCAGGATAGCCAGGCAGACCAGGGTGGCTCCGTCCACAGGATCAATGTATGAGCGACAAGGAGGACCTTAGCAGAGATGTAAAAACATCCAGAGTTCCCTAAAGTGAGAACCTTGCTAGAAGGCATAAATTCGGATGAACTCTTAGGAACTAAGAACACGGAGGACAGATGGGTTCACTTTAGGAGCATATTAAATAAGGGCATCAGCCAGTGCATCCCATTGGGTAATAAATTAAAAAGAGTGAACAAAGTCCTGGATGGCTTAACTCTAATGTAAAAATGCATATAAAAGCAAAAGAGAAGGCCTTCAAAAAATACTAGGTTGAGGTGTCATCATCAGCATTCAGACTTTATAAAGGATGCAACAAGAAATGTAAGGGTGCAATTAGGGTGGCTAAGATAGAACACGAAAGACACATAGCGGAGGAGAGCAAAAAAAAATCCCAAGAAATTCTTTAAGTATGTAAACAGTAAAAAAGGGAGGACAGACCATATAGAATGAGGAAGGACATCTAGTTACAAAGGATGGGCAGATGGCGAAGGTGTTGAATTTATTCTTCTCCTCAGTCTTCACGAGGGAATCGGGGGGGCTTTAGTAACCAAAACTGCAGTGCTTATCCTCATGACACGTCACAGGAAGCACCCTCATGGCTAACAGAGGACAGAATTAGAACTAGACCTGGGAAACTTAACATTAATTTGTTATTTTAATGTTATTGTTTTTGTACTGTCTACCCTCAAGTTGTAAAGCGCTACGTAAACTGTTGGCGCTATATAAATCCTGTATAAAAATAATAATAATTAATAAATCGCCGGGACTGGATAGCTTGTGCCCGAGGGACTTAGGAAACTCAGTCAAGTTATTGCCAGACCATTGTTCCTAATTTTTACTGACTGGAATGGTACCAGTGGATTGGAGAAAAGCCAATTTAGCACCAATATTTAAAAAGGGCCCAAAATACATCCCTGGGAATTACAGACCAGTTAGCCTAACATCAATAGTATGCAAGGGGATGATACAGGACTCTCTCTATATATATATATATATATATATATATATATATATATATATATATATATATATATATATATATATATATATATTAGTAATGAAAACAGTATCATTAGCAGTAATCAGCATGGATTCATGAAGAATCGTTCTTGCCAAACCAATCTATTAACCTTCTATGAGGAAGTGATTAGCCATCTAGATAAAGGAAGGCCTGTAGACATGGTGTATCTGGATTTTTCAAAAGCATTTGACACAGTTCCCCATAAACGTTTACTGTACAAAATAAGGTCCGTTGGCATGGACCATAGGGTGAGTACATGGATTGAAAACTGGCTACAGGGGCGATTTCAGAGGGTGGTGATAAATGGGGAATACTCGGAATGGTCAGGGGTGGGTAGTGGGGTCCCACAGGGTTTTGTGTTTCGGTTTGCGGATGATACTAAGCTAAGCAGGGCAATAACTTCTCCGGAGGATGTAGAAACCTTGCAAGAAGATCTGAACAAATTAATAGGGTGGACAACTACATGGCAAATGAGCTTTAATGTAGAAAAATGTAAAATAATGCATTTGGGTGGCAAAAATATGAAGGCAATCTATACACTAGGGGGAGAACCTCTGAGGAAATCTAGGATGGAAAAGGACCTGGGGGTCTTAGTAGATGATAGGCTCAGAAATGGCATGCAATGCTAAGCTGCTGATAACAAAGCAAAAAGAGAATATTGGCATGCATTAAAAAAGGGATTAACTCCAGGGATAAAGCGATAATTCTCCCACTCTGACTTCTGGTCTGGCCACACCTAGAGTATGCTGTCCAGTTCTGGGCACCAGCCCTCAGGAAGGATGTACTGGAAATGGAGCGAGTACAAAGAAGGGCAACAAAGCTAATAAAGGGTCTGGAGGATATTAGTTATGAAGAAAGGTAGCGAGCACTGAACTTATTCTCTCTGGATAAAAGATGCTTAAGAGGGGATATGATTTCAATTTACAAATACTGTCCCGTGACCCCACAATAGGGATAACACTTTTTCGCAGAAGGGAGTTTAACAAGACACGTCACCACTCATTAAAATTAGAATAAAAGAGGTTTAACCATAAACGATGTAGAGGGTTCTTTACTGTAAGAGCGGCCAGGATGTGGAATTCCCTTCCACAGGTGGTGGTCTCAGCGGGGGGGTATCGATAGCTTCAAAAAAATGCTAGATAAGCACCTGAAAGATCAAAACATACAGGGATGTACAATGTAATACTGACTTATAATCACACACATAGGTCGGACTTGATGGACTTGTGTCTTTTTTCAACCTCACCTACTATGTAACTATGTAAAAATCTGCCCTTCCTCCTTACTCACCTCAAAATGTCCCTGCTATACCTCATAACCTCTCAGCAGCCTCCACTGACAGGGATAATGGTATAGCGCAGGGTGTCCCAGGCCCAGCGTCTAAATGCAAGCTTGTCAAAGCTGCTGGCTCTACAACTTCTGCCTTTTTGCCTGGTGGAATCTGCCCCCTTCGGTGAATTTGCAGCATGTGCTATACCACAATGGCAGGTTCCAAGTTGCTATTTCTTTTCACGTAAGGCCATTTCATCTTTCTACCATCAGATGGAAGGCAATGTTGTGGCATTGTTGGGCAAGGCAGTCGCAAAGTCCACGTTACTGCTGACACATGGTCCAGCAAGCATGGGCAGGGACGATATATTTCATTCACAGCACACGGGGTAATTCTGCTTGCAACTCAGAAGGATAGCTAGAGCAGAGCTGCTGAATCTGGCATCATCACCAGCCTATTGTGCCCCCATGTCTCCATACAACTGGTGATGATGCTAGATTCATCAGCTCTACCCCCCTCCTCCTCCTCCTCCATGCCCTCCTCTGCTGAATGTCCTATGAACCTCAAGTACCCCCTAAGCATTCAAAGGGCTATTCAATGAGTCAGGCTAAAAGGAGCCATGCAGTGCTTCTGCTGATGTGTCTAGGGGAGAGGAACCACACCAGAGCAAAGATTTTTGCAGCTCTGCAGAGACAGGCCCAGAGGTGGTTCACGCCACACCAGCTGGAGCCAATAATGGTGGTGTGTGATAATGGCACAAACCTCCTGTCCGCCCTTAGACAGGGAAAGTTGACACATGTGCCATGCCTGGCACATGTCCTCAATTTGGTGATGCAGCATTTCCTAAATAGGTACCCAGGGTTGGAAGATCTACTAAAGCAGAACAGTGTGTAGCCATTTTAGGCGGTCATACACAGCCAGTGCTCGGTTTGCTGAAATTCAGCAAGAATTCCACCTGCCCATTAACTGCCTGATTTGTGACATGCCCAGCAGGTGGAACTCAACTTTGGAAATGCTGCAGCAGCTGCACTTGCAGCAGAGGACCGTCAACGAGTACCTGTGTGAGTATGGCACAACGACAGGCTCAGGCCAGCTCAGCTTTTTTCCCCATGCCAATGGCTGCTCATAAAGGATGCATGCACTGTACTGTCACCGTTTGAGGAGGCAACAAGGTTGTTGAGCCGTGACAATGCATGCATCAGTGACACAATCCCTGTTGTGTTGCTACTGGAGCAGACTCTGCGTGGCATTATGGACAGGGCACTCGAGGCAGAGCAGCAGGACAAGGAGGAGGACTTCCTTTCCTCTCAAGGCCCACTTTATGCAGACACCATTGTTCCTATGCCACAGAACAAAAGGAGTGAGAGGAGGAGGAGGATTCTGGCAGTTTCAGAGGCATTGAAGCAGAGGAAGACATATGTCAAACAGTAAGAGATGGTTTTTCATCTGCAGAACCCTTGGGAGTAGTACGTGGCTGGAAGGAGGCAGTTCCAGATACTATAATCCTCAGTGACCCCGAGGTGTCTGCTTCTCATGCCTCCTCAATTTTGCAGTGCATGGGCTCCCTCATGCTTCAAAGCCTGCGAAAGTACCCAAGAATACGCGGCATAAAGGAAAAGGATCACTATTGGTTGGCAACCCTCCTTTACCACCGTTATAAGGGGAAAGTCTCAGAACTCATACCATTCCCACAGAGAGTGCAGAAGATGAAATCTCTTGAGGACACCTTAAAGAGAAGTTTATTTAACACTTTTCCCAACTCTGGTAGGTAATAGTGTTTTGGAAAACGTAGTTTTGAGGCTTCTGTTGATCAAGAGAGGAGTGGTGGAGAAGGCATCCACCTAAGTGATGCATTTCTGAATTTTCTTAGTCCTTGCCGTCCAGGGCTGTCAGCTTCCACATCCCATTGGCAGCGTCTGCATCACATGGTGGACGATTATCTAGGGGCGAAAACAAAGATGGAGAGCTTTCCAGTCAACGATCCACTGGCTTACTGGGTCGTGAGAATAGACCACTGACCAGAACTTGCACAGTATGCTATTGAGCTGCTGGGCTTCCCTGCACCAAGCATGCTTTCCGAACCAGCATTCAGTGCTGCTGGAGGTTTTGTTACTGATCATAGACCGCGTCTGTCCACAGACTTCGTGGACCGTCTGACTTTTATCAAAATTAATTAGTCCTGGATTACCAGCAGCTAAGAAGCCCCTGATGCCAATGTCGCTGATTAAGTGTTTTTGGGATGTGGAATCTCTGCAGGACTTCTAGGCTACCTAGTGTTGTGGGTATTGATTTCATCTGGAAGAATCAGTTTGGTGTAGGTTTCATGGGCACAATTAACACCCAAAGACCAATTTTGCTGCACCTGTTTAAGCATCAATAAATCACTGCTCATTTAGAAGTTACATTTTTTACAAACTTTTTTTCATTGATACATTTCCCCCAGGACAGTACCCGGACCCCCATAACCATTGTATGCCCAATTACTTGCATATAAGCCTTCAAAATGGGCACTTTTGATTTTTTATGTTCGGGTCCCATAAACTTCAATGGGGTTCAATTTTCGGTTCTCAACTTTCACAATCGAAAATTCCGGTGCGACCCGGACAGGGGGGCGTTCGGCCCATCCCTAGTGTCAAATTATTTAGCAAAGTCCAAGTATCCTACACAGGGACTTATCATGAAATCAGTGGGTTCGTGTGCAAGATCAAAAGTGGGCCCTAGACATTGAGGAAAATCTAAATGTGGCATGCAGAGCTAAAGGTGGGTGTGGTTTAAATTGTGTGTGGCTTAAAGGGGGTGTGGTAAATAGAGTCTGAGGTGACTTAATGCAGAATGTGGTAATGTTAAATAGGGTATGTATAGTGCGGAGTGCACCGCGGTGGGTAGTGTGCGCAGGACAGGGGTACGGAGTGTATGGTGATGGGTGGTGTGTGCAGGAGAGGAGTGCGGAGTGTATGGAGGTGGGTAATATGTGCAGGAGAGGGTGGCAGAGTGTATGTGGCGGTGGGTGGTATGTGCAGGAGACTGTACACAACCAAACCACTCTGCGGTGCTCATGCTATAATGCACCAGTATGTAAACTGTCCATGGGCCATATGTGTGGGGCTAATGATAGTGATGATTGGAAGTCCAAAGCCCAGTAACATAAGTAGCTGGAGATCAAATAAAACAGTTTATTCCAACAATGAAGCAGCAGTAAAAACAGCAAGAAGCCTGAGCTAAATGTGGAACAGCATTACCAGAGGTGGATCTGATCCTGTCCTGCAGCAGCAGAGGATGGTGAGGGAAAACCTGTGTGTACCGGGAGATCTGGATGGAGGGCAGATCCTGTGAGGCATTATATAGGTATGTTAATAAAGGCTTGTTAGAAATGTTTTTTTTTAAAGCATATTGAAAAAACGCATGTTGAAAAAAGGCACTTCCTCTGCTGGAACACAGGTTCGGACAACCGCTAAAATTCAACAAAACAAGAAATGATGATTGAAAAAACAAAATATAATTATATCCACATTGGTACCATGCATATATATTATAGGAACATAAAATAATAAATGTATAAAAAATATATATATAATATGTATAATATAATATTACATATATGTATATTATATATTTATATATATATATATATATATATATATATATATATATATATATATATATATATATATATATATATATATATATATATATATATTATATATGTATATATAATGTAATATAATATATAATGTGAATGTAAAAATTATGCTATTGGGGAAAACATGCTGAACCAGAAGCAAAAAGGGTATTAAATCAAATATGAGATATGAATACAGACATACATAGGCAATTACCCACGTAAACTATACGTGCAGGCATATATCGCTAACAGCAATTGGCCGTACACACATGCATGTATGGCAAACCACCCAGCCATATGGCAATCATAAACCCAGAAGGGGAAGAAAAGAAAAAATGAAAAAGGCGGGGCAAAAGGAAAAGGAGACCAATGGGGGGGGACAAAGGAAAAAAACAAAAACTATTGACAGAAAAAATCCGATCAATTTACAAAGCATATTAAATCACACTCACAATCTCTGGTTCTTCATTGAGGCCATTCAGCGATAAAGTATTAAGCTTATGGGTCCTAAAAAGTTTCTCGATTACACAGCACTGAAAAATTTTCATTGGCAGTATGAGACTTCTCTGATATATGTTTGATGGCAAAAACTGTCAAGGCACCAGTGTCACTGCCATGGAAGGATGAGAAATGGCGTGGGACACTGTGCTTGTCTGACTCTTCCTCAATGAAATTTCGGTGCTCGCCAATTGTCTTGTGCAGTGGGCGTATGGTACACCCGACAATACAAGAGATTGCATGAGCACCACAACCCATAAATTACATGATCAATGGAACATGTGATAAACTGTCTGATGTTATAGATCTTCTCAGTCCTATCCTGGAAGGTAATCTGACCTCGTACAATGAACTGGCATGTGAGGCATCCCTGTTTACCACATCTAAAAATGCCAGTTCTATTATCAAAAAAAGATCTAATATCTTCCTGTTTGGGATTTCCCACCTTCTTTAGCTTACTCGGTGCTAAAGGATATTTTTAAGGGTACGTGCCCTTCTGAAGGTGATACAAGGTTTATCAGATATTACTGGTCCCAGCTTGGGATCCATGTGCAAAATGTGCCAGGGTTTTTGAAACACCTTCTCAACTAACCAATAGTCACCATTAAACGTTGTTATGAACCACATAATGTGCTGTGGTGAGGGTTTGGTTTTGGTTACTGGACTATTGGGGGAGGGGCCATTCAAGAATTTAGAGTAAGCTTCATTTATCAATTCCTGTGGGTACCCCTTATTAATACATTTTTGTATCAACAGTTGACTTTGTGCCATATAATCCTGTACCTTTGTACAATTCTTTCTCAGCCAATGAAATTGGCAGGAAGGATTATTGTTTTTCCTAGTGGGGTGATGGCAACTCGCATAATGCAGATACGAGTTGCCACCAACCGACTTTCAGAAGTTCCTGGTTATGATGGTACTCTCATCATGGGTAAGCTCTAAGTCCAAAAAGATTAGACTCTTGGGGTCTATGACATGAGTGAACTTCAATCTAAACTTATTGTGGTTACAGTATGATGTGAATGCTACAAAATCTTCCACAGAACCACTCCAGATGATCAAGACATCATCAATATAACGTCAAACGTTAAACAATGTGTTTGGGAAAAAGGATTATTGTGCCAAATGCACATCTCCTCCCAGTGGCCCAAAGTGATGTTAGCATAGCATGGGACAAAATTGGCACCCATGGCCGTGGCTTGGGTCTGCAAGTAGAATTTGTCAAGGAACACAAAATAATTGTGTTTCAGACAAAACTCCACTCCATCCACTAAAAATTGGGCCTGCCTGAAATTCAGGTTGGGGTCTTTGTACAGAAAATGTTGGAGGGCCCTAAGGCCTACCTGGTGAGGAATAGACATGTACAAGGAGCACACGTCTAAGGAAGCCCACAGGTAGTTGGGTTCCCAGCTGTAATAGTCCAGGATGTTAACCACGTGACTCCAGTCCCTGATGTAAGATGGAAGTTGGGTCACGATGGGCTGTAGAAAATGGTCAATGTATTGAGACATGCCACTCAAAAAACAACTTGTGCTGGAAACTGTTGGCCTACCCAGGGGGCACTCAATGAATTTATGCACTTTTGGCAACTGATAAAAATAGGGAGTAATACACACCAAGGGGAGCAAAAACAATTTTTTTCTTTTAGGTTAACACCCCATCTTTAAAAGCTACCTCAACCAGGCACTTAAAAGCTATTTGAAACACTGGAAGGGGATATTCCCTAAGAACCCTGTAGGTGTTGGTATCTGAAAGAAGAAGGTGTGCTTCTCTAATGTACTCCTCCCATTTTTTGTGTATATTACTAACTCTTGTGCTTCAGCTGTCATCATGACACTATGATGGGGAGACAGTCTTTCAGCGCCCAATCTGCTTGTGTTGCATGGTATGTGCAGGAGAGGAGAGTGGGGTGTAGGGCGGTGGGTAGTATGTGCAGGAGAGGAGTACAGAGTGCATGGTGGGCGGTGGGTGGTTTGTGCAGGAAAGGAGTGCAGAGTGTATGGTGGTGGGTGGTATGTGCAGAAGAGGAGTGCGGAGTGTATGGCGGAAGGTAGTATGTGCAGGGTGAGGAGTGTCCCAATCCTGGCACTCTAAGGCAGATGCTTAAGCAGCTTTATGCTGTCACTGGCCCTATACATATGTGCATATATGTATGTGCGTGTGTATGTATGTATGGGCATGTGTGTGTATGTGTATATATGTACAGTATGTGTGTATATATGCATGTGTACATGTTTGTGTGAATGTGTGTGTGTGTGTATCAGTGTGTGTATATATGTGTAATCCCCCATTAGGTGTGATGTGTCCAGGTGTTTGCGGGCTCTAGAAGCCAGTCTGGGCACATGGAAAATTAGTTGTGTGCAGCTGAGGGATGGACAGAGTGGTCATGGGACCCTGTGCAGATTGTAATGTGTGCAGACAGATCCCCATCATAATCATCAGATCCTCCCGCATCCAGGGGACTCCTCATACAAATGCCACCACCCTCACCCTGAGCAGCCTCTGCACTGCCGGGGTAAAAACACAAGACATGTGGGGGGCGGGGCTGCCCCTGCCAGGACAGAAGGGGGAAGTGTCACAGGAGGTGAGCAGCATCACAGGAGGGGTGCTGAGGGACAGGTGGGGGGCAGTGTCACAGGAGGGGGGCAGTGTCTCAGGAGGGGGCAGAAGGACAGAAGGGGCAATGGGATGGGTGGCAGCAAGACAGGAGGACGACAATGTCACAGGTAAGGGGAAGTGCGACAGGAGGAGCGAATTGTCACAGGAGGGGGGCAGTGTTACAGGAGGGGGCAGTGGGACAGGAGGTCAGCAAATCGGATCAGTGGCAGTGGTGGTGGTGGGGATTGGGATCAGTGGCAGAGGGATGATGGTTGGAGGATGGGATGGTGTCACAGTTGTGTCAGTTGATTCCCCCTCTTTGCTCAGTGCTCTCTCAGTCTGTATTCCTAGTGCCTCCAGTAACGCCTCTGTTACTGTCTCCACATCTCCTCACAAAGAAGAGAGCTCTTCCCCTTCACACTACTGGCCCATCAGCTAATCAGCTGACTTTCTCCTCCACTCCAGTTTCCTCCTCCTGATATGGAACTGCTCTGAGAAATGGGCAGAGACTGTAGGCGGGCAGTGCGCTATGACAGTGAGTGCTCACTCACTACTATGTCCAGACTTCCATGACCATTGCTTCTAACTAGAACCGGCGGGTGGCGCCGTCGCCCCCCTTCCAGTATATACTATGTTCTGATCATTGCAAGTGCAACCCTGTTAGTTCCGCCACTGACACAAGTGGCGGTGCACATTACCGCTTCCCCATCGTGGGGCCCTCAGGCATCCATGGGTGAGGTGTGTGTCAGAGAGCACAGTGGCTCCCCCCTTGGGGCCCGTGTGCAGTGCACTCATGGATAATATGTGTCTGATCATGCATCCATAGCATACATTTCTGTTTACCTTCTTATCCAGTTGCCTGCTTGATAAATAATGAATTGCTTGCAAGTGGAAGGACAAACAGGATGTTTTTGCGCTGTCTTCCATTCAGATATGACAGTCCAAATTGCAACAGCTACTGGTGTTGTTGAGAAGCCCCTCTGTGTCCACGACTACAACCTTAACATGGGAGGGGTGGACTTCAATGACCAGATGATAGCGCTGTACTTAATTTTCCATAAAGCCAGACGCTGGTGCAAGAAAGTGTCTGCCATGTTCAATGCTTTTGTACTATACAAAGTGTCAGGAAGAAGTGGATCCTTCCTAAAATTTCAGGAAGAGATCATCACAGCCCTTTTGTATCCAGAAGGTGCTATGGCCCAATTTCCCAATCCAGATGCAGTGAGACGGCTGCATAAGAGTCATTTTCCAGATGTCCTCCCTGGTACCCCTACCCAAAGAGCACCCCAAAAAAATTGTTGTGTCTGTGGTAGACACGGATATAGGTGTGACAACCACTATTTTTGTCCTCCCTGTTCTGGCTAACCTGGTCTCTGCCTTAAAGGACTGTTTCTCTCACTATCACACACTAGTGGAGTATTAGTATAGGGTACATCATGGCACAGTCTAGGGCACACAAAAAACATAAAAAATTAAAAAAGTAAATAAATAAATAAAAAAGCCAAAAATAGTTGTAATTCCATTGAGTTAATTTTCTGTTGTTACTGTGTTTGCAGGAATGCCATTCAGCTGCAGCACTGATCTGTTTATTCTGACAGCAGTAGGGTGTGCTTTCAGAATACATATGTCAGTGACTACAGCGCTGTAGGAAGAGATTTCTCCACTGCAGTTAAAAAAAAAGAGCGTATATGCCCAAGCATGAGGGGCTGGGGGTGGTCAGTGGGCAGATCGCCCCTATGCTTTGGCATATATATTCTAAGTTTTTTTGGGCCCAGATTGCAATAAAAGTTGTTGTTTTATTGAGTTAATGTTTTATTGTTACTGTGTTTTATTGTTAACTGTTATTTTTTATTGTTAACTGTTGTTTGCTGTGCATGGAACACCATTCAGCTGCAGCAGATCTGCTGATCTGTTTATTCTGACAGCAACAGGATGTGCTGTCAGAATACATAAATCAGAAAATGTTTTGCTGTAGGAGGACATTTCTCCACCACAGTTAAAAAAAGAATGAATATGCTGAAGAATGGGGGTGATCAGTGGGTGGATCACCCCTATGCTTTGGCATATATATTTTTTTTACTTTTCTTGGTAGAGAATGACCCCTTTTTAGACTGTAGACACCCCAAGGTATTTGCTAAGAGACGTGGTGAGTATTTTGCAGATCTCATTTGTTGCCACATTTTTTTGGAAAATAAAAACAGAAAATGAAAATGTATTTTTTCTTTTCTTTTTTCAATTTTCAAAATCTTGTGACAAAAAATTTGATCTGCAAAATACTCACCATGCCTCTTATCAAATTCCTTGGGGTGTCTACTTTCCTGATAAGGGGTCATTTTTTTTGGGGGGGGGGGTTGTGCTATCTTGGCATTTTAGGGCCTCCAAAACTGTGATAGGTAGTGAGTAATTTAAATGAGCAATTTACATCCTTTAAAAGCCCAAAGGCTTTGGTTTTCAGCACCCGTGTGCAGCTAGGCTCCCAAAGAGTCTCACACATGTGGTATTCCCATACTTCTGGAGAAGCAAAAGAATGTATTTTGGGGTGTAATTCCACATATACCCATGGAATGTGTGAGCATTATATCATTTAAATGACAACTTTGTGTAAAAAAAAAAAAATGGGTTCAACATGCCTCTCAGCAAATACTGTAGCTTGGAGTGTCTACTTTACAAAAAAGGGGTCATTGAGGGGGTTGGTGCTATCTTGGCATTTCAGGGTCTCCAAAACTGTTAAAGGTAGTGATAAATTTGTGCAAAAAAATAAACTATTCCATGGGCTCAACATGTCTCTCAGCAAGTTCCTTGGGGTGTCTACTTTCCAAAAAATGGTAATTTGGGTTTTGTTTTTCTGGGGGGGGGGGGGGGGGGTTGTACAGCCCTGGCATTTTAGCACCTCAAGAAATGTGATAGGCAACGTAATAGGCAGTCAGATAGTAAAAGCTGCATCAATTCTAGTATATATATATATATATATATATATATATATATATATATATATATATATATATATATATATATATATATATACTGTAGTTTGTAAACATTATAACTTTTGCGCAAACCAATCATTGTACGCTTATTGGGATTTTTTTTAACAAAGACATGTGCCTGAATACATTTTGGCCTAAATGTATGACAGAATATGAGTTTATTGGATATTATTTTTAACAAAAAGTAAAAAATATTGTTTTTTATCAAAATTGTTGGTCTTTTTTTCTTTATATCACAAAAAATAAAAATCCCAGTGGTGATCAAATACCACCAAAAAAATCTATTTGTGGGAAAAAAGGACATACATTTCATTTTTGTATAGCGTTGCATGACCACGTAATCACCAGTTAGAGTAGAGCAGTGCCAAATAGCAAAAAATGCTCTGGTCAAGAAGGGGGTAAAACCTTTCAGAGGTCAAGTGGTTATAAAAAGAAAGTAGATTTATTTGACAACTTCAGTCTTTCATAATTCCCTGCTTGGATATATATGAGTTAAACTTTAAAGCCTTTAATTACTGGGTGAATATCTTGATACATTTTTAAAAATATGCACCTCATTTGCCTTGCACCAACACACTGGCCAGGCCAGTCATTACACATATTAAAATTAGAAACAATAGCTTAGAAGTATCTAAGCTAAACCCTAGGTGCTTTAATGCCATTTATTCATTTTGAGCCACTGTAATACATTTGAAATTGTGTTAATACCATTGTCATTTTGTGCATCATCCCTACTCTCATTTGCATACAAAGAGCTAAAGAATTTATTTAATAGGTATGCGTTTTCTTTACGAAAGAGAGATGTGGTGCTGCGCACTGATATTAAAATATAAAATATAAAAAAAACAAGTGACAGTGCTATATTTTGTTCACTTTGAAGTTCTGTCTGTACATTGGGTGAACTTGCACTGAAAAGATTCTGTTTCAGGTATTCACAGAATCCAACCAGGTGACTGGGTGGTGGTCAAGCGACACGTCAGAAAGCCACTAGAACCAAAATTTGATGGACCACATTTGGTGCTTTTGACAACCGGTTCTGCTGTCAAGTTGGAAGGAAAGCCCACCTGGATTCACGCCAGTCACTGCAAGTGATGTATGGTGGGACTTTCCTTTGTTCTTTCTCATTTATGACCCCCTTCATAACTGTGGAGGGACGGAGTTCCTGAACGAGGTTAACGCGTTAGGATTAAAGGTCATCGCCCCCATTACTGGTCTTTTGTTGGTACCCCGCCATCTAGAAGGATTTAACCCCTGCATCATGTGAAAAGGCCGCCATGCCTAAAATTGGTCCATGCCGTTACCCCATTACCTGCAGGTAAGGGGCCACTACTTACAAAAGTGTGTTGTGTTGCACGAAGAGGATTAACATCACTGTGTCACAGTTGTTTCAGTCACCTCACCCCCCCATAGAGGACTACCATATATGCACTTTTTCCTTGGGACATTGCAGTCATTTGTCACTTATTTTTTGTTATTTGCACTAGTCACTTTCAGTCTGTGTGCTGTGCACTTGGTCTGCACATTACTTACAAAGTTGTTTTAAAATATTATGGTCATGTCTGCTAATCAGATTCACCTTTGCTATTTTGCACATGTTGGTTGTCACATGTGAATTTACACGTCTTTATGCTACTATTGTTTACGTTTCTATTAGCACAGTCACTTTATAGTATTTGCTGATATTGTGATTTTGAGAAATATAGCACCTTGTTTTTTTATATATTTTTTATATTTTAATATCAGTGTTTAGATTGGATTAGCGCAGCCCCACATCTCTCTTTCGTGTTGTATTAATTAATAGGGACAGGGTTACCCTATCCGGTGCAGGCAGCTTCCTTAGTCTATATATACAGTTTGTTTTGTGATTATCGCTCTCCCTCCCTCACACATGGTAGCGCAGGAATAACTTTACTTTTAATGCGTTTTCTTTGTCCCTACTGACTAACCCAGTTTTTCAAGGATTGATACCGAACAAATTTTATCTGTAACTCTGAATTCCAGCAAAAATAATAGCTAGGTTAGATACCTCAATAGATATAATCATAAGGGTTCAATAAAAATATTCAATTTCAGAAATAGTCACTTAAAAAACAACACAAAAACATCCTTTTTTTAGTACAAAAAAAGAAAATACATTACACGTAATAAATCTCGGGGCTCTCCCGTTTTTTAGACTAATATGAATCCACAGAAATATATCTACACAACCTTTTGCAGACTTAAAACTGAGCCATCCAATGATGTATGTGAGTTTTTTTCAATGCCTTTTATAAATGGCCCTTGGAGAAGTAACTGCCCACCACATTGCGGTTCAAAAGCTTAGGTAGAAAAGTGGGTCACTGAAATAAAATCATAAACACCAATGCAAATCAACATCAGTCATGATGTCCAGTGATAAAGTCCATGCCAATCAAGGCAACCCTCAGTGTAAATCCACATCAATCATGATAATCTATGGACCAGAGGATCTCTTCACAAAATTACAGATCCCCAGCATTGCGGCAATGTAGACACAGCAAGGGGGAGACTCTGAGCGATGTAATTGATCAAATAGTGGTTGTATAGGAGATGAGCTGTGAGGGGACACCGTATAATGATCCTTGAAGAAGTGTGGTATATAGCAACCTAGTAATGAAGAAAAATTGTACAATATAAGAAGTCTATAGAGAGGAAAACAGAGTAAGTGAAAAGAATAGGAGACTTTAGGAAAAAAGGAACATAAGACTGAACTAAGGAGAGAGGAAGAGTGGAAACAAGAAATGAAGAAAACAAGATGATGTCTGAAGAGAATGTCAATCCTATGTATGTGTACTGAGAAAATAGGCATTCACTGTCTATAATGTTACCGCATTTCCCCCAAAGGACAAATTGTGTTATTGTGCATGTTGTACAAGCTCTACAGAAAATGTGTTCTCATAAGTCAGCTGTGAACAGCAGCAAAAAAAGCCAACATGGAGATTCAGAATACATATAACTGAAATGATGCCGCGCTCCTAGGTGCAAAGTTCCCTATATCTATTGTCTTAAAATTACTCTCCCTTTAAACCTATGAACGCATAAAAAAATGCAATCAAAATGTGGGTTTCCCTTATACTAAATGTCATCAAATCGTTGTAAAATTATACATTAAACAGAGAAAATATATTTCCAAAATGTCCAAACAAATGTCCCAGAAATGCGGTGAAGTAACACAATCTAGCCAATGTATTATGCGGTACAATCCTTAGAATTTCCAAAGTAAGTGTGGTTTCTTCTTAAATGTCCACCACACAGTGCAACAAAAACTTTCATGCAGGGTGAGCAGTGGGGGATATGGCCACAGAATTGGTCTAAATAAGCCTTTTCCCAATGAAGGGGATCTTTAGGATGCTATTCCAATGGGTAATGCAGGATAATCACTTTGTTCCTAGAATATCTCCTCCACTCCGCCAGAGTAAGATAAAAAAAGACCAAACATAGTGCTTTTATATCTTTATATCTTTATTAAAACATCTACTGTTATTACACTCACATGTTCATGGTGCTGCCAGTGCAACAGACTATACACAGCTTGACACAATAGCAATAAAACTTGATACAGTGCTCAGTATGATGATCCCCGCAATCCCCGGGTATTGTATTTAGTGGTCTCCCTTGTGTGACAGACACTCTGTGACATCCATAACCCCTTTACAACATGTTGCTTCACAGGAGTCACATGGCTTCCTCAGGGGGATGTAGCATGGCCCTGTGGCCCTGTGCATATTTTTTATGCACGACTTATGAGAGTGTGTTTTAGGTGTGAGCGATCCACATATCACTGTAATTGTTGATCATTGTAGCATGCAAGTTTCTTCACAAAAGGAGATTCGGAATGTAACTTATTTGTTTCCTGTTTCATTTGGCACTAATGGATGAGGACAAATTTGTAGTCACAAAGTCACCATTGTCTAGTGAAATGTCAATGTCATCCCAAGTGTTAATTCCTATCGTGGCTGAGGGAACCAATGTACTCATGCTTAATGGTCAAAATATCATCGTGCATTGTAAAACAAAAAAAAAAACCCTGAGGAACAAGATTATTCTATCGCTACGATATTGTTGCCTCTTTTCAGGGCAGGATTCTTACAGAGAAATCCTGCTGACCTAAGGAGGCTGGACTGACAGGAGTGCCAGAGAGCTTCCCCAAATCATGTTGTTGGCTGTTAGTAATTTTAATTTAGTTGTTAGTTTTTTTTTTCCCATTGGCACAACAGAAAGTGAATGGAAATCACAGAAGTTGGCAAAAAGCAGGGTCCATAAAGACATGAGTCCTGTGCCCGATAGAACACCTTTGGGATGAATTAGAGCAGGGACTGCGAGCCAGGCCTTCTTGTCCATCATCAGTGCCTGACCTCACAAATGCGCTTCTGGAAGAATAGTCAAACATTCCCAAAGACACATTCCTAAACCTTGTGGACAGCCTTCCCAGAAATATTGAAGCTGTTATAGCTGCAAATAATGGGCCAACTCAATATTGAACCCTTCGGACTAAGACTGGGATGCTATTAAAATTCATGGGCTTGTAAAGTCAGGCGTCGCAATACTTTTGACAATATAGTGTATGTTAAAGATGGGCTTTAAGGATTTTTTTCCCTACATAGTTTTCCCTACATTTCCCTACATAGTTACCTTAAAGCAGGGGTGTCAAACTCAATTTCATTATGGGCCACATCAGCATTATGGTTATTCTCAAAGGGCTAGTTGTATCTGTAATGCCCCGTACACACGGTCGGATTTTCCGATGGAAAATGTCCGATCAGAGCGTGTTGTCGGAAATTCCGACCGTGTGTAGGCTCCATCGGACATTTTCCATCGGATTTTCCGACACACAAAGTTGGAGAGCAGGAGATAAAATTTTCCGACAACAAAATCCGTTGTCTGAAATTCCGATCGTGTGTACACAAATTTGACGGACAAAGTGCCACGCATGCTCAGAATAAATAAAGAGATGAAAGCTATTGGCCACTGCCCCGTTTATAGTCCCGACGTACGTGTTTTACGTCACCGCGTTTAGAACGATCGGTTTTTCCGACAACTTTGTGCGACCGTGTGTAGACAAAACAAGTTTGAGCCAACATCCGTCAGAAAAAATCCTAGGATTTTGTTGTCGGAATATCCGAACAAAGTCCGACCGTGTGCACGCCCCATAAAAGACTATATAAATCTATGCAGGGCTTTTGTTTCTCAGAGAATAGGTGCAAGAACTCAACCACGTCCCTCCACCAAACCGCTTCCAATGGTGGGTGAGGGCAAATTGCACTAACAGTGGTAGGATCTTAACGGGGCAGTAAGCTCCAGGAGTGCATTATGTGCAGAGATCAGGGATGTGCTATGTACAGAGTGCAGAATTCAGGGATGCGCTACATACACAGTGCAGGGTTCAGGAGTGCCTATGTGGGAGTGGGACACCCCTGACCAGCATCATGTAGCCTATGTATTTACAGAGAGAGAGAGAGAGAGAGCCCTCTGCAGGGCTCTGGGAGCCCTCTGCAGGGTTGAATCAGCAGGGCACCCAGACAAGGACACTTTGGGAGCAGAAACCTTGTTCCCCTTGACCCTTGCTTAGTGGGTTGCATGACTTGGTTTAGAAAGGCTTCTGGCCCTGTGGAGGATCTCCCTTTGTGTGAGGGGAAGGTACACTCTGTGTGAGTAACATCTGAGTAAGTAGAATGTAACATTTGGGAAGATTGATGTAATGGTTTTGAGGCTTATCTGAGTGTTCTGCACTTAAGGATTACTGTACAGAATGTCATGTAATGAGGAATAGTTCTCTGTGCTTCAGACTTCTGCTCAGTGAGTTATGTGAATGGATGTCATGCTGTAAAGGAGCTGTGCTTACAAGAAATGTTCTAAACCTTGACTGAGCTATGCAGTAAGCATTTAAAATGCAACTGGTCTGGACATTACTTAATTCTGGGTAACAGTTCTCAGGCCAGGAATATGCGAGAGCCAACATATGGGAGGGATCCTTACAGGCAGGCAAATCAACCATGCATGTATGGCTTAGAGCATTATCTCAATGGAAAATATCGATCTAATAGTCAATCTACTATCAGTCAACACCTTGCGAAACATCACATTACCAGCAAAAGCATTATATGTATCCCTAAAGCTAAATTAGGGATTTAGCCAATGAGACTTTTAAGAAAATGAAGAAATAGTGCCTATGCAGTGCACACCATATTACTGCTATTTAAAGCCTAACTCTGGGAAACTTAAAAATGATCCTATCCTTTGCAGTGGGGCTGTACCTTTACTGTAAGGATCAATTGCTCATTTATGCATAGGCAACATATAAAAGAAGATCTACCTGATCCTCGATTCCTTGGTTGGTGCTACTAGTCCCTACAATTTTAAATGGTAGGTCCTTACAGCATCTTTGTCTAAACCTGAAATTATTTTTGTCCTCCAAAGATCTCTCTGTGTTACTTACACCTGACCTCTGCTCTCTCTCTGTTTTATATAATCCTAACCGCTGCTCTCTCAGCGTTATTTACTACTGATGCCTGCACCCTGTGCATCACTTACTCTTGAACTTTTCTCTCTTTGAATTACTTACAGGGCCGATCCTGGGCAGGGTGCACGGGGTGCAGTGCACCTGGGCGCCACAGAGGTGGGGGCGCTGAAGCGCCAGAGTGCTCCCCTCCCTCCTCCTCCTCCTCTCCTTGTCCGTAGGCGGCTCCCTCTGCCGGTCACCACTGCCGCCGCTGTGTTTCTTGCCAAAGCCCATTCCCCCTCCCTCCTACTGTCAGAGGAGGAGAGTGGAAACAGCCAGAGATTGGAGCAGCTGTGTCCCTGTGTACAGAGAGACCAGCTGCGCAGTGACGTCACTGGGGGGTGTCCGTGCCCGACGTGTTCCAGTTCTCCTCCTCCCGTGTGTAACTCCTGCCTACTGTCCAAGCCTGACACGCTCTGTTCTCCACCCGGGCGGCGCGGCTGCACACTGTCCTCTCCTCTCCAGCTGCTGGCCTGGTGTTTTTTAATTAGCTTAATGGAGGGGTGGGGGTGGTTTGTTGGGGGTCTATACTAATGGAGGGGAGGGTTTGTCCTGGGTGGTCTATACTAATGGGGTGGTTTGTCCTGGGGGGTCTATACTAAGGGAGGGGGGGTTTGTCCTGGGGGGTCTATACTAATGGAGGGGGGTTTGTCCTGGAGGGGTCTATACTAATAGAGGAGGGGTTTGTCCTGGAGGGGTCTATACTAATGGAGGGGGGTTTGTCCTGGGGGGTCTATACTAATGGGGGGTTTGTCCTGGGGGGTCTATACTAATGGAGGGGGGTTCGTCCTGGGGGGTCTATACCAATGGAGGGGGGTATTTTGTCCTGGAGGGGTCTATACTAATGGAGGGGGGGTTTGTCCTGGAGGGGTCTACACTAATGGAGGGGGGTTTGTCCTGGGGGGGCTATACTTATGTAGGGGGGTGGTTTGTCCTGGGGGGGTCTGTACTAATGGAGGGGGGTGGTTTGTTCCTGGGGGGTCTGTACTAATGGAGGTGGGTGGTTTGTTCTGGGGGTCTGTACTAATGGAGGGGGGGTGGTTTGTTCTGGGGGGTCTGTACTAATGGAGGGGGGGTGGTTTGTCCTGGGGGTCTGTACTAATGGAGGGGGGTGGCTTTACCTGGGGGGGTCTGTACTAATGGAGGGGGGGTGGTTTGTCCTGTGGGGGGTCTGTACTAATGGAGGGGGTGGTTTGTCCCGGGGGTCTATACTAATGGAGGGGGGTGGTTTGTCCTGGGGTTCTGTACTAATGGAGGGAGGTGGTTTGTTCTGGGGGTCTGTACTAATGGAGGGGGGTGGTTCTGTACTAATGGAGTGGGGTGGTTTGTCCTGAGGGGGGTCTGTACTAATGGAGGGGGGTAGTTCTGTACTAATGGAGGGGGGTGGTATGTCCTGAGGGGGTCTGTACTAATGGAGGGGGGTGGTTTGTTCAGGGGGAGTCTGTACTAATGTAGGGGGGTGGTTCTGTACTAATTTAGGGGGGTGGTTTGTTCTGGGGGGTCTGTACTAATGGAGAGGGGGTGGTTTGTTTTGGGGGGGGTCTGTACTAATGGAGAGGGGGTGGTTTGTTTTGGGGGGGTCTATACTGATGGGGGGTCTGTTCTGAGGGAGGGGTTTATACTTAGTGGGGGGTCTGCACTGATGGAGGGGGGTCTATACTTAGTGGAGGGGGGTCTGTACTGAGGGGCGACTATAACTGGTGGAGGGGGTGATACCATGTTTTACAGCACCGGGTAACACCCCTCTCCCTCTCCTCCTCGTGTGCGCTGCTGTACTAGTGAGCGGCGCACTATGTTTCTTCCCCCTTCATATCGGCCAGGGAAGAAAAAAAAAACGGAGCAAAGAAGAGGATTGTGGGACATGTAGTCCCGAGGACTGGTAGCCCCACTGTAACATGGAAACTGCAGCCCACACAGCATGCTCAGCTGAATGGGAGAGAAAGAGAGCCAGGAGCCCGGGAAAGCTTTCAGGGAAGTACACCCAGCACTCCAGAGGGAGAGGACAGTGCTGAGGGAACACCATCAGAGAGAGAAACCCGCTTCCCTGCGCCACCAGAGGGAAAGCCACACAGCCTAGCGCCATCCCTGGTGGAGAAAGGAATGGATTAATTGCCAGAATACAGATCTGGGTGCTACCCAGCGGAGTCGCCACAGGCAATTCAGAGTGAGCTGACTCCTGATCAGAGGAACCGTTGTTGCTGTATTGCTGGGTCAGGTGAGAGGGCTGATCGGCCATTATCTACTAACATCCATAGGAACTTTAGTCTCTGACCATCTCTTGTATCATGTCTGCAGTCTCTGACCATCTCCTGTATCATGTCTGCAGTCTCTGACCATCTCCTGTACCATGTCTGCAGTCTCTGACCATCTCTTGTATTATGTCTGCATCTGACCATCTCCTGTATTATGTCTGGGGGCTCTTTCTAACAGACTCTCTAACAGAAGCCCTCTCTGTGTGCATCAGAGAGACTCCCCTCCAGATCTCATTTGTGTACGCTCTTCCTGTATTTTCTTTATTGTTAAAAGATCATGGGAGGATCCTAGGGTAACGAAGACTTCCTAAGGGAGCATCTCTGTGTTTGAGTCGTTGCCATAGTAACATTTGTAAAGGGGAGGAGTTGGTAAGATGACCACCCCCACGTGGGGGCGCCAGAAATATTTCTGCACCAAGGCGTCTATGACCCTAGGATCGGCCCTGATTACTTACTCCTGACCTCTATTCTATGTATTACTTATTCCTGACCTCTACTTTCTCTCTTTGTTACTTATTTCTGACCCCTGCACTCTCTGCATTAGTAACCCCTCACCTCTGTTCTCTGTGCATTACTTACTCCTAAACCTCTGCTCTTACTGAATTTCTTTTTCCTTGTCAAAAGAAGTTTATTGAGTATACAATGTTATAAAGATACATAAAGTAAGTTTACAAGGATCTATAAAGTAAGCTCATTGTTTTACAGTAGGGTTTATATAGGTAAATATCATGAAATTTCAAATATTAAACATCGGGTTCACGTAAACCTAAATTAAAGATATATATCATTTCCTTAGTTACTTTTGTAGATATTTAAATGATTTATACCTACTATACATATTGTTTACAAGTAGAGTGTATATAGGTCAAATAAATTCTGATAATGAACTTTAATCGTAAGGTGGAGAAAAGGAAAGAGAAAGAAGAAAAAGGGTTGAAAGGTAGAGGTATGGTCCACAAGGTTGTCCCGCTCGTCAGTTTATTATTCTTTTTAGTTCTCTTTGAAGCCTTAGAATGGGTGTCTCTGTAAGTCATTTAATCTGTTACCATGGCAACAGGACAGAGTTATTGAAGGTTGACAGGAACTGTTGTTTTATCCAAGGATGCCAAAGTTTTTCAAATTTTGGAATTTGATTTTGATCGATGGCTACCATCTTAGCATGGGACATTGTATTATTCATTCTGTGAATTGTTTCTGCTAGTACCAATGTAGGAGATTTCCATGCCTTGGCCACTGTTTGTTTTGCAGCCGTTATTAGTTGGATCATAAGTTTGAATTGAGAGAGTGTTAACCATTCCGGTTTTAGATTAAGTAAAGTTAAATATGGATCTGGTTGTATTATTTTTTTAAATATTTTAGATGCAATCACGAAGACTTCCTTCCAGAAGGTTTGGATTACTGGGCACGTCCACCATATGTGTAAATATGTGCCTATTTCTGGGCATCCTCGAAAACAAAGAGCTGAGGTATTAGGTGAATATTTAGCCACTCTAGCGGGTACAAGGTACCAGCGAGTTAGGACTTTATAATTTGTCTCCAGTGCTAAGATGTTGGGTGAAGATGACTTAGATGTGAGCCATATGTTAGACCAGTCCGTGTCTTCTAAAGTTCGTCCCAGGTCCTCCTCCCACCTCTGAACGTAAGAGGGTCTATTAAGATTTGCTACTCCATATAATTGATTATAAAGTGATGAAATTGTACCTTTAGCAAATGGATCTTTTGTACAGATTGATTCAAAAATGGATAATTGGGATAATGGTGTATCCCCCTTTAGGAATGGTGTATAGAAATTTTTGATTTGGAGATATCTAAATATCTCAGAGTTTGGTAGATCATATTTTTCTCTAAGCGATGGGAATGAACGGAATGATTTAGATGCTATGAAGTCATTTAGTGTCTGAATGCCTGATGTTGTCCAAGCTTTAAAAGAATTTGGGTAGATCCATGCCGGATAAAAGGCCGGATTTCTGATAAAAGAAAGGAGAGGATTGTGTGGAGATTGTAACTGATATTTGGTTTTTAGTTTATCCCAGAGAGATAAGAAGTGTTTAGTTATGGGATTATGAATTTTAAAGCGGTCTTTAGGATCAAGCCATAATAAATTTGATATTAATAGAGGGTCATTTTCTGAAGCCTCTATAAATACCCATAATGGGATTTCCTGTTTTGCATGGTATTTGGACAGACTGGCCAAATGTGCTGCTCCGTAGTAGTTAGTAAAATTAGGGTATCCCAGGCCTCCTTTATTTTTGGGAAGATGTAGTGTGTGTATAGGTATACGTGGTTTAGAAGAGCCCCATATAAACGAAGTTGCTCTTTTTTGTACTATTCTCAAAAAATAGGAAGGAATTGGAATAGGGAGGACTCTGAATAGATAAAGCAATTTGGGTAGAATAGTCATTTTGATTGCATTAATCTTCCCTATCCAGGATAAAGGAAGTTGCGACGATTGTTTTATTAGATTTGTGATCTGTCTTAATACAGGAGGATAATTGGTTGAGAATAAGTCAGAATGAGATGCTGTTAAATGAATTCCAAGATATGGGATTGATTTTTCTGCCCATGTGAATGGGAGTGCAGCCCTAGCCGGGATCAATTCCATGTTTGTGAGTGAAATATTAAGCACTAGGCATTTCTTAGGATTAATCATAAGGCCGGATAGGGCTGCAAATCCATCAAGAGCTGGTATTAAGTTAGGACCAGAGACCTGTGTTGATGATAGAAAAAGTAATATATCGTCTGCAAATATACATAGTTTGTGTGTAATACCTCCTACTTCAATGCCAGTTATAGTTTGGTTTGTTCTGATGTATTGGGCCATGGGTTCGAGTATAAGGGCAAATAATAAGGGAGATAATGGGCAACCCTGTCGGGTACCTCTTTCGATATTAAAGGCTTCAGATTTGTATCCAGCATATTTTATATAGGCTTTGGGTTTATTATATAATGCTTTGATCCATGTTAAAAAGGGGGGGCCAAAACCCCATTTTTGTAATGAATATTGCATATATTGCCAGGATACTGTGTCAAATGCCCTCTTAATATCGAGAGATAGAAAACATAAAGGGATTTTCCGTTTTTTAGCAATATGTGCCAATAACACTGCCCTGCGTATATTATCACCTGCCTGTCTATTTGGCATGAAGCCTACTTGATCTCTATGTATTAATTTTCCTATAATGCTATTGAGGCGTTTTGCTATTATTTTTGCTAATAATTTAATATCGAGGTTTAACATAGAGATAGGCCGATAATTCACACAGGAAGTATCATCAGAAAGGGGTTTTGGGATCATACAAACAATTGCCATTAGTGTTTCTTGCCGAAAAGAATGTCCATCTAGAAGTATGTTAAAAGTTTCAGTGAGAATGGGAGAGAGTATTTCTGAGAATGTTTTATAGTATAAAGTCGAGTAGCCGTCTGGGCCTGGTCTTTTGTTAAGTTTTAGGTCTTTTATGGCGTTAGCAACTTCATCTATAGTTATAGGCTCATCCAAACTGCTTTTTTGATTCTGAGATAGCTCAGGTAAGGTTATTTTTGAGAAGAAGGATTCAGCCTCTGTAGGATTAAATTCATTGTTTGTCTTGTATAAAGTTGCGAGATGTGAGTGAAATTTATGGACTATTTTAACTGGATTACAAGTGTAAACATTTTTTGATAATTTCAAACGTATTGGTTTGAAAGATTTGTTAGTTGAATTTAATGCCCGAGCCAAATATGTACCTGGTTTGTTTGTATTCATGTAGAAATTGTGTTTGGAGCGTTTGAGGGATTTATCAACTGACTCAGTGAGAAATAGATCGTATTCCAATCTAGATTTTTCCAGATGAGATTTTGTACTCTGAGATGGATTATCTTGAAATGATATGTAGGCTGCATTAAAATTGAGTTCTAGTTTTTTTGCTAGATTTTTGCGTTCCCGTTTAAATAGTGCCATTTGTCTTTGTATTGTACCACGCAAGACAGGCTTATGTGCTTCCCACAGTGTTATTGGGGAGATGTCTGTTGTATTATTAATTGATATGTATTCCTTTAAAGCTTGTTCAATGGCCATCTGATGTAGTGGGTGTTTGAGCATTATGTCCGGTAAGTACCACGTTGGGTCATGCGCTTTTGGTATGGCTGAGGCTATAGTAGTGTATACTGCATTATGGTCAGACCACGGAATCGGAATTATATCTGATGCAATAATTTCTGGTATCATTCCTATTGTTAGAAAAATATGATCTATTCTGGTGAAGGTTTGATGAGGGTGCGAGAAATAAGTGTATTTCTTTTTCATTGGGTTACTTTCTCTCCACGAATCTACCAGATTGTATTTGGAAAGAAGTTGAGAAAAAGGTAATCTAGAGGTTATTTTGGATGGTGTAAAAGGTGATTTATCTAGAAATGGGAGGAGGACCTGGTTCGAATCCCCACACATTATCACTGTTCCTATTTTGTGTGTATTAATCACTTGTAATATATGTGAGAGGAATGGTGTAGGTTGTTTGTTAGGAGCGTAGTAGGAAATCACCGTGATTGCTGTATCCATTATATAACCCATGAGTATCAGGTATCTACCTTCTGGGTCTCTAATTTCTGATGATAAGGTGAATGGTGTGGATCGGTGAAATGCAATTAGAGTTCCCCTTTGCTTGGTACAGGCAGAAGCCGTGTAAATTTGTTGATAAAAAGGAGAAATATATTTTGGAGTAGAATCTTTGGTGAAGTGTGTTTCTTGGAGGCATACTATGTGAGCCTTCTGGTTATGGAAAGTACGGAAGGCTTTGGTCCTTTTTTGAGGGACATTTATTCCCTGAACATTCAGGGAAAGTATATTCAGTGGTGCCATGGCAATAGATCAAATAGTTTTGACTTACTTTTTGTTACGCAGAGCTGACTGCGCAGATCAACCTGTGTGGACTGAAGAGATGAATAGATAGAAAAGAAACCAGTGAATTCTGGAGTAAAGAGTAAACAAAAAACATATGAGATTAGATGATACATTGTATAAATTATTTTTTGCAAGTAATCACAATTTACCCGTGAAAGAGAATAAATATCTCTCTCAGGGGAATAAGTGCCTTCGTCACACTCCCACATAATATGGTTGGGAGAATGAGGAGGGCTAATGGGGGTAGACAGATCTTCCGCTTACAGGAGAGAAGTGCTATGTCAAAAGACATCAAAATGATGATTCATTAATTGGAGTGCAGAATATAGTTTTTGTTGAAATTATTTATTCCAGGGTGGTTGTATATGGTTAGTCTTGCCCTAGGCTAAATAATTCAGTTAGAAAGGTACTGTTAATAACTTTGGTATTGATGAAGATAGTTTGAATTATTTTGGGATTTTAACCCTTTTAGAGTAAACAATTACATATTTTATTCATATGTAACTGTTTAGATATGTTAACTCATAAAATTGAGGTTGTATTGCTTCAGATTAGAATAAACAAAAACATAGTTCTAGGAATTAGTTAGGTAATAATATATTTGTTTTAAGAAAAGAAAGAAAAAGCTTCCATTACTTCTGGATTATTGAACATATTTGTCCTAAAAAGTAATAAATCTATTGTTATTACCTGATAATATATAACTGAACAAGAATTTCCTTATTTCACTTATATATTCTAAGGCTATATGAATCAGAAGTAATAAGAAATATAACTGGAATGTAACATGATCCCACACAGTGTGTGACTATCAGAATGCAGTTACATTCAGTTATAAATATAGGTTTTTTATAGAGAACCCTCTCTAAGTATAATAAATGAAGAGATATCAGGAATTAGGATGTCAGTCCATTGAATCTTCTTGGTCCATGGATGATGTGGCATAAGGCCTCTTTTGTGAGAATGATGATTCCCATTTTGTTCTGAAATTTTCTGGGTGCTGCCTGAAGGTGAAGATGATGCCATTCTTCTGCGTGTGGGAGTGTTGCTGCTTATGGGTTCTGTCAGATTTAATTTTAAAAGGGTTTGTTGTAGTTCATCTGCTGATCTGCTTCTGTAAATTGTACCTTGGTAGTTAAATCTGACTGAAGAGGGGAAGCCCCATTGATACATAATGTTGTGGCGTTGCAGTTCCATTAGTTGGGGTTTCATGGATCGTCTTTTAGTAATAGTAAGTTGGGATAGGTCAGCAAAAATTTGATAATTGTGTCCTTGAAAATTAAGTTCCTTTTTTTCTCTTGCAGCAATTAGTATTTGTTCTTTAATAATGAAATTTTGTGATTATATCACGTGGGGGTCCATCTTTCTTTTTGGCTGTGAGGGCTCTGTGTACTCTGTCCAGTTCTAAACGTTCAATAGGGATATCTGGCTTTAGTTCTTGTAATAGAGCAGTAATAGTAGATTGCAGGTCTGTCACAGTTTCAGGTATTCCCCTTATGCGCAAGTTTGAACGTCTGGCTCTATTTTCGTAATCTTCGAGCTTAGTTTGAAGTATTAAATTCTCTTTTTTTTAATTGTTCCAATTCTGTTATATTTTCTTGGGTTGTAATTTCAATTTCATCCATTTTTATTTCTAAGGCTGCGGTGCGGTTTCCCAGCTCTCTTATTTCTTTGGTTAGACTTTTTGTTATTTGGTCTGAGGTTTGTTTTAAAGCCTTATGAAGCATCTTTTCAAATTGTAATAATATTACGGGGGATACTGAGGAGGCTTGTGGAGAAGTTTGTGAGAGGATTTGTTCTGTATCTGACTCAAATGGAGAGTCTTGCTGTGACATTTTCTGTCTGTGAGAGCGCCCTGATGCTGTATATTGTGAGGTGACTGGAGCTGCTTCAGCTGCAGTGAGTGCCTGTGAGCTCTTTGTGAGGTGATTTTTATTTCTGCCACGGTTTCCTCCCAGTACCATATTTCCTGCCCAAACTTTCACAGTTTGTTCCCTGGGGCAAAAAGGTTCAAATGGATACCATTTGAGCCTGCAGGCTCTGCTTTGTCCTACTCTTCTCTCCTCAGCGGTGTGGAGCTCTAACAATGCATGTCTGCTCCGCTAGGCTCCGCCTCCTGCCCCCCCTGAATTTCTTTTTCATGACAGCTATGCTCTTTTTCATGACCTCTGCTGTCTTTACAGTACTTAATCTTCACATCTGCATTCTGTGTGTTGATTATGTTTGACCCATGCATTCTGTGTGGAATTGACCCATAGCAGCATAAGCTCAGGTTTATATAACCATACCCCGTTAACCACTTGACCTCCGGACAGTTTTACTCTCTCCCTGACCAGAGCATTTTTGCTATTTGCTACTGTGATAATTTAACTGGTAATTGCGTGGTCATGCAGCGCTGTACCCAAAACAAAAAAAAAAAACCTAAAAAGCATATATTGATTGGTTTGCGGAAAAGTTATAGCATCTAAAAACTATATATATGAACTACTGGAATTTATGCATCTTTTACTTTCTGACTGCATATTTCATTTCTTGAGGTGCTAAAATACCAGGGCAGTGCAAAACCCCCCAAATTACCCCTTTTTGAAAAGTAGACAGCCCAAGGAATTTGCAGAAAGGCTTGTTGAGCCCATTGAATATTTTATTTTTTGTCACAAGTGTATGAAAAATGACAAAAATAAATGAATAAATACATTTTTACACAAAGTTTTCACTTAAATTATATATTGCTCACATATGCCATGGATATATGTGGAATTACAACCCATAATACATTCTGCTGCTTCTCTTCAATATACCACATGTGTGAGACTTGAGAATCTCTTGAGGATACCACGTATGAAACTTTTTGGCACTCTAGCCATGTACAGGATCCCAATAACCACACACCGCCTTCAGGTTTTCTAAGCCCGGGTTCACACTAGAATGCACTGCGGACCGCACAGGAGTGCTGTGCGTCCCTTTTCAACGTTTCAGGGATGAATCAGGGCCGATTCTATGCCTGAATTCGGCCCTGAAACGCAGCCAAAGACGCACAGCGTTTTTGTGCAGTGCGCACCGCAGCCACCCCGGAGATATGTGAACCGGCTCCATAGGGAGCCAGTCACATTCTCCTGCTATGCGAATTAGATGTGCAGAAACGCACATCTAATTCGCATAGGTGTGAACCCGGGCTAAGGGTATAAATTGTTCATTTCACTTCCTCCTTTACACAAAGTTTTCTAAGTTAACCTTAGTTAAAGTTAAAGTTTTTTAAATTATATATTGGTCACACATTCCATGGGTATATGTGGAATTACACCCCAAAATACATTCATGAGTATGGGGATACCACATGTGGTAGACTTTTTGGGAGCCTAGCCGCGTACAGGACCCCGAAAACCAATCACCGCCTTCAGGATTCCAAAGTGCGTAAATGACTTGGTTCACTACCTATCACAGTTTTGGAGGCCCTAAAATGCCAAGATAGCACCCCTCCCCCCAAATGACCCCTTTTCAGAAAGTAGACACCCCAAGGAATTTGATAAGAGACATGTGGAGTATTTTGTAGATCTAATTTTTTGTCACAAGGTTTTGAAAATTGAAAAAAGAAAACAAAAAAAAACAATTTTCTTTCTTCTTTCTTACTTTCTTAATTTTCCCAAAAATTGTGGCAACAAATGAGATCTGCAAAATACTCACCACGCCTCTTAGCAAATACCATGGGGTGTCTACTTTCCAAAAAGGGGCCATGGGGGGGGGGGGGGTTGTGCTATTTTGACATTTC
The DNA here is from genome assembly GCA_037952835.1 of Lithobates septentrionalis. Lineage (NCBI taxonomy): Eukaryota > Metazoa > Chordata > Amphibia > Anura > Ranidae > Lithobates > Lithobates septentrionalis. The sequence continues at coordinate 4,112,041 of JBBDGP010001113.1, forward strand.
AGGGCCTCTGAATCTGTGATAGGTAGTGAGGAAGTGTGAAATGAGCAATTTATGTCCTCAGAAAGCCTGAAGGTACTGATTGGGTTTCGGGGTCCAGCACGTTGCTAGACTGCCAAAAAGTCTCATACGTGTAGTATCCTCATTCTCAGGAGAAGAGGAAGAATGTATTTTGGGGTGTAGTTATACATATAGCAATGGCATGTGTGAGCAATATATAATTTAACCACTTAACTGACAGCCCGCCGTTTAACATCGGCTGTTTGAAGAGGAATGTCATTGTTATGGCAGCAGATAGCTGCCATAACCCTGTATCCTCTTCAAAAGCGGGTGTTCGGCTTTCAGATAAAAGTGGTCTCTGCGGTGGATTCGCCGTGAGATCACTTTTATCAGTGGTGGGAATGGCCCCCCTCCCGCCGTGCTCCGGTGCCCTCTGCCGCCAGTAGAGGCGATCGGATACTTCTCTGTGTGTGGTATGGAGCTGAGTGAGGGGAAGATGGCCCCCACCCAGCTCCATACCATTGCAGGGAGGAAGAGACGTCAAAACGTCACTTCTGCCCATAGCTCTTAAAAGGGACATTTTTTTTCAAATTAATTTTATTTATTATTGCATTTTAGTGTAAATATGAGATCTGAGGTCTTTTTGACCCCAGATCTCATATTTAAAAGGTCCTGTCATGCTTTTTTCTATTACAAGGGATGTTTACATTCCTTGTAATAGGAATAAAAGTGACACATTTTTTTTAAAAGAACAGTGTAAAAATAAAAAATAAAAAGTAAAATAAATAAGAATAATTTTAACGCGCCCTGTCCTGCCGAGCTCGCGCACGGAAGCGAATGCATACGTGACTAGCGCCCACACATGTAAACGGTGTTCAAACCACACATGTGAGGTATTGCCGCAATCGTTAGAGCGAGAGCAATAATTTAAGCCCTAGAGCTCCTCTGTAACTCAAAACAAGCAACCTGTAGAATGTTTTAAACATCGCCTAAGGAGATTTTTAAGGGTAAAAGTTTGTCGCCATTCCACGAGCGGGCGCAATTTTTAAGCGTGACATGTTGGGTATCAATTTACTCGGCGTAACATCATCTTTCCCAATATGAAAAAAATTGGGCTAACTTTATTTTTGTCTTATTTTTTCATTCAAAAAAGTGTATTTTTTCCAAAAAAAAGTGCGCTTGTAAGACCGCTGCTCAAATACGGTGTGGCAGAAAGTATTGCATTTTTAACGCCATTTTTATTCTCTAGGGTGTTATTAAAAATATATAATGTTTGGGGGTTCAAAGTAATTTTCTAGCAAAAAAAACTTTTTAAAACAGTAAACACCAAATCTCAAAACGAGGCTCTATCCTTAAGTGGTTAAGTAACAACTTTGTGTCACTTTCAAGAAGCTTATGCCACACATCACCCATTCTTCTAATCACTTGAAGATCAAGCCTTTTCTGACACTTTTTGTTTACAATAAATATTTTTTTTTTTTTTTGCTAGAAAATTACTTTGAACCCCCAAACATGGAAAATGGTGGGTGTTGCAATTTTTTTGTCACAGTATTTGCTCATCGATTTTCCAAATGTAAATTGTTTGGAAAAAGTATACTTTTTTGAATTTTAATGTACAAAAACAAAATATATTGCCCATATGTTTGGTAAGATATAAAAGATGATCTTACGCCGACTAACCAGATACCAAACATGACATGCTTTAAAATTGCGCACGCCCATGCAGCGGTGACAAACTATGCAGACTTTAAAAGCTGGCGGGGGGTTGTCCCATTCCACTGCTTGTAAAAGCAGTCTAGCAGCTAATTAGCCACTAGGATTGCTTTTACATGAAAGCTGATAACTGGCTGAAAGAAACAATATCAAGATGATGCCTACACCTACAGGCATCATCCTGGTATAACAACTCAAAGTCCAGCGACGTACCAGTAAGTTGCTGGTCCTTGCCGGGCATATATTGTAATGGTTTTTTTTTTCATGCAGATTCCCCCATTCACATCAATCAATTTAGATGAAGAAATATCTGCCAGAATTGTGTGTTATGCCCACCATTAGAATATACCACCCTACATCCACCCACTTCTAATGATGGGCATAGATGCAATGTTCTATTTTTTTTGTTCAGTCCATGGGCAAAATGAACAGATTCCCCCATTCACATCGATCGATGTCGATAAAGAAATATCTGCCAAGAAGTGAAAAAACATATGCCGAAGCATAGGGGCGATCCGCCCACTGTCCACCCCAGCCCCCATGCTTTGCATATACGTTATTTTTTTACTGAATTCTCTACACGGAAAAAATAAGTGGTATTCCCACCATTAGAATATACCGCCCTGCATCAACCAACTTCTAATGATGCGCATACATGCAATGTTCTTTTTTTTCGTTTAGCCCATGGGCTGAATGAAAAAAGAAGAACCTGGAAACTGGAGGATGACCTTAAGACTTGGACGAGATGTGATCTGTCCTGGCTTGGTAGGATAAATGCGGTAAAGATGACTCTGATGCCCCGGATTCTCTACGTCTTCCGTTCCCTCCCAATTACTATACCCAAAAAGGAGATTATCAAATTCCAATCTAAAATTGTGGACTTTGTCTAGGTGAAGAAAGGTCACCGCCTCTCTAGGGACATCTTTTTCAGGCTCAAGAATCAGGGCGGTCTAGGCCTACGAAATGTTTGGTGGTATTATCAAACGGCGCAACTAACTCAGATCTCAACAGTCTACTCCAAGGGACCTAAGCCTGACTGGATTCCTTTAGAAGGACAAGCTGTTCCTCATCACACAATAGATTACCTTCTATGGTGCCCCCCAAAACTAAGCCCCCGCCATCTTGGCCCCCACCCTCTCGCACTCTGTGACACTCTCAGACACACTTCATAAACAGGCCTCCTTAATGTCAACATTAAAACCTCTATCTCATCTCTTCAACAACCCAAGTTTTCAACCGGGGATGAATATTCAAAGCTTTAGATGGTGGTTAAATAAGGGGTTATTCAAAATAGGTCACTTTTTTACCTCATTGGGCCCTATCACACTGGGAATCTGCCTCAGTAAATTTGAGATGCCGGATGTTGAGAGATTTCATCTCTCTAAGATCAGGCACTTCCTTCACACCCTGTGGATAGATAAATCAGCCCCTCCCAACCCCACTATATATGAACAGTGGTGCTCTAACCTCATGGATCAGAGGGGTGGTATTTCACTCATATACGGCTCACTTGCTCAAAACAAGAGTTTACCCTCCTACGCTCGAGATTGGGAGTCTGATCTGGACCTCCATTTGGACCCTGAAGACTGGTTGCTCTCCTTCAGACGCTCATATAAAGGTATAATGAACACTGGATTAATTGAAGCGAATGTTAAGTTACTCAGATGGTATTATGTCCCCACGAGATTAGCGAGGATATATCCAGATGATTCACCCCTATGTTTTAGGGTTTGTAATCACATAGGCTCCATACACCATATTTGGTGGACATGTCCACACATCCGCAGCTTCTGGAATCACTTCTTCACTCTGGTGAGGAGAGTCACAGGGATAGCAATCTCCCAAGACCCTAGTTTAGCGCTTCTGAATCACAGAATAAACAACACTCACAAACACATGCAAGCTTTGATCTTCTTCATGTTGCTAGGAGCCAAAATATCTTTAGCAAGGGCCTGGAAGAAACCCAGAGTCTTTATCCAGGCGACAAAAGGCAAACTCTCCTGGATAATGACCCAAGAACACATGACAGCAACACTCCTGGATAGGACCCGGAAGTTTGAAGCCATTTGGGAGCCTTGGGCGTTGTACACCAAGGTCCCACTATATCAAGGTCATATCTCGTCCTGAACAGCTACCCCACTGGATGTCTCCTTTCCTGTCTCCCTTTACCTCCATTCCCATTCTTCCTCGCTTCTTCTTTTCTTCTCCCATCTCTACCTCATACCCTGCATGCTCCTGACGAGAAGGGACATTAAAGGGATTTGCCAGATTTCATGCACAGTACATAACTTACGCTTTGATAGTTGATTAAAGATGCTCCCAGGACACAGAGTTGCCATGATAAGTGGGATAAAAACCTCATAAGAGGATGGAGTACAGGGTCAAGGTTACATTGCTATATATGAAATGAGAGGGGGGTATTGAGACGCCCATCCGGCCCAGTACGAGCCGAGTGGGTCACAGTGTGATCCCATTGGGGTGACCTGCAAGACCCTCTGGTGCCGAGGTGGTATGGGAATGTCTCTTCCGATCTCTACAGAACCATCTCTCTATTGACCCAAACCCTGGTCCTCTGAATAATTTTTCTCCTGTTTGTCCGGGTTTATTTAGGTTGGACTCACAATTTTTAAGGAGAGACTCCTAATGCATCTATATGGACAAGTATTAAAGTTCATTCTCTGTTCTTTTGAAATTTTTAAAGTTGATGGTACATTGTGTATACTTTTGTCCTTTTGGATTGGGCCATATTGGCCCTAGTTACGAGCTAACATTTGTAATCTTATCTTCTGTTTCTTTATTGCACAAATCTCAATAAACATATTGAAAGAGAAAAAGAAGAACCTAACAGATTCCTCCATTCACATCGATCTATGTGGATGAAGAAATCTCTGCCAAGAAGAGTTAAAAAAACATATGCCGAAGCATAGGGGGCGATCCACCTACTGCCCACCCCAGCCCTCATGCTTTGGCATATACTTTACTTTTTACTGAATTCTCTACCAGAAAAAGTAAGTGGTATTTCCACAATTAGAATATACCGCCCTGCATCCACCCACTTCTAATGATGGGCATACATGCAATGTTCTTTTCTTTCATTTAGCCCATGGGTTGAATGAAAAAGAAGAACCTAACAGATCCCTCCATTCACATTGATCTATGTGGATGAAGAAATCTCTGCCATGAAAAGTGAAAAAAAAAAAAAAATGTCGAAGTATAGGGGCGGTCCACCCACTGTCTACCCCAGCCCCTATGCTTTGGCATATGCATTATTATTTTTTAATTACGGTGGTAAAATCACCTTCTACAGCACTGCAATCATTGATTTATGTATTCTGAAAGCAAACCCTGTTGCTGTCAAAATAAACAGATCAGTGCTGCAGCTGAATGGCATTCCTACAAAGCAAACAACGGTTAAAAATAAAACACAGTAACAGTAAAACATTAACTCAATAAAACAACAACTTATTTTTTTTACTAAATTCTCTGTCATAAAAAGTGTGTGGTATGCCCACCATTAGAGTATACTGCCCTGCATCCACCCACTTCTAATGATGTGTATATATGCAATGTTCAACTTTTTTTTATTGCAATCTGTGCCAAAAAAGAGTAGAACATATATGCCGAACCATAGGGGTGATCCAACCTCTAACCACCCCAGGCCCCTCATGTTTGGGCATGTACACTCTTTTTTTTAACTGCGGTGGGGAAAACGCCTCCTACAGTGCTGCAGTCACTGACGTATGCGTTGAACTGTGGGTATAGGATTGTGTATATGGGATTGTATTTTTATTTATTTTTTGGTTAAACTAGGTGGACTTGTGTCTTTTTTCAATCTGACTAACTACGTAACTGTGTAACATTGTATGTATTCTGAAAGCACACTGCTGCTATCAGAATAAACAGATCAGTGCTGCAGCTGAATGGCGTTCCTGCAAAGCAAACAACGGTTAACAATAAAACACAGTAACAGCAGAACATTAACTTAATACAATAAAACAACTACAATAAAACAAAAACAACTATTTTTGGCTTTTTTTTTTTTTTTTTACTTTTTACATTTTTTATGTTTTTTTTTTTACTTTACTTTTTTGTATATTTTCTGTAACTGTAAAAAGCTGTAAAAAAATATAAACTTCCCTGGATAGGGTCTCTCAAAATGCGATAGCCAGTTTCCTAACTATCTAACATCTTTTGAGACCCTGTGTGAATGTGTGCCCTAGACTGTGCCATGCTGCACCCTATACTAATACTTCACTAGTGTGTGGTAGCGACAGAAACAGTCCTTGGGGCAGAGACCAGGTTGGCCAGGACAGGAGGGACAGTAAAAGCAGGTGTCATGCCTATATCCGCGTCTACTACAGACAAAAAATCATTATTGGGGTGCTCTTTGGGTAGGGGTACCAGGGGGACATCCGGAAAATGCCTCATGCAGCCGGTTCACTGCATCTGGATTGGGAAATTGGGCCACAGCACCTTCTAGATACAAAAGGGCTGTGATGATCTCTTCCTGAAATTTTAGGAAGGATCCACTTCTTCTTGACGCTTTGTATAGTACAAAAGCGTTGAACGTGGCCAATTGAAATAAATATACAGACACACTTTCTTTTATCAGCGTCTGCCCTTATGGGAAATTAAGGATGGCCCCATCGTCTGGTCATTTAAGTCCACCCCTCCCATGTTAAGGTTGTAGTCAGGGACACAGAGGGGCTTCTCAACAACACCAGTCGCTGTTGCAATTTGGACTGTCGTATCTGCGTGAATGGAAGACAGGACGAAAACATCCCATTTGTCCTTCCACTTCACTGCAAGCAATTCTCTATTTCTCAAGCAGGCTCTCTTTCCCCATATAAGTCAGGTATTTACAAGCCGTTGGGGGAAGCCCAGGTCGCATGGTGTCTAAAAAGTGGTACGCTTGTATAATAATTGTCCATGTACCAGTGGTACTCCTTTCCTATTAAGGATGACACCAAGTCCCAAACAATCTTGCTACTACTCCCTATGTAGCCTGGGCAGTCGAGGGGCTCCACATGACTATCTTTTCCCTTGTAAATCAAAGTCCATGTATAGCCTGTTGCCCTCTCACACCACTTACACATTTTGACCCTGTATCTGGCACGCTTGCTGGGGAGAAACTGAAAGCAAGGCAGCCATAAAAATGAATGAGGGATTAATCTACGCAGACAACTTGTTGGGAATAATACAAGTCTGCAAATGTTTGGTTAAAATGATTTATGAGGGGCCGGATTTTGTGGAGTCGATCATATTCAGGGTCACTCTGAGAACGACAGAGTTCATTGTCGTTGAAGTGCATAAAATCGCATAATATTCTCATATCTATGCTTGGCCATGGCAGCAGAGAACATGGGCATATGATGAATCGGGTCTGTGGACCAATATGACTGCAACTCATTATTTTTAGTAATGCCAAGGTTGAGGGTTAGGCCAAAAATGTCTTAAATTTGCAAACTGAGATTGTCTGGCAAGGTTTGCATTTGGATTTGTGGCAATATAAATTGTATTGGTTCACAATACATCCGCACAGATCTTCTGTGAAAAACAGCTAAAAAAAGCAAGGGGAGTTAAATTTGCACCTTAATTCTGGGTTGGCCAGTAAATGGGGGAGGAACGGGAGCTGCAGAATCTGTTGGCTGCGAATCAGGATTTGCAAGCGCAGCCAGAAGAACACTATGGGCTCTACAGGCCTGCGTTTGAATTCTTGGTGGCTGTGTTACACTACTTATGGTAGCCACTGCACCAGCTTGAACTGCAGTTGTGGGACTCGCCACATCACCAAGTTTTACTGCAGTGCTGGTGTGTCTAAGACCAGGTTGTACTAGGGTGCTGGTGCTCACCAGTTCACCAGAAGGTAGAGCGGCACTAGTACTAGCACTCTGCTGCATGACATCATTTGATAGTACCACCTCAGCAACCTGGGAATGGGGTCAGGTACACCTGACCTTAACAGGGACCACTACTCCTCTAATCGTTTGAGCTAACTGTTTTTTTTTTAACCACTTCAGCCCCGGAAGGATTTACCCCCTTCCTGACCAGAGCACTTTTTACAATTCGGCACTGCGTCGCTTTAACTGCTAATTGCGCGGTCATGCAATGGTGTACCCAAACGGAATTTGCGTCCTTTTCTTCCCACAAATAGAGCTTTCTTTTGATGGTATTTGATCACCTCTGCCGTTTTTATTTTTTGCGCTATACACGGAAAAAGACCGAAAATTTTGAAAAAAAATGATATTTTCTACTTTTTGTTCTAAAAAAAATCCAATAAACTCAATTTTAGTCATACATTTAGGCCAAAATGTATTCGGCCACATGTCTTTGGTAAAAAAAATGTCAATAAGCGTATATTTATTGGTTTGCGCAAAAGTTATAGCGTCTACAAACTAGGGTACATTTTCTGGAATTTACACAGCCTTTAATTTATGACTGCCTATGTCGTTTCTTGAGGTGCTAAAATGGCAGGGCAGTACAAAACCCCCACAAATGACCCCATTTTGGAAAGTAGACACCCCAAGGAAATTGCTGAGAGGCATGTTGAGCCCATTGAATATTCATTTTTTTTGTCCCAAGTGATTGAATAATGACAAAAAAAAAAAAATTACAAAAAGTTGTCACTAAATGATATATTGCTCACACAGGCCATGGGCATATGTGGAATTGCACCCCAAAATACATTTAGCTGCTTCTCCTGAGTACGGGGATACCACATGTGTGGGACTTTTTGGGAGCCTAGCCGCGTACGGGGCCCCGAAAACCAATCACTGCCTTCAGGATTTCTAAGGGCGTACATTTTTGATTTTACTCCTCACTACCTATCACAGTTTTGAAGGCCATAAAATGCCCAGATGACATAAAACCCCCCCAAATGACCCCATTTTGGAAAGTAGACACCCCAAGCTATTTGCTTTGAGGCATGTTGAGTCCATGGAATGTTTTATATTTTGACACAAGTTGCGGGAAAGTGACAAATTTTTTTTTTTTTTTTTTGCACAAAGTTGTCACTAAATGATATATTGCTCACACAGGCCATGGGCATATGTGGAATTGCACCCCAAAATACATTTAGCTGCTTCTCCTGAGTATGGGGATACCACATGTGTGGGACTTTTTGGGAGCCTAGCCGCGTACGGGACCCCGAAAACCAATCACTGCCTTCAGGAATTCTAAGGGCGTACATATTTGATTTTACTCCTCACTGCCTATCACAGTTTCGGAGGCCATGGAATGCCCAGGTGGCACAAACCCCCCCCCAAATGACCCCATTTTGGAAAGTAGACACCCCAAGCTATTTGCTGAGAGGCATGGTGAGTATTTTGCAGCTCTCATTTGTTTTTGAAAATAAAGAAAGACGAGAAAAAAAAAATTTTTTTTTCTTTTTTCAATTTTCAAAACTTTGTGACAAAAAGTGAGGTCTGCAAAATACTCACTATACCTCTCATCAAATAGCTTGGGGTGTCTACTTTCCAAAATGGGGTCATTTGGGGTTTTTTTTTGCCACCTGGGCATTCCATGGCCTCCGAAACTGTGATAGGCAGTGAAGAGTGAAATCAAAAATTTACGGCCTTAGAAAGCCTGAAGGCGGTGCTTGGTTTTCGGGGTCCCGTACGCGGCTAGGCTCCCAAAAAGTCTCACACATGTGGTATCCCCGTACTCAGGAGAAGCAACAGAATGTATTTTGGGGTGTAATTTCACATATTCCCATGGCATGTTTGAGCAATATATCATTTAGTGACAACTTTGCGCAAAAAAAAATAAAAAAAATAAAAAATTGTCTCTTTCCCGCAACTTGTGTCACAATATAAATTATTCCATGGACTCAACATGACTCTCAGCAAATAGCTTGGGGTGTCTACTTTCCAAAATGGGGTCATTTGGGGGGGTTTTGAACTGTCCTGGCATTTTATGCACAACATCTAGAAGCTTATGTCACACATCACCCACTCTTCTAACCACTTGAAGACAAAGCCCTTTCTGACACTTATTGTTTACATAAAAAAATAATTTTTTTTTGCAAGAAAATTACTTTGAACCCCCAAACATTATATATTTTTTTAAAGCAAATGCCCTACAGATTAAAATGGTGGGTGTTTCATTTTTTTTTTTCACACAGTATTTGCGCAGCGATTTTTCAAACGCATTTTTTGGGGAGAAAACACACTTTTTTACATTTTAATGCACTAAAACACACTATATTGCCCAAATGTTTGATGAAATAAAAAAGATGATCTTAGGCCGAGTACATGGATACCAAACATGACATGCTTTAAAATTGCGCACAAACGTGCAGTGGCGACAAACTAAATACATTTTTAAAAGCCTTTAAAAGCCTTTACAGGTTACCACTTTAGATTTACAGAGGAGGTCTACTGCTAAACTTACTGCCCTCGATCTGACCTTCGCGGCGATACCTCACATGCATGGTGCAATTGCTGTTTACATTTGACGCCAGACCGACGCTTGCGTTCGCCTTAGCGCGAGAGCAGGGGGGACAGGGGTGCTTTTTTTTTTTTTTTTTTTTTTTTTTCTTTATTATTATTATTTTTTTATCTTATTTTTAAACTGTTCCTTTCATTTTTTTTTTAAATCATTTTTATTGTTATCTCAGGGAATGTAAATATCCCCTATCATAGCAATAGGTAGTGACAGGTACTCTTTTTTGCAAAAATTGGGGTCTATTAGACCCTAGATTTCTCCTCTGCCCTCAAAGCATCTGACCACACCAAGATCGGTGTGATAAAATGCTTTCCCAATTTCCCAATGGCGCTGTTTACATCCGGCGAAATCTAAGTCATAAAATGCTCGTAGCTTCCGGTTTCTTAGGCCATAGAGATGTTTGGAGCCACTCTGGTCTCTGATCAGCTCTATGGTCAGCTGGCTGAATCACCGGCTGCATTTTCAGGTTCCCTGTTGAGACAGGAGAGCCAGAGAAAAACACGGAAGACGGTGGGGGGGGGGGCATTCCCTCCCACTGCTTGTAAAAGCAGTCTAGAGGCTAATTAGCCGCTAGGATTGCTTTTACATGAAAGCCGACCGCTGGCTGAAAAGAATGATACCAAGATGATACCTAAACCTGCAGGCATCATTCTGGTATAACCATTCAAAGTCGTGAATGGCGTACCTGAAGACAAAAAAATGGTTAACAATAAAGCACAGTAAACGGTAAAGTATAAAAAATTGCATACCTGAAAAACAAACATGATAAAACATAATAACAATAAAACATTGCAGAATAGAACACAGTAAAAAAGAGCAGAACAATAGAGAGAGAGAATAGAGAGAGAAAGAACAATAAAACGACAACTATTTTTTTTTTATTTTATATTTTTGTATGTGTTTTTTTTTTTTTTTTTTTGTAACTAACTTTTATAACTGTACCCGGTTCCAGGTTCGGGTCTCTCAAAATGCGATGGCATCTTGGGAGACCCTGTGAAAGTGTGCCTAGTCTGTGGAATGCTGTACCCTACGCTAATAGTCAACTAGTGAAAACATTCACCAATGCAAAGACCAGGATTGTCAGGACAGGAGGGACAATAATAGCGGTGTCACGCCTATATCCGCGCTTGCTGCAGACAAAACATCTTTTTTGGGGGGGTTCGTTGGGTAGGGGTACTCGGGAGGACATAAAGAAAATGCCTCTCATGCAGCCGACTGCATTTGGTTGGGGATGTGAATGGGGGAAGTACGGGCGCTGCAGAAGCGGTGGGTTCCCAATTAGGATTGGCGAATGCAGTAGGAAGGGCGCTATGGGCACGACGGGCCTGTGTTTGTCTTTTTGGTGGCAGCGGGACACTACTTGTGCTTGCCACCTCACCAGCTTGAACTGCACTTATGGGACTCGCCACGTCACCGAGTGTTACTGCAGTGCTGGTTTGACTACGACCGGGGTGTACTAGGCCGCTGGCGCTTGCCAGTTCACCAAAACGCTACCAAAAAATCTGTTAGCGATCGCAGGGATCAGGCCTGACTCTGCGAACGCTGCAGTTATGCGTTTAGTGTTCTGTAAGTGACAGTGATCGATCGATACTGCACTTGGGTGGGCTGGGCTGGGCCGGGCGGAGGGGCAAAACGCAGGTGCTAGCAGGTATCTGGGCTGATCCCGCTAACACTGCGTTTGTGGGAACCCTAAACTGCTGGGGACGCTAGTATAGATCTGATCGGATCAGATATTGATCCGTTCAGATACTATACCACTAAGGGAGGCGTATGCTGCGTGCGTGGGTGTTAGCGGTACTGGCGCTAATCTGACGCTGCCTGGGGCTGGTGCTTGCCAGTTCACCAAAACGCTACCAAAAAAACTGTTAGCGATCGCAGGGATCAGGCGTGATTCTGCGAACGCTGCAGTTATGCGTTTAGTGTTTTGTAAGTGACAGTGATCGATTGATACTGCACTTGGGTGGGCTGGGCCGGGCGGACGGGAAAAACGCAGGTGCTAGCAGGTATCTGGGCTGATCCCGCTAACACTGCGTGTTTGGGAACCCTAAACTGCTGGGGACACTAGTATAGATCTGATCGGATCAGATATTGATCCGATCAGATACTATACCACTAAGGGAGGTGTACGGTGCGTGCGTGGGTGTTAGCGCTACTGGCGCTAACCTGACGCTGCCTGGGGCTGGTGCTTGCCAGTTCACCAAAACGCTACCAAAAAAACTGTTAGCGATCGCAGGGATCAGGCCTGACTCTGCGAACGCTGCAGTTATGCGCTTAGTGTTTTGTAAGTGACAGTGATCGATCGATACTGCACTTGGGTGGGCTGGGCTGGGCCGGGCGGAGGGGCAAAACGCAGGTGCTAGCAGGTATCTGGGCTGATCCCGCTAACACTGCGTTTTCGGGAACCCTAAACTGCTGGGGACGCTAGTATAGATCTGATTGGATCAGATATTGATGCGTTCAGATACTATACCACTAAGGGAGGCGTATGCTGCGTGCGTGGGTGTTAGCGGTACTGGCGCTAATCTGACGCTGCCTGGGGCGACGCATATCACCGCCGGGCGATCAGGGGGCTAAACCTTTATTCGGTAATAAACGGCGGGTGCCCTGACACTATAAAAAATAAACAAACTAACCAGCGTCACCCGTAACAGTTATACGGTGATCAGTGGTGAAAGGGTTAACTAGGGGCAATCAAGGGGTTAAAACATTTATTAGGTAGTATATGGGGGTCCCTGTCGCTATAAAACGCTGACGGCGAACCTAAATATTTATGTCCCTAACTAGCATCACCAGCGACACTAATACAGCGATCAGAAAAATGATTGCTTAGTGACACTGGTGACGGGGGGTGATCAAGGGGTTAAAACTTTATTAGGGGGGGTTAGGAGGGTACCCTAGACCTAAAGGGGGCCTAACATTCACTGCCCTAACACACTAACTGTCACAAACTGACACCAATACAGTAATCAGAAAAAAAAAAAAAAAAAAAAAAAAAACCTGCTTTGTGTCAGTTTGTGACAGGGGGGGGGGGGGTGATTGGGGGGGGATCGGGGGGCGATCGGGGGGGGGGATCGGGGTGTAATGTGTGCCTGGCATGTTCTACTGTGTGTGTGTGTGTGTTGTGCACTCACATTACAGTCTTCTCTCCTCGGCCCGGAACGGAAAATACCGAGCCGAGGAGAGATGACATCATTTCCTCTGCCTCTGTGTACAATACAGAGGCAGGGAAATGATCCCATTGGCTGGGAGCGATCGCGAGGGGGGGGCCACGAATGGATGACCTCCCCCTCACCACCGATCGCCGGGGGACATTTGCCGACCGTCGCAGGCACCGGGGGGGGGGTCCGATCGGACCCCCCACCCGCGGGCAGGCAGGGACGTACAGGTAAGCCCTTTTGCCTGCCCGTGCCGCTTTGTCGACGTACATCGTCGTGCGGCGGTCGGCAAGTGGTTAAAAGATTGTTTTTAAAGGAGTAGTGATTTTAATTATGCTTAAAGAGAAACAATGAAAATGAAAAATTCCTTTAAATGTGCTTGGGGGGTCCCCTTAGTCTGCCTGCTCTCTCCAGTGGTGTGTTCTCAGAGCATTCCGCTGGGACATTTTTTCCTCCTTTCACTGGTCTGTAGATCAGCGAGGTACTTTTGATGAAAGCAAGAATTGGCCCTTCTGTAAAAATCTGAAAGTATTTGCACCTGTCAAACAGGTGCGGAAAAATTGGGCTTTGGGTGTTGGTGGTGCCTTCCCACCGTAACCTTATAGAGGTACTCTTGATGAAAGCAAGAATTAGGCCTTTCTGTAAAAACTGAAATTATATGCACCTCTCAAACAGGTGCGGTAAAAAAAAGGGCAGCTGCTCCGAGGCCAGTCCTTGTTGTGGGACCCAAAGCAGCTGCTCCTTAAGTCCACGCTAGTGGCAAAACTACCAACAGAACCGGATCAACTGGCTTCCCCCTCTAGATTCACCAGTCTCCCAAGTCCCGCCTGTCAAAACTATTGGTTGCTAAGCCCACCTAGTGTCCTAACAACCAATCAGGTGTTTGGAGGACCCAGCATTCAGAGGAGGAAGATGTAACTTCCTCCTCCAGAGATGCCCCGCCTCAAGTGCTGTACTTCCCAGCTTCCTGTTGGCAACTAAAGGGGCCTGGAGAGGACTTGCTGTCCGGACTGGGACACTGCTGAGCTGACTGGCCAGGAGTCTAAGGGGACATGCGTGCTGTCTGGGCTGGGACACTGCTCCTGATGTGAGTGAGGGACCTGGGGGGAAAGTGAGCAGAGGAATCTGGGTCCCACGAAACCTGCACACAAGGGAGGGGGAGTGGAGGGGACAGGGATTACAATAAACAGGTGTATTCCAGAGGGAGGAGGGAGGACATGCTCCACCAGGTCCTAGAGCTGTATACATGGATCTGCAACATCACCCTCTCTACAGAGAGGTGGAGGGGGGATCTATCCATCACCATATCATCCACAGTACCTTTACTACTGTAGTATAGCTGCAGTCTCTGACCATCTACTGTAGTATTTCTGCAGTCCCTGATCATCTCCTGTAGTATTTTTGCAGTCCATGACCTTCTCCTGTAGTCTGTCTGCAGTCTCTCTGACCATCTCCTGTTGTACATTTGCAGTCTCTGACCATCTCCTGTAGTATGTCTGCAGTCTCTCTGACCATCTCCTGTTGTACGTTTGCAGTCTCTGATTGTCTCCTGTAGTATTTCTGAAGTATCTGATCATCTCCTGTAGTATTACTATAGTCTCTGACCATCTCCTATATAATTTCTGCAGTCTCTGACCATCTCCTGTAGTATGTCTGCAGTCTTTGATCATCCCCTGTAGTATTTCTGCAGTCTTTGATGATCATCTCCTGTAGTATTTCTGCAGTCTTTAACCATCTTCTGTAGTCTGTCTGCAGTCTCTCTGACCATCACGTTTGCAGCCTCTGATCATCTCTTGTGGTATTTCTGCAGTCTCTGATCATCTCCTGTAGTATTTCTGCAGTCTCTGACCATCTCCAGTAGTATTTCTGCAGTCTTTGATCATCTTCTGTAGTATTTCTGCAGTCTCTGACCATTTCCTGTAGTATGTCTTCAGTCTCTGACCATCTCCTGTAGTATTTCTGCAGTCTTTAACCATCTCCTACAGTATATGTGCAGTCTCAGATCATCGTCTGTAGTACATTTGCAGGATCTGACCATCTCCTGTAGTATATCTGCAGTCTCAGACCATCCCCTGTAAGAGGTCTGCAGTCTCTGATCATCCCCTGTAGTAGATCTGCAGTCTCTGATCATCTCCTGTAGTATTGCTGCAGTCTCTGATAATCTCCTGTAGTATGTCTGCAGTCTCTGACCATCTCCTGTAGTATTTCTGCAGAGGGAGCCCAAGAAAATGTTTGCTCAGGGTCCAATCAACATTAAAGACGGCCCTGCATATGGAAAGTTATATGCAAAAGATGCAAGAGGCCCTCAATGTTAATCCATAATATACTAACAAAAATGTGCATCGTACCACACTGACATCAAAACAAAGGGTAAGATACCTATACAATTTGTATTATTGGACCCACAAACATTTGCACATCCTTGTACCAACTGCAATATTGCTGCTTTTCTGAAATACGTTACTAGAGAAATTGAGAGCCTTAATAGTCTTCACATACAGCAATCTTACACATCCAATCTTACACATAAGCAACAGGCAGCACTACAAGAACTCGGATCTAATTACAATATAAACCATAAAACCTAATAAGGGGGGGGGGGGATACAGTAATAATGTACAATAAGGACTATGAAATAATGTTTTGGTACATTATAAAAAATAAAACCTGGTATTGCCCAATATCTGCATTAATGATCCAAAACATCAATGGGAAATTCTACTGATTAATGGACAAAGTCTTCCATGATAGTATCATTTCACATGCCTCTTGGGACTACATTGGGACACCTTTTCCCAGAACCCCTGGTGCTCTATGCACTCCCAGAGGTACACAAAGCCAACTAGTCCTCCCGGCCATCCCAAAAAATCAGGCAACGGTAGCCTAGCAGAAAGTGCCAGTGGACTAATCTTTACAGTTTTGTGAACTTTGGTTTCAATTCTACTCTCATTTGTAAAAGATACCATATGCTTACAACTGATTGAAGGAATAGATTTACCTCACGGGGCCTTATTAGTTAAAATTGATGTGGAATGCCTATACAGCTCTATTCCTCACTGCAAAGGATTGAACGTGAGAGAGAGAAGCACGAAAGAGAGAGAGGTTTCTCCTAAGCTGGCTTTTAAGGCAACTAATTATATCATGTGTACAAGTATGCAAAGTATTGTAGTAGTAAAAGATTTTATTAATAATTAAACATTGTTAAAATACAAATAGAAATGGAATATTGATTTATCTGAACAAAATCAGTTAATGTCACCGTGCTGAAGAGTATATGAAAGAACCTCCTTACACCCAACGCATTTCGGGGTACAGTTTGATCCTTCTTCAGGGGTGCATAGAGAGGAGAAATTCATATAGTATTGGAAAGCAAGGTGATTTTCAATATTTCATTTTATAACATTAAAAGATGTAGGTAGATAATACGAAGAACTGTGCCCATGGGGTTGCTATCTCAAGGCATATGTGCATCAAACAAAGCAGATAAAAAGTTTACAAAAGAGACTTAATATTGTGGCTGTCGTCCCCGAGCAGAAATGTCTCCTCACATTCCAAGGCAGCAGGATGGCTGGAAGGATATACTGGGGCCAGAAATGGAAATCCCTGAATATAGTGGATGCACACAAATAAAACAGAGAGAACCACAAGGAGTTGGAAGACAGATTACAGCAACTTGATTGGAGAGTAGTTGAAAGAGCCAGCCGCACACCCCGACATCCAGCAAGTAAGTGTTGGTGAACAGAAGCACAGGCATTGAGGGATTGTCTATTTAATCTAGGATATTCTAAAACATGCCTGAGGAAAGCCTGTCAAAATCCCAACATGATTTATTCTATTAAACAAACCCAAAAACAAGTAAAATAAAATAATTTGATACCCATATTATTATGCAATACATGGATCAGCATGTATTGCATAATAGAGAAATGATCACGTAATTTTGACCTCTCTTGAAACCAGATTCAAAGGTTGGAAAAAACATGTCGGACAAACCCTTAATCACATTCAGAGGGGCCCCATCTATCTGTTCACAGCACATACAAGGGTGAAAAAAGAGGCAATTCTTGAACCATACAAGGCACAATTTGCTGCAGTGGTTGCAACTATTGCCAGTTAATTTGTATAGACAAGTCAGTACTCTTACCCAATGGAAAAATCTATTCTCCCAGACATTTTGTGCACTGCAATACATCTGGGATCATCCAACTCTTCCTTTATACCTGTGCAGCGTTTTATGTAGGCAAGAGGCGAAGACCCTGGTGGAAGAGGTTGTATGAAAATATTGCTTTCTATGAGCAGTGTGAATTTTTATAGTTTGTTAGGGAAACATATTGTAAATGAACACAAATACATTGTTCTCTCAATCAAATTCCTTGCCATTTATATGGTACATCCTAACAAAAGGGGAGGAGACTGGAATAAAAATATCCTCCAGTCTGAAGCAAGGTGGATTCATGTCCTTCAAGCAACATGTCCTAAACGATGCAATACAATTATCTGACTAGATAGTTTTGTTTCTAGTATTTGGGATTTTTAATATTTGTTTAACTGGCCCATCCATCCATATGATCTTTGCTCTTTGACCCTTAGGTTTATTAATTTATGTAGTGATATAGATATGGAGATTTGATGTATTATTCTATATGCATCTTTAGCTTGTTTACTGTAATATAATTAAGCTGAAAAAAAATCAATGTTTTGTACTTTGTATAGAACACTGCAAAGAAAAAAAAATGTATTCATCGGCGTATAACACACACTTTTTTCCCCTTAAAATCAGGGGAAAGTCGTGGGTGCGTGTTATACGCTGATCCCCGCTATCGCTATGTGAACGTCGGCGATCGCCGACGACATTTACATAGCGAGTAGTTTTAAATATGGCGCAGCGGAGTTTGGAGGGACTCGGCGGTGCTAAACGAGCGCCGCCGAAATCACAGAGCCGAGATACACATAGTCGAGTGTATTCGGCTCTTTCCGGCGCCGCTCACAGTCACGCCCAGTCCTGCCATTGGACCTGTGTTATGTCCATCATAGGGTGGGACTGGGCGGGACTGTGAGCGGTGCTGGAAAGAGCCGAATACACTCAACTATGTGTATCTCGGCGGCGTTCGTTCAGTTCCGCCGGCGCCGAGTCCCTCCAAACTCCGCGGCGCCATATTTAAAACTACTAGCATGTGTATGTCGGCGGCAGCGGCAGGCATGGACACTGGGGACAAGGCTGCACTGGGGACAAGGCTGCACTGGGGACAAGACTGCACTGGGGACAAGGCTGCACTGACAAGACTGCACTGGGGACAAGGCTGCACTGACAAGACTGCACTGGGGACAAGGCTGCACTGGGGACAAGGCTGCACTGACAAGACTGCACTGGGGACAAGGCTGCACTGGGGACAAGGCTGCACTGACAAGACTGCACTGGGGACAAGGCTGCACTGGGGACAAGGCTGCACTGACAAGGCTGCACTGGGGACAAGGCTGCACTGACAAGACTGCACTGACAAGACTGCACTGGGGCAAAGCTGCACTGACAAGGCTGCACTGACACTGAAAAGGCTGCAATGACACTAACAAGCCTGCAGATGAACACTGAAGAGGCTGCATTGATGGGCATTTTAATGTAAGTTTCTTTTCCTTAAACTTCCCTCCTAAAAGTTTTTTTCCTTAAAATTCTCTCCTAAACTTGGGGTGCGTGTTATACACCGGCGCGTGTTATACGCCAATAAATACGGTATATATCAGTATAAGAGACACCTGTCCACAACCTCAAACAGTCACACTCCAAACTCCACTATGGTGAAGACCAAAGAGCTGTTGAAGGACACCAGAAACAAAATTGTAGACCTGCACCAGGCTGGGAAGACTGAATCTGCAATAGGCAAGCAGCATGGTGTGAAGAAATCAACTGTGGGAGCAATAATTAGAAAATGGAAGACTTACAAGACCACTGATAATCTCCCTCGATCTGGGGCTCCACGCAAGAACTCACCCCGTGGGCTCAAAATGATCACAAGAACAGTGAGCAAAAATCCCAGAACCACACGGGGGGCCTAGTGAATGACCTGCAGAGAGCTGGGACCAACGTAACAAAGGCTACCATCAGTAACACACTACGCCGCCAGGGACTCAGATCCTTCAGTGCCAGATGTGACCCCCTGCTTAAGCCAGCACATGTCCGGGCCCATCTGAGGTTTGCTAGAGAGCATTTGGATGATCCAGAAGAGGATTGGGAGAGTGTCATATGGTCAGATGAAACCAAAGTAGAACTGGTTGGTAGAAACACAACTCGTCGTGTTTGGAGGAGAGAATGCTGAGTTCCAACCAAAGAACACCATACCTGCTGTGAAGGATGGGGGTGGCAACATCATGCTTTGGGGCTGTTTCTCTGCAAAGGGAACAGGACGACTGATCCGTGTACATGAAAGAATGAATGGGGCCATGTATCATGAGATTTTGAGTGCAAACCTCCTCCCATCAGCAAGGGCATTGAAGATGAAACGTGGCTGGGTCTTTCAGCATGACAATGCTCCCAAACACACCGTCCAGGCAATGAAGGAGTGGCTTCATAAGAAGCATTTGAAGGTCCTGGAGTGGCCTAGCCAGTCTCCAGATCTCAACCCCATAGAAAACCTTTGGAGGGAGTTGAAAGTCCGTGTTGCACAGCGACAGCCCCAAAACATCACTGCTCTAGAGGATATGCATGGAGGAATGGGCCAACATACCAGCAACAGTGTGTGACAACCTTGTGAAGACTTACAGAAAACGTTTGACCTCTGTCATTGCCAACAAAGGATATATAACAAAGTATTGAGATGAACTTTTGATATTGACAAAATACTTATTTTCCATCATAATTAATATAAATTCTTTAAAAAATCAGACAATGTGATTGTCTGGATTTATTTCCACATTTTGTCTCTGATAGTCGAGGTATACCAATGATGACAATTACAGACCTCTCTCATCTTTTTAAGTGGGAGAACTTGCACAATTGGTGGCTGACTAAATACTTTTTTTGCCCCACTGTATATATTGTAAAAAATAGGATTACACAGGTTATGGTCTACCACAAAGTCAAAACAGTCCTCCTGGATAAAGTCCAGAAATATGAGAGCCTCTGGAGACCTTGGATAACTCATTACTTTCCTCACTACTTGACGAATCCTTATTGCTCCCATAAGCCTTCCTATCCTAACACTACCATCTCTTAGCTCAATAAGACCGAACAGTGGTTTATTCCTGGAATATGCCTTGCTGCCCCTTCTCTTTTCTCTTATCAGATTTCTCTCTTTCTACACTTCTCAACTTATTTAACCCTTACCAGGTCCAGTACAAGGAAGGGGCAGGAGGGGCCGCTGCCCTGGGCAAAGTGTGGGAGGGGGCACCAAAACACTCAAACATCACCCTTTGTCTCAGCCTTTGTGTCACTAGAGTCTGTCCAAAAGCAGAGCTGAAAATGTGCCCATACCTACTGCAAGCTTCCCCACCTCTTGCCGGAAAGGACAGAAACACTCTCCCAGGCACAGGTTCCTGACAAGCTTACTGGCAGGATCGGGACTGTGAGAGCTCTAGTACAGGTGGACAGAGTAGGCAGACAATACTACACTACAGCCCCATCACTGTTTTCTGCCCAGCAGATATCGGAGCTTTCCTTGGGAAGCCTAAGATAAGAGATGGCAGATAGCAAACTGCTTTTTTTCCTCCTGTGAGTCCCGACCTGTTCTGCCTTCCAGACTGTGCTGTATACCTGTACTGAGCCTTGCAGTGCAGGTTTACTAAAAAGAAAGTAAAATGTTCTTGAATAGGTTAGAAATATACTGGGACTTCTCAGGCTCTACATAGATGTATTTTACACACACACACACACACACACACACACACACACACACACACACACACACACACACACACACACACACACACACACACACACACACACTATAACTTAATGAAAATCATGCCTTTTAATAAAATATAGTGTGTGGAATACATCTATGTAGAGCCTGAAATGTCCCAGTATATTCCTAGCCTATTCAAAGATTTAACCATAAACAGCAAGTTATGCGATGCAGCCCAACTCCAGCAAAGTGTAAAAGTCCACCCTTGCAGTGCTGGGGGAAATAGCCTCATGTATACTTTCTCCAGCCTGCTGAATTGTTCTCCCCCTCCACCCAAAGCCTCAGCATCATCACATACCACACAGGAACATTAACCCTGTATGGTATGATGAATCTGGAGTTTGACCACAGCCACTCACAATTAGGGATGAGCTTCGTGTTTGAGTCAAACCCATGTTCGACTCGAACATCATCTGTTCGACCGCCGAATTACGAACGAAATGGGCCGTTCGCGCCAAATTCGTGTGGCGCGTCATGACCCATAATTCACTGCGGCATCGCAGTGCATTGCTAGCTGATGATTGGCCAAGTATGCTCTATGACCCGCATGCTTGGCCAATCACAGCGCCGTCTGAACAGAGAGCCGTAATTGGCTAAAGCCAAGGAGGCTTTGGCCAATTATGGCTCAGGGGATTTAGTACACGCCCCACACTATATAAGGCCGCCTGCACTGCGGCCCTGTGTAGTGTGTGTTTTGGCGTTGAGATAGATAGATAGACAGAGAGACAGTGTCATTCGATTTAAGTTAGATAGATTAGGCAGGACAGTCAGTGAATTAGCTGCACTTACAGTGTATTGTGTATATATATTCATCCCAGGTGTTGTATGTATATATATATATATATATATATATATATATATATATATACACTGTATTCAGTTTAGCTAGATCCGTTCCTGTTATCTTGCTACTGACAGGCAGGCTTGTCTTGTTACAGTATTTACAGCTACCTGAAGAAAATTGCTGGTGTTCTTTGATCCTATTAGTACCACAATCAGGCAGCTAGACTATTTACAGTTAGTGTAGTGCGTCCTCCTCACAGTGTTCAGTTAAAGCTACAAGTTAGTTTAGTGCGACCTCTGCATAGTGTTCAGCTAAAACTACAAGTTAGTGTAGTGCACAGTGTTCAGCTAAAGCTACAAGTTAGGGTAGTCTGTCCTCCTCACAGTGTTCAGGTAAAGCTACAAGTTAGTGTAGTGCATCCTCCTCACAGTGTTCAGCTAAAACTACAAGTTAGTGTAGTGTGACCTCTGCACAGTGTTCAGCTAAAGCTACAAGTTAGTGTAGTGCGTCCTCCTCACAGTGTTCAGCTAAAACTACAAGTTAGTGCAGTGCGACCTCAGCACAGTGTTCAGCTAAAGCTACAAGTTAGTGTAGTGCGTCCTCCTCACAGTGTTCAGCTAAAACTACAAGTTAGTGTAGTGCGACCTCTGCACAGTGTTCAGCTAAAGCTAAAAGTTAGTGTAGTGCATCCTCTGAACAGTGTTCAGCTAAAGCTACAAGTTAGTGTAGTGCGTCCTCCTCACAGTGTTCAGCTAAAACTACAAGTTAGTGTAGTGCGAGCTCTGCACAGTGTTCAGCTAAAGCTACCTGTAGAAGGTTGGTGGTGTTCTCATACTACAGGCAGGCAGTTGATTTTGCTAGCTGCAGTATCAGTATATATATATATAGATATAAATATCTATATATATATATATATATATCCCAGCTTAGTGCAGCTACAGGCCATTAGTGTCAGGTCACCTAGAGGCTGGGTGACAGATGCACACCGTTGGGATCAGGAGTGCACCGCAAGGTAGTGGACCCTGCGGCTGACTGCTGCGGATTGAACCCTGGGAGGTTTCAGGAAGCAGGTCTACTGGATCACTGACACAGATCCCACTGGGAGCTAGAGCATAGATTCCCCAGGGCGCGGAGTCTAAGAGCCAGCAGGTGTTCACCAGAGCCTTTAATGGTAAGGATGGACTGCGCTGCAGTCTGGCTCCAGGTCGCGGCCCCCAGGTTCTCACAGCTCACGCTCACGGTAGACTACAGGAGAAGAGGAAGGAGGCAGCAGGCTGGAACAACAAGGAAAGTAAGGGACAAGCCAAGGTCGGGGCCACAAGCAGACAAGGACAACAGAGTACACGCCAAGGTTCAGGGTCACAGGCAAACAGGGATGGTCGGGAACACGCCAAAGGTCAGGGTCACGAGCAGACAGGAATAGTAAAGAACAGGCCAAAGTCGGTAACAGGAATCAGATGTAGGAAACACAGCAAGTACACACAGAGGCTAACACACAATGGTTGATCAGCACTGCTGGCTTGCAGTGCACAGGTTAATATAGGGTTCCCTGATAGGTCCTGGGGTGGGGCCATGCTTAGAGGAGAGGTTACAAAAGCAGTCAGGTGAGGGTCAGCTGGTCTCTAGAGATGAACACATGGAGACAGGTATGCTGATCGACAAACTCTATTGCATAACCATGACAATTAGTATGTCTGGAAGGCCAACAAGGAGAGGCAGACAGTCACAAGCCAATAAAAGAGGGCAAGCAGGCTCTGTGTCTAGAGACGGTGCATCCTCATCAGCACGTGGCCGTGGGCCACACTTGGCCTTTTTTTGGCAGCTGGACGTGGTGAGCCGCAACATGAGGAAGACTTGGTCGAGTGGATGACCAAACCGTCCTCATCCTCCTCATCCGCTCTCACCCATGCTCAGGGTACTTTGTCTGGCAAAGCAGCTGCCAACACGGCCTCTTCCCTCGGCTCAATGGCATCAGTGACTCCTTCCCTAGCCCCACCATGTCCTCCTGAGGAGTCCCTCGAACTGTTTGACCACAGTGTTGGGTACATGCTCCAGGAAGATGCCCAGTGTTTAGAAGGCTCTGATGATGATACTGAGCTAGATGAAGGCAGTAACGTGAGCACGGACAGAGGGGGTGCCCAAGAAGGACAGCAATCTGGCAGTCATGCTCCCCCTGCTGCAGCATACTGCCAGGTTTGCTCCAGTGATGAGGAGGGAGGGGTTGAGGAGGTCACTGACTCAACGTGGGTGCCTGATAGGAAATAGGAGGAGGAGGAGGAGGCACATCACCAAAGAGGCAGGATGCCCTCCAGGGGCCAGCCTAAGGGCAGCACACTGACTGCATCACACCCCAAAGCTCCGCATGTGCAGGGCGCTGCTGTCTCTGCATGTTATTCCAAAAGTTCTTTGGTGTGGGCCTTTTTTGAGATGAGTGCATCAGATCGCACCGCTGCTATTTGCAACATATGTCTCAAGCGTATCTCGCGTGGCATATCTCGCGAGGAGGCACATCACCAAAGAGGCAGGATGCCCTCCAGGGGCCAGCCTAAGGGCAGCACACTGACTGCATCACACCCCAAAGCTCCGCATGTGCAGGGCGCTGCTGTCTCTGCATGTTATTCCAAAAGTTCTTTGGTGTGGGCCTTTTTTGAGATGAGTGCATCAAATCGCACCGCTGCTATTTGCAACATATGTCTCAAGCGTATCTCGCGTGGCCAAAACATCTCCCGCTTGGGCACCACATGCTTGACCAGACATATGTTGACCTGCCATGCAGTTAGTTGGCAAGCGTATCTAAAAGACCCACACCAAAGAACAAAGAGGACCTCTCCCTGCTCCTCATCACCTGAGATCTCCAACCCCACTATACCTTTAGTCCTCTCTGAGACCTGCACTGAGAGGAATGAAGGTGTAGAATTAGGTGTGTCACAGCCAAGTACTTGTGGGCAATCTGCTTTCTGAACACCAACGTCAGATTGTACCAGGCAAATTTCCCTGCCCCAGCTGCTGCACCGCCGAAAGAAGTTCGCTCCCAGCCATCCACATGCCCAGCGGTTGAAAGGCTAGCTTGGCAAAATTGCTAGCACTTCAACTGTTGCCTTTTCAGTTGGTAGACTCTGCCCCCTTCCGTGAGTTTGTGGAATGCGCGGTTCCTCAGTGGCAGGTACCCAAACGCCACTTTTTCCCACGGAAGGCGATTCCGGCTCTCTACCGGCATGTGAAAGGCAATGTCCATGCCTCGCTGGACAGGGCGGTCAGTGGTAAGATGCATATTACCGCTGACTCATGGTCCAGCAGGCATGGACAGGGACGTTACCTAAGTTTCACCGCGCATTGGGTGACTCTGCTGGAAGCTGGGAAGGATGCAGGACAAGGTGCAGTAGTGTTGGAGGTTGTTTTGCCACCATGCCTCCAAAATGCCACAACTAATGATTGTGACATACCTCTCTCCTCCACCCCTTCCTCTTCTTCTTCCTCCATGGCCTCTTCCTGTGCTTTGTCCTCGGAACCAGCGGTGCTCTGTAGGCGTTCAAGGGGCTACACAAGTACGCAGGCCAAAAGATGCTATGCGGTGCTTGAGCTGGTATGCTTGGGGGACAGGAGCCACACTGGGGCAGAGGTTCTGTCAGCTCTGCAGGGGCAGGTTCAGAGGTGGTTGACGCTACGCCAAGGCAGGAATGGTGGTTTGCGACAATGGCACCAACCTCCTCTCCGTGCTCCGACAGGGACAACTGACCCATGTGCCCTGTTTGGCTCACGTCCTTAACTTGGTGGTGCAGTGGTTCTTGGGCAGGTACGTGGGCTTACAGGATGTCCTGAGGCAGGCCAGGAAAGTCTGTGTGCATTTCCGCTGGTCATATAATGCCAGTGCTTGGCTGTCAGACTTTCAAAAGGAATTAAACCTGCCCAAGAACCGCCTAATCTGTGACATGCCCACCAGGTGGAACTCAACGTTGGCCATGCTGCAGCGGCTGCACACGCAGCAGAGGGCCATCAATGAGTACCTGTGTGACTATGGCACCAGGACAGGGTCAGGGGAGCATGTTTTTTTTTCCCCACGCCAGTGGGCCATGATCTGTCACCATTTGAGGAGGCC
Source organism: Lithobates septentrionalis (assembly GCA_037952835.1). Classification (NCBI taxonomy): domain Eukaryota; kingdom Metazoa; phylum Chordata; class Amphibia; order Anura; family Ranidae; genus Lithobates; species Lithobates septentrionalis. Next base: position 4,138,126 of record JBBDGP010001113.1, read on the forward strand.
ACGAGGATGGTGAGCAGTGACAGTGCATGCATCAGTGACACTGCCCCCCTTGTCCACCTGTTGGAGCACACGCTGCGTGGAATAATGGACAGGGCACTTGAGGCAGAACAGAGGCAGGAAGAGGAGGACTTCCTTAGCTCTCAAGGCCCCCTTTATCCAGACAGTGTTCCTGCGTGCCCGCCGATCACACAGGATAAGGAGGAGGAGGATTGTGTCAGTATAGAGGTGGAGCCTGGCACTCAGCATCAGCAGTAGTCTTTAAGGGATCAGTCCCAAGAAACACATGGACTTGTACATGGCTGGGAGGAGGTGGCTGCGGACCATGTCGTCCTTAGTGACTCAGAGGACTCCGGACCGAATGCCTCAGCAAACCTACGCTGCATGGCCTCCCTGATCCTGCAAAGCCTGTGGAAGGATCCTTGTTTTCTTGGTATCAAGGAGAAGGACCAATACTGGCTGGCAACCCTCCTTGATCCACGTTACAAGGGTAAGGTTGCGGACCTTATCTTGCCATCGCAGAGGGAGCAGAGGATGAAACATCTTCGGGAGGCCTTGCAGAAAGGTCTGTGCAGCGCGTTCCCAAAGACTGGGAGGTTACAAACTCCTGTTTCTGGACAACGTGTTGCTGAGGCTTCGGTCAGTCAAAGAAGGAGCGGTGGAGAAGGTGGCCTTCTGACCGATGCGTTCAGACAATTTTTTAGTCCGCAGCCCCAAGGTATGATCGGTTCCAGCGACCATCGGCAGCGTCTGTTTTACATGGTGCAGGAATACCTAGGGGCAAGATCTGACTTGGACACCTTTCCCACCAAAAATCCTCTGGGTTACTGGGTCTTGAGGATGGATCACTGGCCAGAGCTTGCACAGTATACAATTGAGCTACTGGACTGTCCTGCATCCAGCGTTCTTTTGGAACGCACATTCAGTGCTGCTGGAGGCTTTGTAACCAATCACAGGGTGCGTCTGTTCACCGACTCGGTCGATCGACTGACCTTCATAAAAATGAATTAGTCTTGGATCACCACCAGCTACCAAGCACCTGATGTTGATGTAACCGAATAATTTTTTTTGAAATCTCAGATCCCTTCAAAGACTGCCTATGCTGATGCTGAGTGACTATTCTGAGTAATTATCCTCTTCCTCCTCAATGATCATGCTGATAGCTTGTAAGAACATTTTTGGTTCTGGGCGCCGCCACCAGTGCCTAAGGCCCAATTTTTCAGCCCCTGCTTAACAGGGGCGTGTAATTACAATTTTTGATGCAATACTTTGGAGCAGGGCTTGTTCCTGCGTTCCAACTAGAGTATCTGTGAGGGGTTGCAGTGTTGTGGCACCAGCACCAGTGCCTAAGGCCCAATTTTTCAGTCCCTGTTCAACAGGGGCATGTAATTACAATTCTTGATTGAATATTTCACAGCAGGGCCCGTTTCTGCGCCCACCAAGATTAACTGTGAGGACTTACAGTGTTGTGCCACCAGCACCACCACCACCACCAAAGGCCCAATTTTCCAGTCCCTGTTCAACAGGGACATGTAATTACAATTCTTGATCTAATATTTCACAGCAGGGCCCATTCCAGCGCCCACCAAGAGTAACTGTGAGGACTTACAGTGTTGTGACACCAGCAATACCATCACCAAAGGCCCAAGTTTTCTGGCCCTGTTCAACAGGGGCATGTAATTACAATTCTTGATCTAATATTTCACAGCAGGGCCTTGTGAGGGCTTACAGTGTTGAGGCCACAACAACACCTAAGGCCCAAATTTCTGCTGAGTAAATAGGGCAGGCCCCTACTTTCAAGCATCCAACTTGCAAGCGACTCCTACTTGCAAACGGAAGGAGACAAAAGGAAGTGAGATGAAATCTACCCCATAGGAAGGGAAGTTCTCTCCTGTAAGAGTTAATGTGGGAAAAACTTTTCTCCTTTACACTGATGCTTTATCACCAATCCTTGTTTCACTAAAAAACCCACATTTTCAAAAAACATTTGTCATTGGGACAAAAAGTGAGGTAAAATCTTCTGAAGAGGAGCACAGACAGCAAAACAAATGTCACAGGGGTGATAACCGTTCCCTATGTTTTCCAAAAAGCTTAAAAACTGATTTTTTGGCTGGAGCTACACTTTAAATATGTACCAGTTCAAAATTGCAAACAGATTCTACTTAACAACAAACCTACAGTCCCTGTCTTGTTTTCACCGCCTGTATACTGCTGTTCAGAGTATATAGGGCCTTGGGGCCCCACCCCTTTCCTTTTTTTAATTTGGCTGCGGGGTTCCCCTTAATATCCATACAGGACCCAAAGGGCCTGGTAATGGACTGGAGGGTACCCATGCCATTTGTCTCACTGATTTTCAGATTTTCATCCATATTGCCAGGATTACATTAAAGCCGCAAGCAGTTTTAAATGACTTTTTTTCCTTTAAAAATGTCATTTTGTGTAGGGACTGTTCTAAGCACGGGAAACATGCGCCACTTTACAGGCATACTATAGACACCCCCCAGGTACGATATTTAAAGGAATATTTCATTTTTTTTTTTTACTTTAAGCATCATTAAAATCACTGCTCCCGAAAAAACGGCCGTTTTTAAGTTTTTTTTGCATTGATACATGTCCCCTGGGGCAGGACCCGGGTCCCCAAACCCTTTTTAGGACAATACCATGCAAATTAGCCTTTAAAATGAGCACTTTTGATTTCGAACGTTCAAGTCCCATAGACGTCAATGGGGTTCTAACGTTCGAGCGAATTTTCGATCCGTTCGCAGGTTCTGGTGCGAACCGAACCGGGGGGGTATTCAGCTCATCCCTACTCACAATTTACCCTGGAGCTTCATAGGACCAGTCACAGAACTGGAGAGAGCCTACTGGAGCAAGGAATAAGGTAAAGCTAGGTACACATGGATGAAAATTTGTTCGGTTCAGCAGGGACCAGCTGAATTTTGATCTATGTGTGGCCTTGCCTGTTAGACAGAAGCCGCCTATTAAATCAGCATCTGTAGAATGGCAAAGACAAAAAAAGTTCCTTAAGCGCTTTAAACTGTCAGCTGTATGTGTAGATGTAAAGATCCTGGAAAATAAAAAGAGCTAAAGCCCAGTGCAGCCGCCAACCACTGGAAAAGATGCACTTCTGAGAAATAAAAACAACTGTCAATGGTAAAAAACTTGAAGGGGTTGCAGAGGCAATCATAAAAAGCAAATAGTCATTGTAGATATAAATGTGGCTTACATGTTTCACGCGCATACGCCTTTTCAAAGTCAGACTTTGAAAAGGCACATGTGTGCGGAACATGTAAGCCACGGTCGTCACAGCAACCTAGAGCTTGTAGTCCACCCCGACATACCAACATCCTGGTTACCTTCTCTTCTGGCACGACGTCCACGTCATCCTGTGTGCCCAGCTCCAGCCAGCCTGTTTGGCTTTCCTAGCTCCATTCCCCAGCGGTGGATACTACAACATACCTCCCACAGCACAGTGGGATTGACACCCGCGACCACCTATCGAGCTGACAGATGTTAATTTGGATTCCCCGCTAATGTGGTTCATCTTGGATACCTGTTCAGTTCATCGGTTGATGTTAAATCCCTCTTTACCAGGATGTCACAGTGGTACCGTGCTTATTCTTTTACATTTATATTTACAATGACTATTTGCTTTATATGATTGCCTCTGCAACCCCTGCAAGTTTTTTTTTTTTTTAATTGTTTATTTATAAAAGAGACAAGGCCAACATGGCCCAACAAGTTACACAATAGTACAAATAATGACATATGTTCACTTTTACAGATTAAGGTACATAAGAGACATGTCTAAACAGACGAAATTCCTGACAGCAAAGCAAATCATGGCAGACACATAACAAGTGTTTCATCTTTAAAGGTATCTCGTGTGTCTTCAGTGACTGTCTCTGCGTCTCTTTAATAATTATGCGATGTAAACAGAGAAACTTCTCTGGGAGAGTGTGGATGTACCTGGTCTGGTTATGAAGTTAGATGTCGGGGTCCATGCGCCCGGTCCCGGTTCATTTTCTTTTCCCTTCTTTTTTTAAAAAAAAAAAAGAGTAATCCCACGAGTGTGGGTAGAGAGAGCTGGAAAGAATAGTATGGTGAAAGATAGCAATATGAAAAAAGAATAGATGTTCAGAAGCAGGAGGGGTAGAGGGAGGAGGGATGTTAGTCCCACGATCATGGAGTGTCAGAGAGGGTATTCTTGGGTCCCGTACATGGCGTTTTGTGTCAACGTTCATAAAGAGTGGTAGGAAGAGTGTTGTGTTGGAGGATGTACACTCACACAGCCACAGCAGGGTCTCTTAATGCTTGACCTTCATCCGATAATATGAAGATGTTCCATAGCTGCCAAGTTTTAGTGAATGTTTCTTGCCTGTTTTGCACCGTGAGAATGAGATCCTCCATGCGTTTTATTTCCTCCACTCTAGTAAGCCATGATGTAATTTTCGGTGGGGATGTGGCCTTCCAGTGGATTGGGATGCAGGCTTTGGCTGCGTCTAACAGATGTTTAATCACTGATTTTTTGTATACCTTCTCCGAGATGTCAGATGCATGCAAGAGAAAGAATGCGGGGTCATCTGTTATAATGTACTCTGTGAATTTCTGAGTAACCTCCCTCACCACACGCCAGAAGTGGTTCAGGATAGGGCATGACCAAAAAATGTGCACCAAAGTTCCAGTGTCTGCCCGACATCGCCAACAAAGGTCAGACGTTGTCCAGAAAAATTTGTGGAGTAGAGCTGGTGTTCTGTACCATCTCAATAGTAGTTTATAATTGGTCTCAGATGGAGGACTTGTGAGTAAATTTAAGAATGCACTGACGTGTAGCTGTACTAAAGTGGCAATTTAGTTCCAGTTCCCATTTAATTAAACCCGGGGGCAAGAAATCTGCCTGCGGTGTGTTTAGGAGACTGCAGGCCAGGGATAGAGTATGTGTTATTGTGCCTGGAGTGTTGCAGAGTTCTTCTAAAGTTGTAAGGGGTTGATCGTTTGCGACAGGAGGTTCCAGGGAGTGGAGGAAATGTCCTAGTTGACAGGACCTCAAGAAGTCCAAGCGAAACGGGCCCGCAGGGTCCGAAAGTTCTGCAATTGTGTACCAGCGTCCCCCAGCATTAAAGTGGGAGGCTTGGTGCAGGCCCGCATCGCCCAGACCCCGAAAGATCGCATCCTGCATGCCCGGCTCAAACCTAGGGTTACCCAGTATGGGGTATAGAGGTGAGTTAGGGGAAGATATGGATGTTTGAGAGACGAGCCGGGCACACACTCATGTTGTGTTACCAATCAGTGGGTGGCCTTTTGTTTCTGTCGGTAGGTCCTGGTTTCTCAGTGTCGACACCAGTCTATCAGCCTCACTAAGTGTATTGCCTTGTAATAAGCTCGGATGTCCAGTACCGCTAGTCCACCATGATTTTTGGGTAGAATTAGAAGTTTATGTGAGAGTCTGGGTCTCTTTTTGACCCATATAAATTCTGTGAACATGGATTGTATTTGTTTAAAATAGGATGGAGGGATATTAATAGGTAGCGCCTGCATGAGGTATAGGAATTTCGGGAGAATCGTAATTTTTAAGATATTACATCGTCCTATCCATGAATGTAGGCCTGTGTTCCATTGGTTTAGTAGTGTTCTAATTGTTCTCAATAGGGGTGGAAAGTTGAGGTTATATAGTTGCGAGAATGTGTGTGGGATATGTGTGCCCAGATATTTTAAAGCGGTTGCAGCCCACTTCAATCCAAAACTAGATTGAAGGTGTGTGAGCCGTGATTGCGGTATCCCCACACCCATCGCCTCCGATTTGGCCAAATTGATTTTTAAGTTTGAGAGCGCTCCATATGTTGTAAATTCCCAGAGCAAGTTTGGGAGGGAGATAGAAGTAGTAGTGAGTGTGAACATAAGATCATCCTTGTATGCGGACACCTTATGTTGAGTGTGGTTTATTGTGATGCCTGATATGTTAGGATTCAGTCGCACATGGCACAAGAATGGTTCCAGTAACAATGCAAAGGGCAGGGGGGATAACGGGCACCCCTGTCTCGTGCCATTAGTGATTGGAAAAGATTCCGAGATCACCCCATTTGCCCGGACTCTAGCCGACGGTGCCGTATATGTCGCTGAGATCCAACTCAACATGTTACTTCCCAGACCTATGTGTCGTAGTGTAGCGAGCATAAATGTCCAATTGACCCGATCTAACGCCTTTTCCGCATGGGTTCCTATAAAGACGCTGGGTGTTTTGTTACGTGTGACCGAGTGTAGCAAGTTCAAAACCTTAATGGTATTGTCCCTTGCCTCCCTCGTGGGAACAAAACCCACTTGGTCCAAATGTATCAAGTGGGGTAGATGGCTTTGTAATCTGGTGGCTATAATTTTAGTGAACAGTTTCAAGTCCGTATTAAGCAGGGATATAGGGCGGTAGCTCCCGCAACTCGTCCGGTCTTTACCCTCTTTAGGGATAACGGATATTTGGGCCTGTACTGTAGCGGTATGTAATGCCCCTCCCTTGGTGAGGCCATTTAGTAGTTTGAGAAGGTGGACTCCTAGAGATGGTAGTAGTGTCTTGTAGTATTGAATTGTGAGGCTGTCCTGGTGCTTTTCCTGGCTTAGTACCTCCTATCGCAAGTTGTATCTCGGTAGTGTGATGGGATCCTCCAGTAATGTACGTGTCTCAGTCGGTAGGGTAGGCATGCAGGATGAGGTTATGTAGTCTGTCATGCGGTCCAAGTGCGGGGGTGTCGTGTTTAAGTTGTAGAGTGACTCATAAAAGGAATTGAATTCCTGTGATATCTGCTGGGGTAGAGCAGCTTTCTGGCCTGTCGCTGTATGTATGTATGGTATATAGGACGCCAGTTTCTGGGAGTGTAATGCTTGTGCTAAAATTCTACCGCATTTATTACCCGATTCATAAACTTTTTTGCGTGAAATTTGGAGTGCTGCCTTAGCTTTAAAGTTGAGAAGGTCTGTGACCTGTGTGCGGACTGTGTCTAATTCGTTTCTAAGTGGGCCAGTCGGGGTTTGCATATGTCGAATTTCCAGTGTCTGGAGCTTACTGAGAAGTAGTGCTAATTGGGTAGATCTTTGTTTTTTAAGCCTTGCTCCGTGCTTTATAAGTACCTCATGTATTACCGCCTTGTGGGCCTCCCACACCAAGCCCGCGTCACTGTCCGAGTCGCTATTAGTTTGGAAGTAGCTGGTTATCTCCTTTGTCACATCAGCTAGGACTTCAGGGTCTTGTAGCAGGCTCTCCTTGAGCCGCCACGGTTTCCTTTGACCTCTATAGAAGTCAGTCAGGGCATATCTTAGTGTGACTGGAGCGTGGTCTGACCACGTAATGGACCCAAGCGAAATATCTTTAATAGCTTGGAGTTGGTTGTGGGGGATTAGGAAATAATCTATCCTCGAGTATGAATCATGGGGGCGTGAATATAAAGAATAGTCTCGCTCACCGGGGTGGAAAAGGCGTCAGGTGTCAATTAGCTGTGATGTGTGTAGGGCCAAGTGTATAGCCTTACGTATGCCCGGGGTGATGGAGGATCTTACCGTAGAGGTATCTTCTGCTGGTAGCAAGAGAATGTTGAGATCTCCGCCCACTATAAGCTGACCCTTCGAAAATTTTTGAAGGATGTTTAACTGTTTTTTGATGAAAGTGTCTTGTTGGCTGTTTGGGGCATAAAGGTTTGCTATGGTAACCTTCACCTCCCCAATCTGCCCTTTGAGGAATAAAAACCTGCCCATTGGGTCTGTCATTACTTCCCCCAAGGACAATGGAATGTTCGCCAATATTAAAACAGAGACTCCTCTATGCTTAGCCACCGAATAGGTAGAGTGGTATACTGTCGGGTAGAATCTATTTTTGAGTATTGGTAACTTGTTTTCCCTGAAGCGTGTCTCTTGTAGTAGGACAATGTCCGCACGTAATCGTCTCATATCATTTAGGAGCATCCGCCTTTTTTCAGGGACATTGAGTCCCCTTGCATTCAGTGTGACAATGTTAATTTCATCCATGTTCGTGAGAGAACAAGGGACTGGGTGGGGGGGAAACAAAGGGGAGGGAAGTAAAAGGGGGGGAAAAGAGTAATAGAGTCAGTGATGAAAAGAAGAGTGAGGAGAGTATAGAAAGAGTAGATCCCTGAAGTTGACCACTCCTACAGGGGTGTATTTTGCGGCGCTGAGGGGTTATGTCCACAGCGGTCGCTAACCAGCCTAGCTGGGTATCTAAAATGTCAGCAATGTATTTGCTACTACGCTCCCCAGTGTCACCTGGGGGATGAGCGTTATCCTAGGTGGGGATGTGATCAGTAGGGATGAGCCGAACACCCCCCGGTTCGGTTCGCACCAGAACCCGCGAACGGACCGCAAGTTCGCACGAACGTTAGAACCCCATTGACGTCTATGGGACTCGAACGTTCGAAATCAAAAGTGCTCATTTTAAAGGCTAATTTGCATGGTATTGTCCTAAAAAGGGTTTGGGGACCCGGGTCCTACCCCAGGGGACATGTATCAATGCAAAAAAAACTTTTAAAAACGGCCGTTTTTTCGGGAGCAGTGATTTTAATGATGCTTAAAGTAAAAAAAAAAAAGTGAAATATTCCTTTAAATATCGTACCTGGGGGGTGTCTATAGTATGCCTGTAAAGTGACGTGTGTTTCCCATGTTTAGAACAGTCCCTGCACCAAATGTCATTTTTAAAGGAAAAAATCTCATTTAAAACTGCTTGCGGGTTTAATGTCATGTCGGGTCATGGCAATATGGATGAAAATCAGTGAGACAAACGGCATGGGTACCCCCCAGTCCATTACCAGGCCCTTTGGGTCTTGTATGGATATTAAGGGGAACCCCACACCCAAATTAAAATAAGGAAAGGTGTGGGGCCACCAGGCCCTATATACTCTGAACAGCAGTATACAGGCGGTGCAAACAAGACAGGGACTGTAGGTTTGTTGTTAAGTAGAATCTGTTTGTAATTTTGAACATTTTTAATGTGTTTAGCTCCAGCCAAAAAATCTTTTCTAAGCTTTTTGGAAAACATAGGGAAGGGTTATCACCCCTGTGACATTTGTTTTGCGTCTTTCCTCCTCTTCAGAAGATTTCACCTCACTTTTTTGTCCCAATGAAAAATGTTTTTTGAAAATTTGGGTTTTTTTGTGGAACAAGGATTGGAAAGCATCAGTGGAAAGGAGAAATTGTTTTCCCATATTAACTCTTACAGGAGAGAATTTCCCTTCCTTAGGGGTAGATTTCATCTCACTTCCTGTTGTCTCCTACCGTTTGCAAGTAGGAGTCGTTTGTAAGTTAGATGTTTGAAGGTAGGGTCCTGCCCTATATACTCAGCAGAAATTTGGGCCTTAGGTGTTGCTGTGGCCAAAACACTGTAAGCCCTCACAGGGCCCTGCTGTGAAATATTAGATCAAGAATTGTAATTACATGCCCCTGTTGAACAGGAGCTGAAAAATTAGGCCTTAGGCACTGGTGCTGGTGCCACAACACTGCAACCCCTCACAGACACTCTAGTTGGAACGCAGGAACGAGCCCTGCTGCAAAGTATTGCATCAAAAATTGTAATTACACGCCCCTGTTAGACAGGGGCAGAAAAATTGGGCCTTAGGCACTGGTGCTGGTGCCACAACACTGCAACCCCTCACAGACACTCTAGTTGGAACGCAGGAACGAGCCCTGCTGCAAAGTATTGCATCAAAAATTGTAATTACACGCCCCTGTTAGACAGGGGCAGAAAAATTGAGCCTTAGGCACTGGTGCTGGTGCCACAACACTGCAACCCCTCACAGACACTCTAGTTGGAACGCAGGAACGAGCCCTGCTGCAAAGTATTGCATCAAAAATTGTAATTACACGCCCCTGTTAGACAGGGGCAGAAAAATTGGGTCTTAGGCACTGGTGCTGGTGCCACAACACTGCAACCCCTCACAGACACTCTAGTTGAAACGCAGGAACAAGCCCTGCTGCAAAGTATTGCATCAAAAATTGTAATTACACGCCCCTGTTAAACAGGGGCTGAAAAATTGTGCCTTAGGCACTGGTGGTGGCGCCCAGAACCAAAAATGTTCTTACAAGCTATCAGCGTGATGATTGAGGAGGAAGAGGATAATTACTCAGGGATAGTCACTCAGCATCAGCATAGGCAGTCTTTGAAGGGATCTGAGATTTCAAAAAAAATTATTCGGTTACATCTGCATCAGGTGCTTGGTAGCTGGTGGTGATCCAAGACTGATTCATTTTTATGAAGGTCAGCCGATCGACCGAGTCGGTGGACAGACGCACCCTGTGATCGGTTACCACGCCTCCAGCAGCACTGAATGTGCGTTCCGAAAGAACGCTGGATGCAGGACAGGCCAGTAGCTCAATTGCATACTGTGCAAGCTCTGGCCAGTGATCCATCCTCAAGACCCAGTAACCCAGAGGATTTTCGGTGGGAAAGGTGTCCAAGTCTGATCTTGCCCCTAGGTATTCCTGCACCATGTAAAACAGACGCTGGCGATGGTTGCTGGAACCGATCATACCTTGGGGCTGCGGACCAAAAAATTGTCTGAACGCATCGGTCAGACGGCCACCTTCTCCACCGCTCCTTCTTTGACTGACCGAAGCCTCAGCAACACGTTGTCCAGAAACAGGAGTTTGTAACCTCCCAGTCTCTGGGAACGCGTTGCACAGACCTTTCTGCAAGGCCTCCCGAAGATGTTTCATCCTCTGCTCCCTCTGCGATGGCAAGATAAGGTCCGCAACCTTACCCTTGTAACGTGGATCAAGGAGGGTTGCCAGCCAGTATTGGTCCTTCTCCTTGATACCACGAATACGAGGATCCTTACGCAGGCTTTGCAGGATCAGGGAGGCCATGCAGCGTAGGTTTGCTGAGGCATTCGGTCCGGAGTCCTCTGGGTCACTAAGGACAACAACGTCCGCAGCCACCTCCTCCCAGCCACGTACAAGTCCATGTGTTCCTTGGGACTGATCCCTTAAAGACTGCTGATGCTGAGTGCCAGGCTCCACCTCCATACTGACACAATCTTCCTCCTCCTCCTCCTCCTCCTCCTCGTCCTCTTCCTGTGTGATCGGCGGGCACGCAGGAACACTGTCTGGATAAAGGGGGCCTTGAGAGCTAAGGAAGTCCTCCTCTTCCTGCCTCTGTTCTGCCTCAAGTGCCCTGTCCATTATTCCACGCAGCGTGTGCTCCAACAGGTGGACAAGGGGGACAGTGTCACTGATGCATGCACTGTCAGTGCTCACCATCCTCGTGGCCTCCTCGAATGGTGACAGGACAGTGCATGCATCCCTGATCATGGCCCACTGGCGTGGGGAAAAAAAACCAAGGTCCCCTGACCCTGTCCTGGTGCCATAGTCGCACAGGTACTCATTGATGGCCCTCTGCTGCGTGTGCAGCCGCTGCAGCATGGCCAACGTCGAGTTCCACCTGGTGGGCATGTCACAGATTAGGCGGTTCTTGGGCAGGTTAAACTCCTTTTGGAGGTCCGTCAGCCGAGCACTGGCATTATATGACCGGCGGAAATGCACAGAGACTTTCCTGGCCTGCCTCAGGACATCCTGTAAGCCCGGGTACCTGCCCAAGAACCGCTGCACCACCAAGTTAAGGACGTGAGCCAAACAGGGCACATGGGTCAGTTGTCCCTGTCGGAGGGCAGAGAGGAGGTTGGTGCCATTGTCGCAAACCACCATTCCTGCCTTAAGTTGGCGTGGCGTCAACCACCTCTGAACCTGCCCCTGCAGAGCTGACAGAACCTCTGCCCCAGTGTGGCTCCTGTCCCCCAAGCACACCAGCTCAAGCACCGCATGGCATCTTTTGGCCTGCGTACTTGCGTAGCCCCTTGAACGCCTACGGAGCACCGCTGGTTCCGAGGAAGAGGCCATGGAGGAAGAAGAAGAGGAGGGGGTGGAGGAGAGAGGTGTGTCACAATCAGCATTTTGGAGGCGTGGTGGCGGAACAACCTCCAACACTACTGCACCTTGTCCTGCATCCTTCCCAGCTGCCAGCAGAGTCACCCAATGCGCCGTGAAACTTAAGTAACGTCCCTGTCCATGCCTGCTGGACCATGAGTCAGCGGTAATATGCACCTTACCGCTGACCGCCCTGTCCAGCGAGGCATGGACATTGCCTTCCACATGCCGGTAGAGAGCCGGAATCGCCTTCCGTGAGAAAAAGTGGCGTTTGGGTACCTGCCACTGAGGAACCGCACATTCCACAAACTCACGGAAGGGGGCAGAGTCTACCAACTGAAAAGGCAGCAGTTGAAGTGCTAGCAATTTTGCCAAGCTAGCATTCAACCGCTGGGCATGTGGATGGCTGGGAGCAAACTTCTTTCGGCGGTGCAGCAGCTGGGGCAGGGAAATTTGCCTGGTACAATCTGACGTCGGTGTACCAAAAGCAGATTGCCCACAAGTACTTGGCTGTGACACACCTAATTCTACACCTTCATTCCTCTCACTGCAGGTCTCAGAGAGGACTGAAGGTCTAGTGGGGTTGGAAATCTCAGCTGATGAGGAGCAAGGAGAGATCGTCTTTGTTCTTTGGTGTGGGTCTTTTAGATACGCTTGCCAACGAACTGCATGGCAGGTCAACATATGTCTGGTCAAGCATGTGGTACCCAAGCGGGAGATGTTTTGGCCACGCGAGATACGCTTGAGACATATGTTGCAAATAGCAGCGGTGCGATCTGATGCACTCGTCTCAAAAAAGGCCCACACCAAAGAACTTTTTGAATAACGCGCAGAGACTGCAGCGCCCTGCACATGTGGAGCTTTGGGGTGTGATGCAGTCAATGTGCTGCCCTTAGGCTGGCCCCTGGAGGGCATCCTGCCTAGTTGGTGATGTGCCACCTCCTCCTCCTCCTCCTCCTCCTCCTCTCTCCTATCAGGCACCCACGTTGAGTCAGTGACCTCATCATCCCCTCCCTCCTCATCACTGGAGCAAACCTGGCAGTATGCTGCAGCAGGGGGAGCATGACTGCCAGATTGCTGTCCTTCTTGGGCACCCCCTCTGTCCGTGCTCATGTTACTGCCTTCATTGAGCTCAGTATCATCATCAGAGCCTTCCAAACGCTGGGCATCCTCCTGGAGCATGTACCCAACACTGTGGTCAAACAGTTCGAGGGAATCCTCATGAGGACATGGTGGAGCTAGGGAAGGAGTCACTGATGACATTGAGCTGAGGGAAGAGGCCGCTGCTTTGCCAGACAAAGCACCCTGGGCATGGGTGAGAGAGGATGAGGAGGATGAGGACGGCTTGGTCATCCACTCGACCAAGTCTTCCGCATGTTGCGGCTCAACACGGCCAGCTGCCGAAAAAAAGGCCAAGCGTGTCCCATGGCCACGTGCTGATGAGGATGCACCGTCTCCACGACCAGCACTAGACACAGAGCCTGCTTGCCCTCTCTTATTGGCTTGTGACTGTCTGCCTCTCCTTCTTGGCCTTCCAGACATACTAATGGCCTGTAGCTGCACTAAGCTGGGATAGAACACCTGTAATTTTCTTCAGGTAGCTTTATATACTGTAACCAGACAAGCCTGCCTGTCAGTAGGAAGATAACAGGAACGGATCTAGCTGAACACTGTGAGCAGGACACACTGTACTAAATGTAAATAGTCTAGCTGCCTGACCGTGGTACTAATAGGATCAAAAAGAACACCTGTAATTTTCTTCAGGTAGCTTTATATACTGTAACCAGACAAGCCTGCCTGTCAGTAGGAAGATAACAGGAACGGATCTAGCTGAACACTGTGAGCAGGACACACTGTACTAAATGTAAATAGTCTAGCTGCCTGACCGTGGTACTAATAGGATCAAAAAGAACACCTGTAATTTTCTTCAGGTAGCTTTATATACTGTAACCAGACAAGCCTGCCTGTCAGTAGGAAGATAACAGGAACGGATCTAGCTGAACACTGTGAGCAGGACGCACTGTACTAAATGTAAATAGTCTAGCTGCCTGACCGTGGTACTAATAGGATCAAAAAGAACACCTGTAATTTTCTTAAGGTAGCTTTATATACTGTAACCAGACAAGCCTGCCTGTCAGTAGGAAGATAACAGGAACGGATCTAGCTGAACACTGTGAGCAGGACACACTGTACTAAATGTAAATAGTCTAGCTGCCTGACCGTGGTACTAATAGGATCAAAAAGAACACCTGTAATTTTCTTAAGGTAGCTTTATATACTGTAACCAGACAAGCCTGCCTGTCAGTAGGAAGATAACAGGAACGGATCTAGCTGAACACTGTGAGCAGGACGCACTGTACTAAATGTAAATAGTCTAGCTGCCTGACCGTGGTACTAATAGGATCAAAAAGAACACCTGTAATTTTCTTAAGGTAGCTTTATATACTGTAACCAGACAAGCCTGCCTGTCAGTAGGAAGATAACAGGAACGGATCTAGCTGAACACTGTGAGCAGGACACACTGTACTAAATGTAAATAGTCTAGCTGCCTGACCGTGGTACTAATAGGATCAAAAAGAACACCTGTAATTTTCTTAAGGTAGCTTTATATACTGTAACCAGACAAGCCTGCCTGTCAGTAGGAAGATAACAGGAACGGATCTAGCTGAACACTGTGAGCAGGACACACTGTACTAAATGTAAATAGTCTAGCTGCCTGACCGTGGTACTAATAGGATCAAAAAGAACACCTGTAATTTTCTTCAGGTAGCTTTATATACTGTAACCAGACAAGCCTGCCTGTCAGTAGGAAGATAACAGGAACGGATCTAGCTGAACACTGTGAGCAGGACGTACTGCACTAAATGTATATAGCAGGAACGGATCTAGCTGAACACTGTGAGCAGGACGCACTGCACTGAATGTAAATAGCAGGAACGGATCTAGCTGAACACTGTGAGCAGGACGCACTGCACTAAATGTAAATACCAGGAACGGATCTAGCTGAACACTGTGAGCAGGACGCACTGCACTGAATGTAAATAGCAGGAACGGATCTAGCTGAACACTGTGAGCAGGACGCACTGCACTGAATGTAAATAGCAGGAACGGATCTAGCTGAACACTGTGAGCAGGACGCACTGCACTGAATGTAAATAGCAGGAACGGATGTAGCTGAACACTGTGAGCAGGACGCACTGCACTAAATGTAAATACCAGGAACGGATCTAGCTGAACACTGTGAGCAGGACGCACTGCACTGAATGTAAATAGCAGGAACGGATCTAGCTGAACACTGTGAGCAGGACGCACTGCACTGAATGTAAATAGCAGGAACGGATCTAGCTGAACACTGTGAGCAGGACGCACTGCACTGAATGTAAATAGCAGGAACGGATGTAGCTGAACACTGTGAGCAGGACGCACTGCACTAAATGTAAATACCAGGAACGGATCTAGCTGAACACTGTGAGCAGGACGCACTGCACTGAATGTAAATAGCAGGAACGGATCTAGCTGAACACTGTGAGCAGGACGCACTGCACTAAATGTAAATACCAGGAACGGATCCAGCTGAACACTGTGAGCAGGACGCACTGCACTGAATGTAAATAGCAGGAACGGATCTAGCTGAACACTGTGAGCAGGACACACTGCACTAAATGTAAATAGTCTAGATAGAAGATAACAGGAACGGATCTAGCTAAACTGAATACAGTGTATATATATATATGCAACACCTGGGATGCATATATATACACAATACACTGTAAGTGCAGCTAACTGACTGACTGTTCTGCCTAATCTATCTAACTCAAATCAAATGACACTGTCTCTCTCTCTCTCTATCTCTCAGCACACCGGAACACACACTACACAGGGCCGCCGTGCAGGCGGCCTTATATAGTGTGGGGTGTTTACTAAATCCCCTGAGCCATAATTGGCCAAAGCCACCCTGGCTTTGGCCAATTACAGCTCTCTCTACTGACGGCGCTGTGATTGGCCAAGCATGCGGGTCATAGTGCATGCTTGGCCAATCATCAGCCAGCAATGCACTGCGATGCCGCAGTGAATTATGGGCCGTGACGCGCCACACGAATTTGGCGCGAACGGCCCATATCGTTCGCAATTCGGCGAACGACCGAACAGCCGATGTTCGAGTCGAACATGGGTTCGACTCGAACACGAAGCTCATCCCTAGTGATCAGCAAGGGCCTGTAGGAAGTCCCCAAACCCTTCCCGACTCCCCCAGCCTATTCCGAAGATGTAAGTGTGAGCTATGAGTAAACTGTCATGTGTGCCTTAACTAAGCAATGCATGGAAGTTGGTGGTATATGTCTGCACAGATGTACCAGTGTATATTTATCACTTTAAACAGAATCAGCGAAATAACATAAGGAGAAAAAGAAAAAACAAAAATGAAAATATTCAACCTTCAACAATCCTAGGCTGGTCTATTAAACAGGGTATGTCTCCCTAAGGGCCGCCACCCCCCCAGCACCCCCAATAGGACCCGACCAGTGTCCCACCGGATCACTCCCTCCTCCCGTCAACGGGGCCACCCGGGGGGGCACAATCGGTAAATGGAAAGGGGCGTTCCCGGTGCGCCCACCTCGAATATCTCTAAAACCAGGCCCCTATGTTATACACATGTATTAAGGTCCAGTGTCACATCCGGATCCCGTCCGTACCCCCCACCCCAACCCCACCCCACCGCCCCCAGCAACACAGATCTTTAGTGGTATCTCTGATGCTCTTATCACCCCTGTAGTGTGCTATATATCCAGTGATTGGAATTCTTCCCCCCTAAGACCGTTGACTCAGACTTTTACCCCCGGGACTTACGTGACCTGCAGGGGTACAGTAGTGTGTTTCTTGCTATCTCAGCGTCTCCGAGAAGCGTATCGTCCACAAGTTCTGGTCAGGAATAGATGGTTGGCGAGCCAGTATGGGTCTCGCTGGCCTTCTGTAGGTAGGGAAAAAGGTTCCATAGGCCTTGCATGAGAAGTTTATAACTACCAAGTTGTCCCTGGGGTTTAGCTGAACCAGTTACCAGACTTATGAACAGTGGCAATTCAGCATCAGAGGGAAAGGGGGGTACCAGGTCCCATCATCGGAGATTTGTGGCTCTCGAGTGGGCGGGGGAGGATGATCTTCAGTTTGGGCCTCTCACTGTATAACCCGCCCAGGAGAAGTGCAGGGTAACTGTGGAAGTATTATGGTCCGACCCTTGGTTCTCTGGGGCACGGGCCAAGGCCAGAAGGTGGCATAGTTCTGGGTCCAGGGGAGCTGCCACAAGCAAGTCCCACGTGCAGCCATATGAGAAGAGCTAGCGGGCAGGCATAACAGTTCAACTCACTGCTCTCCCCCCCCAGGGCCCAGGAAAGTCACCGGAGATGGAGAGGTGGGGGCATCTGCCCCGGTCCAAAAACCCCTGGCATGAGGCAATAGGCTAAGGCAGAGGGGGGGAGGGGGGCACAGTGGAAGCCCGACCAAGGGGACACAGCAACCGTGAAGCGTCAAAAACAGCCTATAAAAAGGGGGATTCCAGGAAGGACCTTCAGGACTCACGTGATCCGGTGGTTGGTTGAGCTCGGGAACGACTCTGAAACCGTCGAGCACGGGAAGGCCGGTAGGTGGGCCCGAGCAGCCCGCTGGAGGCTGGATCTTCTGTAGCCAATTGGGCACTGGGACTGACTCCACTCCAAGGAATGTGAAGAGGTCCAGCAGGTCAGCCGGCGTTCTTAGGGTGAAGAAAGCTTGCTCTGTACGAAAGGGAACCGCCAGGGGGCATCCCCAGCGGTACGTGCAGCCCTGTCTCCTCGCAACCTCCAGGACTGGTTTCAGCATCGCAAGTCGCTGCAACGTAGCTCTAGAGAGGTCCGGGAGGATCTGTATGCATGCCCCATTGAAGTCAAGTTCACCTAAGTCCCATGCCTTGCGTAGTATGACTTCCTTCTGTGCATAACGATGCAGACGGCACAGTACATCACGAGGTCTGGAGGGGTCAGCAGATTTAGGTCCCAGGGTACGATGTACTCGATCTATCTCCAGTGATGGTGGTGGGGTCTCCATAATCCTGTGAAATATGGCCGTAACCATCTCCGTCAGATCTTCCGGACCCGTGGCTTCAGGGATTCCTCGCAGCCGCAAGTTGTTGCGGCAGCTGCGATCTTCCATTTCCTCTAGGTGTAACTGCATCCCCTGGGTCTCTCTGGTGTGAGAGGCATTCGCATGCTCCAGTGCCTGTACCCGGGATTCCAATGTAGCCACCACTGTCTCACCGGAGGTTACACGGTCAGTCACTGTATGGAGTTCCGTTCTGATCTCCTGAATGTCTCTATTATGCGCTTTTTCTATACGCTGGATCAGGGTCTCAATGTCTGCTCTCGTGGGAAGGGCCTGGAGCATGGTTCGTAGGTCAGCGTCTAGGCTGCTCTGACTTTGATTAGAGCCCTCCATATCTATTTGGAATATAGCCGGTGTCCCTGTAAAAGGGTCCATAGCCTGCGGAGGTGTCTGTACAGGCGTCTGCGTCGTGGCAGGGGATAACTCCGTGCGGGGGTCACATGGCGCAGGCACGATGGCGCCTGGTGAAGGCCGCAGTGGAGCTCTTAAAAAGCAGCGTATGGTGAGTTGAGAAGTCTGATTTCTGTTTCCTCTGGTTGCTGATCAAGTCCTGTACCGATTGGGGGTGAACATGCCGTGCTCACAAGGATGGAAAGTCAGCTGGTGGCCGTTGGAAGTCGGGTTAGGCCGGGAGCTCCTCCGTCTCTACTCGGCCATTGCTAAGCCACGCCCCCCACCCCTTCAAGTTTTTACCATTGACAGTTTTTATTTCTCAGAAGTGCAACAAATAAATTAACTTTTTACTTGGCCAAAGGTCTGCAAGCTGTTATGCTTCACCCATAGAGAGCTGCTTCTTTGTTTTAGTGTTCTGTAGAATGGGACTGCTGGAAAACCTTGTTCAATCAGCGGCTTGCAGCCAATCAGCTGCAGTGCTGATCAGTTTATTCTGACAAAGAATCCCCACTGTCAGAAAACGTCTCGGCGGAGGGGATTTCTGCATCCATCTCTTTTGTGTGGATGGAAGAATCTGTTAGTGTTTTTTTTCATTCAGTCCACCGTCTGAATGAAAAAAAACTTATGCATGTGTGCCAGTTTAAGTGGTTTTACCTTAATCCTCTGCTCCTAGAATAAAAGGCCCATACACACAATGAGAATACCGGGCAATTTTTTTTTCCCATGCTAGTCTCATATGGAAAACAAATAAGTTACAAAAATTCTTATCAGAATACAACTTCAGAAACAATGTATTGTAATGTATCCTTTCATTTCCGAGCATTTGCAGTTTTGGTCATTTGATTTTTTTTTTCCTGCAAATACCATACTAATTACATGAAAATTGTTTATTCTGTTATCTTAAAAGTATTTTATTTTGTGCTTATTTTGTGATATTTTCACATGAACTGTCGTAATCAGCTCTTGAAAGCTGTGTACTAATGATCAGATTATCAGATGATTGCTCCAAATGCGTTTGTTTTTGTCCAATTTTATCATTATGTGTACTAAGCATTAATGAGCATTTAACTCATGCACAACCCGGGGTGGGGGGGTGCAGTTTAGCATGTTCGCCCTGGGCGCTGACCCTTACAATCGAATACTACACTTCTATGGCCTCCTAAGTGTTGCATGTAGCCTTATCTGTACTACAACTTCACTACCTACCTGCACACCAATAAAAAGGTTCTTTAGCTGAAGTGAACATGGAGCTCTAATGATCCACTGTGAATTGTACACTTTATATTTTATCTTTTTTTCATTCAATTCTCTGAAATCTCCACAATTTTTAATGGTTTCCTTTTCTGTGTAATTTTGATTATAAAGGCAATACGGCACCAACAGATGAAACACTAAAAATTGCAAAGGCGTGGCTTGGTCCCGTTCTAAGATGGATGCTTAAGCTCGGAGCTCCCGTTCCCTGAGGTCCTGTAATCTGCACCAGCGTGTTTACCGGCAAGCCAAACATGGGGAGAACATCCCGGAGTGTTAGGCGACAAGATCCCGGTCTCCCCGAGACCTTGACACACAGCTAAGCCGACACATACCCGAGATATTCCGGACAAGGCCTAAGGACACTATGGCCACGTTGTAGGCAGCGTCTCATCAGTCACGCTCACCTAGCAGAAGCTCACATCATGCTAGAACATGGAGCCCTCCCCAGGAGCACGATCGGCCCCAGCTCTCCACACTGTAGCAGCTGACAAAGAATACCCTGTCAGCAGCTATATCTGATCTGTGCTCAGACATACAGGCCATATCGCTGAGGGTGGAGGAAGTAAAAGCTACACAGACCCACCATGATGCCTCCCTCTGCCAAGTACAGCAAGTTACAGAATCACATGCCTTATACCTAAGTGAAATCAACCACCACATAGAAGACATCAGGGTAAGAGATCTCCCTGAATCCGTCAATTTCAGACAACTTTCACAATCAGTGGTTGCCATTTTTAATGACCTCCTCAGGAGACATCCCCGCCACTCCGATCATCATGGAGCGCATACACAGGGCACTACATCCGAAAGGAAGAGACACAGACCCACCAAGGAACGTGGTCTGTTGCCTTATTGACTTTCCCTTAAAGGAGGAAATCCTCAGCAAAGCCAGAAGCTGCAACTACCTAGCATTCCAAGGCACCGAGGTGAAGATCTACCAGGATCTATCCAACATCACATTACAATGCAGGAGAGAAATACGGCTGCTACTTGACAAATTGCGGGCCAGATCTATAACATACCACTGGAAATTCCCTTTCTGCTTGTCAGCAACAGCCCAAGGGCACACAGCCAATCTCAGAGAGCCTGAGGGCTTGAAACACTCTCCATGGAAGGTATCAACGAAGCAGACAATTTCAGCATCAGACATCACTGCATCCACCCTCCCCCGTCATCACCAACGAAGGCACCCGTGCCCTGAGGAAACAGTAGACCACTGCTTCACCAGTGCACCCCAAAGCACGCCACTCATAACAAGGTACTGTCATTCTTATAGTTCCTTTACTATTACATGACACACGCCATGCATATCTCCTCTACGTATCACAATATCCCAAGATAACCGCAGCAAATCTCACCTACCCCCAAACATATGCCTATGCCTACCCGGACTTAGAACCATGCAGTAATCCTACAAAATACTTACAGAGTGAACCGTTCCACTACGCTGTACAAACCATCAACACAATGATTCTAGACATCACAAGATCCACACCAGCCACCAACTACCCAGTCTACAACTGATATATGAACAACGATCCCCACAGCTGCATAAACCAAAAGATGTATTTTAACTCAAATAGAACCCTCTACCACCCTCCTTCCTTCAATGATATCCATCGCCCATCTACATTAACTGACCCACGATACTGATCTGCCACACCAACGATACAAAGATTCCTGATTTTCTATACCTGACAATTTATTGGTACACTAGCCCCACAAAACATATCCTTACCATTTGCCAGCAAGAAAACAGATAAAACCTCTGAACTGAAATTCAAGAACCCAAAATAAAAACCCTGATCCAACACACACAAGGCTACATGAGAGAATCAGGAAAAGGGAAAGAGAAAGCAAAAAGAAAGCATTGTCATCAATCCTTTTCTTGGAGTACATTACGGGACACAGAGCCACAGTAATTACTATATGGGTTATATGGCACCTTCAGCTGATGGACACTGGCACACCCTAAACAGGAAGTTCAATTCCCCATATAACCCCTCCCCTTACCAGGAGTACCTCAGATTTGTAGCAAAGCAATACACGTGTAACCAAAAAGAGGGAGTGACTTCTGTGTCCTGTGATGTACTCCAAGAAAAGGGTTTTACAGGTAAGCTGTTATAAAAATCCAATTTTCTTTATCGTACATCACGGGACACAGAGCAACAGTAATTGCTGTATGGGATGTTCCAGAGCAATGCCACCTGAGGGGAGGGGGCACAACAAAAGTAGGGTGCAATCAGACCTGAGGACCTATACTGCTGCCTGCAGCACACTGTGCCCAAAGGCGATATGCTCATGCCTTTTTACATCCACCTGATAGAATCTGGTGAATGTATGGACTGAAGACCAGGTTGCGGCCTTGCAGATTTTAGCCATGGAGGCTTGGTGATGCACTGCCCACGAAGCACCAACAGCCCTGGTGGAGTGTGCTTTAACCTGGAAAGGTGGAACCTTCCTCTTCAAGCCATAAGCTTGAATAATTACCTGCCGAATACATTTGGCAATAGTGGATTTCGATGCTGCCTGTCCGTCCCTAGGACCTTCAGGCAACACGAGCAAAACATCTGTTTTCCGAATCTGAGCAGTTGCCTTCAAATAGACTTTGACTGGTCTCACTACTTCCTTAGAACAGGATTCTGGAAAAAATGAAGGTAAAAAAAATATCCTGGTTTAGGTGAGAACCTGAAACCACCTTTGGCAGAAAGCTTGGATGAGGGCACAATGCCACTCTATTCTTGTGAACGAATAAATATGGCTCTTTACAAGAAAGAGCTGCCAGCTCTGATACCCTTCTTGCAGAAGAAGTATCTACCAGAAAAACTAGCTTCCTTGTCACAAAGGATCAAAGGAAGATGTATCGGCTCAAAAGGCTGTATCTGTAATACCGACTGAACTAAATTCAAGTCCCAAGGGTTCAGGGGTGCTTTAACCGGTGGTTTAAGCCCTGTTACCCCCTGTATAAATCTTTGAATCAAAGAATACGAGCCAGCGGACGTTGAAACAATACTGATAAGGCCGAGACCTGGCCCTTGATAATACTCAAGGCCAGCTTCATTTTTAGCCCCATTTGCAGAAAGGCAAGAATTCTACCTATGACATACTTCCTAGGATGCCAACCCCTGGATTCACATCACGAAACATATGCCTTCCAGACTCTATAATAAATTACTCTGGAAGCTGGCTTCCTTGCATTAATCAAGGTAGGCATCACTGATCTTGAAAGCCCATGATTCCTTAGAATGTGGGTTTCAATAGCCAAACTGTTAAATTTAGCATTTGTAAAGTAGGATGGAACACTGGTCCCTGCGATAGCAGGTCTGGACGTGGTGGTAGTGTCCATGGGTTTCCTACCACCATCTTTACTATTTCTGCATACCAAGATCTTCTGGGCCATGCTGGGGCCACAAGAACTACTGACTTCCTTTCCCGCTTGATCCTGCAAAGAAGTAGGTAGCAGCAGAATAGGAGGGAATGCATAAATCAGTGAAAACTGATCCCACGGACTCACCCACACATCTGTTCCGCATGCAAATGGATCCCTTGTTCGTGACACAAAGTTGTTGACTTTGTTGTTGAACCTGGATACATCCGGGATCCCCCATCTTTGGCATATAGCCAGGAAGATGTCGGGGTGAAGGGACCATTCCCCCGGGAACAACTGCTGGTGACTTAGGTAGTCTGCCTGCCAGTTTCTACCCCTGGAAAAAGCATTGCCAAAATGCATGGCACATGTTCTTCTGCCCAGGTTAAAATATGGTTTACCTCTGCCTGGGCTGCCTGACTTCTGGTGCCCCCTTGGTGATTGATATAAGCCACTTCTGTAGCATTGTCGGATTGAATTCTGACAGGAGAATTCTGCAACCTAAATGTCCAGGCCTTTAGGGCTAGACGCGCTGCCCAAATCTCTAGAATGTTGATGGGCAAGGTCCTTTCGGTTCTGGACCATTTCCCTTGGACAGACGTTTCTTCCAGGACTGCTCCCCAACCTGAAAGGCTGGTATCTTTTATTACCACCTTCCAGGTAACCGGTTAGAAGTATTTCCCCTTCTGCAGAATCTGGGATATCCTCCACCACTTTTGGCGACAAACGCATTGGAAAATCTGGTGCCTGAATCTTTTTGTTCTAGGCCGATAGGACACTGTTTTGCAGCAGTCTCAAATGAAACTGAGCATAGGGAACTGCTTCGAATGAAGTCACCATCTTCCCCAATACCCTCATACAAAGGCAAATGGAAGGACCTTTCTTTGTCCTGGCCCCTTGGACCAGCTCCTTTATGGCGCTGATCTTTGCCCGGGGTAAAAACACCTTCTTTTGGGCTGTATCTATGACCAGACCCAAGTACTCTAATCTTCTTACTGGCTTTAAAGAAGATTTCTCTAGGTTGATGATCCAACCTAGGTATTCCAGGTAGTTGATTGTGGTGACTACACTTTGATTCAAGCGAACTACCGACCAGTCTACTAAGAGCAGGTCGTCCAGGTATGCTATTATTGTTATTCCTTGAGTCCTTCATTTGGCCAGAGGAAGGGCCAGAAGTTTTGTAAACACCCGAGGTGCAGTAGCTAGACCAAAAGGCAAGGCTACAAATTGAAAATGGCGTTTTTCTACTTCGAAACGCATATACTTCTGGTGAGCGGGGAAAATAGGTACATGCAGGTATGCATCCCTGATGTTGATTGATGCTAGAAGCTCTCCCCCTTGTAGGATGGAGACTACTAATTGGATTGATTCCATGCTAAAAAAGCGAATCTTCAAGAACCAGTTTAGACCTTTGAGATCTAGAATGGGTCTGACATCCCCATTTGGTTTTGGTACCGTGAAAAAGGTTTGAATAAAACCCTGACCCCTGCTCTTCCAGGGGGACCATCATGATCACTTTTTGTGGCAAAAGTCAGTCTAACGCTAGAAAGAGAGATTTCTTTTTCTCTGGATCTTTGGGGACATTTGACTTGAGGAAAAGAGGAGACGGGAATTCTCACTGTCGAAAGGAAAACCATCCAGGAGCTTTTTGCATGGCGCTTCGGCTGACCAACTTTTCAACCATAAGATTCTACGCATATGCACCTACCCGAGCGCAAGGCGAGAGGTTTGAAGAATAGAATCTCTAATTGCGTCAATTGCAAGGCACAAGGCCGCTGGCAGCTCAGCTAATTCCTGGGCCTGCTGTTCAAGGACCACCTTGAGTACCTGTTTCAACTGGTCTCTCAAGGACTGACATACCCCAATTGCCGCCACTGCAGGTTGAGCCACTGAACCTGCCAGGGAAATTTTTTTTTTTAGGAATTCCAATCTTTTATCAGTGGATCCCTAAGCATTTGAGCACTGTCTACCGGACAAGTCAAACTTTTATTCATAGAGGATATAGCAGCATCAATTGCTGGTATACTCCATCTTAGTAAATTTTTTCCTTGATAGGATAAAGTGTTGTTGATAAAACTTTTTAGGAGGGAAAAAGTGCTTATCTGGGTGATCCCACTCAGAATAAATAAGCTTTTCTAGTAATGAATGGACAGGCAAGGCATGCAAGGCTTGAAGAGGCTCTAGTTAACCCAAACAGGAAGTGGGCTCTTCAACCGACTCCATTAAGGGTAGCTTAAATGTGGAGTGGACCATTTCAGTAAGAAAATGCACCAGCAACTTCTCAGCATGTGAAGCTGAAGAAGATCCTTCCCCACTTGATTCCTTGGAAGAGGAGTCATCAGCCTGTTCACGTTCCCCTGAGGGGGATTCATCTTCTCCCTCCCACAGTTCCTCTGTTTGAGGATCCTGGGTGGTAGATTGGAACCTAATGTGCTTTCTTCCACTTTGTGAAGATGCGATTAAGCCGCTAATCTTTCCTCTAAACCACTCATAGCTGAGGAGAAAACCTGCTCAGTTATATAAACAGGGGCTAAAGTGTCGAAAGCAATTGTAGTCCCTGATGACCATGATGGCTCACTCTGACCAGCCTTTTTACAATGGGATGGTGTCGCAGAGGGAGGGTCCTTAGGACCTGAGGGCGACCCCTTTGCGTCCTTGGTCTTTGTGGTATTTGAACCTCCTCTAGTTATACTGCTGAGCACAAAAGCAGAGGTACTATAAAACAAATGTACCCAATATAATTCAAAGATTTCTTTTTTTTTACCAAATTTGCTAGATATTTTCCTGATTTGTTACCCCATTTGAATTTTTCTTGTACTACTCTGTTATACTCCTTCCTTTCTTCTTGTTCCATCCAGTCTTTTAATTGCTCTCGCTTTTGTGATAATAGGCCAAAAATTTTATTATTTATTTGGTTTTTGTGTTTTCGTTCCAATTCATAGATTTCCTTAATCAATTGCTGCATATTTTTTTTCCTTTCTTGTTTTTTTTTTGCCCCTATGGCTATTAATTTGCCCCTAATAACGGATTTGTGCGCCTCCCATATTGTTGCTTTCTGTACCTCTGGTGTGTCGTTTTCCTCGAAGTATCTTTTAATTTCTTCTGTGATACTTTTTTCGGTCTCGGGGTCTTCTAACAGATTTTCATTAATTCTCCATGGCCCCCTTTCGTGTACTTCTCCTTCTATTTTCATTCTCAGCGTTACTGGGCTATGATCTGAAGCAGTTATTATCCCTATTTTTGTTTCTTCTATTTCTTCTAGATTTCTATGTTCGACCATGATATAGTCCAATCTGGAGTAACTTTTGTGTACTGATGAATAGTATGTATAATCCTTTGTACTGGGGTGCTGGATTCTCCACGGGTCTATTAGTTGCTGTTCATATAGTATTCTTCTTAATTTCTTTAGTTGTTTTACTTCTCTGTCCCTTACTATTGAGGTACTGTCCATTTTATTGTCCATGCTGAAGTTGAAGTCTCCAGCTAGTATTAATTTTCCTTGTTTGAAATCCATTAGTATTTTTATTATATCGATCAAGTATTTTTTAGGGTTCTTGTTAGGGCAGTAGACGTTGGCCAATGTATATTTTACTCCCTGTATAGTTCCTGTGATAAAAAGATATCGGCCCTCCGGGTCTGTTTTTCTTTGATCTATTAGAAAACGTACGTTTTTCCCTATACCGATGGCTACTCCTTTAGCCCTTCTTATTGGCGAGTCTCCTTGATACCATGTTGGTATATTTCTTGAATATATTTTGGTATTTGAGTTTTGGGATATGTGTGTCTCCTGTAGGAAAATTATTTCTGCATTACTTTTTTCTAGTTCTCGTAAAATGATGTTTCTCTTCCCCGGGGAATTTAGACCTCGGACATTATAGGAAGATATTTTTATACTGTTTACCCTTTCCATTCTTGTTCCTTTTTTTTCCTTTTCCCTTTTTCCTTCCCTTATCTCAGAATAGGTGCGCCTCTGTAACCACTCATATGGATCAGACCTTCCCACCCTCCCTTCCCCTCCCCTCCCCCCTCCCACCCCCCCCTCCCTTTTTTTTGATATGGGTTTTTTACCCCCATATTCTCTAGAGCTGAGAGCGTTTTACTTTGTTTTGTGGGGCACGCTCTGCCCCCTCTGCTCTATTTATTGTGAGGCGGAGCTCTGTAAGACACCCTATTCCCCCCCTGCCTAAGCACTAATAGGGCGACCCCCTGTCCACTCCGTGCGTCCCTGTCTCCCTCTCCCTGCATTTTTGTTGTGTTTTACCAATCCTTTCACTTTCCTTTTTTCCCATCCCGTCAACCCCAGCCCCCCCCCCCTTTCCACTCTAAGGCCCCTTGCACCGTTGTGTGGTATTTTCTCAGATATTAATTTCCTCGAGAGTCCACATCTTGATGTCTGATCCTTAAATTTACTTGCCACTGTAGGTCATCTCTTGCCGTTATTCGCTCCTGACTATTTGCGTATTTTTCCAGTTCTGGGGAGGGGATTTCTAGTTTGTTGCAAAAGTCCGGAATCTCCTCCACATGTCTTAGCCTCGCACTTATTCCGTTTTTCCTTGCTATTAGACATGCTGGAAAACCCCAGTTGTATTGAATTTCTTGCTCCCGGAGGATTTCTAATAATGGCTTTAGTATCCGTCGTCTTTTCAACGTTTCTTGAGATAAGTCTTGAAATATTTGTAATTTACCTCCCGCAAACTCTATTTGTGTTTTCCTCTTTAGGTTTATCCAGATCTGTTTTTTTTCTTCCCATTTTTCGAAGCGTACTATTACATCTCTAGGTGTTTCCCTTGCGAACCTTTGAGGTTTTTTTACTCGAGAGACACTTTCTATTCCTATTGTGTTAGTTGTTTCCTTTCCCAAGATTTGGTTGAAGAGATTGTTCATTTTTTCTATTAGATTTTCTGCTTGTTCTGTTTCCGGTAACCCACGTATTCTCAAGTTTTTCTTTTTATCTCTATTTTCTTGCTCTTCTATTTTATATGATTGTTCCTGTTGTTCCCGTTTTAATTTCTTTATTTCGTCTTCTAGTTCCTTTATGTTTTTTTTATGTAGGTCTACTTTGATCTCTACTTCTTCCACTCTGTTTAACATATATCCCATATCTTTATGGAGTGTTGACATCTCTGCTTTTAGGGAATTCTCTAGTGCCGCGAACATTTTTTCCATATCCTGTTTTGTTGGCAACTGTGGCCCTTGTTGTCCTTCCTCCTTTCCTCTGTCTTCCTCTCCCATTTCTGGCTCCATTCTGGGTTCTGAGAGGTGGCTGGTTTCTGTTTGTACTTTATACTGGCCTTTTTTATCCTTGTTGTCCTTCTCTTTTGTATCTGTTTGTCTGCCCTTTGAACCCACTTGTTTCTCTCCCTCTCCGATTCCTTGCTGTATATACTTGTTCATAGGGCCTGGACTTGGGCCAAGGCTGGTCCTAGGTGATTTCGGTATTGCTCCCGCACTTCTTGTTGTTTTCCCCTTCATGTTTGTTTCTATGGCTGGATTTATAAGATCTTCAAAGCTGCCTTCCAGAATACCCCTTGATTGGGGTCTCTTAATGATGAAAAAATCTCCCAGCCTTTTTAAATTGACTTATTTTTACTAATGTTTCTATTATTTCGTTCTCATACCCGGCATCCTCCCCACAATCCAATAATAGAAATAATTAATGAGATATGAGTAGTCCCCGTTTTCCAGAAGTTATGTTACTACCTTAAGTACATTAAGCATTCCTTGTTGCTGTTCAATTGTTTAAGCGTTCTTAAGCTGTAAAAAAAAAAAAAAAAAGCGCTCAAAAACGCTATTGCAAAAATGCTAAAAAAAGCTGGAAAAAGTTAAAAAAAAAAAAAAAAAAAAAAGTCACTGCAAAGACACCGGCGTCTTCACAGCGCTTTTCCAGCAGCCCGTGTGCATGGGGGCCCAGATGCTCAGCAAAATAATTCAAATGTTTTAGCGATATAATGCAATCTAATTCAAATATTCAGCAAGATGATTTATGTATTCAGCTGTATAGTTCCAGTATAAGCTTATATGTTCCACATTTTTGTTACTGTGAAATTTCTTCTTATTCTATAGTTTGTACTATCAAGCCTATAATTAGTACCATTTGCAAAAAAAAAAAAAAAAAAAGAAGAATTTCACAAGAAAGGGGGGGTACTGCAGCAGCAGCAGGCAGGTGGGGGCTGGGAGACAACTCTTCCGTTGGCTTGTCTTTCTTCTTGTCTTTCTTTCACCTTCTCCTTCTCTTCTCCCCTGTTCCCCCCCCCTGTTTTTATTGTTTTTCTTAGCTCACTTGATTCTACTTTTTCAGCTCTTTCGCCTTTTCCCCTGCTTGTTCACTTCAAAACAATTGCAATAGAAAAGAGCCAAAAGAGGAGGAAAAAAAAAAAACGCTCAAAAACGCTCAAAAACGCCCACAGACGCCATGTGCATGAGGGCCCAGGTGCTCATAAAAATAATTCAAATGTTTTAGCGGTATAATGCAATCTAATTCAAGTATTCAGCAAGATGATTTATATATTCAGCAGTATAGTTCCAGTATGAGCTTATATGTTCCACATTTTGTTACTATGAATTTTCTTCTTATTCTATAGTTTATACTATCGAGCCTATAGTTAATATCATTTGCAAAAAACCAAAACAAACAAAGACCAAAAAAAAATAAAAAAAATCACAAGAAAGGGAGCTACTGCAGCAGCAGCAGCAGCAGCAGCAAGCAGGTGGGGGCTGGGAGGCAACTCTTCCGTTGGCTTGTCTCTCATTCACCTTCTCCTTCTCCCCTGTTTTTATTGTTTTTCTTAGCTCACTTGATTCTACTTTTTCAGCTCTTTCGCCTTCATTTACTTTCATTTACTTTGGCTTTTTATTCCATTTTATTTCGTTTTATTTCAATATGTTCTTTCCCTTTCCCTTTCTTTTGTTCTATTACTTTTCCTTTGCCTTTTCACTTCAGGACAATTGCAATAGAAAGAAAGCCAAAAAAAAAAAATAAAAAAAAATACGGTACTTATCTTTTAGTTGTTGTTGAAGTTGGGACAAAAAGAGACACTCACTACAGCTTGTTGCAGTCAGACGCAGGTACAAACTTCCTCTGGCTTACACCACAAGACATCTCAGTGAGTGATGAGCAGGGGGGGCGGGGAGGGAAGCTACCTACACCTTCTCATCAGGCCGATCATTCCTCTCAGCTGCAGGGAGAGGGTTCCCAGGATCCTCACGCTGTGCACAGAGCCATTACCAGGCGAAGTGGTAAATAAAACTACGGATATAGCGATAACATTTCAAAAGTACTTCAGTTCTCTATATGCAATAAAAGGACAGGAAAGTTGGAAAGAAGCGAATACAAGAACAAAGAAGATACAAGAATATCTAATAAAAGCAAACCTACCAAAAATAAAAATAGACCAATTGGAAGAACTGGAAAAAAATATCACGCAAGAAGAGATAAAACTGGCATTAAAGGAAACCCCCGTAGGAAAAAGTCCAGGACCAGACGGGTTTACGGTCAAATATTATAAAAAATTTGAAGAATACTTGATACCAAAATTAGCAGAATACCTGAATTCCATAGGTGAAGAAGAAGAAATAAGAAGTGAATCATTACTAGCACATATCACAATAATACCAAAAGATGGAAAAGACAAAGTAAACTGCTCAAGCTACAGGCCAATAGCCCTACTGAACGCCGATACGAAGTTGTACTCCAAGATCCTTGCCACCAGGATGAAAAAATTAATCCCACAGTGGATCAACCCGGACCAGACAGGTTTTGTCCCGGGGAGAGAAGGGAGGGACAACAGCCTAAAATCAATACTGATGTTGCAGAAGAAGGTGCAGAAGGAGACCCCAGTTCTATTCCTGTCATTGGATGCTGAAAAAGCATTTGACAGGGTAGACTGGGGTTTCATGATGGATACATTACGGCACTTGGGTATTAGGACAAAAATGATGAAATGGATAACAAACTTGTATAACGGCCCGACAGCAGTCGTAAAAGTAAATGGTAGACTTTCTCCAAGAATTGAGATGCAGAACGGAACACGGCAAGGCTGCCCATTGTCTCCACTACTATACGTACTGGCCTTAGAACCACTATTAGCAACACTCCGAAATAACAAAGAGGTGGAAGGAGCGAGAGTAGGAGGAAAAGAGCATAAGATCGCAGCCTATGCAGACGACATCTTGATGTACGTCTCCAACCCAAGAGTGTCACTCCCAAATATACTGAAAGAAATAAAAAAATATGGAGAATTGTCAAACTTTAAAATTAACCCAATGAAAACGGAAATATTAAATATAGGATTAGAGAAAAAGGAAGCCCAGTTTTTACAAAAGGAATTCCCATTTACCTGGGTAAAAGAACTGAACTACCTTGGAATAAAAATAACTTCCAGAGTTGAAAAGATCTACCAGGCAAACTTTATTCCACTGATCAATGAGGTCAAAGAAGAAATGAAAAAGTTAAGAATACAGCCACTTTCATGGATAGGAAGAATAAATATGTTTAAGATGATGATATTACCTAAAATAAATTACAGATTACAGATGCTACCAGTTAAAATCCCCCAGAGCTTTTTTAAAATAATTAAAACAATGTTGATAAAATACATATGGTTTAACAAAAAAACAAGAATTAAATACACGCTGATTACAAGGAAAAGGGAGCATGGAGGCCTGGCCGCTCCAGATATAAGCAGGTACTATAAAGCCATAGTATTAACACGAATGTTAGAGTGGACAAACGAGAAAAGTGAAAAAAAATGGGTTGAAATGGAAAACATAATAAGCGGAGTCACACTGCATAAGATTATTTGGATACCACCGAAATACAGAACACTGGACACAGATACACATGAAATAACAAAAAATGTTTTAAAAATTTGGGACACCACTCACCTAAAGAATGAATGGAAATACAATTCACCACTGTTAGCACTCACAGGATCGAACTTTTTCACCCCCGGGAAGGAAATATTTGGAACTCAAGGTATAGTTAATCCACAATTAAAAGATATCACCAGAAATGGCAAAATAAGAACACGAGCAGACTTAGAGGAAATGAACGGATGGAAGATGAATGAATGGAACTACAATCAATTAAGGCACTTAGTAAGCACAATTCCACACCCACTGAGAGATGTAACGAAACTAACCGCACTGGAAAAGCTATGTAGTAAGGAAATACCATTAAAAAACGGAACATCAAAAATTTACAATATACTGACAGACTTGGAAGCACAAGAAAGACCAGAATACATAAAACAATGGGAAAAAGAGCTGAACTTAAAAATAGATAACCAAAAAGTGGAAAAAATGATTGAAATGGGATATAATAAGGCCTGGGATATGAAGACTATCGAAATGAACTATAAATTAGTATCAAGATGGTATATGACCCCAGTAAGAATACATAAATTTCAACAGGACAAAACACCCTTGTGTTGGAGAAAATGTGGCCAATCAGCAACGATCATACACATATGGTGGGAATGCCCAATAATAACGGAATACTGGAAGGAAGTGTTAAAGATCATAAAGGAAATAACTGGAGAAGAAATAGAACAAAATATCTGGACTTGTCTTTTCCATATACATAACAAACCTAAGAAACAATACATGAAATCAATAGTGCCTAACCTTTTAAATGCGGCCAAGGCATTGATTCCTAAGAATTGGTTAAAATGCGGAAAACCAGAGATAAGAAATTGGCTAGAGGAAATAGAATATTACTATAAAATGGAAGGAGGAAAGAAAAGGGATAATAGTAGATGGGAAAGTTGGAAAAAATACAAAGCCTCAGACATTTATTTAGATAAGATGAAAGAAAGAATAGGTGCAGAGCCTAGTGGATAAATGAATAACATAAAAGAATGGATCAGACACAGGAGGGGTACAGGGGGAAGGGGGGAGGGGAGGAGGGGGGGGACAAAAAGGAAATTATATAATAGTGGGCTTACAGATATGGGAGGCGCTTCGTTGTTGGCTTTTAAAAATAATAAATAATACCCTTGAAGGGAATAAATAATAAAGAAGTGACGGAAACAATCCACAATGATGTGAAAAATGAGAAGAGATAAAGTTTGACACATAAAGTTGAAATAATGTCTCTCAGAAAAATTTCGCTGAAGTGGAAAAAAAAAAAAGAGAAAAAAAAAAAAAAAAAAAAAAAAACAAATGTACCCACTGGTGAGCAATAGTCCAGCAACTGTCGCTGCTATTAAGCTCAGCCTGATGCTTAAATTAAATGTACCTGGGAATGTCTGTGTCATCAACTTACATGCCCCCCCATCCGCTCTGTGTCCCTCCTAGCTGTATGCACCTGAAAAAGGTGCATTTTATAACTATGCAGCCCGCTTTGTGGACACTCAATTAACGCCAACACCGTTAAGCCCCGCCCCTTCCTCCGACCACCCACTGCGCCCCCCTCCTTCATTAATTTTAAATTAGATTGTTTCTCGTGTGAGGCGGGCTCCGATCCAGAATGGACCGCATGGAGCAGGACTGGGGGAGGAGGAGAGGAGGAGAGCTGCCGAAGGGAACCGCCGTAATGGCGGTGGGAGCAGCGTGGTACACCACCGGAGGAGCTATCCAGGTGGGGGGGAAATTCCTGGGTGAAGAAAACCCCCCTTCCCCACGACTTTAGCTGGAGCCAGGGCTGGAGGAAGCGTGCAGCTTGTACACAGAGACAAGACTGACAAGGATGGAACAGGTACATGCTCTTGACAGTCCCCGGTGGTGACTATAGGCATAGCAACATTTATTTTAAAGGAGAAAGCCCACAAAAATTAGAAAAATTCCTTAGGAATCTCCCTTACCTTATCCAGCTTCAGGGTTCTCTGGTAACAGACCCAATCTTCACCTCTCACGGTGGGCTCCATTTAGAAAACCTTCAGGGTCTGGGGCCCCCTTTTTCTATCGGGGGATCCACAGCCCTGGGCCAGGAATATGGCTGAAAAAAACTGGATCCCGGGGTCCAGCTCTCTAAAAACAGAAGCGTTACAGGTCAAACCTCGTTTCTTCAGACACGAGGCCCGGGTACCATTCAATTTGGCCTGGAAAAGACACTTTGAATGGATCCGGTTGCATGGCTTGCCCCAGTAAGGAATATTCCAGCGGAGCTCAGCACAGCACATCTTTACTCGTGTGACTAACACCTAAGACACTGGCGAAAAAACTGAGGTACTCCCAGTAAGGGGAGGGGTTATATGGGGAATTGAACTTCCTGTTTATGGTGTGCCAGTGTCCATTACCCGAAGGTGCCATATAACCCATACAGTAATTACTGTGGCTCTGTGTCCCGTGATGTACAATAAAGAAAGCAGGGAGGCTAAGACCACAACATCAAAATCACAGCACAAACCAGCAATGCCATCAAAAAACACCCATGGAACCCAACAAACTGATGGCCTATTAGACTTTGACTCATGAACTCAAAATCTTAACACGAGCCACGGCAAATCAACATGGAAATAACAATATAACTGACATTCCATCCTCATTGAAACCAGGGTCAAGTAGCATATAGAGGTCCAACTTTTGGATCTGCCAACTTTTACAAATGTATTTCTATGCCTCATTACCATGTTGTTGCACTTTATTCATCACTTGTGCCCTCTTCCCTCCCTTTTTTCCCCATCATCCTATTCCTTTCCCCTCAACTGTCTCTCCCCACTCTCACCTTTTACCTTACCCTTCCCCACCCTTAATCTTAAATACTCCCCCCCATCTGCAGGTTTTTTCGATCCATAAGTACTCCACTCTAGTTACATTATTCGTCTAAGGGCAATGAATCCTTAATTCAGAACCAATTGACTAGTAGGGGTGAGCCGAACACCCCCCGGTTCAGTTCGCACCAGAACCTGCGAACAGACCGAAAGTTTGCGCAAACTTTGGAACCCCATTAAAGTCTATGGGACTCGAACGCTCAAAATCAAAAGTGCTCATTTTAAAGGCTAATATGCAAGTTATTGTCCTAAAAAGGGTTTGGGGACCCATGTACTGCCCCAGGGGACATGTATCAATGCAAACAAAATTTTTAAAAACTGCCATTTTTTTCGGGAGCAGTGATTTTAATGATGCTTAACGTAAAAAAAAAGTGAAATATTCCTTGCCTAGAACAGTCCCTGCACAAAATGACATTTTTAAAGGAATAAAAGTAATTTAAAACTGCTTGCGGCTTTAATGTAAAGTCGGGTCACGGCAATATGGATGAAAATCAGTAAGACAAATGGCATGGGTACCCCCCCAGTTTATTACCAGGCCCTTTAGGTCTTGTATGGATATTAAGGGGAACCCTGCACCCAAATAAAAAAAAAGGAAAGGCATGGGGCCCCCAGGCCCTATATACTCTGAACAGCAGTATAAAGGCGGTGCAAACAAGACAGGGACTGTAGGTTTGTTGTTAAGTAGAATCTGTTTGTAATTTTGAACTGGTACATTTTTAAAGTGTAGCTCCAGCCAAAAAATCTATTTTTAAGCTTTTTGGAAAACATAGGGAAGGGTTATCACCCCTGTAACATTTGTTTTGCTGTCTGTGCACCTCTTCAGAAGATTTCAACTCACTTTCTGATCCCAATGACAAATGTTTTTTGAAAATTTGGGGGTTTTAGTGAAACAAGGATTGGTGATAAAGCATCAGTGAAGAGGAAACACGTTTTTCCCATATTAACTCTTACAGGAGAGAATTTCCCTTCCACGGGGTAGATTTCATCTCACTTCCTGTTGTCTCCTTCCGTTTGCAAGTAGGAGTCATTTGTAAGTTGGCTGTTTAAAAGTAGGGGCCTGCCCTATTAACTCTGCATAAATTGGGGCCTTAGGTGTTGGTGTTGCCACAACACTGTAAGCCCTCACAGTTACTCTTGGTGGGCGCAGGAATGGGCCCCGCTGTGAAATATTAGATCAAGAATTGTAATTACATGCCATTGTTGAACTGTGGTAGAAAAATTGGGCCTTTGGTGGTGGTGGTGGTGCTGGTGCCACAACACTGTAATTCCTCACAGTTACTCTTGGTGGGCACTGGAACGAGCCCTGCTGTGAAATATTATATCAAGAATCGTAATTACATGTACCTGTTGAAAAGGGGCAGAAAAATTGGGCCTTAGGCACTGGTGCCACAACACTGCAACCCCTCACAGATACTCTAGTTGGAGCGCAGGAATGAGCCCTGCTGCAAAGTATTGCATCAAAAATTGTAATTACACGCCCCTGTTAAACAGGGGCAGAAAAATTGCCACAACACTGCAACCCCTCACAGATGATATAGTTGGAGCACAGGAATGAGCCCTGCTGCAAAGTATTTTATCAAAAATTGTAATTATACGCCCCTGTTAAACAGGGGCTGAAAATTTGGGCCTTGGGCACTGGTGCTGGTGCCACAACACTGCAACCCCTAACAGATACTCTAGTTGGAGCGCAGGAATGAGCCCTGCTGCAAAGTATTGCATCAAACATTGTAATTACATGCCCCTGTTAAACAGGGGCATACAAATTGGGCCTTGGCCACTGGTGGCGGTGCCCAGAACCAAAAATGTTCTTACAAGCTATTAGCATGAAAGTCGAGGAGGAAGAGGATTGTGACTCAGCAAAACAGGATAGCCACTCAGCATCAGCATAGGCAGCCTTGAAGGGATCTCACATTAAAAAAAAACAAAAAACGAATCGGTTATATCAGCATCAGGTGCTTGGTAGCTGGTGATCCAAGACTAATTCATTTTTATGAAGGTCAGCCGATCGACCGATTCGGTGGACAGGCACACCCTGTGATCGGTTACAAAGCCTCCAGCAGCACTGAATGTGCGTTCCGAAAGAACGCTGGATGCAGGACTCTGACCAGTGATCAATCCTCAAGACCCAGTAACCCAGAGGATTTTCGGTGGGAAAGGTGTCCAAGTCAGATCTTGCCCCTAGGTAATCCTGCACCATGTGAATCAGGCGCTGGCGATGGTTGCTGGAACCAATCATACCTTGGGGCTGCGGACTGAAAAATTGTCTGAATGCATCGTCCAGACGGCCACCTTCTCCACCGCTCCTTCTTTGACTGACCGAAGCCTCAGCAACACGTTGTCCAGGAGGACCAGGATATTGTAACCTCCCAGGCTCTGGAAACGCGTTGCACAAACCTTTCTGCAAGGCCTCCCGAAGATGTTTTATCCTCTGCTCCCTCTGCGACGGCAAGATAAGGTCTGCAACCTTACCCTTGTAACGTGGATCAAGGAGGGTTGCCAGCCAGTAATCATCCCTCCCCTTGATACCATGAATACAAGGATTCTTCCACAGGCTTTGCAGGATCAGGGAGGCCATGCAGCATAGATTTGCATAGATTTGCTGAGGCATTCGGTCCAGAGTCCTCTGGGTCACTAAGGATGACTTGATCGGCAGCCGCCTCCTCCCAGCCACGTACAAGTCCATGGGTTTCTTCGGACTGTATATGATCCCTTGAAGACTGCTGCTGATGCTGAGTGCCAGGCTCCACCTCCATGCTGACACAATCCTCCTCCTCCTCCTCGTCCTTACCCTGTGTGATCGGCAGGCTCGCAGGAACACTGTCTAGATAAAGGGGGCCTTGAGAGCTAAGGAAGTCCTCCTCTTCCTCCCTCTGTTCTGCCTCAAGTGCCCTGTCCATTATTCCATGCAGCGTGTGCTTCAACAGGTGGACAAGAGGGACAGTGTCACTAACGCATGCACTGTCACTGCTCACCGTCCTCGTGGCCTCCTCAAATGGTGACAGGACAGTGCATGCATCCCTGATCATAGCCCACTGGCGTGGGGAAAAAAAACAAGGTCCCCTGACCCTATCCTGGTGCCATAGTGACATAGGTACTCATTGATGGCAGCCGCTGCAGTATGGCCAACGTTGAGTTCCACCTGGTGGGCATGTCACAGATTAGGCAGTTCTTGCACAGGTTAAATTCCTTTTGGAGGTCAGCTAGCCAAGCACTGGCATTATATGACTTGCAGAAATGCACACAGACTTTCCTGGCCTGCCTCAGGACATCCTGTAAGCCTGGGTACCCGCACAAGAACCCCTGCACCACCAAGTTAAGGAAATGAGCCAAACAGGGCACATGGGTCAGTTGTCCTTGTCGGAATGCAAAGAGGAGGTTGGTGCCATTGCCGCAAACCACCATACCTGCCTTAAGCTGGCATGGCGTCAACCACCTCTGAACCTGCCCCTGCAGAGCTGACAGAATCTCTTACCCAGTGTGGCTCCTGTCCCCCAAGCACACCTCCTCAAGCACCACATGGCATCTTTTTGCCTGTGTGCTTGCGTAGCCCCTTGAACGCCTACGAAGCACCACTGGTTCCGAGGACAAATCAGCACAGGAATAGGCCATGGAGGAAGAAGAAGAGGAGGGGGTGGAGGAGAGAGGTGTGGCAGAATCACCACTAGCAGAATTTTGGAGGCATGGTGGCGGAACAACCTCCAACACTGCTGCACCCTGTCCTGCATCCTTCCCAGCTGCCAGAAGAGTCACCCAGTGCGCGGTGAAAGATAGGTAATGTCCCTGTCCATGCCTGCTGGACCATGAGTCAGCGGTAATATGCACCTTACCGCTGACCGCCCTGTCCAGCGAGGCCAAGACATTGCCTTCCACATGCCAGTAGAGAGCCGGAATCGCCTTCCGTGAGAAAAAGGGGCGTTTGAGAACCTGCCACTGAGGAACTGCACATTCCACAAACTTACAGAAGGGGGCAGAGTCTACCAACTGAAAAGGCAGCAGTTAAAGTGCTAGCAATTTAGCCAGGCTAGCATTCAACTGCTGGACATGTGGATGGCTGGGAGCGAACTTCTTTCTTTGTTCTTTGGTGTGGGTCTTTTAAGTACGCTTGCCAACGAACTGCATGGCAGGTCAACATATGTCTGGTCAAGCATGTGGTGCCCAAGTGGGTGATGTTTTGGCCATGCGAGAAACGCTTGAGACATATGTTGCAAATAGCAACGGTGGGATCTGATGCACTCGTCTCAAAAAAGGCCCACACCAAAGAACTTTTGGAATAACGCGCAGAGACAGCAGAGCCCTGCACATGCGGAGCTCTGCGGTGTGATGCAGTCGGTGTGCTGCCCTTAAGCTGGCCCCTGGAGGGCATCCTGCCTCATTGGAGATGTGCCCCCTCCTCCTCCTCTCTCCTATCAGGCACCCACGTGGAGTCAGTGATACATTATTCATCCCCTCCATCCTCATCACTAGAGCAAAGCTGGCAGTATGCTGCAGCTGGGGGAACATGACTGCCAGATTGCTGTCCTTCTTGGGCACCCCCTCTCTCTGGGCTCACATTGCTGCCTTCCTCTAGCTGGGTACCATCATTGGAGCCATCAAAACGCTGGGCATCCTCCTGGAGCATGTACCCAACACTGTGGTCAAACAGTTCTGGGGACTCCTCAGGAGGATATGGTGGGGCTAGGGAAGGAGTGACTGATGCCACTGAGCCAAGGGAAGAGGCCGCGTTGGCAGCTGCTTTGCCAGACAAAGTACCCTGAGCCTGGGTGAGAGAGGGTGAGGAGGATGAGGACGCCTTGGTCATCCACTCTACCAAGTCTTCCGCAAGTTGCGGCTCAACACGGCCAGCTGCCGAAAAAAAGGACAAGCTTGTCCCACAGCCACGTGCTGATGAGGATGCACAGTCTCCACCACCAGCACTGTTGCCTCTAGACACAGAGCCTGCTTGCCCTCTTTTATTGGCTTGTGACTTTCTGCCTCTCCTTGCTGGCCTTCCAGACATACTAATAGCCTGCAGTGAGATGTAGCTGCACAAAACTGGGATACTGCAGCTAGCAGAATCAACTGCCTGCCTGTGGTACTAATAGGATCAGAAGAACACTGTCAATTTTCTTCAGGTAGCTTTAGGTGCACACTGTGCAGAGGACGCAGTACACTAACTGTAAATACTGCAGCTGCCTGCCTGTGGTATTAATAGGATCAGAACAACAGCAATTGTCTTCAGGTAGCTTTAGGTGCACACTGTGCAGAGGACGCACTACACTAACTGTAAATACTGTAGCTGCCTGCCTGTGGTACTAATAGGATCAGAAGAACACCAGCAATTTTCTTCAGGTAGCTGTAAATACTGTAAATACACCTGCCTGCCTGTCAGTAGGAAGAGAATAACAGGAAAAAATCTAGCTAAACTGAATACAGTGTATATATATGTATACATATATATATATATACATACACACAACACTTAGGATGCATATATATACACAATACACTGTAAGTGCAGCTAACTCACTCACCTGCCTACTCTATCTAACTTAAATCAAATGACACTGTCATTCTCTCTCTCTATCTCTCTCT
Organism: Lithobates septentrionalis; assembly: GCA_037952835.1. Lineage (NCBI taxonomy): Eukaryota > Metazoa > Chordata > Amphibia > Anura > Ranidae > Lithobates > Lithobates septentrionalis. The sequence goes on from JBBDGP010001113.1 coordinate 4,178,458, forward strand.
CAATGCCGGAACACACTACACAGGGCCGAAGTGCAGGCGGCCTTATATAGTGTGGGGCGTGTACTAAACCCCCTGAGCCATAATTGGCCAAAGCCACCATGGCTTTGGCCAATTACGGCTCTCTGTACGGACGGCGCTGTGATTGGCCAAGCATGCGGGTCATAGTGAATGCTTGGCCAATCATCAGTCAACAATGCACTGCGATACCGCAGTGATTTATGGTCCGTGGCGCGCCACTCGAATTTGGCGCAAATGGCCCATATCGTTTGCAATTCGACGAATGGTCGAACATGCGATGTTCGAGTCGAACATGGGTTTGACTTGAATTCGAAGCTCATCCCTAAAGACAATCCCTGTTTCAAGCATTAGACCGATTATTGACTCAAGGGGTAATCGTACAGATCCCCACAGAAGAACAAGGTTTAGGTTTCTATTCAAACCGATTTACGGTACCAAAACTGAATGGAGATATCAGGCCCATTCTGGATCTAAAAAATCTAAATCGGTTCCTAAAAATTTGCTCATTTCGAATCGAGTCGATGAGGTCAGTGGTCTCCATCCTACAAGGCGGAGAACTTCTGGCGTCCATTGACATCAGGGACGCATATCTGCATGTCCCTATATTTCCCGCTCACCAAAGGTTTCTGCTATTTGAAGTGGAACAACGGCACTTTCAGTTGGCGGCTTTACCCCTCGGGCTAGCCACAGCACCACGGGTATTCACAAAAATACTGGCCCCACCTCTAGCCAGGTTGAGGACACAGGGCATAACAGTGTTGGCATACCTAGACAATCTATTGTTAATAGACCAGTCAGTGACTCGCTTAAGGCAAAGCGTACGCATTACAACCAGTTACCTGGAAAGTCTTGGTTGGATCATCAACCTAGAGGAGTCTTCCTTAAAACCAGTAAGAAGGCTAGATTACTTAGGCCTGATCATAGATACAGCCCAGAAAAGGGTGTTCTTGCCTTCAGCAAAGATCAGCTCCATACAAGAGCTGGTACGGATGGTCAAAACCGAATCCTTCAATTTGCCTTTGCATGACGTTGTTAGGAAAGATGGTAGCTTCATTCGAAGCAGTCCCCTATGCACAGTTCCATTCACGACTGTTGCAAAACAGAATCTCTCTGCTTGGAACAAAACGATCCAAGCTTTGGACTTGCCAATGCGGCTGTCCCCAAGAGTGTCTCAAAGCCTCAGTTGGTGGTTACGAAGCCAGAATTTGCTGAAGGGGAAATCCTTCAGACCAATGATCTGGAAAGTAGTAACGACAGATGCCAGCCTCTCAGGCTGGGGAGCGGTACTAGAAGAGACGACTGTCCAGGGACAGTGGTCAAAACTCAAAAGAGCCCTGCCCATCAACATCCTAGAGATTGGGGCAGTGTATCTGGCTCTGGAAACCTTGACCTCCAGGTTAAAGAATTGTCCAGTCCGGATTCAATCTGACAACGCCACGGCTGTGGCCTATATCAATCACCAAGGGGGCACCAAGAGTCTCTCAACTCAGAGAGAGGTGAACCATATCCTAACTTGGGCAGAAAGGAATGTCCCATCCCTATCGGCGGTTTTCATTCCAGGAGTAGAAAATTTGCAGGCGAACTATTTAAGTCGCCAGCAGTTATTCCCAGGGAAATGGTCTCTTCACCGGAAGTGTTTCGGGCTGTTTGCCAAAGATGGGGGACTCCGGACATAGATCTTCTAGTGTCCAGATTCAACATGTTAGTTAGTCAACTTTGTGTCCAGAACAAGGGATGCACTCCGTGGGATCAGTTTTCACTGATCTACGCTTTTCCCCCGATTCAATTGCTGCCTCAACTTCTTTGCAGGATCAAGCTGGAAAGAAAGCCGGTAATTCTGGTAGCACCAGCATGGCCCAGAAGGTCATGGTACGCAGAGATCATAAAGATGGCAGTGGAGGGTCCTTGGCCTCTCCCACTAAGGCCAGACCTGGTATCGCAGGGGCTGATATTCCATCCTACTTTACGAACGCTAAATTTAATGGCTTGGCTATTAAAACCCACATTCTGAAAAAGCGTGGGCTTTCCAGGTCAGTTATCTCAACTTTAATTAATGCAAGGAAATCAGTCTCCAAAGCTGTATATTATAGAGTTTTGAAAGCTTACGTTTCCTGGTGTGAATCCAAGGGTTGGCATCCTTGGAGATATATTATAGGCAAAATTCTTGCCTTTATACAATTTTGCGTAGAGATGAAGTTAGCCCTAAGTACTATTAAGGGCCAAGTCTCAGCCTTATCGTTTTATTTTTAAAGACCGCTTACTACGCATTCTTTAGTCCGGGGTTTTATGCAAGGGGTGATGCAGATTAATCTGCCAGTTAAATCACCTTTAACCCCTTGGGACTTGAATTTAGTTTTGTCAGTGTTACAAAAACCGCCATTTGAACCATTACAGCATGTTCCCTAATGCAGCATACACACAAGCGGACTTTTCGACCAAACTGGTCCGACAGACCGAGTCCGGCGGACAATCCGATCGTGTGTGGGCTTCATTGGATCTTCAGTGGACTTTTCCAGTCGAAAATCTGACGGACTTTAGATTTGAAACATGCTTCAAATCTTTCCGATGGACTCGAGTCCGGTCGAAAAATCCACTAGTTTGTATCCTAGTCCAACGGACGAAAACCCACGCTAAGGCAGCTATTGGCTACTGGCTGTCAACTTCCATATTTTAGTTTGGTCGTACGTCATCACGTAGGAATCTGTTGGACTTTGGTGTGATCATGTGTAGGCAAGTCCGTTCGTTCAAAAGTCCGTCCGTCGGAAGTCCGTCACCAGTCCGGTCAAAAAGTCCGCCCTTGTGTACGCGGCCTTGGTCCTTCTGACTAGGAAGCTGATATTTTTGGTTGCTATATCCTCAGCAAGGAGGGTTTCAGAATTGGCTGCTCTTTCTTGTAGAGAGCCATATTTGATTATTCATGAGGACAGAGTGGTGTTACGTCCTCATCCAGGCTTTTTGCCAAAAGTGGTTTCAGGCTTTCATCTGAATGAAGATATTGTCCTGCCATTGTTTTTCCCAAAACCATGTTCGAGGGAAGAAAAGTCATTACATTGTCTTGATGTAGTGAGAGCAGTGAAAATCTATTTAAAGAAAACTGCTCAGATTCGTAAGACTGATGTCTTATTAATTCTGCCAGAGGGTCCTAAAAAAGGACAGGCAGCGTCGAAATCCACTGTTGCTAAGTGGATTCGGCAAGTTATGCAGCGTACACACGGTCGGACTTTTCGACCGGACTTGTGCGACAGACGCCGACGGACCAAATCCGGCGGACAATCCGATTGTGTGTGGGCTTCACTGGACCTTCAGCGGACTTTTCCAGTCACAAATCTGACGGACTTTAGATTTGGAACATGCTTCAAATCTTTACGTCATAACTCCGCCGGACCCAGAAATCCGCTCGTCTGTATGCTAGTCCGACGGACAAAAACCAACGCTAGGTCAGCTATTGGCTACTGGCTATCAACTTCCTTATTTTAGTCCGGTGTACGTCATCACATACAAATCCATCGGACTTTGGTGTGATCGTGTGTAGGCAAGACCGTTTGTTAAAAAGTCCATCGGAAGTCTGTCAAAAGTCCGTCGAAAGTCCGCTGGAAAGTTTGTCGGACCAGTCCGGTCGAAAAGTCCGCCCGTGTGTTACAGTTCAAACTTATGATTTAAGGGGTAAGATTCCCCCTATTCAAGTTAAGGCGCACTCTACCAGAGCGGTTAGTGCTTCTTGGGCAGTGCGTCACCAGGCCTCCTTTGCTCAGATCTGCAAGGCCGCAACTTGATCTTCAGTCCATACATTCACAAAATTTTACCAAGTGGATGTAAGAAGGAATGAGGATGTCGCCTTTGGCGCAGTATAAATCCTCAAGGTCTGGGGGTGCCCTACGGGTTGTGTCTCCCTCCCCTCAAGAAAAATTGCTATGGGACGTCCCACTAAGTAAATAGTTAAGGCTCTGTGTCCTATGATGTACGATAAAGAAAATAAGATTTTTAAAACAGCTTATCTGTAAAATCCTTTTCTTGGAGTACATCATAGGACACAGAGGTCCCGCCCCTCTTTTTATGGGGTGTAAGTATATTGCTTATATTGCTTGGCTACAAAAACTGAGGTACTCCTGGAAGGAGGAGGGGTTATATAGGGGAGTCAACTTCCTGTATTGGGTGTGCCAGTGTCAACACCTGAAGGTAGCTATAACCCACTAAGTAAATACTTAGTACTTGCTCTGTGTCCTATGATGTACTCCAAGAAAAGGATTTTACAGGTAAGCTGTTTTAAAAATCCTATTTTTCCTTTAGTAAATAACTCCCATAGTGCTTTATAATTTGCCAAAATCATGCCATTTTCGTGACTCACCAAAATTCATTCATGGTGCTGAAAATTATGTATATTTTTATCAGTAATGCATTGCATACATTAACAACAAAAACAAGGTGTGTGTGTAGCAGACCCACAACATAATACTAATTTGCTGAAGAAGAGATTGTCCTCATGTATCAAATAAATTACGTTTGCACTATTGAAGAAAATGGCCAAAAAAAAAAGCCCATTGGATAACCAAGGAGACAGCTAAAGGAAACACAAGCAGTAAATCAAAGGAAATATTATTTCAGTTTAAATAAAAAAAATATTTTTAAAATGTTTATTAAACATTTTCTGGCATATCAATGCCCCCCCTACCTGCAAAGTACTCCATATATTTTATAGGGACTTCACGTGTGCTTTGGGGGGGGGGGGGGGCAAGCACTGAAAACCAGATACGAACCCACAAGTACAAACTGAAGAGCAGTAATGATCTGAAAAGCACAAGGCTGAAAAGCGCGAATCATCTCGAACCAAACTTCTACTAACACGAGATAAACATTAGATTAGCAGAAGGAGCCGAAAGGGTGGAGCACTGGCTATTAAACTTTCCTTTTATAGTGCTGTTGTACGTGTTGTACGTTACCGTGTTCTTGAAGTTCGGAAGTTCCGACAAGATTTGTGTGACCGTGTGTATGCAAAACAGGTTTGAGCCAACATCTGTCGGAAAAAAAACATGGATTTTGTTGTCGGAATGTGCGATCGTGTGTACGCGGCATAAGTGTGTACCAGGCATAAGGCTACCAATGCAAGAGACCAGTCAATGGGACTATGGATAATAGTTCAGTTTCACAGCCTTAGCAGGGTTGAAGCAGTGCACATGTCCTTAGGACTTACCGGTAAACATACTGATCTGTTAAACATAAAAAGTGTAGGCGCTAAAAACTCAAATAGAAGTTATAATAACATAAGTGACAAATCAAAACCAAGTACGGTGTGTATAAAATAATATACCATATGATTGAATGTGATACAAAAACCAGATAGCATCTCTCTAATATGTAAACGTGTGAACCTATGTACAGAAAACTTCTGCAGAATTAGTGTAAATTACGAATAATACACTCTATGTAATATATAGCATTAAGGTATCAAAGCATGTGAAAGGTGATACAAAATAAATCATAACAATCAAAAAAAGTTCTAAAGAGAATTAGCCCCACAAGGAGCAAACACATTAAAGTCCACCAACAATATAAAGGAAGTGAAGAAGCCACCACCCAGGGTCTTAGGGGGCTTACCAGAAGTAAATGACTCGGGACGACTTTCGGAACGGACCGAAAATTTGCACGAACGTTAGAACCCCATTGACGTCTATGGGACTCAAACGTTCTAAAGCAAAAGTGCTCATTTTAAAGGCTAATTTGCATGGTATTGTCCTAAAAAGGGTTTGGGGACCCGGGTCCTACCCCAGGGGACATGTATCAATGCAAAAAAAAACTTTTAAAAACGGCCGTTTTTTCGGGAGCAGTGATTTTAATGATGCTTAAAGTAAAAAAAAAAAAAAAGTGAAATATTCCTTTAAATATCGTACCTGGGGTGTGTCTATGGTATGCCTGTAAAGTGGCGCGTGTTTCCCGTGTTTAGAACAGTCCCTGAACCATATGTCATTTTTAAAGAAAAAAATCTCATTTAAAACTGCTTGCGGGTTTAATGTAATGTCGGGTCCTGGCAATATGGATGAAAATCAGTGAGACAAACGGCATGGGTACCCCCCAGTCCATTACCAGGCCCTTTGGGTCTTGTATGGATATTAAGGGGAACCCCGCACCCAAATTAAAATAAGGAAAGGTGTGGGGCCACCAGGCCCTATATACTCTGAACAGCAGTATACAGGCGGTGCAAACAAGACAGGGACTGTAGGTTTGTTGTTAAGTAGAATCTGTTTGTAATTTTGAACGGGTACATTTTTAACGTGTTTATCTCCAGCCAAAAAATCTTTTTTAAGCTTTTTGGAAAACATAGGGAAGGGTTATCACCCCTGTGACATTTGTTTTGCTGTCTTTCCTCCTCTTCAGAAGATTTCACCTCATTTTTTTCCCAATGACAAATGTTTTTTTGAAAATTTGGGTTTTTTTGTGGAACAAGGATTGGAAAGCATCAGTGGAAAGGAGAAATGTTTTTCCCATATTAACTCTTACAGGAGAGAATTTCCCTTCCTAGGGGTAGATTTCATCTCACTTCCTGTTGTCTCCTTCCATTTGCAAGTAGGAGTCGTTTGTAAGTTAGATGTTTGAAAGTAGGGGCCTGCCCTATATACTCAGCAGAAATTTGGGTCTTAGGTGTTGTTGTGGCCACAACACTGTAAGCCCTCACAGGGCCCTGCTGTGAAATATTAGATCAAGAATTGTAATTACATGCCCCTGTTGAACAGGGGCTGAAAAATTAGGCCTTAGGCACTGGTGCTGGTGCCACAACACTGCAACCCCTCACAGACACTCTAGTTGTAACGCATAAACGAGCCCTGCTGCAAAGTATTGCATCAAAAATTGAAATTACACGCCCCTAAAACAGGGGCTGAAAAATTGGGCCTTAGGCACTGGTGGTGGCGCCCAGAACCAAAAATGTTCTTACAAGCTATCAGCGTGATGATTGAGGAGGAAGAGGATAATTACTCAGGGATAGTCACTCAGCATCCGCATAGGCAGTCTTTGAAGGGATCTGAGATTTCAAAATAAATTATTCGGTTACATCAGCATCAAGTGCTTGGTAGCTGGTGGTGATCCAAGACTGATTCATTTTTATGAAGGTCAGTCGATCGACTGAGTCGGTGGACAGGCGCACCCTGTGATCGGTTACAAAGCCTCCAGCAGCACTGAATGTGCGTTCCGAAAGAACGCTGGATGCAGGACAGGCCAGTAGCTCAATTGCATACTGTGCAAGCTCTGGCCAGTGATCCATCCTCAAGACCCAGTAACCCAGAGGATTTTCGGTGGGAAAGGTGTCCAAGTCAGATCTTGCCCCTAGGTATTCCTGCACCATGTAAAACAGACGCTGGCGATGGTTGCTGGAACCGATCATACCTTGGGGCTGCGGACCAAAAAGGAGTTTGTAACCTCCCAGTCTCTGGGAACGCGTTGCACAGACCTTTCTGCAAGGCCTTCCGAAGATGTTTCATCCTCTGCTCCCTCTGCGATGGCAAGATAAGGTCCGCAACCTTACCCTTGTAACGTGGATCAAGGAGGGTTGCCAGCCAGTATTGGTCCTTCTCCTTGATACCACGAATACAAGGATCCTTACGCAGGCTTTGCAGGATCAGGGAGGCCATGCAGCGTAGGTTTGCCGAGGCATTCGGTCCGGAGTCCTCTGGGTCACTAAGGACGACATGGTCCGCAGACACCTCCTCCCAGCCACGTACAAGTCCATGTGTTTCTTGGGACTGATCCCTTAAAGACTGCTGCTGATGCTGAGTGCCAGGCTCCACCTCCATACTGACACAATCCTCCTCCTCCTCATCCTCGTCCTCTTCCTGTGTGATCGGCGGGCACGCAGGAACACTGTCTGGATAAAGGGGGCCTTGAGAGCTAAGGAAGTCCTCCTCTTCCTGCTGCTGTTCTGCCTCAAGTGCCCTGTCCATTATTCCACGCAGCGTGTGCTCCAACAGGTGGACAAGGGGGACAGTGTCACTGATGCATGCACTGTCACTACTCACCATCCTCGTGGCCTCCTCAAATGGTGACAGGACAGTGCATGCATCCCTGATCATGGCCCACTGGCGTGGGGAAAAAAAACAAGCTCCCCTGACCCTGTCCTGGTGCCATAGTCGCACAGGTACTCAATGATGGCCCTCTGCTGCGTGTGCAGCCGCTGCAGCATGGCCAACGTTGAGTTCCACCTGGTGGGCATGTCAAAGATTAGGCGGTTCTTGGGCAGGTTAAACTCCTTTTGGAGGTCCGCCAGCCGAGCACTGGCATTATATGACCGGCGGAAATGCACACAGACTTTCCTGGCCTGCCTCAGGACATCCTGTAAGCCCGGGTACCTGCCCAAGAACTGCTGCACCACCAAGTTAAGGACGTGAGCCAAACAGGGCACATAGGTCATTTGTCCCTGTCGGAGGGCAGAGAGGAGGTTGGTGCCATTGTCGCAAACCACCATTCCTGCCTTAAGTTGGCGTGGCGTCAACCACCTCTGAACCTGCCCCTGCAGAGCTGACAGAACCTCTGCCCCAGTGTGGCTCCTGTCCCCCAAGTACACCAGCTCAAGCACCGCATGGCATCTTTTGGCCTGCATACTTGCGTAGCCCCTTGAACAGCTACAGAGCACCGCTGGTTCCGAGGACAAAGCACAGGAAGAGGCCATGTAGAAAGAAGAAGAGGAGGGGGTGGAGGAGAGAGGTGTGTCACAATCATTAGCATTTTGGAGACGTGGTGGTGGAACAACCTCCAACACTACTGCACCTTGTCCTGCATCCTTCCCAGCTGCCAGCAGAGTCACCCAATGCGCTGTGAAACTTAGGTAACGTCCCGGTCCATGCCTGCTGGACCATGAGTCAGCGGTAATATGCACCTTACCGCTGACCGCCCTGTCCAGCGAGGCATGGACATTGCCTTCCACATGCCGGTAGAGAGCCGGAATCGCCTTCCGTGAGAAAAAGTGGCGTTTGGGTACCTGCCACTGAGTAACCGCTTATTCCACAAACTCACGGAAGGGGGCAGAGTCTACCAACTGAAAAGGCAGCAGTTGAAGTGCTAGCAATTTTGCCAAGCTAGCATTCAACCGCTGGGCATGTGGATGGCTGGGAGCAAACTTCTTTTGGCGGTGCAGCAGCTGGGGCAGGGAAATTTGCCTGGTACAATCTGACGTCGGTGTACCAAAAGCAGATTGCCCACAAGTACTTGGCTGTGACACACCTAATTCTACACCTTCATTCCTCTCAGTGCAGGTCTCAGAGAGGACTGAAGGTATAGTGGGATTGGAGATCTCAGCTGATGAGGAGCAAGGAGAGGTCCTCATTGTTCTTTGGTGTGGGTCTTTTAGATACGCTTGCCAACGAACTGCATGGCAGGTCAACATATGTCTGGTCAAGCATGTGGTACCCAAGCGGGAGATGTTTTGGCCACGCGAGATACGCTTGAGACATATGTTTCAAATAGCAGCGGTGCGATCTGATGCACTCGTCTCAAAAAAGGCCCACACCAAAGAACTTTTTGAATAACGCACAGAGACTGCAGCGCCCTGCACATGTGGAGCTTTGGGGTGTGATGCAGTCAATGTGATGCCCTTAGGCTGGCCCTTGGAGGGCATCCTGCCTCGTTGGTGATGTGCCGCCTCCTCCTCCTCCTCTCTCCTATCAGGCACCCACGTTGAGTCAGTGACCTCATCATCCCTCCCTCCTCATCACTGGAGCAAACCTGGCAGCAGGGGGAGCATGACTGCCAGATTGCTGTCCTTCTTGGGCACCCCCTCTGTCCGTGCTCATGTTACTGCCTTCATCGAGCTCAGTATCATCATCAGAGCCTTCCAAACGCTGGGCATCCTCCTGGAGCATGTACCCAACACTGTGGTCAAACAGTTCGAGGGACTCCTCAGGAGGACATGGTGGGGATAGGGAAGGAGTCACTGATGACATTGAGCCGAGGGAAGAGGCCGCTGCTTTGCCAGACAAAGTACCCTGGGCATGGGTGAGAGAGGATGAGGAGGATGAGGACGGCTTGGTCATCCACTCGACCAAGTCTTCCGCATGTTGCGGCTCAACGCGGCCAGCTGCCGAAAAAAAGGCCAAGCGTGTCCCACGGCCACGTGCTGATGAGGATGCACCGTCTCCACGACCAGCACTAGACACAGAGCCTGCTTGCCCTCTCTTATTGGCTTGTGACTGTCTGCCTCTCCTTCTTGGCCTTCCAGACATACTAATGGCCTGTAGCTGCACTAAGCTGGGATATATATATATATATATATATATATATATATATATACTGATACTGCAGCTAGCAAAATCAACTGCCTGCCTGTAGTATGAGAACACCACCAACCTTCTACAGGTAGCTTTAGCTGAACACTGTGCAGAGCTCGCAAAAAACTAACTTGTAGCTTTTTTAGCTGCCTGCGGTAGTGATAGGATCAGGGAAACACCACCAACCTTCTACAGGTAGCTTTAGGTGAACACTGTGCAGAGCTCGCAAAAAAATAACTTGTAGGTTTAGCTGAACACTGTGAGGTGGACGCACCACACTAACTTGTAGTTTTAGCTGAACACTGTGAGCAGGATGCACAGCACTAACTTGTAGTTTTAGCTGAACACTGTAAGCAGGACACACAGCACTAACTTGTAGTTTTAGCTGAACACTGTGAGTAGGACACACAGCACTAACTTGTAGTTTTAGCTGAACACTGTGAGCAGGACGCACAGCACTAAATTGTAGTTTTAGCTGAACACTGTGAGCAGGACGTACAGCACTAACTTGTAGTTTTAGCTGAACACTGTGAGCAGGACGCACTGCACTAACTTGTAGCTTTAGATGAACACTGTGCAGAGGTCTCACTACACTAACTTGTAGGTTTAGCTGAACTCTGTGAGCAGGACGCACAGCACTAACTTGTAGTTTTAGCTGAACACTGTGATCAGGATGCACAGCACTAACTGTAAATAGTCTAGCTGCCTGACTGTGGTACTAATAGGATCAAAAGAACACCAGCAATTTTCTTAAGGTAGCTGTAAATACTGTAACAAGACAATCCTGCCTGTCAGTAAGAAGATAACAGGAACGGATCTAGCTGAATACTGTGAGCAGGATGCACTGCACTAACTTGTAGCTTTAGATGAACACTGTGCAGAGGTCTCACTACACTAACTTGTAGGTTTAGCTGAACAATGTGAGCAGGACGCACAGCACTAACTTGTAGTTTTAGCTGAACACTGTGAGCAGGATGCACCGCACTAACTGTAAATAGTCTAGCTGCCTGACTGTGGTACTAATAGGATCAAAAGAACACCAGCAATTTTCTTCAGGTAGCTGTAAATACTGTAACAAGACAATCCTGCCTGTCAGTAAGAAGATAACAGGAACGGATCTAGCTGAATAGTGTGAGCAGGACGCACTGCACTAACTTGTAGCTTTAGATGAATACTGTGCAGAGGTCTCACTACACTAACTTGTAGGTTTAGCTGAACACTGTGAGCAGGACGCACCCCACTAACTTGTAAGTTTAGCTGAACACTGTGAGCAGGACGCACCCCACTAACTTGTAGGTTTAGCTGAACACTGTGAGCAGGACGCACTGCACTAACTGTAAATAATCTAGCTGCCTGACTGTGGTACTAATAGGATCAAAAGAACACCAGCAATTTTCTTCAGGTAGCTGTAAATACTGTAACAAGACAAGCCTGCCTGTCAGTAAGAAGATAACAGGAACGGATCTAGCTGAACACTGTGAGCAGGACGCACTGCACTAACTGTAAATAGTCTAGCTGCCTGACTGTGGTACTAATAGGATCAAAAGAACACCAGCAATTTTCTTCAGGTAGCTGTAAATACTGTAACAAGACAAGCCTGCCTGTCAGTAAGAAGATAACAGGAACGGATGTAGCTGAACACTGTAAGCAGGACGCACTGCACTAACTTGTAGCTTTAGATGAACACTGTGCAGAGGTCCCACTACACTAACTTGTAGGTTTAGCTGAACACTGTGAGCAGGACGCACTGCACTAACTTATAGCTTTAGATGAACACTGTGCAGAGGTCTCACTACACTAACTTGTAAGTTTAGCTGAACACTGTGAGCAGGACGCACAGCACTAACTTGTAGTTTTAGCTGAACACTGTGAGCAGGACGCACCGCACTAACTGTAAATAGTCTAGCTGCATGACTGTGGTACTAATAGGATCAAAAGAACACCAGCAATTTTCTTCAGGTAGCTGTAAATACTGTAACAAGACAAGCCTGCCTGTCAGTAAGAAGATAACAGGAACGGATCTAGCTGAACACTGTGAGCAGGACGCACTGCACTAACTTGTAGCTTTAGATGAACATTGTGCAGAGGTCTCACTACACTAACTTGTAGGTTTAGCTGAACACTGTGAGCAGGACGCACAGCACTAACTTGTAGTTTTAGCTGAACACTGTGAGCAGGACGCACCACACTAACTTGTAGGTTTAGCTGAACACTGTGAGGTGGACGCACCGCACTAACTTGTAGTTTTAGCTGAACACTGTGAGCAGGATGCACCCCACTAACTTGTAGGTTTAGCTGAACACTGTGAGCAGGACGCACCCCACTAACTTGTAGGTTTAGCTGAACACTGTGAGCAGGACGCACCCCACTAACTTGTAGGTTTAGCTGAACACTGTGAGCAGGATGCACTGCACTAACTGTAAATAGTCTAGCTGCCTGACTGTGGTACTAATAGGATCAAAAGTACACCAGCAATTTTCTTCAGGTAGCTGTAAATACTGTAACAAGACAAGCCTGCCTGTCAGTAAGAAGATAACAGGAACGGATCTAGCTGAACACTGTGAGCAGGACGCACTGCACTAACTTGTAGCTTTAGATGAACACTGTGCAGAGATCTCACTACACTAACTTGTAGGTTTAGCTGAACACTGTGAGCAGGACGCACTGCACTAACTTGTAGCTTTAGATGAACACTGTGCAGAGGTCTCACTACACTAACTTGTAGGTTTAGCTGAACACTGTGAGCAGGACGCACAGCACTAACTTGTAGTTTTAGCTGAACACTGTGAGCAGGATGCACCGCACTAACTTCTAGGTTTAGCTGAACACTGTGAGGTGGACGCACCGCACTAACTTGTAGTTTTAGCTCAACACTGTGAGCAGGGCGCACCGCACTAACTTGTAGGTTTAGCTGAACACTGTGAGGTGGACACACCACACTAACTTGTAGGTTTAGCTGAACACTGTGAGCAGGACGCACCCCACTAACTTGTAGGTTTAGCTGAACACTGTGAGCAGGACGCACCCCAGTAACTTGCAGGTTTAGCTGAACACTGTGAGCAGGACGCACCCCACTAACTTGTAGGTTTAGCTGAACACTGTGAGCAGGACGCACCCCACTAACTTGTAGTTTTAGCTGAGCACTGTGAGCAGGACGCACTGCACTAACTGTAAATAGTCTAGCTGCCTGACTGTGGTACTAATAGGATCAAAAGAACACCAGCAATTTTCTTCTGGTAGCTGTAAATACTGTAACAAGACAAACCTGCCTGTCAGTAAGAAGATAACAGGAAAGGATCTAGCTGAACACTGTCAGCAGGACGCACTGCACTAACTGTAAATAGTCTAGCTGCCTGACTGTGGTACTAATAGGATCAAAAGAACACCAGCAGTTTTCTTCAGGTAGCTGTAAATACTGTAACAAGACAAGCCTGCCTGTCAGTAAGAAGATAACAGGAACGGATATAGCTGAACACTGTGAGCAGGACGCACTGCACTAACTTGTAGCTTTAGATGAACACTGTTCAGAGGTCCCACTACACTAACTTGTAGGTTTAGCTGAACACTGTGAGCAGGACGCACTGCACTAACTTGTAGCTTTAGATGAACACTGTTCAGAGGTCCCACTACACTAACTTGTAGGTTTAGCTGAACACTGTGAGCAGGACGCACTGCACTAACTTGTAGCTTTAGATGAACACTGTGCAGAGGTCTCACTACATTAACTTGTAGGTTTAGCTGAACACTGTGAGCAGGACGCACAGCACTAACTTGTAGTTTTAGCTGAACACTGTGAGCAGGACGCACCGCACTAACTGTAAATAGTCTAGCTGCCTGATTGTGGTACTAATAGGATCAAAAGAACACCAGCAATTTTCTTCAGGTAGCTGTAAATACTGTAACAAGACAAGCCTGCCTGTCAGTAGGAAGATAACAGGAACGGATCTAGCTGAATACAGTGTATATATATATATATATATATATATATATATATATATATATATATATATATATATGCAACACCTGGGATGCATATATATACACAATACACTGTAAGTGCAGCTAACTGACTGACTGTTCTGCCTAATCTATCTAACTCAAATCAAATGACACTGTCTCTCTGTCTATCTCTTTCAACGCCGGAACATACACTACACGGGGCCGCCATGCAGGCGGCCTTATATAGTGTGGGGCGTGTACTAAATCCCCTGAGCCATAATTGGCCAAAGCCTCCTTGGCTTTGGCCAAATACGGCTCTCTGTTCAGACGGCGCTGTGATTGGCCAAGCATGCGGGTCATAGTGCATGCTTGGCCAATCATCAGCCAGCAATGCACTGCGATGCCGCAGTGAATTATGGGCCATGATGCGCCACACGAATTTGGCGCGAACGGCCCATATCGTTCGCAATTCGGCGAACGGGCGAACAGACGATGTTCGAGTCGAACATGGGTTCGACTCGAACACGAAGCTCATCCCTACTGTGGGGGGCCCACCTGCCCGGACACCACTAAACAGGCGGGGGGCCGACGGGCCCCAGGCAGTGTAGAGTGTAGGGACAATCAAGCGGACACAACCGGAATTCCGCGACAAGCCGGGAGACTCTATGTGCATCAAAGCATGGCGGGAGTGATCCATAGTTCGTAACCTTGAAAAAAAAGAAAATAGAAAATGTATAGAGGAAACAGAAATGTAAAAATCAGAGGAGCAGTTAGTCTCGACGTTGATCTCAGGGGTCTCTTCTGGGAGGTGGGGTGGCCCAAATAGCTGAATGACGTGGAGTGGATGGCAGCCTGGGTAGGGTAGCCGCGTCTAGGAGGCCCAGCGTCACCAGCAATTCCATGCCTTCTGCAATCGTGGTAACGGTGTAAGTCGCGCCATTGTGAGGAACCTGTAGCTTAAATGGGAATCCCCAGCGGTAACCGATACTTGCAGACTGAAGAACTGACGTAATCTCTTTAATCTTCCTGCATTTGTCAAGGGTGGTGGGGGAGATATCTGGGTAAATTTGAATGGGGGTACCATCCAGGTGAATTTTGGGGGTGTTCCTTAAGGCCCTGAGGATGTCTTATTTAATCAGGAAGTCCTTGAGGCAAAGGACTATATCTCTAGGGGGCTTCTCCGGTGGTGGGGGTGGACGCAGGGCCCTGTGGATTCTATCACAGGAAAAGGCTGAAAGGGGGAATCGGGCAAGAGAGACTGAAATAGTTTCTGGATCGCAGGTAGTATGTCGATCACCGATTCCGGGACACCCCGCACCCCAAGATTGTTACGTCTATTCCTTTGTCCAGGTCCTCAATGTGGGCTTGAAGTTGCAGGAAGTTGCAGGACCATCTCGGACAAGGACTCATGCTCCTTTCTGAGATCTGAACACACCAGGGATAGCTCGTCATGCTTAGTCTCTAATAAGTCAGTTCTGCTTTCCAGAGCTGCAATCTCCAGTGATATGCCGCGTACACACGGTCCTACTTTTCGTCTACAAAAGTCGGACAGCCTGTCCGACAGACTTCCGGCAGACTTTCGGCGGACTTGCGGCGGACTTGCTGCAGACTTTCTAACGAACGGACTTGCCCACACACGACCACACAAAAGTACGAAAGCTTAGTACGCGGTGACGTACACCAAGTCCGACGAGACTATAAAACGGAAGTTCAATAGCCCGTACGACACCCTTTGGGCTCCTTCTGCTAATCTCGTGTTAGTAGAAGTTTGGTGAGAGACGATTCGCGCTTGTGAGACTCGTATTTTTCAGTTCGTTTTAACTGTTGTTCAGTCTGTGCTTGTGAGGTTTGTATCTGCTTTTCAGTGCGTTTGGTCAGTTGGCATTGAGAAATCTTTGTTTTATTGGCCGCTCGTTCCTGATTTTCAGGTCGTTCTTCACAGGCCTTGCTGTTCTTCAGTGCGTTCTGTTTAGTGCGTTCTGACCAGCCGACCGTTTTGAAGCCATGTTACCTGTACGTACTCGTCGTCGAGCTCATGCATTGTATGTGTTTGGTGCTGTAGTTTATTCTTCAGACCAAGACCAGTCCATGAACAGGGCGAGGAGGAGTTCATGGACCAAGAATTGGTTGCTTCAGCGTGACCAGTTCTCTCATATGCCTTTGCTCCGTGAGATCCGTGAGAATAATCCTGAGGATTTCAGGAACTTTCTCCGGATGACGGACCCCGTTTTTGATCGTTTGGTGGCTTTGCTGACCCCCTATATCAGCAGGCAGGATACCTGCATGAGGCAAGCCATCACTCCGGAGCAGAGGCTGGTCGCTACCTTGCGGTATTTGGCCACAGGGAGAAGCCTGCAGGACCTTAAGTTCTCGACAGGCATCTCCCCCCAGGCTCTGGGGATCATTATCCCAGAGACCTGTTCTGCCATCATACAGGTCCTGCAGAAGGACTATATTAAGGTAAGATATTTTTCTTTTATTAGCATCACATGTTCTTTTATGTAATCTTTGATAATGTAATGTATTTCTTGCTTCAAACACTACTTACCATCATTGCAATATAGTGTGAATGTCCCCTTTTTATCCTCACACGTGCTGGAATTTTTTCCTGTTATTTTTTGTCATGCATGTATATTTTCCTTTAATAACCTTCCCAGCATGAAGTGATGGGAACATATCCACCTAGTCTACTCATTTTGAATGTATTTTGTTGGAGTGTATTTAGTGTGCTTATAATTAGCAATTATCTAGATTTCACAAACCCCCCCCCCCCCCCCACCTAAACTCAATCCAAATAGTGTGCTGCTAATGAGCAATTATCTAGATTTCACAACCCCCCCCCCCCCCACCTAAACTCAATCCAAATAGTGTGCTGCTAATGAGCAATTATCTAGATTTCACAACCCCCCCCCCCCCCACCTAAACTCAATCCAAATAGTGTGCTGCTAATGAGCAATTATCTAGATTTCACAACCCCCCCACCCCCACCCTCGTTAAAATTTGCTTGAATGTTCTGTGGTCTTGATTTGTCTAAAGCAAATATATGTTGCAGTTTGCAAAATGCATGTGCACTCTACAAGTGCATTTGTTCCAGTGCTTTAGTAAATGAGCAGAAGCTCTGCTGATTTCCATCATCAAATCATATGCAAGCCTCAAAGTGTTTTCATTAATTGCCCTTGCCTGTGATTGTGTACTCCTTTCAACATGAATGCCTTTTTACATTACCTCATTTACTGTAAGCTGGTTAGCAACTGCACCTGCAGAGTGCGACAACTGCAGTCTTGTAGCCTTTTTAGTCCCTAAATTCCTGCGTGTCCTAAAAGTAATATTTTTTAGGGATTTCACAACCCCCTAAAATGTAATCAATGTTCCATCAGAGGGGGTGAGCAATCTGATAAGTGTGCCTTTCCATATTAGTTATTCCAGAGGAATTAAATTATTGAATGTTATACTGATGCTGGGGAATAATGTTTTTAATTGTCTAATTTTCTTGCAATGTTAGCTTCCAAATTAATTGATTTTGGTTTTCTTGTTTGATTCCCCAGTTTCCTTCAACGCCACAGGAATGGCAGACTGTGGCATCCCATTTTGCCAGCCGTTGGGACTTTCCCAATTGTGGAGGGGCTATAGATGGGAAACATGTCCACATTGTGCCACCACCCCATTCGGGGTCATATTATTTTAATTATAAGGGGTTCCACAGTATTGTTTTAATGGCGGTGGTGTCGGCACACTATGATTTTTTATATGTGGACGTGGGGAAGAATGGCCGGATGTCGGATGGAGGAGTATTTGCCCAGACGGAGTTCTGCCAGCGTCTCCAGAGTGGTGGGCTGGGATTGCCACCTGATGAGGATAACGTGGAAGGACTCCCCTTTGTCTTCATTGCGGATGAAGCCTTCGCTCTCAGCAACCACCTCATGAGGCCATTCCCCCAAAGAACCCTCACCCCGGAGAGGAGGGTTTTTAATTACCGGCTGGCCAGAGCTAGAAGAGTGGTTGAGAATGCGTTTGGAATTCTGGCCAGCCGGTTCCGCCTGTTTCAAACAGCCATTAATTTGGCGGAATACAAACTTAATTTTATCATTTTAACCTGCTGCATTCTGCACAACTTTTTAAACAAGCATTCTGCCAATTATATAGGCACAGTTGGGCCTGAGGCCGGACAAATAGAAGCCAACCTTACAGGCCTGGATACTGTCCGTACTGGCTTGGCCCCCCAAAGTTCCCGTCAAGTTAGACAGCAATATGTTAATTATTTTATGGGTAGGGGGGCCATTGCAATGGGCCAGGATATATAATTTTTTACAATAAAAAAAATATTGCTGAAATCTGGCATTATATTTATTGCTTGCCTTTCTTTTGGGCTGTCTCCTAGGTTATGGTCGAGCAGTTGTAGTGCCAACTGTATTAGAATTTTAAAAATGTCTAAATAAGCTCCATTGCCACTGTAAACAACTTTTTTACAATTATAACCAAACTGATACTGAGCCTTGAAATAACAAACCACACATTTTTTAAAATACTATAAGGAGATGTTTTTATTAATGGTTGTTATGCATTCAGTTCTGCATTTAGTAGAAAATGTTCATAGACAAAAATATAATGATATCTTAATAATGTAGCAAAATATAATTATATTTAAATATTTCTACCGAATCCACAAAAAAATATTTTTTGTTTTTTGATTTTCGCAAACAGGCTTTTTTTTTTTTTTTTGGGAAAATCAAGTTTTTTTTTTTTTGTTTAAAAGCAATTTTTTTTTTTGTTTTTTTTTTAATCAAGTTTTTTTATTTTTTTTTTTTGGTTTTTGCAAATCAAGTTTTTTTTATTTGTTTTTGGTTTTTTAATCAAGTTTTTTATTTTTTGGGTTTTTTAAAATCAATTTTTAAATTTTTTTGGTTTTTTCAAATCAATTTTTTTTATTTTTTTGGTTTTTTAAAATCAATTTATTTATTTTTTTGTTTTTTTCAAATCAATTTTTTTGATTTTTTTGGTTTTTTAAAATAAATTTAGTTATTTTTTTGGTTTTTTAAAATCAATTTTTTTTATTTTTTTGGTTTTTTAAAATAAATTTAGTTATTTTTTTGGTTTTTTAAAATCAATTTTTTTTATTTTTTGGGTTTTTTAAAATCAATTTAGTTATTTTTTTGGTTTTTTAAAATCAATTTATTTATTTTTTTGGTTTTTTAAAATCAATTTTTTTTATTTTTTGGGTTTTTTAAAATCAATTTTTTAATTTTTTTGTTTTTTGAAAATCATTTTTTTAATTTTTTTGGTTTTTTCAAATCAATTTTTTTGATTTTTTTGGTTTTTTAAAATTTTTTTTTTGGTTTTTTTTTTGGTTAGTTAAAATCACTTTTTTTTTTTTTAATTTGTGTTTTTTAGAAAATCAAGTTTTATTTTTTTGTGGATTTTTGAGCTATATACGAGAAACAGCCCTCCTTTTTGACATTAGGTTAAACAGCCATTTATGTTCTGCCAAAACAAGAAAGAGAAGGCCCAGAATGGGGTCAGCAAAACAGGAAATGAAGGACATGATTGATGTTTTGGGGTTTAAAAAAGGGCATTTAGATTCTACCCAAAACATCAATCATGTCCTTCATTTCCTGCTGCATACGATCCAGCCGATTACGCATTTCATCAATGTCTTTATTCCAGGCCATTATTTGACCAATTAGCCGTTGGGCACTTTCAGAGGTGAAATAGTCACTTCTTGTTGTTGTACCTAAAGTGGAATGAAACCAAAAAATGTCTTTAGAAATATGCACACATACATAGTTTACCTTACCATAAATAAAGCTGTTGTCTCAGACACTGACCTGGTGGGGTGCCCATGTAGCCTAATTCCTCCACATCCTCGGGGGTGGCACTGTTGCTTGAATGAAGCACAACCAGATCCCCTAAAATAGAGTAGACAAATTAAATTAAACAAAAGGCAGCCATGCATAGATTAACGTAAGCTGGTGTGTCAGACACTCACCTGGTGGGGTGCCCATGTCACCCACCTCTCCTTCCTCAACATCCTCAATGGGACTTGGGCTGATTGCCCAATCATGTTTTGCTTGGGGTGGACTGTCTTCTTGTTCTTGGCTGAGTGATTTTTCCCCTATGTGAAACCCAAAATTATTAATCTAATTAGCACACAGATATTTTAGGACATAGTAATTTTCCTACATTTGTAGTGAAGTGGTTTGTGTAGAGTTCCTATTTTACCTCAATATTTAACATTATAAAGACATATTGGATAGATAGATATCAATATCTCAAAATATAGTTAATAATCTTTTGATCTCTCTCTATATCTGGAACAAAATCTCTAAATATCTAACTAAATGTCAAGCCAAAAAAATAAGATAACTTCAAATATTCAAAAAGAATGTTTTACATTTCTATATCTATCTATCTACCTATCTATATATATCTCTCTCTCTATATATATATATCTATATCTATATATATCTATATATATATATATATCTATATATGATATATAGAAATATATAGTTATATAGATATATAGATATAGAAAGATATAGATATAGATATAGATATAGATATAGATATAGATATAGATATAGATATAGATATAGATATAGATATAGATATAGATATATATATATATATATATATATATATAGATATATATATATATATAGATATATATAGATATATATATAGATATATATATAGATATATATATATAGATATATATATATATATATCTATATATATATATATATATATATATATATTTATATATTTATATATATATTTATATATATTTATATATTTATTTATATATATTTATATATATATTTATATATATATTTATATATATATTTATATATATATTTATATATATATTTATATATATATTTATTTCTATATATATTTCTATATATATTTCTATATATATTTCTATATATATATTTATATATATATATTTATATATATATATTTATATATATATATTTATATATATATATTTATATATATATATTTATATATATATTTATATATATATATTTATATATATATATTTATATATATTTATATATATATTTATATATATATTTATATATTTATATATATATTTATATATATATTTATATATATACTTATATATATATATTTATATATATATATTTATAGATATATCTCTATCTAGAGATATATGGATATGTAACGAGGTTTATTAAAAGATCGTTTAAAACGATGAACAAAAATTCGTATAGGAAGGAAAAGCACATGGAGCAGTATACAAGGTAATAAACACAAGAGAAAAACACGACAAGTACTTACTTTTTTTAAGAACTTTCCGGATACGTCGGTATTGATCCGGCTCCCTGAGTTTCAGGTCAGACCATCTTTTTCTCAATTGATCTTTGGAGCGCTGGACCCCAAAAGATGCCTGCAAAGTCTCCACGACCTTCGCCATGATTTTGGCCTTGCGCAAATTTGGCCGTGCGTACGGCCCATAATTGCCATCATAGTCGTCTTTGTGAAGAATGGCCACCATCTCCACCATCTCTTTAAAACTCATATTAGAGGCCTTAAATCTAGGCCTCATAGATTTCGTTGACGTTCCAGCCTCCGGGCTGTCTCCACTACCTGAGGTCGTCAACATTTCAGGTGTCTCCGCCATTCTTTAACTCCACTACGCGCCGTAACAAAAAATGGGCGGAGAACATGAGTTAATTTCGAACGTCAGGGGCGGGCGACGCAGGCGGAGTTTCACACATGCGTAGTGTATAAAGAGGGGCCTTGCGCACGTGTCGTACGTACGTTCTGTGCGTCGAATTAGGGGGCGGAGAACATGAGTTAATTTCGAACGTCAGGGGCGGGCGACGCAGGCGGAGTTTCACACATGCGTAGTGTATAAAGAGGGGCCTTGCGCACGTGTCGTACGTACGTTCTGTGCGTCGAATTAGGGGGCGGAGAACATGAGTTAATTTCGAACGTCAGGGGCGGGCGACGCAGGCGGAGTTTCACACATGCGTAGTGTATAAAGAGGGGCCTTGTGCACGTGTCGTACGTACGTACTGTGCGTAGGTGATAGTGGACCAGGACGTTACAAAACGAAGGTAATTTTAAATTCATTTTTATTTGTTTTTTTTGGGGGGGGGGGGGTTTTATGGTCATGACTTTCGAGCAAGCGGCCTATATGGCTTGATAGATTGATGAGGCCTACATAGGGAGAAGATGATGAGGGGTTAGCAGAAACCTAATAAGTGTTTTTTGTCTTGTGACTTTATATTTTCCAGATATAATGAATCCCCTATTTAAGGATCCAGAGTTCCTTACTGCTTTCATCACGAAATATCGAGAGATGAGGAATTTGTGGGAGGTAAAACACCCTCAGTATTATGCTAAGCATGTGAGGAAGTCAACGCTGGAGAGACTTCTGTCCTTTGTCCAGGCGACCATCCCGGACGCAACAATGGAGATATTGCTCAAGAAAATTGGGGGCTTGAGGAATATGTATAAGAGGGAGCATAAGAAGATCCAGGAATCTATGAGATCAGGAGCATCAGCAGATGATGTTTATGTACCCAGGCTGTGGTACTACAATCAGCTACGTTTTCTTGATGACCAGACTGAAGCCAGGGCATCACTTTCAACCCTTCCCTCCACCCTTCCCTCCACCCTTCCCTCCACCCCAGCAGAGGCTGATGAGGAGCAAGCTGGGTCTTCCATCCTGGATGAACCAGATATGACCATCTGGAGTCAGGTAAATTAGTTTAAACAATATTTACTGTACTAATATTAATGAGGTTAACTGGATGTTATAATTTTCTCACAGATTTTTGCACTCAAAATTGTGTAGACATATCAATTGACAGGAGTAGCTAAATATGTTTGGCACCTGCTAGAAAAAATTAGGGTGTCTGATTAGACTCTTTTCTTAAAGAGATGTATTCACATTAAATTTGCTAGTCATGAGAAATAAATTGTGTGTCATTGATGAACCCCAAAAAATATACTAAAACGATGTCCTTTTTTTATACACAGGATGAGTCCATCCAGGAGGAATGTGTGGAAAGTGGCAGGCAGGAGGAGACCGGGCCCATGGACAGCCTGGAGGAGGCCAGATTCCCCATCATCCTGGAGGAGGCTGGGCCCAGTGTCAGGCAGGAGGTGGCTGGTCCCAGTGAGGTGGCTGGGCCAAGTGAGGTGGCTGGTCCCAGTGAGGTGGCTGGGCCCAGTAGGAGCATGACCCAATCCCAAGTGCCTCCCCTCCGCCTTCCCAAAAAAAGGGCCAGGAAGGGGGCCGTCACACAGGAGGCATCCCTGCGCCTCATGCAAGAGGCCACACGTTTTCTGAGGAGCCCCCCCGAAGCAGAAGAGGCCTATGGCTGCTACTTAGCCAGCAGGCTTCTACAAATGGACTGGGAGCAGCGTCTCATTTGCGAGCGCCTATTTGGGGAAACTATACAGAAGGGGCTGCAGGGCACGCTAACCCGAAACACCCAACTCCATGAGGCAGCCCCCCCTCCTCCTCCTCCTCCTCCTCCTCCTCCTCCTCCTGCCACAACTGAAACACCACAGCCACAGCCTCCAAAGAAGGCTACAGGGAAGGCTGCAGGGAAGGGTGCAGGGCAGCGTGGAGGGAAGGCTGCAGGGAAGAGAAGAAAGTGATGACCTGGGTTCAGTCTGGTCTGACAGAAGACGCAGGCTGTTGTAGTACCACAGTCTGGGGACATCTATATCATCTGCTGGTGCTGTTGATCTCTGGGATTCTTGGACCAGATTGTGCTCCCTCTTATATGGACTCCTCAAGATCCCAATTTTCTGGTACACAGACTTTTTCCAGCGTTGACTTCCTCTTTTTTTTTATTTTGACCATGAATAAATGGATCTTTTTTTGAGTTTAGCAAAAGATTTTATGTGTTTTCTTTTAAATCATTGATTTTACACACAATGTTAAATTATCAAGGGACAACAATCTCATTGAGTTTGCAAAAACACACCAAAAATACATTACTAATGTTAATAATGTTCGAGTGGTAAGTCTGGGAAAGAACAAAAATATACATAACCAAAAACGGTGCTTTGGGTTAACTTTATCTTAAAAATAAAAAATAATCACTAGAAAAAAAAAACATTATAATGGGTTCTTTGTAGTAACTTTACAAACCTAAAAAATGTTAAAAAAAAAAATTAAAAAAAAAAATAAAATACAAATGGGTTATTTGTGGTAACTTTACAAACCTAAAAAATATAAAAAAATAAAGTAACAAATAAAAAGAAAAAAAAAAAATACAAATGGGTTATTTGTGGTAACTTTACAAACCTAAAAAATATAAAAAAATAAAGTAAAAAATAAAAAGAAAAAAAAAAAAATACAAATGGGTTATTTGTGGTAACTTTACAAACCTAAAAAATATAAAAAAATAAAGTAACAAATAAAAAGAAAAAAAAAAATACAAATGGGTTATTTGTGGTAACTTTACAAACCTAAAAAATATAAAAAAATAAAGTAAAAAATAAAAAGAAAAAAAAAATAATACAAATGGGTTATTTGTGGTAACTTTACAAACACCAAAAAATGAAAATTAAAAATCTAGAGATAAACATATAAAAAAGTTCAACACCAATCATAAAATAAATATCTGGATAAAAATTACAAGAAAATATGATTCCACACAAAAAAAAACCAAAAAAAAAAAAAAGGTAAAAAGTATTATATTAGTATGGAAACATTGTTTTTAAAAAGCATACTATATCATTCATGAGATCAAAGAGAAAAAGAATCCAGAAATCAGTTTGGGAGAACTCTGAATATGAACAGCAAAACACCTTCGTTCTTTATAGAGCATTCGTAATGAAGAAATAAAATGCGCTGCATTCAACGATCACAGATTTTGCAGCGTGATGAATGTGCTACCTACAATACGAACACTAGTTTTACTAGACCGAGTGCTTCCGTTTAGTTTTTGCTTATGAGCATGCGTCGTTTTTTTGTCCGTCGGACTAGCATACAGACGAGCGGACTTCGGGGTCCGTCGTAGGTACGAAGTAAAAGTTTTGAAGCATGTTTCAAATCTAAAGTACGTCGGATTTGAGGCTAAAAAAGTCAGTTGAAAGTCCGGAGAAGCCCACACACGATCGGATTACCAGCCAGCTTTAGTCCATCAGCGTCCGTTGGACTTTTGTAGACGAAAAGTAGGACCGTGTGTACGCGGCAATAGAGTATTAGTAGATTTGTGCAGCTCTGATTGAAATTTCTGGGAAATCTTATCATACATCAGAGTAAGACTTTCATCCAGATCAGCCTTAGTAAGCTGCAAGGAATACTCACAGTCTCCAACGGAGGCTGCAGCATGTGGATGTGCCTGTGACTGTCTCTTCTGGGCGCCATCTTGGGACTGCATGCTCTGTTCCCTCACTCTTAACAAGTAGGTGGTAAGTGACTTCTGAGCCGGTTTGCTGCGGCAAATTTTGGATCCCGGCATGCGCTAGATTTTCCGCCAGGGGTGCGGGGAGAAATCAGCAGGAAAAATTGTATAAATAGCCCCGGGGAAGTGCCGTTCGTCTCACAGAGCTCTCAGCCCTTGCTTCCTTCCTGGATCGCGTCGCGCATGCGCCCTTATAACATTTTTTCAACATACTGATCTGTGACAGCAAGGTAAAGTTAAACTCTCTCTATATAGCATACTATGGGCTCATTCAGACATGCTGAAGCCTTTGCTGCCCCTCTGAAAAGTGATTCACAGTGCTTTAGGAAATGCCACTTCCTCACCACCTGTTTTAACCTTAAAAAAAGCAGAATCACTGTGTCACAAGTGTGTTCATTGCATGTTGTTGCAGAATGGCCACATACACCTAAATGGGTCACATTTGGGGGTGGTACTGTCAGCTGAATGTGACATGAAGTTTAATTTTTGCACAGCCCTGTGCGATTGTATGCCCTTCGTAAGCTGGTTGATCAGAGATGGTAAAAAAACACAGCACAACTGCTTCATTTTTTCACCCCCTTTGTCTCCTAAGAGAGAAGGACTCAAACTCACCTCTCCTGATAACAGCTGGCCAGTGCCTTGAATCCTGGGTTGTGATCAGATGGCCAGAGATGAGCACAATCTTGGCTCTTCTGTATACACCGAGCAATTAAAAGAAACAAGGCAGAATCCACAAAAAAATATTATCCATACATTTGCTTATAATATATATATATATATATATATATATATATATATATATATATATATATATGTGTATGATAAGATATAGGACCAAATACAGAATATAGCATATAGGGATAGAGGGATGGGATAAAAGCACCACATGAGCATTAGTTTGCTAATGCCTGTCTGTACACATAACACTGTGGGAATACATTGTTCATATATATTGTGCAACAACTACATCAGCCAGTAGATGGCAGTGTTGATAAGGTTGTAGCTGCTGTATATTAAAAGTTTCCTTTTCCTGTCTGCAGTTAAGCAGATAAACCACAAGTGGACTGTGCACTGTCTGTTCTGTAGGGCTATATGCCGTATTTCTAACAGGTTATGAGCCCAGACATAACCCAGACATCCACCCAGACACCCAGAGAAAACCTGAGAACCCACTCATAGCCCAGTAATAGCTAGCTACAGCAGATACGTGCAAGATACAGCAACAGAAAGAAGTCTGCAAAAGAATAAAAGAACATGGCCAGTAACACAGCTGCAACAATAAGGTCTGGGGTGTGGTGGTAGATCATGGATCAAAGGATCCTGAGGAGTTGGCCAGGGGTTTCTGGTAAAGCTCGGATTTTTCACCAAAAAAGAAAAGAGAGGGAGGTGGGACAGCCCCTATAATGTAGTAGATTAATTCAAAAACAAGAATGCAGTGCTTCCACAATAAAAGAAAAAAAGGTCAAAATGTACTTACAACTGTTGAGGATGTGGTCACCCAACTATGGGGGAGCATGCGGCCTTCCTAATGCGTGGGTCGAGAAAGCCTTTCTTCATGCAGGGTCAGTGTGGTCACTCTCTATGCCTTGGGCATTCCTTTCCTGGGTGATCTAAAGAGGTTCTAAGGTGGGTGAATAAAGTAGTAGACAGAGTCAGTGCAAAAAGGGCCCATAGGTAGTTTGATTGGCAGAGGTGCACAACGAGGTTCAATAGGCACGAGTCGTCTGCTTTAGTAAAACATCCAATTGTTTTTTCACCAAATAGAATGTGTTTTGTGGCTTTAAATTGCCAGTTACTCAGTTCAAGGTGATACAATTGGTGTCTAGTATCATCTGGTAGTGAGATCCACTTGGGGAATATTCTTTATTGGCCACTAGGTGGAATATAGAGCTTGTAACAGTGATGTCATCTAGGTGAATCACATGCAGCTGCACTACACAATACTGTTATTACTAATATTCATGCATATCGTTTTTTACATTTATACTTGTGTGCTCTGTACATGGTATTTTTTACATGCAGCATTCCCTACACTGTTTCAATGTACCCACAAGGACTGTTTCCATCCAGATGTTCTATGCGCTCTCTCTGCCTGGTCAGCTATCTGCCATATGTGGATTGGTCGGTGCTTGGGTGCAGCTGAGTTCTGTCTTCATTGTGGGAGCTGCGATGCACTTAGTGGACCCTCCTCCCCCTGCACCCAGTGTGTGTGGGAGATCGAGGCGGGTGCCCCTTCGCGCATCTGCGCCACGCTTGTCATGCTGCATGTGTGACGGCAGTCATGCCGTGCGTATGACGTCAGTCATGACGTCATTGTGCCGGCGTTTAGCCATAACATCCTGTGTCCCTGTTGAGGGGAGTTTCCGTGCTTGTTGCTGAGTGTTTTCTCTTTTTTCTTTTCCCTTGGTGGATAGTCTTTTCAGTTAAACTACTCGCCTGTTTCTCCTACTTGGTATCTCTATAGGTTCTTACACTTTCACGGACATGTTCTTGTTCATCACTTTTAGACACAGATACTTTCATATTCTTTGGCACCATTCGTATTATTGGTCATCCTTCATCGTGGAGCTACACTGTGTTCACTTATAAGTATTACCACTATTATTCATAACATATCATTATTATTATTATTATAATTATACACATATCTAATATTCTGTTCCCAGATACTTCTGCTTCACGGAGTATACACCACTTTCTTTGCCACATGGAACTTTCACTTATATCTTGTACGCTCTTACTTTGTCCGATGTTGCATCCCTGTATTATGCCGCCTCAGCTCCCATGGTGGGGTTGTGTTCTCGGCTGACCCTGTACCAGCTACCCCATGTTGCAGTTGATGTCTGGGTTGGTGAGTGTTGTTGGTTAACCATCTATATACACTAACAATATTTTGGAGAATTTTTCTCGAAGTATGGTTCCTTAAATCTTTCTATATATATTCCATAGGAATATCTGTTGCATCCACCCCTGACGAGTGGGAATACCCACGAAACGCGTAGAGATTTACTTGATGCCGCAGTTACACCCCATACAGATTGATATTATTTACTTACTACCATTATATTTTATGATGTTTTTATACCATTTGGTGGACACATATGTACCATGTGGGTGCATGTGCCGGTATTAGGCATGTCGCTATTGGCACGTGCACGCCATCTTCATGTATACATCTATTACTTTGATCATGTGTTGTTATGCATGTACTTTTCTACTCATCATGCTTAGCCCTTGTGCACGCTCCTTGTATATATATGAAATGAATTATGTTACAATGTTTTTAGACTTATGCTATTTAATAAATATTTTTCATTGTAATCCACCTCCACTATTCAATTGCTTCATTTAAAGTCCCAACTCCCCTTTTTTCTTTATCGTTGTCGGATTTTCTGAGCGTGTGTACACAAGTCCTTCGGACATAAGTCCAAAGTACAAACACGCATGCTCGTAAGCAAGAGCGAACTGGAAGCGGTCAGTCTTGTAAACTAGCATTCGTAATGGAGAATTAACATTTGTGACGCAGCAAATTATAAAATCTTGAAATGCAGCGCACATTCTCTTCTTCTTTATTGGGATAATGATGAAGCTGCTTTGCTGGTGATACTGATGGAGTTATGGCAAACACATTTTCAAAGTCTTTTTTCTAGTGATATCAAGAATAATATTTATATGCTTGTTATTTTTTTTTTGGTGCAAGTTACCACAACACCATTATCCCGTAGTTTTTAAGATCAAAGGATACAACTATGTTGGTGTCCCTTGTTAATTTTACATTGTATTTTTTAAAATGTAACTGCCTACTCCCAAACTGTCATTTGAAGTAAAACACATAGCCAAGTATTATTCTACACAATAGTTTTATTGTGCATTAAAAAAAGAAAACAAATAAAATTAGACATGCTATCTGCCAATAGATCTTAACCAAAAAGTGCATTTTAGGCATCCAAAAATATAGAAAATATACCAAATCAAATCATTATTCAACTAAAAAATAAAATAAAAGTCTCATGCATGTGTCCTGCTTCTTAATATAAGGGGTCAACAATGCCAAGAGTTGGTGAAAGCAGGGGTGCATCATCCAGAGATAATTCCAAAAATCATCTGGATTATTCTCCTGGAGCTCCCGCAGCAAAGGCATATGACATCATTTTTGGTCCAAGAAATCCTCTTCCTCCTGTTCCTGGACTGGACTTGGCTCAAAGCAATAACTCCAAGGCCATTAATAAATAACACATTATCTCCTCCGATTCCGAAACATGACTGGTTGACAAACGGTTGTTCAGAATCGAACTGAAAAGTGTGAAATTAAAAAGCATGAAATGAAAAGCACAAATTAACACTCACCAAACTTCTACTAACAAGAAATTAGCAGAAGGAGCCCAAAGGGTGGTGCTAAAGAGCTGAAAAACCACGTAGTACGTCACTACGTTCGTGTTTGTTGGTCGACAATTCCTTGCCGTTTGTATGCAAGACAAATTCCTGACCAACGCCCTTCGGACAAAAGACAGAGGTTTTGTTTGTGGAAAATCTGATTGTGTGTATGAGGCACACAGCATATTCACCTTGACCAGAGTAAAACAGGAAAAATCACCACAGCTGATGGGCACATAATGGAATCAGAAGGAATAGGAGACGTTTTTCTTTACTGTCCTAATTACCAGAGTGTCACCAGAAAGATACCTGTGAAAAATGTCATCTATCCCTGCTCTTGAAACAAATTTTTTGTCAGTGAAGAAGCTCACAAAACAAAGCAATTTAGTGACCTTCCAAGATGACAGTAGTGCCATCACAAAAGCTAAAATTACAGCTGAACTGCAATGAGGTGATTAATACTGCCAAGTAGGGATGACCCCGATGTTCGAGTCGAATGTAAGTTCTACTCGAACATCGGGTGTTCACCCGTTCGCCGAATACTGATCATTATGGGGCATTCGCGGGAAATTTGAGTGCCCGTGGAATACGCCATAATGAACAGCGAGACCGTCAATGCACTGCGAGATCATAGTGCATTGACCGCTGCTGATCGGCCAAAGCACGCACCTGACCTGCATGCTTTGGCCAATCACAGCGTGCTCTGCTGTGAGAGCCATGATTGGCCAAAGGCAGGGTGCCTTTGGTCAATCATGGCTCAGGGGGCTGAGTCCACGCCCCACACTATGTAAGGCTGCTTACCCGGTGGCCGTACATAGTCTTATGAATGAGAGCAGTGGCTGCAATGCATTGTGAGATCCCGGCAATATAGATGAAAGTCATTGAAAAAAATGGCATGGGTCCCCCCCCAGTCCATTACCAGGCATTTTGGGTATGGTATGAAAATTGCGTGGGGGTCCCCCCAAAATCCATACCAGGCTCTTCAGGTCTGGTATGGATTTTAAGGGGAACCCTGAGCCAAATTTTTTTTTAAAATGTCATAAGGGTGCCCGCAAATCCATACCAGACCCTTATATGAGCATGGAACCTTGTAGGCCACAGGAAAAGGGGGGGCCAGAGAGCACCCCCCTTCTGAACCGTACCAGGCCACATGCCCTCAAGATGGGGAGGGTGTTTTGGAGTCATGTTGATGGGGACAAGGGCCTCATCCCCACAACCCTTGCCTGGTGGTTGTGGGGGTGTGCGGGTGGGGGGCTTATTGGAATCTGGAATCCCCCTTTAACAAGGGGACCCCCAGATTCCACGCCCCTATGTAAAGGGGTATCGGGTACATTGTACCCCTACCCATTCACCAAAAAAGTGTCAAAATGGTAAAAATTACAGAAGATAGTTTGGGACAAGTCCTTTATTTTAAAAAAAGTGTCCCGCTTGCTTGTTAAAAAAAAAAAGTGTCCCGCGATGACCATTCATCTTCGTTTACAGTGTCCGACAGACCGAGAAAAATAAAAAACTTAAAAAACTCGAGCTGAGGGTGGGGCTACCCCGTAAGCCCCCCTATGACGTTACGTGACATCACATGATGTCAGGAGGGGGAGGGGTCACCCATTTACATCACCAGCTATATAACAGCTGTCAATGCAGAAAGCCTGCAGTCAGCGGGAGCCTCCCATAGAGGCAGAGTTTTTTTAGTTTTTTTCTCAGTCCATCAGATGCTGTTATCGAAGATGGATAGACATTGTGGGACACTTTTTTTTAAAAAAGGACTTGTCCCAAATTGACTACTGTCATTTTTACCATTTTGACACTTTTTTTGGTGAATGTGTAGGGGTACAATCTACCCGATACCCATTCACATGGGGGGGGCGGGATCTGGGGGTCCCCTTGTTAAAGGGGGCTTCCAGAATCCAATAAGCCCCCTGCCCACAGACCCCCACAACCACTGGGCAAGGGTTGTGGGGATGAGGCCCTTGTCCCCATCAACATGGGGACAAGGTGTTTTGGGGGACCACAAAGTATCCTCCCCATGTTGAAGGTATGTGGCCTGTTACAGTTCAGGAGGGAGGCACTCTCTCATCCCCCCCTTTTCTTATGGCCTGCCAGGTTGCGTGCTTGGATAAGGGTTTGGTATGGATTTTGGATTTACACCTTTTTTTTTTAATTTTGGCTGAAGGGCCTGGTATGGATTTTGGGAACACCCCCATGCAATTTTTTTTCAATTTTGGGCCTGATAATGGACTGGGGGGGACCCATGCTGTTTTTTTTCCAGGGATTTTTATCTATATTGCCGGGATCCTACAAATCATTACAGCCGTGAGCAGTTTTTTCCTTTTGTAATGTCATTTTGCTGTGGTACTGTTCTAAACATGGGAAAGATGCGCTACTGTATAGGCATACTAAGGACACCCCCAGGCACGTTATTTAAAGCAATATTTCATTTTTATTGTTTCACTTTAAGCATTATTAAAATCACTGCTCCTGAAAAAAACGGCCCTTTTTAAAACTTTTTTGCATTGATACATGTCGCCTGGGGCAGGACCTGGGTGTCAGAAACCATGAATCAGACTGAGACAGAAGTACAGTTAAATCACACTTGTTTAATAATAATAAAAAAAGGTAAACATAGTCAAAACATTGCCAGAGTTCGGGAACCGGAATGGATAGTCACACAAGCCAAAACATCAGGGAGCCAGAGATGAGCGTAGAAGAACAGGAAGCAGGATCTGGAGCCAGAAGGAATGTCAGACAAGCAAGTCTTTAACAGGAATACAGGACAGCATCTCTAGAGATGTGACCAAGGCGAAGGCAGAGATCATCTGGGCTGGACAGCTTAACCACTTCCGGACCGCCCACTGTATATATACGTAATTTTTTTGAAGATGGATATCTCGGTAACGGCAGCAGCTGCTGCCACAACCGAGGTATCCATCTTTTCAGCGGGCGGTTCCTTACATGATAATGGTGGTCTCTGCGGCGGGTTCGCCGCGAGATCACAGTTATCGGCGGCGGGAGAGGTGACACCCCCCTCCCGCCGCTCTCCCGCACCCTCCGCCGCTTACCGGAGCCGTCGGTAGCGGCGGAGGCGATCGGGTCCTTTCCCTGCTTAGGTATGGAGACGAGTGAGGCTAAGATGGCCCCCACCCGTCTCCATACCATGTGACAGCCGGAGCGACGTCATTATGACGGCTCCGCCCACTTCTCTTAAAGGCACAATTTTTTTTGTGTCATTTTTTTAAACGACTTTTTTTTTTTTTTTTGCATTTTAGTGTAAATATGAGATCTAAGGACTTTTTGACCCCAGATCTCATATTTAAGAGGACCTGTCATGCTTTTTTCTATTACAAGGGATGTTTACATTCCTTGTAATAGGAATAAAAGTGATCCAATTTTTTTTTTTTTAAAACAGTGAAAAAATAAATAAAATAAAGTAAAATAAATAATAAAAAAAAAAAAAATTTTTTAAAGCGCCCTGTCCCGACGAGCTCGCGCACAGAAGCGAACGCATACGTGAGTAGCGCCCACATATGAAAACAGTGGTCAAACCACACATGTGAGGTATCGCGGCGACCGGTAGAGTGAGAGCAATAATTCTAGCGCTAGACCTCCTCTGTAACGCAAAACATGCAATCTGTAGAATTTTTTAAACGTCGCCTATGGAGATTTTTAAGGGTAAAAGTTTGACGCTATTCAACGAGCAGGCGCAATTTTGAAACGTGACATGATGGGTATCAATTTACTTGGCGTAACATTATATTTCACAATATAAAAAAAAATTGGGCTAACTTTACTGTTGTCTTATTTTTTTTTTCAAAAAAAGTGCGCTTAGAAGACAGCTGCGCAAATACGGTGCAAAAAAAAGTATTGCAATGACCGCTATTTTATTCTCTAGGGTGTTAGAAAAAAAACAATATATAATGTTTGGGGGTTCTAAGTAATTTTCTAGCAAAAAAAACTGTTTTAAACTTGTAAACACCTAAAATCCAAAACGAGGCTGGTCTTAAAGTGGTTAAATAGGCAGGACTGACGAGCAGGATATCATCAATAGGTGAGTAGCTGTGGAGAGAAAGGAGCTGACAATTACCCGACAGCTGAGCAGCAAGCTTTGAGACGGAAGGGCTGAACCCAGCCCTGACACCGGGTCCACAAGCACTTTTAATGGCAATAACTTGCATATAAGCCTTTAAAATGAGCACTTTTGATTTTTCATGTTTGTGTCTCATAGACTTTAACGGTGTTCGCACTATTTTTTTGCCTGTTCGCAAGTTCTGGTGGGAACCGAACCTGCCAAGGAGGAAAAACATTCAATTTGCATTTACACATGGCACAGACGACTTGGGCACAGAAGTCCTGATATAATAAAGAAATTAACTGAGAATAAATATGCAAGTGGAAAAAAATGAGTTAATGTGATCAAACAATGAAATGCACCAGCTGTATAAAAGGAGTTCCAGCAGAGCTTAGATATCTCTGGACTTTGCAGTCCAATGGAAAAAGTTACTCCAGGAAAATCAACTGAGAAAACCCCATATGAATTGCGGAATGGAAGAGCCCCAAGTTTGAACCATCTAAAAATTTTGGAAGTAAAGCCTATGTGCCCACCCCAAAAGAAAAACGTACAAATGGGATGCTTGCGCAGATTAAGGTGTACTTGTGGGGTATAGTGAATATCAAAAGGGATACAGAATTCTTCACCAAGACACAAGCAAGGTAACCATCAGTAGAAATATAATTGTCGATGACACTTCAGTGTGTTCAAAATTTCATGAACTAGCACAAACACTTCAAACTGAGGAAATTCCACATCAGTTTCACATGAAGATAAGCAACAAAGTGACACAGAAAATGAAATTAACATAGACAATCTAAATGCTGTAAAAGAAGAAACCAGACCACAAGAGACTTCAATATGGAAATCCACCAGAAGCAATAAAGGAATCCCGGTAAATGTCTGTCCTATGTTGCTCACATAGCATTAAAACCAGAGCCAGAATCACGAGACGAGATGCAAAGACTTCCAACTCATGAGAAACAAAAGTGGATCATGGCTGCTGATAAAGATTGCAGCTGCTTTGACAAAACCACTTACAAAAAAAACAGATTTATAGAACTGAGATCCAAAATGGGACTACTATAAGGAGTAGTTGTTAAGTGGGGTGTTGGAATACTGTATTTTGTGCAACAACTACATAAGCCAATAGATGGCAGTGTTTATAAGCTTGTAGCTGCTCTATGGTAAACACTATGCCTTTTCTCTGTATAATAAAAGTTTATTTTCCTGTCTGCAGTAAGGCAGATAAATCACATGTGGACTGTGCACTGTCTGTTCTGCAGGGCTATATACAGAATTTCACTATGCTTATTGGTATTGCATAGAGCCTTCACTATAACGCTCATTGCTCATGAGCTCAGAGCTTAGTATTTTATAAACAGCAAGGCTTTTTTTCTTAAAGAATAGGTGCAGGTACTGTTCGCTTCCAAGTCACCCCTTAACTCCTCCCCCTACTGACCTCCAAGATTTGTCCTTTGGTTGCGCCCCCTACCCACCCCCCAGTACCACCCATTTTAGAGACTACAGGGGAAAAGTATCATTCTTTGATGCTAAGTAATTTGTATGGAATTTGTAATTAACAAGCAAAGCAAAAAAAAAATCCCCCCCCCCCCGCAACAAAACCCAGCAACAATAGACCCCCTTTAACAAAATATCCCCTCCAGCAACAATAGACCCCCCGCCAGCAACAACAGATCTCCCAGCAGCCAGCATCCATAGACCCTCTAGCAGCCAGCAACAATAGACCCCCTTACTAAACAATAGATAAGGCAGGCCATACATTATACAATTTTCTTATTCAATTTTTCTTTAGATTTACCAAAACCATATAATATGAAGTCAAACCTAAACACTTTCAATGTGCACGCAGTCAGGCACTAAATAGTTGAAGGTAAATCTAAATAAAATTGAATACCAAAATAGTATAGTGTATGGCCAGCCTAACTCTCAGCAGCGATTGATCCCCCCAGCAAGGCTTGCCACATTTTGCTGGCTGGAAGCTGAAAAGTGGGACATACGAGTGGAGATTGAAAAACAGTTGTGCCTTTTTGTCTGCTGGTTATTGCTCATGATTGCAATTGTTTTATTTTCTTTTTTTGGGATCTTTGCTAGCATCTTTTCGATCACTTTTTAAATAGGATTTTTCTTTCTTTCCTTCCTTCAGTCTGCTAATTAAGGGTAGTGGTTAATTGTCCCCAGGTGACACAGGTACTATATACCTTTCTGTAGAAACTCACTCTGAGCTTGCCCACCTTTTGCTTGCTAGAAGTTAGTCTATTATTGAGTGCTAGCAAGGCTGATTTTCTGCAATGCACAGTGTGCCGCATGTATATAACAATGGAGCAACAGCTCCAGGAGGGAGAATTCTGCAACAGATGTGAGTGTGTTGCCCTTCTAGAAGCTCACAATAGAGATCTGGAGGAGCAAATTGCAACAGTGGGCAGAAATGACAACCTTGAAAGGGGTTATCTGCTCACTGAGCAGAGAGTTAATGAAGTTGATGTGGAGGGTGAGGGGTAAGTCAGGATTATCATGTGTGAAGAAGGGTTATTGTAGTCAGAGGGAGTGGTAGGGACCCACAAAAAAGGAAGGCCAGTCCTGGATTTGAGTACCCAAACAGATTTGCCAAGTTGGGTGAAGATGTTGGTGTGGCAAACTCAGATGTGGCAGCCCTAGATGTCATTGCTACCCCTAACAGCCAGGAGAGCAGCCCATCTAGTAGGGGTGGTGAGGGTAGTGCAGAAAGACTTATACAGTTGGTGGTAATAGGGGATTCTATAATCAAAAGGACTGATGGAATAAAAAGAAGGGGGGTTGGGACTATAAATGCGGTATGTGCAGTATGGCTAAAATATAGGTCAATGTTGAAAAATATATGTTTATTATCTTGAACAGTAGGTAGCATAGCATAATACAGCTAGTACATACATGATTTTATGAACATATCATGTGACAGACTATATATACATAGAAACGATCATAGCTGCATAGCACATTGCATTGTGTGGTATAGGACAACTATCCTCAATGTCATAAGATCACTTAAAAAGAAGGATAGTATGGTATAATCTAGATGAATAAAACACATTGAACCATCTATAAAGAACATAGTGCATCCAGATATGCCCCACACGTTTTGTGGATTCGCTCCACTTCCTCAGAGGCGGATGCATCAATATCTGCAAGGAAACATAAATAGATCAATATGGTCTAATGTTGTACCCAAACATTGGGAAAAAATTATACGTGGGGGGAGGAAACTACCCATCCCTTTGAAATACTCACATATTGGCTAAGTCTGGAACATGTAAAAATGAAAACTTAGGGCTGCTTGAGATGTATTTCCCAGGAACTGTGGTAACAGGGACCTGTGGAGAAACCAGGCACACATGTTTGATCCCCGAAAGAAAAAAAAAGTATCTAAGTGATGGTCTATATGGGCTCCAAATCTGTAGGAATAAGTCAATTATGTATAAATGTGGGTAAATACTAATATGTATAATAGTAAAAAGTGGGTGGGCCCAAAGTGAAAAGAAAGGTATAGACAAGGTGTGAAAAAAATTATATATCCGAAGGAACGTGACCTCAATGTGAAGAAAAAGGGGAGCATAGGACAGGTGTGTGATGTATTGTATGGAACCAACCATACATAACACCAGGAGAAAATAAAAAAAATTATGTATGTACTAACTGTATTATGCTATGCTACCTACTGCTCAAGATAATAAACTTGGTTTGACAGCCCATACAACTGGCTGGCAAATATTCAGGGGTATTCCATGTATCGGAAGGACAGGGAAGGTAGAAGAGGGGGAGGGGTGTGTCTATATATCAAAAATATATATCAAAAAGTAAGGGTGATAGAGAGGCCCAATATTGTGAATAGGACAAGGGGGGAGGTGGAATCCGTATGGGTAGAAAGAGAAAAAGCAAGAGGGAAATTGATAGTGGGGGTATGTTACAGGCCTCCCAACCTAAAGGAGGAGGAGGAGCTCCTATCACAATTATAAATGGCAGTGAGGCCATTGTAATGTCATCATAATGGGGGACTTCAATTATCCCGATAGCGATTGGGCAGAGGCAACAGCTCACTCATTAAAGGCCCATCATTTCATGAATGTATTGCAGGACAGCTGCATGTTTAAATTGTTGGATTCTCCAACTAGAAAGAATGCATTGCTAGACTAATTCATTACAAATGATCCAAGTCTGATCTCAGATGTGGCAGTACAGGACAACTTGGGATCTAGCGATCACCTGTTCCTATAAACACTGAACACCAAGGAAAAATGGGAATGTTTTAGGAACGTATTAAGCAAAGGTATCACACAGTGCATTCCAATGGGAAATATAGAGGGGTGAAGGACAAACCTGGGTGGCTAAACCGTAATGTAAAAATTCTTGTTAGAGAGAAAAAAAATGGCCTTTAAAAGATATAAAGAGGAGGGGGCATTATCAGCATTCATACACTACAAGGAATGCAATAAGAAGTGTAAGAACGAAATCAGGGTGGCTAAAAAAAACTACAAGAGACACAGGGTGGGCTGATTTCCCCCAAAAAAGTGCATGCTTTACACACCGGGTGCCAGGACGTTAGGCACCTAAAAATGTCAATGTAATTTCACATCTGTTTTTACCCAATAAATTTAAAACTGTTTTACACTATGAGGTTCTCCTTCTGTTATTTCTACCTATCCATAGTTACATAGTTACATAGTTAGTAAGGTTGAATAAAGACACCAGTCCATCCAGTTCAACCTGAGTGAGTGTGGGTGTCTACAATTATCCCTAGCCCCGTACATCCCACACTCACATCATTGCCTACCCTCAATCCAAGGTCCCCATTCATATACTAGGGCCAATTTTGGACAGAAGCCAATTAATCTACCAGCATGTTTTTGGAGTGTGGGAGGAAACCGGAGTACCCGGAGGAAACCCACGCAGGCACAGGGAGAACAGGCAAACTCCAGGCAGGTAGTGTCGTGGTTGGGATTCGAACCAGCGACCCTTTTTACTGCTAGGCGAGAGTGCTAACCACTACACCACTGTGCCGCCCACACTCCATGTGAGGACCATTCGGTGTATGAGGTGCCAACAACGGATTCATCCAGGGGTTTCCCCACATGCCTAATTGACCATACTAGAGATAGTTGGTCAACATCTAAGGGTGAGTGCACATCCATGTGGGGCACCCAGTCTGAGCACAAGTTTATGAAGCACAGATTAACCTTATATTGAGCACAAGCACATGTAGCACTAACTCACGGTGGAGCTGCTGGTTTAAGTGGGTCTGTTACCTTCACTTTGCTTCCCTCTGTTTCACCGGCACCGGGTCTAGGGGTTCCGTTGAGTTTACTGCTAGACGACACACGCACCAACACCGGAGTACGTTTTCAATGCTTTATTAAACAGTCAAACTTTAGCAAGTAGCAGGAAAGAGACGGAAAAGGAAACCTTCAGGTGAAACTCAAATATCTTCAAATATCTAATCTTAGCGACAAATTATGTAGAATTCAGATAATTATGTGGAATGCATTCCCCTCATGGGACGCACTCTTTGCTCGTCTGGATAGGCCTCTCTCACCGGTCTAACAGCCAGTATGCAGCACGAATCTAAAGTCTCTGCCACAGACTTACTTAGGGGGATAAATCTGCACGATCCTCTGCCACAGGATGTATCAGATCTTCTGCAGTGAACAGTCAGTCATAGTGCCTGAACCTTTAAGCCGAACCGGCGACACTATGCTGTATAATTACTTCTTTTGGATACGTCCTGCAACCAGTCACCAGGCCCCTCTATAGACCAGCACGCTGCGTGATCTCTCAAAGACGGGTCCTCCCCTGGGATCTCCTCGGCTGTCCAGCTTCGTCACACAGGACCAACAGCTCAGGACCATTCCTCAGCCGCGGTGGTAGGCCCCAGACAAGCCTCTGGACCCATCCCTGAGCCGCAGCATCGTGGGCCTCCCGATCGGAAGACCACGAGGTAGCTCCTTAACGCATACCTGTCGGCCAGGAGGGCCAGCAGGTGGCTGTAAAACGAACCCTAGAACATGGCGTCTGTCCCATCAATACCCTCGCCCAGAATACAACTCGGAGGACCACCTCCACCGAGCCTGCCTCCGGGACAGAGGAGCATCCATACGCTTCGACACGTTGGCCTTCCAACACTAACTAATGGTAACAGCGACACCCACCGGTCAGCACGGAAGCACACACAACGTCAGCCAAGCTGGAACAGAGGCAAACTTTTAACCTTCCTAACACCCAATTCACTAAACTTACCTAATCTGCGGTAGATTGTAAATCTACCAGCGCTACACACATATAAACACAACACATGTTGGGAGTATAAAGGACTTTTATATGTCTGTTTTCCTTTTTTAGGATTAATATTGTTATCACTTAACGCAGTGATTTATTTATTTATTACCTTTATTTGCTAAAATTGCACATTTTTTTTGCTGCAGCTGGTAGTATTTATGCATTACTTAATATTTGCACTTCAACCAAAATTTTGTTATCACATAGCGCGGTGTTCTTTTCACTTATTACGAGAGACACTTAGTGGAGGAGAGTAAAAAAATCCCAAGGAATTCTTTAGATATATTAACAGTAAAAAAGCTAAATCAGAGCAAATAGAACAAAAAGGAAAAATGGCGCAAATACCAACCAAACATCGAGGGTGATAAAAATTATGTATACAATGATGTCTAAAACCTTTCAATAGTTTTTTTAAAAAACTTGTGGTATAAAACCGTAATATATACATATATTTATATATGAAAAGATAGTGTATATATACAAACATACACGTGTAAAAAGGAGAGAGCCCCGAAAGATGATTAAAAGTTAAATGAAAATGACGATGTGCACCAGCGGCAGCTCCGTTGAGAGTAGAAGCAATTACTCTGAAAAACAATGTAAAAGGAGACAAGGTGCACCAATCTAATTGCAGTATCAAATGTAACTTTAATAGATAAATATAAAAAGGTGGCCAAATGGCTACTCACAAATAGGGATGAGCCGAACACACCCCGGTTTGGTTCGCTCC
Source organism: Lithobates septentrionalis (assembly GCA_037952835.1). NCBI lineage: Eukaryota > Metazoa > Chordata > Amphibia > Anura > Ranidae > Lithobates > Lithobates septentrionalis. The sequence continues at coordinate 4,219,537 of JBBDGP010001113.1, forward strand.
AGAACCTGCGAACGGACCGAAAGTTTGCGCAAACTTTAGAACCCCATTAAAGTCTATGAGACTCGAATGTTCAAAATTAAAAGTGCTAATTTTAAAGGCTAATATGCAAGTTATTGTCCTAAAAAGGGTTTGGGGACCCGGGTCCTGCCCCAGGGGACATGTATCAATGCAAAAAAAAGTTTTAAAAACTGCAGTTTTTTTTCGGGAGCAGTGATTTTAATGATGCTTAAAGTGAAAAAATATTCCTATCGTACCTGGGGGGTGTCTATAGTATGCCTGTAAAGTGGCATGTGTTTCCCGTGCTTAGAACAGTCCCTGCACAAAATGACATTTTTAAAGGAATAAAAATCATTTAAAACTGCTTGCGGCTTTAATGTAATGTCGGGTCCCGGCAATATGGATGAAAATCAGTGAGACAAACGGCATGGGTACCCCCCAGTCCATTACCAGGCCCTTTGGGTCTTGTATGGATATTAAGGGGAACCCCACACCCAAATTAAAAAAATTAAAGGCAAGGGGCCCCCAGGCCCTATATACTCTGAACAGCAGTATATAGGCGGTGCAAACAAGACAGGGACTGTAAGTTTGTTGTTAAGTAGGATCTGTTTGTAATTTTGAACTGGTACATTTTTAAAGTGTAGCTCCAGCCAAAAAATCTATTTTTAAGCTTTTTGGAAAACATAGGGAAGGGTTATCACCCCTGTAACATTTGTTTTGCTGTCTGTGCACCTCTTCAGAAGATTTCACCTCACTTTCTGTCCCAATGACAAATGTTTTTTGAAAATTTGGGGTTTTTAGTGAAACAAGGATTGGGGATAAAGCATCAGTGAAGAGGAAACACGTTTTTCCCATATTAACTCTTACAGGAGAGAATTTCCCTTGCTAGGGGTAGATTTCATCTCACTTCCTGTGGTCTCCTTCCATTTGCAAGTAGGAGTTGTTTGTAAGTTGGATGTTTGAAAGTAGGGGCCTGCCCTATATACTCTGCAGAAATTGGGGCCTTAGGTGTTGGTGTTGCCACAACACTGTAAGCCCTCACAGTTACTCTTGGTGGGCGCAGGAATGGGCCCTGCTGTGAACTATTAGATCAAGAATTGTAATTACATGCCATTGTTGAACAGTGGTAGAAAAATTCGGCCTTTGGTGGTGGTGGTGTTGCCGGTGCCACAACACTGTGAGTCCTCACAGTTACTCTTGGTGGGCGCTGGAACGGGCCCTGATGTGAAATATTATATCAAGAATTGTAATTACATGCAGCTGTTGATGCGCCTTGAGGCGATTAAGTTCGCATTTGCAGCGCTTTACAAATCATTCATTCATTCAGGGGCAGAAAAATTGGGCCTTAGGCACTGGTGCCACAACACTGCAACTCCTCACAGATGCTATAGTTGGAGCACAGGAATGAGCCCTGCTGCAAAGTATTGCATCAAAAATTTTAATTATATGCCCCTGTTAAACAGGGGCAGAAAAATTGGGCCTTGGCCGCTGGTGGCAGTGCCCAGAACCAAAAAGGTTCTTACAAGCTATCAGCATGAAAATTGAAGAGGAAGAGGATTGTGACTCAGCATAACAGGATAGTCACTCAGGCAGTCTTGAAGGGATCTCACATTAAAAAAAAAATCAATCGGTTACATCAGCATCAGGTGCTTTGTAGCTGGTGATCCAAGATTGATTCATTTTATGAAGGTCAGCCGATCGACCGATTCGGTGGAGAGGCACACCCTGTGATCGATTACAAAGCCAGCCAGCAGCACTGAATGTGCTGGATGCAGGACAGGCCAGTAGCTCAATTGCACACTGTGCAAGCTCTGACCAGTGATCCATCCTCGAGATCCAGTAACCCAGAGGATTTTCAGTGGGAAAGGTGTCCAAGTCTGATCTTGCCGCTAGGTAATCCTGTACCATGTGAATCAGACGCTGGCGATGGTTGCTGGAAATATCATACCTTGGGTCTGCGGACTAAAAAATTGTCTGAACACATTGGTCAGATGGCCACCTTCTCCACCGCTCCTTCTGTGACTGACCGAAGCCTCAGCAACACGTTGTCCAGGAGGACCAGGAAATTGTAACCTCCCAGGCTCTGGAAAAATGTTGCACAAACCTTTCTGCAAGGCCTCCCAAAGATGTTTCATCCTCTGCTCCCTCTGCGATGGCAAGATAAGGTCTGCAACCTTACCCTTGTAATGTGGATCAAGGGGGGTTGCCAGCCAGTAATCTTCCCTCCCCTTGATACCACGAATACCAGGATCCTTCCGCAGACTTTGCAGGATCAGGGAGGCCATGCAGCATAGGTTTGCTGAGGCATTCGATCCAGAGTCCTCTGGGTCACTAAGGATGACATGATCCGCAGCCACCTCCTCCCAGCCACGTACAAGTCCAGGGGTTTCTTCGGACTGTAAATGATTTTCTTGAAAACTGCTGCTGATGCTGAGTGCCAGGCTCCACCTCCATGCTGACACAATCCTCCTCCTCCTCGTCCTCTTCCTGTGTGATCAGCAGGCACGCAGGAACACTGTCAGGATAAAGGGGGCATTGAGAGGTAAGGAAGTCCTCCTCTTCCTCCCTCTGTTCTGCCTCAAGTGCCCTGTCCATTATTCCATGCAGTGTGTGCTCCAACAGGTGGACAAGAGGGACAGTGTCACTGATGCATGCACTGTCACTGCTCACCATCCTCGTGGCCTCCTCAAATGGTGACAGGACAGTGCATGCATCCCTGATCATAGCCCACTGGCGTGGGGGAAAAAAAACAAGGTCCCCTGACCCTGTCCTGCTGGCATAGTCGCATAGGTACTCATTGATGGTCCTCTGCTGCAGCTGCTGCAGCATGGTCAACGTTGAGTTCCACCTGGTGGGCATGTCACAGATTAGGCGGTTCTTGGGCAGGTTAAATTCCTTTTGGAGGTCAGCCAGCCGAGCACTGGCATTATATGACCTGTGGAAATGCACACAGACTTTCCTGGCCTGCCTCAGGACATCCTGTAAGCCCGGTACCTGCACAAGAACCGCTGCACTGCCAAGTTAAGAACGTGAGCCAAACAGGGCACATGGACCAGTTGTAACTGTCGGAGGGCGGAGAGGAGGTTGGTGCCATTGTCGCAAACCACCATACCTGCCTTAAGCTGGCTTGGCGTCAACCACCTCTGAACCTGCCCCTGCAGAGCTGACAGAATCTCTGCCCCAGTGTGGCTCCTGTCCCCCAAGCACACCAGCTCAAGCACCGCATGGCATATTTTTGCCTGCGTGCTTGTATAGCCCCTTGAACGCCTACGGAGCACCGCTGGTTTCGAGGACAAATCAGCACAGGAAGAGGCCATGGAGGAAGAAGAAGAGGAGGGGGTGGAGGAGAGAGGTGTGGCAGAATCACCACTAGTAGAATTTTGGAGGAGTGGTGGCGGAACAACCTCCAAAACTACTGCACCCTGTCCTGCATCCTTCCCAACCGCCAGAAGAGTCCCCCAGTGTGCAGTGAAAGATAGGTAATATCCCTGTCCATGCCTGCTGGACCATGAGTCAGCGTGTCAGAGGAATAGCAGAAACTTTGTTTGCCAGTACCGGCATTTCCCTGTACGCCTGCGTGGCAGAATGGCTAATAGGCGTATGCGGGTACGCGATTTAGCAGACCGCGTCACGGCGTAACGGCACACATAGACATGCAAGTCAGCGGACGGCGAAACGGCGTAAGCACGTACGCATCTTAGCCGCACACGTGGGTTCCCCTATTAGCCCTATAAAAGGCAGCCCAGCTCTCTGGCTTATTGCTGGCTTGTCATTTCAGCTTCTGTGTTCCTGTTCTGCTATTGACTCCTGCCTGTTGTGACCCGGATTTCCTTGACCATCCTTGAACTTCTCCTGCACCTTGACCTCGGCTTGCTTAACGGATTCCTCTTCTGTCTGCTCCAGTGTCTGACCCCCGGCTTCTCTTTAAAGACTTTGCTACTGCCTGCTCCAGTGTTTGACCCCCGGCCTGTCTTGGACTCTCCTATTTGATTGATTCCTGTGTATGACCTTGGCTTGTTTAAACGGACTTCCTTCCTACCGGCTTGCTGTGTTTGACCCCCTGGCTTCTCTACATACTTTGTTCCAGTTATCTACTTCAGGACCAAGGTGTTGGAGCCCCAGTCTGATTCCTCTGCTGATCACCGTCCGGGTGTACCCTGCACGGACTACTACCAGACAGAAGTTCAACACGCAGGCTCCTACTAGTGCCTGGCGACCCGTACCTCTCTGTGCCCGATACCCTCTGTGCCACCTCCAGGGGTATAGCGCACTCAGCTGCAAGGGGAGCCGCTCTCAGCATCTCGGCCCTGGTGAGTACCCTGACACAGCGGTAATTTGCACCTTACCTCTGACCGCCCTGTCCAGCGAGGCCAAGACATTGCCTTCCACATGCCGGTAGAGAGCCGGAATCGCCTTCCGTGAGAAAAAATGGCGTTTGGGAGCCTGCCACTGAGGAACTGCACATTCCACAAACCACAAGGCAGCAGTTGAAGTGCTAGTAATATAGCCAAGCTAGCATTCAACCGCTGGGCATGTGGATGGCTGGGAGCGAACTTCTTTCGGCGGTGCAGCAGCTGGGGCAAGGAAATTTGCCTGGTACAATCTGACGTTGGTGCACCAATAGCAGATTGACAGCAAGTACTTGGCTGTGACACACCTAATTCTACACCTTCATTCCTCTCAGTGCAGGGGTTTCAGAGAGGACTGAATGTATAGTGGGGTTGGAGATCCCAGCTGATGAGGAGCAAGGAGAGGTCCGCTTTGTTCTTTGGTGTGGGTCTTTTAGGTACGCTTGCCAACGAACTGCATGGCAGGTCGACATATGTCTGGTCAAGTATGTGGTGCCCAAGCGGGTCATGTTTTGGCCACGCGAGATGCGCTTGAGACATATGTTGCAAATAGCAGCGGTGGGATCTGATGCACCCTTCTCAAAAAAGGCTCACACCAAAGAACTTTTGGAATAACGCGCAGAGACAGCAGCGCCCTGCACATGCGGAGCTCTGCGGTGTGATGCAGTCAGTGTGCTTCCCCTAAGCTGGCCCCTGGAGGGCATCCTGCCTCATTGGAGATGTGCCTCCTCTTCCTCCTCCTCCTCCTCTCTCCTATCAGGTACCCACGTGGAGTCAGTGACCTCATCATCCCCTCCCTCCTCATCAATGGAGCAAACCTGGCAGTATGCTGCAACTGCGGGAAACATGACTGCCAGATTGCTGTCCTTCTTGTGCACCCCCTCTCTCTGGGCTCACGTTACTGCCTTCCTCTTGCTGGGTACCATCATCGGAGCCTTCAAAACGCTGGGCATCCTCCTGGAGCATGTACCCAACACTGTGGTCAAACAGTTCAGGGGATTCCTCAGGAGGACATGGTGGGGCTAGGAAAGGAGTGACTGATGCCATTGAGCTGAGGGAAGAGGCCGCGTTGGCAGCTGCTTTGCCAGACAAAGTACCCTGAGCCTGGGTGAGAGAGGATGAGGAGGATGAGGACGGCTTGGTCATCCACTCTACCAAGTCTTCCGCATGTTGCAGCTCAACACAGCCAGCTGCGGAAAAAAAGGACAAGTGTGTCCCACGGCCACGTGCTGATGAGGATGCACCGTCTCCACGACCAACACTGTTGCCTCTAGACACAGAGCCTGCTTGCCCTCTTTTATTGGCTTGTGACTGTCTGCCTCTCCTTGTTGGCCTTCCAGACATACTAATGACCTGCAGTGAGATGTAGCTGCACAAAGCTGGGATGTATATATATATATATATATATATATATATATATATATATATATATATATATATATATATATATATATTTATATACTGATACTGCAGCTAGCAGAATCAACTGCCTGCCTGTAGTATTATTAGTATGAGAACACCAGCAATTTTCTTTAGGTAGCTTTAGGTGCACACTGTGCAGAGGACACAGTACACTAACTGTAAATATTGTAGCCGCCTGCCTGTGGTATTAATGGGATCAGAATAACAGCAATTGTCTTCAAGTAGTTTTAGGTGCACACTGTGCAGAGGACGCAGTACACTAACTGTAAATACTTCAGCTGCCTGCATGTGGTACTAATAGGATCAGAAGAACACCACCAATTTTCTTCAGGTAGCTTTAGGTGCACACTGTGCAGAGGACACAGTACACTAACTGTAAATACTGTAGCTGCCTGCCTGTGGTATTAATAGGATCAGAACAACAGCAAATGTCTTCAGGTAGCTTTAGGTGCACACTGTGCAGAGGACACAGTAAACTAACTGTAAATACTGTAGCTGCCTGCCTGTGGTATTAATAGGATCAGAACAACAGCAAATGTCTTCAGGTAGCTTTAGGTGCACACTGTGAAGAGGACGCAGTACACTAACTGTAAATAGTGTAGCTGCCTGCCTGTGGTATTAATAGGATCAGAACAACAGTAATTGTCTTCAGGTAGCTTTAGGTGCACACTGTGCAGAGGACGCACTACACTAACTGTAAATACTGCAGCTGGCTGCGGTACTAATAGGATCAGAAGAACACCACCAATTTTCTTCAGGTAGCTTTAGGTGCACACTGTGCAGAGGACGCACTACACTAACTGTAAATACTGCAGCTGCCTGCGGTACTAATAGGATCAGAAGAACACCACCAATTTTCTTCAGGTAGCTTTACGTGCACACTGTGCAGAGGACACATCTACACTAACTGTAAATACTGCAGCTGGTTGCGGTACTAATAGCATCAGAAGAACACCACCAATTTTCTTCAGGTAGCTTTAGGTGCACACTGTGCAGAGGAAGCACTACACTAACTGTAAATACTGCAGCTAATAGGACTAATAGAATCAGAAGAACACCAGCAATTTTTTTCAGGTAGCTGTAAATACTGTAAAAACACCTGCCTGCCTGTCAGTAGGAAGAGAACAACAGGAACAGATCTAGCTATATATATATACACACACACACACAAAACACCTAGGATGCATATATATACACAATACACTGTAAGTGCAGTTAACTGACTCGCCTGCCTACTCTATCTAACTGAAATCAAATGACACTGTCTCTCTGTCTATCTCTCCGCCGCCGCCGCAACACACTACACAAGGCCGCCACACAGCCCTACATAATGTGGGGCATTTACTAAACCCCTTGAGCCATAATTGGCCAAAGCCACCCTGGCTTTGGCCAATTACGGCTCTCTGTACAGACGGCGCTGTGATTGGCCAAGCTTGCGAGTCATAGTGCATGCTTGGCCACTCATCAGCCAGCAATGCACTGCGATGCTGCAGTGAATTATGGGCCGTGACGCGCCACTCGAATTTGGCGCGAACAGCCCATAACGTTCGAAATTCGGCGAACGGTGTAACTTGCGATGTTCGAGACGATATACAAAGCAAAAAGTCGCGCTAGTTGGTGAAATGATAAATGACATATACTCCCAATGATAGGAGCCAGAAATCACGATAAGTGACACAAAATAAAGGTTATTGAGATACAAACCAAAAGTGTAAAATTGAGTGCATCAAACTATACGTATAACCAAATATAGTGCATCAAAAATACGAATGTAAATACGTGATACTAAGAAAATTTAAAAAAATATATAAATTATAGAAAGAATCCAATTAGAAAATGTCCATTAGCTGGGTGAAGTGAAGAAAGCACAAAAATTAATCCATATATGGAAGGAATGGATCCATATTGCAAAAATAAATAAATAAACCGTAAAAAATCCAATATTGGTGTAAATCCAAAGGTGATGCGTTGTGAAGTTCCACACTAAAGTGACAAGTGAGAAGATATATCCTCCACCCCAGAAAAATGCTGCCGCTTACCAGAAACCGGTGGTCCCTTATTACAGGGGACCACACTGGGTGAGTGGCTGTAACCCCAGCCCGGGATCTCACTGGCAAGTACTGGACTCCTCGGCGTCAGCAGGTATGGTCAACAGAAGAATCAGTAGGGCAGTGATTTCACCAAAAAAACAAAAAGCTCCACATAGCGTAAATCCTTTAACATTTATTAAGGTATAAAAAGGGCAAATAGACACTTACAAATTGAAGGATGTACATAAGCAACATGTAGGCTGTCCATTGAAAAAAACACAGCTGTTCACAGTGGATAGTCTCAAGGATATGAAGGACACTGTTTAGTAGGCAGTCTGTGGTCTGTAATCCTCGGCCGGTGGAGACGCTGCCATGGGGGGTACAGGAGAGCCCAGGTATCAGCAAAGGCTGCGTGCTGTTCGTTTCTGACACCATAAAATGGAACCAGAAGAGGACCAGTGTGGAGTGCACAACTCACTGGAAGCTAGGCAGCGAAAATTACGTCTGGACGTGTCAGATGACGCATTTCAATGCATCTGCATTTTCTTCAGATCTAATCGATTTATGCCTGGAACAATGCCCGGAAGATAAGCCACATGGGGGGGGGGGGGGGATTCTAAACATGAATGGGGTTTTATCCCCAATTTCCATGTACAGTATAGGGAAATTGAGAATATTTTCAAACAACACTGGCACATATTATGTATGGACAAAGTGTTGAGCCAATCCCTTCTAAAAAATCCTTCTTTTATATATAGGAAGGCTCCTAATTTTGGAGACATGGTCGTTAAGAAAGTCCTTGATCCACCAGTGAGACCAGTGATGTTTTGGGACCGTGCAGGCTTTTATGCCTGTAGAAGGTGCCAAACTTGTGCTAAAATTAGCCAACCAAATCGAGGTATGACTGAGTTCACCTTGACAGGTAATAACATGAGTTTTAAAATTAAGGCGTTTATAACATGCAGCACTACGCATGTTGTCTACGTTTTGCAATGCCCATGCAATTTAATGTATGTCGGTTGCACGAAGAGGACCCTCAAAAAATGTATCTCAGAACACATCCACAATATAGAAGTTGGTTTTAAATATCATGGGGTCTCTTTGCATTTTAAAACGCATCATAACCAGGACCCCTCCGGGCTAAAATTTTGGGGGATTGATAGGATCCACCCTAAATGGAGGGGTTCCAATTTGGTACGAGAAATGTCCAAAAGAGAATCCCGGTGGATATATTTGATGAATACATTGACCCATGGAGATTTAATCGTAGAATTGGACGTTAATTGCTTCATCAGCGACTATTAAAACAATGGCAATTTATTTTAGGTCGCACCTCTACTATACCGGTGCATTATTTATTTTATTTATATATCATATATGTTATCTTATCCATTTTGACTGTACTCTTTAGAAACGGTTTAATGGGAGTCGATATTAGAGGGTTATGATATGCGACTTTGGGCTATTCAGTTGCTTACCTGTAGGTAGTTTATCCATGCATGTCTGCTTGTGTAGATTTTATGTAGATTTCAGCGTGTATTTATATTCTACTTCAGAAACGGGAGTCACCTCATGGTCCCTTGGCTCACTTACCCTCTTTGTATATATCATCTTTTTTACATATTCTGTATATCATTCGTTTTTAGTCCCCCTTTTTTATTTATCTCTTTTATATATCTTTCTAACATTGTGGTTGGTTATAGTAATTTTTCTATAGATTGATGTAGATATTAGGTTAGTTGATCAAATCAGATTTCTGTATAGGGTTTATATTAGGTTGTCAATTATTTGTATTATTTATTAGACATGTGCATTCGTTTTCGTCCGAATGCATTTTCGTCCGAATTTCAGGTATTTTCGTTATCGTTTGCAGAATCCGAAAAACGAAAGATCCAACATAAACAAATGCTTTATTTTAGTTTTCGTTGCTACAACAGTTCGATATAGATAGGAGATTCGACATGATGATGACAATAACAATCTGTGTCCATCAAACCTGTGGTCGAATGTGCCTAACCTTAAATCTTAGTCCAAGATTATTCTACATAGAGAGAAAAGATTTGACATAGAGAGAAAAGATTTGACGTAGGGGAGAAAAGATTTGACGTAGGGGAGAAAAGATTTGACGTAGGGGAGAAAAGATAAATAAAAATAATGATGATGATGAATGTTATTGGCTGATTGTAACCAAAGAGGAGGAGCAGTAAAATAGCTAGAACTAAGTACACACGTACTTTGGCTTATGGTGTCTGTTGAAAGCTCTAAGAAGATTCAACGGAGCAGGTAAACTATACGGTGTCGTACAGTTTAGCTGCTCCGTCGAATTTTCTTTGAACATTCGACAGACACCATAAGCCTTCCATGACAGATTCGACCTTAATTTGGATTTTCGGACTAATCCAATTTTTAACAAAAAACGAAATAAATAAAAACGAATTTCGGAAGTAACTAAATAAATGTATTTTTCGGACGAAAACTAAATTCCAAAACAAAATATTTCAGTGTGCACATGTCTATTATTTATATGATGTTGCAATGAACAGCGGCAATTTTTTGTAAGAATACTGTATTGCTAATATTGATAACTCCTCTAATGGCACGGATAAAGAGAAGCCTTTTATCCTGGTAATACAGGAGAGAATATATATTTTTTGTGCTGCTAGTAGGATTAAGAGTGCTTCCTTACATATTTTTATCTGAATTCAGCCGGTGGCCCGCTTTAGCATGTTCAGCAGAAGACTGCTTGCTGAATAGATTAAATCGGCCAATATCGGCATGTGCAGGTAAGCTGTGCTGAGGTGTACAGTGCAGGCTCTTCCCGCTGCTGCTAAGTTGGCGATCGGCTCCATAGACCATGCGATCGTACCGCTTAGTAAGTGGACGATAAGCTTTAAGCAGCCCAATAGTTTAGCAGCAACTTGCTAGTACCTATTGAACCTGTCGTCATGCTGCCGAACAAGTGGATGATGAGGCTCAAGCACCGAAATGGTTACTATTGGCTAGCCTGTCCCAGACACATAAAAGAGTGAGAGCGCCGTGTGACTCCACCCTCAGATGATGTCATGAATGATGAAACGCGTCAGGGTGGAGCCACAGGACTTACGTAGATACACCAGGCAGCCCAGGAAAGACAGCACTGATGATGCCACGAACAGTAGGAGACGCTGTGGGAACCTGATGTTATCCAATGTTATTCTGTGAACACTATTTTTTGTAAGTGTACATCTTGAAGGGGGGTTTCTCCTTTTGCTTTTAATGGTAAATAAATTGCTTGTAAATGAGAATACGCTATGTCCGATCCTTCTTTTTCATTTGACTAACTGAACGGTCTGAGTGCTGTCTCGCTTTGGCAAAGGAAGGAGGATACTGCCAGAGATTTTCCACTGAGACAACATGCAAAGATTAAGCTCTTATCTAGTAAGAGTCTCTTCAAGAGGAGGTTTCCCTGCACACCCCCCCCCCCCTCTTTTCTTGTGCACGTGTGATGTTGGCAACTCTTTGAGCTTTCTCCACACAAATTATTTCAATGGACTTGTGGTTTTCTCACAACAATCAATGACACATCTTTGTGTTTTTTATCATCCTTATCATTTTTTATGATTTTATATTGATGTACGGAATTTAGTTAACAGACATATATTGAACTGATTGCTCATGTTTTATGATTAGTCATATTGATAAGCGCTGCCTTAAGTCCACTGGACTTTCTTCTATTATTTTTATTTTATTGTGATTCTTTCTTTAAAAAAGAGTTTCGTTAGGAAGCAGCTGTTGCCATTAATTTTGGTCGTCAGATTTAATCTGCCTCGGTGTGTTTCATTACCCCCAAAAGCGCTTGTGTTTTGTGAGAATAGGCCTTGTTTCTCAATTACTTTGGTAGTCAAAACATAGCCAGAGTTCAGGAACTGAAATAGATAGCCAGACAAGCCAAAACATCAGGGAGCCAGAGAACAGCATAGTAGAACAGCAAGCAGGATCAGGAGCCAGAAGGAATGTCAGCCAAGCAAGTCTTAACAGGAACACAGGAGAGCGTCTCTAGAGATGTGACCAAGGCGAAGGCAGAGATCATCTGGACAGGACAGCTTAAGTAGGCAGGACTGACGAGCAGGGTATCATCAACAGGTGAGTCACTGTGGAGAGATAGGAGCTAGCAATTGGCCGACAGCTGAGCGACCAGCTCAGAGAAGGAAGAGCTGAGCCCAGCCCTGACAGTGCCTCCTCCTCAATGACCCCTCCCCCTTGGAGGACCACCAGGCTTGAGGGGAAAACATCTATGGAAATCATGGAGGAGGACAGGGGCATGTATGTCCGAGGATGAGACCCAAGAGCGTTGCTCTGGACAGTACCCTTACCAATGCACCAGGTACTGTATGCGCCCATGGAACCTACAGGAGTCAACAATGGACTGTACTTCATACTCCTTATGATTCTCAACCTGTACAGGGTGAGGACGAGGCACCGAGGTGGTAAAGCGGTTGCAGACCAAAGGTTTTAATAAAGAGACATGAAATACGTTTAAGATATGCATATTAGAAGGAAGGTCTAATGCGTAAGCCACTGAGTTAATCCTGCAAAGAATACGGAAAGGCCCAATAAACCGAGGTGCGAACTTCAGAGAGGGAACACGAAATCGGAGGTTGCGAGATGACAGCCAGACCCTGTCCCCAACCTGGTAGGAAGGCGCAGGCAGGTGTCTGTGGTCAGCATGGAGTCTGTACCTATCATTAGCATGTCTCAAAGCCACGTGGACTTGTGCCCAAGTGGAAGGAAGACCACAGAGATGCTCCTCTAATGCAGGAATACTCTGTGGAACAAATGAGTCAGGCAACATGGAAGGTTGGAAACCATAGTTCGCCATAAACGGGGACAATCGGGAAGCAGAATTTAAGGCACTATTGTGAGCGAACTCCGCCCATGGTAAGAGGACTGGCCAGTTGTTGTGATGGTCAGAAATATAGCAATGTAGGAATTGCTCCAAGGACTGATTGGCTCGTTCTGCAGCCCCTTTAGACTGCGGGTGATATGCAGATGAGAAACTGTGCACAAAAGGCTCCCCAGAACCGGAACACAAACTGACTACCTCTGTCCGAGACAATGACTTTGGTTAGCCCATGTAAGCAAAAGATCTCCCAAGCAAAAATGGAAGCCAGTTCCTTAGAAGTGGGCAACTTCTTAAGTGGAATACAATGAGACATTTTCGAGAACCGGTCAACCACCATAAGGATAACTGTGTTGCCCTGGGAGTTGGATAACTCCACAATGAGATCCATAGACAGGTGGGTCCAGGGCCTCGCTCCATTGGGTATGGGTTGTAGGAGACCCACTGGAAGATGTCGTGGAGTCTTGCTCTGAGCACACACGGAATAGGCAGCTATGAAGGCGGTTACATCAGCATATAGACTAGGCCACCAGAATTGTTGGGAAATGGCCCAAAAGAGTTGATTCTTCCCAGGGTGGCCAGCAGTCTTGGGAGAATGGTAAGTCTGGAGCACAGTAGTACGGAGATTCTCTGGGACAAAGCAGCGGTCACAAGGTTTCTCAGGAGGAGCAATGACCCAAGCAGCAAGAATTTTGTCACCCGAAGGAGAAGTGAGACTAGTGCGAACCGTAGCCAGAATATGATAAGGAGGAATCACAGGGAACAGAACCAACTACATCTTGGAAGTGGAGGAAAATTATTGTGACAAAGCATCAGCCCTTACATTCCTAGTACCCTGTAAGAATGAGACAATGTAATTGAAACTAGACAAGAAAAGAGCCCATCACGCTCTTCTGGGAGAGAGGCGTTTAGCCTCAGACAAGAATGTGAGATTCTTATGGTCAGTAAGAATGAGAACCGGCACAGTGGTACCTTCGAGGAGATGTCCCCATTCTTTCAGGGCTAAAATGATCGCTAACAGCTCTCTGTCACCAATCTCGTAATTGCACTCCGCAGGTGACAATTTCTTAGAAAAGTAGCCACAAGATTGCATAGCACTCTCAGAGGAAGGACATTGAGACAGAAGGGCACCAACTACAGTCTCAGAAGCATCAACCTCAAGGATATAAGGTAACGTAGGATCAGGATGTGCCAACATAGGAGCAGAAACAAAGGCAGCCTTGAGACTTGATGAACTCTGGAGACCAAGTCTGTGGGTTACCGTCCTTTCTGGTCATATCAGTTAGGGGCTTGACTAGAGACGAGAAGTTACGAATACACTTCCGATAATAGTTGGCAAAGCCAAGAAAACGCTGCTGAGGATGTAAACCCAGGGGTCAGGGCCACTGTAGGACTGCTGAAAGTTTCTCTGGGTCCATCGAAAAAACAGCTGTGGAAATGACATAACCCAGGAATTTAACCAGTTCACGATGGAATTCACACTTCTCCAACTTACAATAGAGTTTCTTCTCTTAGTTTCTGAAGTACATGACAGACATCTGTGTGGTGGCTCTCCAGGCACTTGGAAAATATGAGTATATCTTCGAGATAAACCACCACAAATAACTACAACAAATCTCGGAGGATATCGTTAATAAAATAGTTACAAAGGCCAAAAGACATTATGAGGTACTCATAATGGCCTGTTCTGGTATTAAACAAAGTTTTCCACTCGTCGCCCTCCTTAATCCTCACATGATTATATGCCCCTCTCAAATCAAGCTTCGTGAAAACCGGTGCTCCCTTGAGGCAGTCAAATAACTCTCTAATCAACAGAATTGGATAGGCATTCTTAATCGTGAAATTATTGAGACCCCTAATTTCAATGCAAGGTCTCACTTCACCACTCTTATGCTCAAAGATGAAAAAAAGGGGGTCAACAAGGACACCCTGGGCAGACTTTAGAGGCACAACAAACCTGAGAAAGCATAGTCAGAATAACAATATAATCAATTTTATTCAATATAAATGCATACAGTACACAGACATTGACAAAAAGTAATAAAAATCATCTATATAGAAATATACATGATACAAGCCGCGATGTGTCTACGCGTTTCGCATAGAACTTCTTCAGGACACATTCAGGATTTAGTTAATACACAAAGGGGTTTCACTAAAATGAGAAAAGACTTATATAAAAACGTGAACACAAAAACATATAATATCGTACAATAATGGATGAAAGGTAATGGCCCATGCCCAGAGATCAGACACTAAATTAGTACATTATATTACCTTGTACAGAGGCTCAAGAACGGTAGTTCAAATTCATTCATGTATAGATGTCAAGGTCTTAGCAATAGATGTGGATAACCATCAACTAGGGAAGGAGGGAAGAAAAAAAAAACATAAGAAAAGCAAGGAGAAATATATATATATATGCAGACGTCCTAATGTAGGAAGACAAGATGATATGTACCTGTTTTCACTTACAACCAATTTTGGGGTTCAGTCCCAACAAGGAAAAAGCCAATAAATAGCCAGTGATAAATAGTCGCACTGCAGCAACCATGGGAGGGCAACAAGGAGCCGATAGACCGTATCTGCTCAATGGTCCATATGGAGCCATGCAAAAATGCACTGGGGAGCCTATGCTAAAAAATAACAGGGAAAGAGGGAGAAATAAGAAAAACAAGATAAAATATATGTATATGTGTATACAGACATCCTAATGTAGGAAGATAAGATGATGTATACCTATTTCCAGTTATAACCAATCTCAGGGTTTGGTTTCAACAAAGAAAGAGCCAATGAATAGCCAGTGATAAATAGTCGCACTGCAGCAACCATCAGAGGGCATCAAAGAGCTCATGGACCGTATCTGCTCAATGGTCCATATGGAGCCATGCAAAATGCACTGGGGGAGCCTATGGTGAAAAAATATAACAGAGAAAGAGAAAGAAAAAAAAAACTGTAAGTTAGAAGGTACATTGGTGCTTCAATAGGAGTGAATATAGTAGCATTACAGCAGAGGATGAAGTACTCACTTGAAGTAAAATTGGATGTAAGTCCCCAGGAGGATACAGAGATGTTCCTGGGTTTGAAGTGAATGAGCAAATGCTATATAGTGTGTTTTGGCGCCAAAAGGGAAGGGAGGGGGGTGTGGCAGACCATATCGGCGCCAAAAATTGACCAATAGGGCACAGAGAGGAAGTACTGAGGTATAACAAAGCAAAGAGGCAGAGAAAACCACACTAAGTGGCTAAAACACACATTGACACAGGAAGTGAAGTCTCTGTATCCGGAACCATATTACATCCTGTATAGAACAGGAAGTAGTGGCCACTGAAGGACCGGAAATGGGAAAAAAAGGGGGGAACCTAAGAAGATGGACAATGAACAAACATACTCTGTCATGGGCCACATATCAAAACATTGGAGTACGATACAATGAGAAAGTATAAAAACAATATAGTATGTATTGGAATAATTTCCTAATGAGTAAATACAGAGAAATAAATATAATTATAGTAACAGGTTTGCTCAAGGATATAATGGAGTACTTTTAAGTAGAATATTTTATTTTAGTTCTGGTAATCCTGTTAGTTGCATAATATGCATAAATTAGTAGTAATAGAGGGAAAAAAAACAAAAAAAAACCTATAAAAATGGTTTGAAACTAAGCATATCATTGAGACCAGGGTATGAAGTAGCTTGTAAATTATATACCCATTGGGTCTCCCTTTGGAGTACCCTTTGATCAAAGTTGCCGCCTCTGGGATCCTCATAAATACGATCCAGAACGGCAACTTTGAACGTATGTGGATCGTAGTTATGCCTAAATGCCACATGGTATCCAATGGTCTTGTTCAGTATGCCATTGGTGGCATAGTAGACTTGATCTTTCACTCTTTTCCATAAAGGTCTAATAGTTTTACCGATGTAGAAAGCTCCACATCGGCACAAAATGATATAAATGACCCCTTTAGTTAGACATGTAACATGGTGCTTTAAACAATGTAACTGACCATTGGGCAAGGTAAAAGAAGATCCCTCCAGCAAAAGATGGCAAAAATCACAACTACCACAGCGGAATTAGCCAGGTGGCTCTTGTTGTGAATCCTGAGATATGTGGTAGTGGCTATGTACAAGAAAGTCCTTAATAGATCTCGGACATCTGTATGTTATCTGAGAATGTGGAAAGTGTCGGATCGGCCAATAGAATTGCCAATGCTTGCTGAGAACAGAACGTATCAACTGATGCAGATCGAAAAGGTGGTAATAAATCTCAATACTTCCGAACTGCTGCGTTTAGGTTCTGAGAAAAGGATCTCATGTCTGGAACGACTGCATGCTTTTTTGTAAGCCTTCTTTAAACAGGTTTTTGTATATCCCCTGGTCAATAGGCGTTTATACAACAAATCATCCACCTGTTTGAAACATATCAATATATCATCAGAGCTGTTCCTCCTGAGGCGTAAGTATTGGCCAAAGGGGATGCTGCGAACAAGTGCATCAGGATGTGCACTAGAGAGACAATCGCCACACGCCTTTTAGATATTATACCCACCCTCATACATAGAGACCAGACAGGATTCACCAAAGGAAGACAGGCACCAGATGCCACCAGAAGAATGATCAACTTGATACACCACGCGGAATCCACCGGAACGCCTTCTCTGCTCCTGTCCTTGGATGCAGAGAGGGCGTTCGACAGGGTTCACTGGACCTACCTAGAATTGGTCCTTCATAAATTTGGCTTCAGAGACCACATCCTTAGAGCCATATTAGCTATGTATACCACCCCTTCGGCCCAGAGGCGTAACTAGAACCTTCAGGGCCCCGGTGCAAGAAACAATGATGGGCCCCCCCCCTTCCATCCGAGCTCCAGGCTTCCAATTTTGGGAGGGCATCCATGGACATCCTCCCAAAACCGTGCTTCCCGCATGCCCCCCTGGGACGTGCATCCAGCGCAATCACAGTGGCCCTTTACCATGTGATGTCAGCTGATCACATGTAAACAGACTTGCCGGTTATCCGCAGCCCTTTCCTCCCGTGCTATGTCTGTGTGAGGAAAGGACTGCCATTAACTGTCAAGAATGTCAGTAAATTGTTCACACTGATAATCAGTGCCCCAATCATCAGTGCCATGTATCAGTGCCCATCAATGCCACCTACAAGTGTTACCTATCAGTGCTCATTAATGCTGCCTATTAGTGCCCATCAAATCTGCCTATCAGCACCACCTATCAGTGCTCATTATTGCAGCGTCCATCCATGCCACCTATCAGTACTCTTCAATACTGCCCATCAGTGCCGATCAATACTGCTTTAGTTCTGCCTATCAGTGTTCCTCAGTGCCCATCCATGCAGCCTATGAGTTCTGCCTATCAGTGCTCATCAATGCCCATCAATGCCTCCTATCAGTGCAGCCTATCAATGCCCTCTTTCAGTGCCTCCTATCAGTGCCCCCTATCAGTGCCTCCCTTCAGTGCTCATCAGTAAATCCCATTGGTGCCTCCCATCGGTGCCCCCTATCAATGCTCATCAGTAAATCCTATCAGTGCCTCCCATTGGTGCCCCCTATCAGTGCCCCCTAGTGCCTTCTCAGTGCCCCCCATCATTGCTTACCAGTGCCCCCTATCAGTGCCTCCCTTCAGTGCCCATCAGTGTCCCCTATCAGTGCCTCCCATTGGGGTCCCCTATCAGTGCCTCCCATTGGGGTCCCCTATCAGTGCCTCCCATTGGTGTCCCCTATCAGTGCTTCCCATCGGTGTCCCCTATCAGTGCCTCCCCTTCAGTGACCCCCCATCTATCAGTATAGCCCCCCTCTATCAGCCTAGACTCCCATCTATCAGTGTAGACCCCCTTAGTGCAGACCCCCATCTATCAGTATAGACCCCCCCTCTATCACTATAGACCCCAGTGTAGACCCCCCCTACATCAGTGCAGACCTCCCCTCCATCATTGCAGACCCCCTCCATCAGTTCACATCCCCCCCTTAGTGCAGACCTCCCCTCCCTCATTGCAGACCCCCCCCCCCCTCCATCAGTTCACACCCCCCTCAGTACAGACCCCCCCTCCATCAGTGCAGGCCCCCCACAATGCAGACCACCCCCCTCCATCAGCACACCCCCCCTCATAACATACCCCCCTCCATCAGTGCAGGCCCCCCACAATGCAGACCACCCCCCTCCATCAGTGCAGACCCCCCATCAATGCAGACCCCACTCAGTGCAGACCCCTCTCCCTCCATCAATGCAGACCCCCCTCAGTGCAGACCCCCACCCCATCAATGCAGCCCCCCCTCAGTGCAGACCCCCACCCCATCAATGCAGACCCCCCCTCAGTGCAGACCCCCACCTCATCAATGCAGACCCCTCATCAGTGCATACCCCCACCCCATAGTGTTCCCCCCAGCACATGTCAATTTGAATACAAACTTTACAGACCTCAGAACAGCGTTCTCCCTCTGACTCCTCCTCCTCCCCCATCGTAACCAGAGAGGAGGGGGAGGCGGCTTCGGTTCACTCCACTGTACGCCTGTGTGTCTCTCATCTAACAGCAGAGAGACACCGGCATTGTTGGTTTTATTTCCCTGCTCTCCGTGTGTCCTCTCTCTCTCTCTCACAGCATGACAGGACACACAGCTGATCTCCCCCCTCCCCTCTCTGTGTGCTCTGAGTCCGCGGGAAATGTGAGCTCCTTAGCTTCACACTTGACTGCCCGCGGAGCACACAGAGAGGGGAGGGGGGAGATCAGCTGTGTGTCCTGTCATGCCGTGAGAGAGAGAGAGGACACACGGAGAGCAGGGAAATAAAACCAACAATGCCGGTGTCTCTCTGCTGTTAGATGAGAGACACGCTCAGCGGCTCAGCCTCAGCGATGTGAAGAGCAACCCCGCTGGGCCCCCCCCCCACAGTGGCGGAATGCCGGGCCCCGTCGCAACTGCGACTGTTGCGACCCCGGTAATTCCGCCACTGCTTCGGCCCAAGTATTCACGGAAGGTATGCTTTCAAAACCATTCCCAATCACAAATGGAACGCGTCAAGGTTGTCCCCTGTCCCCACTCATCTTCAATTTATTAATGGAACCTCTAGCACAACACATCAGATCCAACACTACAATATCCGGAATACAAATAGGTCCCGTCACCCACAAAATTAGTCTCTTCGCGGACGATGTTATCTTAATACTCACTAATCCCACAACCTCCCTGGCGGAAGTACAAACCACATTAAATTGGTTCAGTAAAGTATCGTACTATAAATTAAACACATCCAAATCTTCCATTCTTGACATCAATCTGGATGCCACCACTAAGAATTTACTCCAGGCACAATACTCCTTCACATGGGCAGACAAGGAAATCACATACCTGGGAATCCAACTCCCGAAAACGACAAAGAATTTATACTCATCTAACTTCCTCCCACTCCTTCACAAAATCAAAACTGATTCACAACAAATCACAAAACACGAGCTCTCATGGTCGGGGAGGCTAGCAGCCTTTAAAATGACATGTCTACCTCAAATATTGTACTACTTCCGAACACTACCACTCCCAATTCCCGCCTCGTTCTTTAAGTCTCTCCAATCAATCTTCACCAAGTTTCTCTGGAACGGGAAAAAACCCAGATGCGCACACGCCAAATTAATTAAACACAGATTGGCGGGAGGCACAGGATCCATAGATTTTAGAGACTACTACCCAGCGACCATACTCGCGCAACTCCCAGAGTGGTTCCAACCCACTACTCAATCTCTATGGGCCCAGATAGAAAATCTCTCACTGGTGGCCCAAACCTAAAAAACTGGTTAATGAGTACCCCTTTGGGCTCTTATGTCTCACCCTCCATCTCCCCGACTATGAAGGCCTCAGTCTATGCCTGCGAAAAAATGTTCGCCCTCTCAGAATGCACCCCCCAACACACACCTCCACATACCCTTGGAGTCACTACACCATTTATCACCTGACCTCAGACTCTCCAACTGGTCCATCAATGGAATACACTCGATACACCTCCTTTTACAAGGAAATCAAATTAAATCCTTCTCCCAACTACAAAAAGAATACGATCTGCCAGACGGGGAAAGATTTACATTCCTTCGTATACACCACTGCCTAAGTAAACTTCCTCGCCCCCTTTACAACATCCCTCAAAAATCCTGGCACTTCCTCACAAGCCCCATTCCAAGGCCCAAAGGTATATCCTACTTCTACACCCTGCTTCAAGGGAAAAGATCCTTTAATAAGTTGGTCCCCCATTGTCAATGGGAAAAAGATCTTAGCACTACCTTCTCTGACGCACAATGGCAACTAGCTCTCAAGTCCACCTACAAAGTAACCCAATGTTCATCACTTTGGGAACTCACCCAAAAAATCTCGCTCCGCTGGTACTTAACCCCAGTAAAGTTAGCTACCTTCCACTCCCACACTCCCATGACTTGCTGGAGATGCAAAGCATCTAGAGGGGACATGATCCATATTTTCTGGGCATGCCCCCTCATCCGAAAATTCTGGTTAGATACGTTTGATCTGATAGCCAACATTACAAAGTGTCCTATCCCACCCTCACCAGAGTTGGCGCTCTTAAATTTAACCATAGAAAACATACCTGGACCTCTCAGACACACAATAACCCATATTCTCTTGGCTTCCAGACTCAATATAACACGGAATTGGAAGTCAGACATACCCCCAAACATAAAACAAACCATTGACCTGGTCTCACTACACTTCAGCTACGAAACGATGGTGGCCACCAGCAATGGTCGTGCCACACAAGCCAGTAAGCAATGGTCTCCCTGGACTAACTGGACCAATGCTGCACCCCAAGCCCAGACTCCCAAACTCAACCTTAGACCTTCTTGACCGAGCAATCTGTTCACCATATCTTAGACATGCGAGTTACATCTTGATTACTACAGAAACTTAACACCTTATCACAATTGAAACTGTCTGTACTTAACAAAGTTCATGTGGGAGCCGCTCTCCCCTTGCAGCACAAAGAGATCCCAAGCGGGGTGCTGCGAGGAGAGAAGAGGCCCTAATTGCAAAGTATTGCAACCATAGTACAGTGAAATGTTATACCCATGATCATTTGAGCGCGCTCAAACCAATGACAAGCTGCTGACTATTACGTATAATTTCTGTTTGAAAATTCTTTGTTTTATTTCCAGTTATACTCTACGTCGTTGCACGATGTACAATTTCTCAATTGTACTCTGTATTTCCCTGCAAAAAACCAATAAAATAATTTGAAAGAGGATGTGCACTAGAGGCATGCAATATAATATTGCCCGCAGTAGGTTTGCGGCAAAGTGATGTAGTAATGGTGCCATCAGCTTTAATGGAGATGGTAATGTCCAGAAAGTAGATCCTGCTCTCATGAAAATCCATTGTAAATTTCAAGTTGTATTTATTCTCAGCAAGCATTTGCATAAAGCATTTAAGCAAAGTGGAAGACCCGCCCTAAATCATGAAGACATTGTTTATAAATCGACGCCATAGGAGAATATGGGAGAGGAGGTTGGTGTGATCTTGGTCTCGTCTCGTTCTTGTTCCCACCCCCCAGGTACAAATTGGCATAAGAGGGGGTGCAACATGTGCCCATGGCAACCCCTTGTACCTGGAGGAAGTGGGACTTGTCAAAATAAAATACATTTCTCGTAAGGATATGTGATAGAAGCTGTAATATGAAATGGTTCATGCCAGAAAACTTGGAACCGCGCTCAACAAGGAACTTGGAAATGGTCTCCAACCCCAGATTGTGTGGAATAGAGGAGTATAGAGCCTCGATATCAATCGCGAAAAGGAGGCAATCTGATGGAATAGTAAGACCGTCAAGACTTTTAAGCAGATCAGTAGTATGGTGCTCCTTTTAGAGGAAAATGATACGCATGTGACACAGATGACCGCACCTGAGTCTGACGATAAAATTGGTCAGCAAACACAGACTAAGATCTATCATCAGGAGCTTACCTTGTTAGGTAATGCTGTGAAACAGAAATCTACCCACTTTCCATCATTACGTTCAAATCCAAACTAATACTATACAACTATACAATCTTGAGTATGAACAAATTATACATTCGGCACCGAGGGCGTGATTATCAAGGAAATCTTTGAGGGCATACAGGTCCCACACCCTAAGACCCCAACATTTTATGCGCTCCCGAAAACGCATAAAAATCTCCGCAATCCACCAGGGCGACCAATCGTCTCGGGTGTGTGCTCAGTTACTGAGTGGGCCAGTAAACTGGTCGATGAATATCTTCGTCCTCATGTTATCACATTACCCTCTTATATAAAGGATACTACTGATCTGCTTAAAAGTCTTGACAGTCTTACTATTCCATCAGATTGCCTCCTTGTCGCGATTGACATCGAGGCTCTATACTCCTCTATTCCACACAATCTGGGGTTGGAGACCATTTCCAAGTTCCTTGATGAGCGCGGTCCCAAGTTTTCTGGCATGAACCATTTCATATTACAGCTTCTATCACATATCCTTACGAGAAATGTATTTTGTTTTTGACGAGTTCCACTTCCTCCAGGTACAAGGGGTTGCCATGGGCACATGTTGCACCCCCTCTTATGCCAATTTGTACCTGGGGGGGTGGGAACGAGACCTTTTTTCTAATGACGATCACACCAATCTCCTCTCCCATATTCTCCTATGGCGTCAATTTATAGACAATGTCTTCATGATTTGGGGCAAGTCTTCCACTTTGCTTAAACCCTTTATGCAAATGTTTGTTGAGAATAAATACAACTTGAAATTTACAATGGATTTTCATGAGAGCAGGATCTCCTTTCTGGACATTACCATCTCCATTGAAGCTGATGGCACCATTACTACATCACTTTACCGCAAACCTACTGCAGGCAATACTATATTGCATGCCTCTAGTGCACATCCTGATGCACTTGTTTGCAGCATCCCCTTTGGTCAATAATTACGCCTCAGGAGGAACTGCTCTAATGATATCAATTTCAAACAGGAGGCTGATTTGTTGTATAAACGACTATTGACCAGGGGATATACAAAAACCTGTTTAAAGAAGGCTTACAAAAAAGCATGCAGTCGTTCCATACATGAGATCCTTTTCTCAGAACCTAAACACAGCAGTTCAGAAGTATTGAGATTTATTACCACATTTTCCGATCAGCATCAGTTGATACGTTCTGTTCTCAGCAAGCATTGGCACATTCTATTGGCCGACCCGACACTTTCCAAGTACTTGGGACCACATCCTTAGATAACATACAGACGTCCGAGATCTATTAAGGACTTTCTTGTACATAGCCACTACCACAAATCTCGGGATACACAACAAGAACCACCTGGCTTATTCCGCTGTGGTAGTTGTGATTTTTGCCATCTTTTACTGAAGGGATCTTCTTTTACCTTGCCCAATGGTCAATTACATTGTTTAAAGCACCATGTTACATGTCTAACTAAAGGGGTCATTTATATCATTTTGTGCCGATGTGGAGCGTTCTACATCGGTAAAACTATTAGACCTTTATGGAAAAGAGTGAAAGATCATGTCTACTATGCCACCAATGGCATACTGAACAAGGCCATTGGATACCATGTGGCACTTAGGCATAACTACGATCCACATACGTTCAAAGTTGCCGTTCTGGATCGTATTTATGATGATCCCAGAGGCGGCAACTTTGATCAAAGGGTACTCCAAAGGGAGACCCAATGGGTATATAATTTACAAGCTACTTCATACCCTGGTCTCAATGATATGCTTAGTTTCAAACCATTTTTATAGGTTTCTTTTTTTTTTTTCTCTCTATTACCACTAAAAATTTATGCATATTATGCAACTAACAGGATTACCAGAACTAAAATAAAATATTCTACTTAGAAGTACTCCATTATATCCTTGAGCAAACCTGTTACTATAATTATATTTATTTCTCTGTATTTACTCATTAGGAAATTATTCCAATACATACATATCATCTTGAAATCACACAATAGGTCTAAAATCATAAACAACGCGCCAAGTCTCTGACAATTATGCTTATTGAAGCAGCGCTTAAGTGTCCGATGTTGTAAAACACTATATATAGAGCAGATGTTGAAGAGACAGGAAAGTTCAAAAATAAAGCTGTGGTCTGTGGATATGAAGATGTACGTAGAAATCCTTCCACCAGTAATGATCACCGCGTGAGGGGGTCACCCCCCGTGAGATTGCACTCACCACAATTTCAATAACCACAGGCCTTTAGGTAATGATCTTTGAGAGCCTCTCCGTCTCCTTGGTTCAACCACCAGATGGTGCAATACCCTCTCGGCAAATGTCACATAGGGGGTAAAATAAATGCTATATAGCGTAATATTGCTTAAGAGAGTTTATTAAATCATACACAACATTCCACTCCCCCCGTTTAAAATCTGCGTACCAGATACAAAAGTATATTAGAGCATTGAAAAGTGCACTGTGCCTGTGTTATTCGACCTCCGGGAGGAACGCCGGGATGCGCGCTGTATGCAGCTGGTCTTTTTCGCTTCCTGGTTACCTTCCGTGGATCGCACACGTCACTTCCGGTAGATTACGACCCTGACGCGTTTTCGTCACTTCCGCACACGTCAACATCGCTAAAATCTCGGTACTCCTCCAGCCGGGAGGAGAGTGAAGAGGTGTACAGGACCT
Organism: Lithobates septentrionalis; assembly: GCA_037952835.1. Lineage (NCBI taxonomy): Eukaryota > Metazoa > Chordata > Amphibia > Anura > Ranidae > Lithobates > Lithobates septentrionalis. The sequence goes on from JBBDGP010001113.1 coordinate 4,244,877, forward strand.
TGGCTACCTTCTGGAAGCATGTCTTTCTGCATTCTGGCGACCAGGAGAGAACCTCAGCATGGAGCCAATCAAAGGAGGGGTTGTGCCTCTGTAACCAAGGATAACCAATAACCAGCGGAAACTTCGTTGAGGAAATAACTTTGATTCATCTTCACTGACCGACTCAGTACCAGGAGGCATGGGAGGTGAGGAAGGCAAGGGTGGGACTGCAAAGCTTGGAGACAAATGTACAGGAGGCTTCCGCAAGCACTCCTTAAAAAAGAGAGTCTTTCTCTGAGTCTGGAGTCAATGAGGATAGCAAATGTGATGAACTTCTCCAGCTCAATGGGTATATCTCAGGCTGCTATCTCATCCTTGATGGTTTCCGAGAGACCATGAGAAAAAGCAGCCATGAGGGCCTCATTTTTCCAAGAAACCTCTGCTGCCAGAGCATGGAATTCAATAGCGTAATCGGCAACAGTTCTCGTTATCTGTTTGATGGACATGAGGCCCTTGGCAGCAGAAGCGGAGCGTGTGGGAACATGGAATACGTTAAATACCCTTTTAAAGGAAGCCACAAACTCTGGGTAACTCAAGAAAACAGGTTTTTGCATCTCCCCTAGGTTTGCCCAGACCAAGGCTCTCTCAGAAAGCAAAGATATCATGAAACCTATCCGTGGGAAACACCTGGGGCAGCATCTCAAAGTATATCTCAACCTGGTTGAGTAACCCTCTGAATTGGACTGGATCGCCCCCAAATCGCTGGGGAAGCAGAGCGGAACCAGACATACAGACATGGCAAACTGATTCATGCGGTGACCCTGCTCATCCTATCTGGAAAAAATATTACCAACAAGTGGATTGACTGCATCTTCTGAATTCAGGGCCTTTGCCTACTGTCAGAAACCATGAATCAGACTGAGACAGAAGTACAGTTAAATCACACTTGTTTAATAATAATAAAAAAAGGTAAACAGAGTAAACGTAGTCAAAACATAGCCAGAGTTCAGGAACCAAAACAGATAATCAGACAAGCCAAAACGTCAGGGAGCCAGAGAACAGTGTAGTAGAACAGGAAGCAGGATCTGGAGCCAGAAGGAATGCTAGCCAAGCAAGTCGTTAACAGGAACACAGGAGAGCATCTCTAGAGATGTGACCAAGGCAAAGGCAGAGATCATCTGGACTGGCTTAAGTAGGCAGGACTGATGAACAGGATATCATCAACAGGTGAGTCACTGTGGAGAGATAGGAGCTAGAAATTAGCTGACAGCTGAGCGGCCAGCTCAGAGAAGGAAGGGCTGACCCAGCCCTGACACCTTTTCCCCATCAATCCCAAAGCATCCTCCCCATGTTGAGGGCAAGCAGCCTGGTATGGTTCAGGAGGGGGGGTGCTCGCTTATCCCCCCAATTCCTGGCCTGACATGCTGCCAGAGACCCAGAAAAAAAGAAGTCTCTCTTTCTGGATTTGGATCATCTCTTGTCTCAAAAAGTGATATTGGTGGTCCCCATGAAAGAGCGAGGGTTAGGCTTTTATTTAAACCTTTTTACGGTACCAAAACCAAACGGGTATGTCAGACCCATTTTAGATCTCAAAGATGAATATACACTCTTTTCGCATGGAGTCAATCCGATCAGTGGTCTCCATTCTACAAGGTGGAGAACTGCTAGCGTCAATCGACATCAAGAATGCTTATCTACATGTACCTATTTTCCCCTCTCATCAGAAATATCTACGCTTTGAGATAGAAAATCTTCATTTCAGTTTGTGGCTCTGCCTTTCAGTCTAGCTACTGTACCTCGAGTGTTTACAAAGGTTCTGGCTCCCCCTTTAGCCAGATTAAGGTCTCATAGTATAATGATTCTAGCTTATTTAGACACTCTATTCTTGATAGATCAGTCGGTAGCCTGCTTAAACCAGAGTTTGGTCACCACAGTCAGCTACCTGGAATACCTAGGTTGGATTCTCAACCTGGAGAAATCCTCCTTAAAACCATCAAGGAGATTGCAGTACTTGGGCCTGATCATAGATACAGCTCAGAAGAGGGTGTTCTTGCCCCAAGCAAAGATCAGTTCCATAAGGGAACTGATTCAGGTGGTCAAAGCAAAGAAGAATCCTTCTATTCAACTTTGCATTCGATTGTTGGGAAAGATGGTAGCTTCACTTGAGGCCGTTCCTTATGTGCAGTTTCATTCGAGGCTGCTGCAAAACAGTATCCTGTCAACTTGGAACAAGAAGGTCTAAGCTCTAGACTTCCCAATGCGTTTATCCCCCAAAGTGTGTCAAAGCCTCAGTTGGTGGTTGATATCCAAGAATCTTCATAAAGGAAAGTCCTTCCTACCAGTTACCTGGAAGGTGGTGACAACAGATGCCAGCCTTCTGGGCTGGGGAGCAGTCCTGGAAGAAGCATCTGTCCAAGGAAAATGGTCCAAAACAGAAATGACCTTGCCTATCAATGTTCTAGAGATTCGGGCAGCATGCTTGGCTCTGAAGGGCTGGACGCTCAGATTCCGGAATTGTCCTGTCAGGATCCAATCCGACAATGCCACAACAGTGGCCTATATCAATCACCAAGGGGGCACGAGAAGTCGTGTGGCTCAGAGAAAGGTAAATCATATCCTATCCTGGGCAGAAGACAACATTCCTTGCCTATCGGCAGTCTTCATTCTAGGGATAGAATATTGGCAGGCGGACTACTTGAGTCTTGTGCAGGGATGGACTCCAAAAGTACATATTCTTTCTAATACAAATCATAGGAAGAGAGTTTCATTTTAAATGAAGCTTTGCTCCTGGTGTTGCGTAGTGTGCATATATGTGTGTTTAAATATGTTTCTTTTTCAGGGATCATCGCATCATATGCCGAGCTGGGAGGCTTTCCAGCTAGTTAGTTAGTGAGAATGTGAAAAAAAATGTATACTGTGGTTTTGTTCGCGGCTGTGAACATAATGTTTTCTAGATATAAGTCTTATAATGTCTTTTAACTGTCCTTTTTCTCTCTCTAAAATTATGAGAAACTCAAATGCTACTCTCAGGCTTGAGAGTTACGGTTGCTGCGTTCAGGACAGACGTTGGGGACAACGTCTATTGTAGTGGGGGGAGTATGTAGCGCTGGTAGATTTACAATCTACTGCAGATTAGGTAAATTTAGTAAATTGGGTGTTAGGAAGGTTAAAAGTTCACCTCTGTTGCAGCTTGGCTGACGTTGTGTGTGCTTCCGTGCTGACTGGTGGGTGTCGCTGTTACCATTAGTCAGTGTTGGAAGGGCAACGTGTCGAAGTGTATAGATGCTCCTCTGTCTCAAAGACACGCTCGGTGGAGGTGGTCCTCCGAGTGGCATTCTGGGAAGGGGGTATTTATGGGACAGACGCCATGTTTTAGGGTTCGTTTTACAGCCACCTGCTGGTCCTCCTGGCCGACAGGTATGCATTAAGGAAGCTACCTCGTGGTCCTCCGATTGGGAGGCCCACAATGCTGTGGCGCAGGGGTGGGTCCAGAGGCTTGTCTGGGGCCTACCACCGTTGCCGAGGAATGGTCCTGAGCTGTCGGTCCTGTGTGACGAAGCTGGACAGCCGAGAAGATCCCAGGGGAGGACCCGTCTTGGAGAGAGAGGCCTATCCAGACGAGCAAAGAGTGCGTCCCATGAGGGGAATGCATTCCACATAATTATCTGAATCCTACCAGGACATTGTCGCTAAGATTTTGTAAGAAGATATTTGAGTTTTTCCTGAATGTTTCCTTTTCCGTCTCTTTCCTGCTACTTCCTAAAGTTTGACTGTTTAATAAAGCATTGAAAACGTACTCCAGTGTTGGTGCGTGTGTCGTCCAGCAGTGGACTCAACGGAGCCCCTAGACCCGGTGCTGGTGAAACAGAGGGAAGCAAAGTGAAGGTAACAGACCCGCATAAACCAAGCAGCTCCATTGGGAGTTAGTGCCACATTTGTTTTTTTGGTTGCCATATCTTCTGCAAGAAGACTATCAGAGTTGGCTGCTCTTTCTTGTAAAGAGCCATATTTGATTATTCATAAGGATAAGGTTGTATTGCGTCCTCATCCTAATTTCCTACCGAAGGTAGTGTCAGGTTTTCATTTAAACCAGGATATTGTTCTGCCTTCATTTTTTCCAGAACCTCGTTCTGCGGAAGAACATTCTTTTGATGTGGTGAGAGCAGTCAAGGTCTATTTGAAGGTGAACGCTCAGATTCGTAAAACAGATGTTTTTTTGTGTAGCCAGAAGGTACTAGGAGAGGACAGGCAGCGTTAAAATCTACTATTTCTAAATGGATTTGTCAAGTGATTGTTTAAGCTTATGGTTTAGAGGAAAATTCCACCTTTTCATATTAAAGCGCACTCCACCAGGGCTGTTAGTGCTTCCTGGGCAGTGCATCACCAAGCCTCCATGGCTCAAATCTGCAAGGCCGAAACTTGGTCTTCAGTCCATACATTTACCAGGTTCTATGATGTAAAAGGTCATGAGGATATCGCCAGTGTACTGCAGGCTGCAGTATAAGTCCTCTAGGCTCTTAGTGCCCTACTTTTGTTGTGTCTACCTCCCTTCAGTTGGCATTGCTATGGGACATCCCACATAGTAACTACTATGACTCTGTGTCCTGTGATGTACGATAGGAAAGTAGGATTTTTAAAACAGCTTACCTGTAACATACTTTTCTTTGAAGTACATCACGGGACACAGAGGTCCCTCCCTTCTTTTTGGTATACACGTGTATTGCTTTGGTACAAAACTGAGGTACTCCCAGTAGTGGGAGAGGTTATATAGGGAGTGGACTTTATGTCTTAGGGGCTGCCAGTGTCCATCACCTGAAGGTGGCCTATAACCCACATAGTAACTACTATGGCTCTGTGTCCAGTGATGTACTTTAAAGAAATCAATCACTTTTCCAGAAATGTCAACCTATATATAATATATATTATATATATTGCACTGTATATATAGTCTGCACTACACTGACCACACTGTGTGTATATATATATATATATATATATATATATATATATATATATATATATATATATATATTAACTGCCTGCACGCCACTAACTAACCTGCCTCTAGCTAACGTTCTCTCAATTATAACACTATACATGGCCGCTGTGTAAGCAGCCTTACATAATGTAAGGGCATGGACTTAGCCCCCTGAGCCATGATTTGCTAAAGGCACCCTGCCATGATCCAAAATCAAATGTGCAGTGTGCAAAGGAGGTGCTGCCAAGAGGACTAGCTGACACAGAATGAGGATGTTATATGCACTTAGCGTGACCAATGGGTCCCTCCCAGCATCACGCTGGCATGACGGAGAAGGTGAGGCGTCCTCTCCGGAGTGGCACCCCCCGCCAACAGAGGCTCCAAACACAACCCACCACATGTCAACCAAGATGGCAAAACAGGCGCGCCGGTGCCAAAATGTCCAGTGGGACGTCACATGCACGACGTAGAGGCGTGGCACTAATGCGCAAAGGGACATGCCTGCCTGATCCCCCCGCATCCAGCCAGAGCCGGTGAGAGGGGAGGGCGCCCAATACACATCGCAGCTCCCGGGCAAAAGACAGCCGACCAGCCCAACAGATGCAGATCACATGGAACTGAGCAGGCTTCACCACATATAGAGCAGGTTACTAAGTGCAATGTAAATATGAAATAAGTATGTCCCATGGATCCTCTATGGGCACACATACATACGGGTAGGGGCCGCCATGGCTGCATAGGAGTAATCGATAAATGGTCAAAAACTACATACCTCAGATATATACATTTTTTCACACCCTGTACACCCTGAACCTTTCTTTTCACCTTGGCGATGGGCCCCACCCACTTTTTACTATTATACATATTTACCCACAGTTATACATAATTGACTTAATCCTACAGAATTGGAGCCCATATAGACCATCACTTGGATACTGTTTTCTTTCGGGCATCAAAGATGTGTGCCCAGTTTCTCCATGGGTCCCTGTTACCACAGTTCCCAGTAAAGACATCTCAAGCAGCCCTCAGTTTTCAGTTTCACATGTTCCAGACTTAGCCAATATGTGAGTATTTCAAAGGGATGGGCAGTTTCCTCCCCCCACGTATAATTTTCTCCCAATGTTTGGGTGCAACATTAGACTATATTGGTTTATCTATGTCTCCTTGCAGATATTGATGCATCCGCCCCTGAGGAAGTGGAGCAAATCCACAAAACGTGTGTGGCATATCTGGATGCACTATGTTCTTTATAGATGGTTTAATGTGTTTTATTCATCTAGATTATACCATACTATCCTGCTTTTTAAGTGATCTTATGACATTGCATTATGTGGTACATCGGCGTGCGCCGGTCGGGAACCGGTTAAGCCATGCCACACATACCTCAGGTAAAGTCCCAACCCCCTTCCTTGTATATAGATTTAGGGATGGAGACGTATGTATCTATAGGTTTCATTTAAAGTCCCAAAACTCCTCCTTAGTTCGACTGATAGAACAATTTGTCACCAGATTGACTCAACTGAATGGTTTGCTCTCTCCCTGGTGCCAGGGTTCAGCATCCAGTGGACGGGGTTGATAAATTACTGAGAGTGGCTGGGCATGACCCAGCTGTCTTAATCAATGTTGGAACCAATGACAGAGTGCATGGAAGGTGGAGGCAGGGCCGGTGCTACCACTAGGCAAACTAGGCAGCCGCCTAGGGTGCCCTGCTGCCTAGGGTGCCTGGCCACTGGTGTTCCTACTCTCTTCTCTCTCCAGCAAGCAACTAAATCTCAGCATCAGCAGGCAGCCTGAGGCAAAAAGGAAGTTCTGGACAGCCGCACTTCTGAATATAGCCTTTATTAGTAAAAAGTCCAACAGATATAAGCCACAGCAAAAAATGGGACAAACAAGCTAACATGTTTCACACTTAACAGTGCTTAGTCATAGCTGCCCTACCACCAAAAACAGTGCAATATATATATATATATATATATATATATATATATATATATATATATATATATATATATATATATATACTAAAATGTTTCAAATATGTGACTTCATGTGTAGTTAATTGAGCCTAAATACTCAATTAGATCTTCAATTGGAAGAAACCCTTGATTACCAAACATGTTCAACGTGTGTGAGTTGGGGGAATACACATGAATATGTGAATTCAGTGCAAAGATGAAGCAAATGCTTTTATAATGAATTAAATTAAATTTAAACCAACTAAAATAAAGTGTCTAAATAACTTATTTTGTTTTAATGAATTGTTCAAATGAACTGTGAGCTGTAAATATGTCCAATAAATATGTAAACAGTTGTGTGAATTGGTGAATAGTTGGTGAAAAAATGGAATGAAAAGAAATAAAAATAAAATGTGATAAGAATTAAACATTTAAATAAAATAACATAAAACGAGTGACTATATGATAATAATAAATCTGTGTTAATGATAATAGTGAAAAATATATATGTATATAGATAGGTGTGCCAAAACATACTTAATCACAGAGGTATATGTAAATAAATGTATGAATAAGTGCTGTCTAACACCAACTGTGTGTAAGGAACGTGTACTTATATATATATATCCCGTTTGTATATTTTTATATGGGATCCACCAGATCTCTGTTGTTGTATATGCAATAGGTATATCATGAAGTCACATATGTTCCAAAGGATGTATACATGAGCCTATGTACATACATATATATAAGGGATGAGCTTCGAGTTTGAGTCGAACTCATGTTCGATTTGAACATCGGCTGTTCACAAGTTCACCGAACAGCGAACAATTTGGGGTGTTCGCGGCAAATTCGAATGCCGCGGAACACCCTTTAAAAGTCTATGGAAGAAATCAAAAGTGCTAATTTTATAGGCTTATATGCAAGTTATTGTCATAAAAAGTGTTTGGGGACCTGGGTCCTGCCCCAGGGGACATGGATCAATGCAAAAAAAAGTTTTAAAAACGGATGTTTTTTCAGGAGCAGTGATTTTATTAATGCTTAACCACTTCCCGCCCGGCCTATAGCGGATTGACGGCCGGGCGGTGGTTCAGTTATCCTGACTGGGCGTCATATGACGTCCTTCAGGATAACATGCCGCCGCGCGCCCGCAGGGCTGCACATCGCGGCGATCGGTGGAGCGGTGTGTCAGTCTGACACACCGCTACACCGATCTTGGTAAAGAGCCTCCGGCGGAGGCTCTTTACCACGTGATCAGCCGTGTCCAATCACGGCTGATCACGCTGTCAATAGGAAGAGCCGTTGATCGGCTCTTCCTCACTCGCGTCTGACAGACGCAAGTAGAGGAGAGCCGATCGGCGGCTCTCCTGGCAGGGGGGGTCTGCGCTGATTGTTTATCAGCGCAGCCCCCCCTCAGATCACCACACTGGACCACCAGGGATCGCCACTAGGACCACCAGGGAAGGGAAACATGTGGATGGCCAGGTATGTACCCCATGGCCATCCACATGTGCCCAGTCAGTGCCAAATCTGTGCCAATCAGTGCCCACAAATGGGCACTGATTGGCACAATTATGTTGCAGTGATGCCCAGCAATGCCACACTTAGGGGCATCACTGCCATCAATCAGCATCATCAGTGCCACCCATCAGTGTCCATCGGTGCCACCTGTCAGTGCCCATCTGTGCCCATCTGTGCCCACCTATCAGTGCCCATCCGTGCCCATCTGTGCCAACTATCAGTGACACCCATAACTACCCATCAATACCACCTACGAGTGCCCATCAATGCCACCTACGAGTGCCCATCAGTGCCGCCTATCAGTGCCCATCGGTGCCACCTACCAGTGCCACCTATCAGTGCCCATTAGTGCCACCTATCAGTGCGCATCAGTCCCGCCTATCAGTGCCCATCATCAGTGCCCATCAGTGCCACCTCATCAGTGCCACCTCATCGGTGCCCATCAGTGCCACCGTATCAGTGCCCGTCAGTGCAGCCATATCAGTGCCCGTCATTGAAGAAGAAAACGTACTCATTTACAAAAAATTTTAACAGAAACAAAGAAAAACGTGTTTTTTTTCAAAAATTTTCTGTCTTTTTTTATTTGTTGCGCAAAAAATAAAAACCGCAGAGGTGATCAAATACCACCAAAAGAAAGCTCTATTTGTGGTAACAAAATGATAAAAAATTTGTTTGGGTACAGTGTAGCATGACCGCGCAATTGTCATTCAAATTGTGACAGCGCTGAAAGGTGAAAATTGGCCTGGGCGGGAAGGTGTCTAAGTGCCTGGTATTGAAGTGGTTAAAGTCAAACAATAAAAGTGTAATATCCCTTTAAATTTCATAGCTGGGGGGTGTCTATAGTATGCCTGTAAAGGGGCGCATGTTTCCCGTGTTTAGAACAGTCTGACAGCAAAATGACATTTCAAAGGGAAAAAAGTCATTTAAAACTACTGCGGCTATTACATTGCCGGTCCGACAATACACATAAAAGTTCATTGATAAAAACGGCATGGGAATTCCCCACAGGGATACCCCAAACCAAATTTGAAAAAAAAAAAAAAAAAGTGGATGTCCCCCAAATTCCATACCAGGCCCTTCAGGTCTGGCATGGATATTAAGGGGAACCCCGGCCAAAATTTTAAAAAAAAAATGACGTGGGGGTCCCCCTAAATTCCATACCAGACCCTTCAGGTCTGGTATGGTTTTTAAGGGGAACCCCGCGCCAAAATAAATTTAAAAAATGGCGTGGGGTCCCCCCAAAAATCCATACCAGACCCTTATCCGAGCACGCAACCTGGCAGGCCGCAGGAAAAGAGGGAGGGACGAGAGAGCCCCCCTCCTGAACCGTACCAGGCCACGTGCCCTCAACATTGGGAGGGTGCTTTGGGGTAGCCCCCCAAAACACCTTGTCCCCATGTTGATGAGAACAAGGGCCTCCTCCCCACAACCCTGGCCGGTGGTTGTGGGGGTCTGCGGGCGGGGGGCTTATCGGAATCTGGAAGCCCCCTTTAACAAGGGGACCATCAGATCCCGGCCCCCCCTGTGTGAAATGGTAAGGGGGTACAAAAGTACCCCTACTATTTCACTAAAAAAACTGTCAAAAATGTTAAAAATGACAAGAGACAGTTTTTGACAATTCCTTTGTTTAAATGCTTCTTCTTTCTTCTATCTTCCTTCTTCTTCTTCTTCTTCTTCTTCTGGTTCTTCTGGCTCTTCTGGTTCTTCCTCCGGTGTTCTCATCCAGCATCTCCTCCGCGGCATCTTCTATCTTCTTCTCCTCGGGCCGCTCCGCACCCATGGCATGGGGGGAGGCTCCCGCTCTTCTCTTCATCTTCTTCTCTTCTTCATCTTCTTCTTCATCTTCTCTTCTTCTCTTCTTCATCTTCTTCTCTGGGCCGCTCCGCACCCATGCTCGCATGGAGGGAGGCTCCCGCTGTGTGACGCGTCTCCTCTTCTGACGGTTCTTAAATAACGGGGGGCGGGGCCGCCCGGTGACCCTGCCCCCTCTGATGCACGGGACATGATGGGACTTCCCTGTGGCATTCCCCGTGACGTCACAGGGAAGTCCCGTCAAGTCACCGTGCGTCAGAGGGGGGCGGGGTCACCGGGTGGCCCTGCCCCCCCGTTATTTAAGAACCGTCAGAAGAGGAGACGCGTCACACAGCGGGAGCCTCCCTCCATGCCAGCATGGATGCGGATCGGCCCGGAGAAGAAGATGAAGAAGAGAAGAAGATGAAGAGCGGGAGCCTCCCCCCATGCCATGGGTGCGGAGCGGCCCGAGGAGAAGAAGATAGAAGATGCCGCGGAGGAGATGCTGGACGAGAACACCGGAGGAAGAACCAGAAGAGCCAGAAGAACCAGAAGAAGAAGATGAAGAAAGATAGAAGAAAGAAGAAAGAAGAAGCATTTAAATAAAGGAATTGTCAAAAATTGTCTCTTGTCATTTTTAACATTTTTGACAGTTTTTTAGTGAAATGGTAGGGTACCCCCTTACCATTTCACACAGGGGGGGACCGGGATCTGTGGGTCCCCTTGTTAAAGGGGGCTTCCAGATTCCGATAAGCCCCCCGCCCTTGTCCTCATCAACATGGGGACAAGGTGTTTTGGGGGCTACCCCAAAGCACCTTCCCAATGTTGAGGGCATGTGGCCTGGTACGGTTCAGGAGGGGGGGGCGCTCTCTCGTCCCCCCTTTTTTCCTGCTGCCTGCCAGGTTGCGTGCTCGAATAAGGGTCTGGTATGGATTTTTGGGGGGACCCCACGCCGTTTTTCTTTTAAATTTTGGCGCGGGGTTCCCCTTAAAATCCATACCAGACCTGAAGGGTCTGGTATGGAATTTAGGGGGACGCCCACGTCATTTTTTTTAAAATTTTGGTTCAGGGTTCCCCTGTGGGGAATTCCCATGCCGTTTTTATCAATGAACTTTTATGTGTATTGTCAGACTGGCAATGCAATAGCCGCATATAAGCCTTTAAAATTAGCACTTTTGATTATTCATGTTCGTGTCCCATAGACTTTAACGGTGTTCGCGTGTTCAAACAAACTTTTTTCCTGTTCACATGTTCTGGTGCGAACCGAACAGGGGGGTGTTCGTCTCATCCCTAATATATATATACACATATAAACATAATCCTTGTTTGCTCAACTAATTGTGAAAAATATATATGTATTTATGTAGCACTGACCCCCTAAGGAGCTGCTGAATTTTAATTGGGCCTGTACTCTGCTTCGTTTCCCCTTTGACTTCTCTCAGTCCCCCTGACACAACTGTGGTGTAATAGTGTGCAGTAAAGACTCTAAAGACAATTTCACAATATACAATGTAATATACCTTTTTATCTTTACCTTTGGTCTCCACTTGGTCGATAATACGAAGGAAACAACACTCACACAATTCTACTTAAACAAGAACCTTGTTTACTTCATTTGCTTTAAAGTAAAACACTACAATAGTTGTACTGTCAGACCAACGTAGTCTGACAGTCAACTGATTTCAGCTTAAAAAGATATTATACAGATGTAAAGTGTTTGAAATAACCTGTTAGTAATGTGCTAGGGAAAATAGGATAAATGGCAGAGTGAATTGATCTCACTATGGGCACTGCCCTATCCTTTGCACGCCTTGTAACTATAAGGAAATCAAATGCTGCTTTAATAAAGTATAGTACAATATTTAGGGAGCTCCAAATATTTGGTATCACTGTAACCTCAATATGGCAATGAAACACAAAGCCTTGTGTTTTATTAGACAGTCCTTCTTTTCTTCTTTCTTCTGCTAGCAATGAAAAAAGTGCATTTGTCAACCAATGGTTAATGACTCCCGATAAAACAAGCTGGATATTTAATCAAAGTTATGATAAAAAGTACTGCAGCTATCTCTGATGCCAATGACACAGTACTAAGTCCTCAATGAGGTACAGGCCCGAAGCCTAATTTTAGCTCAGTCTAATCCTCTTGACTTTGCTTGTGGGACTATGGATCTCAGCAACTCTGTATTGTACAGGTGAATCTGTAAAAGTGTATCAAGGAAGCGTTTAGGCAACAGCCCTCTCACCCAACCAGGTCAGTGTTGTCAGAAAGTTCCGCTCTGGTGTACAGAGTTCTGTCTCCGGCCGGCCGGCACCTCTGCGCTGCTCTGCTCTGCACAACGAGACGCTCCAGAACTCTCAGATGGCTCCTTCCCAGTCTTGCCCCGCCGTCAGCCCAGCTCACTGGTGTGTCAAGTATTGCTGCTCAGATCGCTCTTCCGTGGAGGTAGGCCACGCTGTGCTGGAGACCTCACACAGATCCTCCCAGGCTGGCCATGCGTGTCCAAGAGCCCTTTTATAATTTTCCCACAATGCAGTTCTGTTCTCCTGATGTTCATGGGAGTTAATGGGCATCATGGGTAGGTCAAGTTAATGTCCAAATGTAAACAAACAAAACACTTCCATGTCAACTTCTTGAATGATGAAAAATAAAGATGCAGTCCTTTCATATTTTGTTCGCTAAATGGCGCCAGATGCTAAGATATAACATACATTAAAGTGGATGTAAACCCAATGTCATCCTTTCTAAACTACTGCCATAGGGGTTATCTATAAGGATATACATGACTCCTGCATGTATCCTTACCTGTCAAATGTCTCCCCTCTGTCTGTTATGAGAGCCGAAAAACTGCATATTCTGTGGGTGGGTCTGTTGTCTGGAGCTCAGTGGGTGGAGTCGTGATGTCAGTAGACTCCCCGCCCACCTCTACACTCCCCTGTGTATTTCTAACTGAACTTCTGATATGATCTCTAACATCCAGTGAAAAGACAGGAAAGTAACCACATGACTTCAGCATGCCAAATCATGCTGAGGTGTGGAACAGCCAATCCTTGCAGAGCTGCTGAAGAAAGGAGTGGGGGAAGGAATTAAAAAATACTGCATGTGTCTTAGGCTGTCACTCACAGCAAGGGGGAGTATTTGACAAAGTTTTTCTCACTTTGTCAAGATTTTTCTCACTGAACAATAAAAGAGGATTGCTCAGAGATGGATTAACTCTATGTGGCAAGACTGGGCTCAAATGATAGGGAATCTTATACTCTACAGTATGATATAAAAAAAAAATTCCGGGTTTACATCCACTTTAAGTTATATACCAAATATGTGACCGCTACATATACATATATATATATATATATAAATATAGGTGTGCCAAAACATACTTAATCACAGAGGTATATGTAAGTAAAATTAATGAATAAGTGCTGTTTCCCTTTCCCTTCAGCAGGCAGCTGCCGTTGCGTTTACACATACTGTCAAAGGCACAGTGGGGGCAGAGGACTGTGTGTCTGTGTCCCGACTCCCAAATGAATGGAAGCAAGCAAACGTTAATTGATGGCCACTGGTAGGCTGCATTTGATGGGCACTGGTAGGCTGCATTGATGGGTGCTGGTGAGGCTGCATTTGATGGGAGCTGGTGGCCTGCATTTGATGGGCGCTTTATTAAAAAGGAGGGGTATACATCGGCAGGGCAAATGGGGTGGAGTCAGGGGTGGAGCCGGGGGGGCGGCAAAATTAGGTTTCGCCCAGGGTGTCAAAAATTCTTGCACCAGACCTGGGTGGAGGCTCCTTAAGAATCAATTTAACTGCTTGCCTACTCTATAACTTACATATACAGGGTCAAAGCGGCTCTTCTGTACAGGATCACGTACCTAGTATGTGATCTGCGCTCCTGGGCCCGGTGGTGCTGTGGTACGATCCAGCACCAGTCTTCAGCGCCAGGCCAATGATTCATTGACCTGGACCTGCTGATCGATTCTGATGAATCACAGATCAGCATGTGTCTGTGTTTACAAGGAAATAATGTGATCGTCTCTCCTGGAGCCCTTTTCGGTTCCAGTGAGAGAAGGCGACAGACCATAGTGAGTCAAAGCAGCACACTGACATAGAAAAAAACACTTAGACAGGCACATTTAACCCCCTGATCCCCACCCCAGTTAACCCCTTCACTCCCCTGTCACAATGTCATTAGGTACAGTATACATTTTTTACTGATCACAATGTATTAGTGTCACTGGTGATACTAGATAGCGTTAGTGTAGTGCCCTGGGGTTTAGTCAGGTAGCTCCTCACCTAATTCCTTGTCAGTAGTAGCTACTGTAGATAGTTATTAGAGATCCATTGATTTCTTCCTAAGTTTGGCCTTGTTGTGCTTTTCTCTTCTGCCACTAGGTGGCCGGGCACTTGAAGGCATTAGATGTGAGAAGAACATTTCAAGGTCGACTTATTGGTATATGGGATAGCTCAGCCAATGGGCAGGGGTTTCCTTGAATCCCTTAGCCTACTGGGAGAACCTATATATTCGGGTGGAGTCAGGTGATCTATGTTCTGTACCACCCAGACTGCCGTCTGGGTGGACGTGTGTCGCCAGAGATTGAGCCTATCCTGGGGGCATCTGGCTGCCAGGCTGTGTGAGGGCCTATCCAGAAGTAAGAGGGCAGTGCAGGGTTGGGACTGCGGCTTGCAGTCAAACCAAAAGTGACAGTTCTACCGGCGGGAAAACCTGTCGTGGTCGGAGGGAGAAGGGAAGCTGTCGCCACTAAGGGCCCAACCACTTTTACCAGGGACCACAGTGAGTAACTGAAGTAAGTACCGGAGCAACATTCTCACCGAATGAGCGCGGTAGAGAATCAGGAAACTTCAGGTGGTGATCAAGTCAGGGACCCAACCAGCTGAGGTGTCACTTGCAGAGCAGCCTTGTGTGTCAAGCCAGGGATAGAGCCGGTCAGCAGGGTTGAAGCTTGAGAGGTATCTGGAGTGCCAAGATAGGGACCCATCAGGGAAGCGTGGGTGACGCTTGAGAGAGATACCACCATAAAAGCCTTGAGGAGCTCACAGGATTCAGTGTCAGTGAATCAGAGAGTCCAGTGAGAGACTAGGAGCTCAAGGGGCTGAAGAGCTACAAGTGGACATTGTAGTGAAGCTAAGAGAACTGTTGAACTTTGCGTTAGCAACTGTAAATACTGTTGCCATAGGAGACAGCAAACCTGCACGCGCAGAAGTGGCACCTTGCTGGGGCCTTTCCCTGTACGGCTGTCTTCCTATTGAAGTCTCGGAGTCTGCCTATTCAAATTGAAACTACTTAAGGGTGCCCCGGCCCTAACCCAGTTTCCCTTGCAAAATATAAAAAGGACTGTTAAAAGAAATAAAACCTCTTTTGTATCCAAGAAGTGTCTGGCACCCAATGACTTTCACCATCTTTGCACCCATTATGCTTCACAACCCACTACATATTGAAGGATGTCAGCGGTCTGTGGCCTCAAAGGTTCTCATTAGACTGGAAGAGGTTAGAGATTCTGCTACATTAGCATCAATCCCAGTTATGCTGTGTACACACGACCGGACTTTTCGTCGGACTTAACTCCGAAGGACTTTTCGACGGAGTTCTGACGGAGTTCCAATGAAACGGACTTGCCTACACACGATCACACCAAAGTCCAATCGTTTCGAACGTGATGACGTACGAGCGGACTAGAATAAGGAAGTTCATAGCCAGTAGCCAATAGCTGCCCTTGCGTCCTTTTTTGTCCGTCGGACTAGCATACAGACAAACAGATTTTTCGATCGGACTTGAGTCCTTCGGAAAGATTTTTAAAGTCCACCGGCTCTGGCGTCCTCCCCACTATGTTCCCTATTCCTGGAACCCACACCATTCTCGGACGGTTTCATCTGTGATTTCATCTCCCCTTGGTGTGCCATCTGGACTACTGCAAGAGAGAGCTTGCTACAACTCATCCATGTCGGACGGGATGTGATGCCAAGCATATATGGACTTGCTGCAACCTGTAGTCCTCCTTCCTCTCTTCAACCCGGAGATGTACCTGTATTCCACATCTGTGTTTTATGTGAGTGGATATTGCTTTTATAATTAAATTGTTATTGATACATACTCAGTGGCGCCCCCTCTTCCTTGTTTCTTTCTCCTAGCTCATTGGACCTGGCTTCTGGTCCTTTATGGTGGCAGACATACTAGACTCCTTGTATACACATATACTGTATATATCTATATATATATAGTTTGCCATTGGACTATTAGGAACAGTTGACTGAGGTACCTTTGCATTGCGCCTTTTTTACTTGTTTAATATTTCTAAAGTCCGACAGATTTTTTGACAGGAAAGGTCCGATGAAGCCCACACACGATCAAATTGTCCGACGGATTCGTTCCGTCGGACCAGTTCGGACGAAAAGTCCGGTCGTGTGCAAACGGCATAAGTATCAGGGTTCCCGCCACATAGTCCCTAATAAAGTTTAACCCTCTGATCGCCCCCCAGTTAACTCTTTCACTGCTCTCTCACAGTATCATTAGTACAGTGTACAGATCTTTTTTCTGATCACTGTATTAGAGTCACGGGTGACGCCAAATAGCGTTAGAATCAGTTAGCGTCAATCCCAGATAGTCTGCCACATATTCATGATCACATTTAACCCTTTGAATGCCAGTAACACACACACTATAAACCTCCAATAATAGTATAGTGTCTTAACGGATCAATATCTTTGATCAGATCAAAACTATACTAATCTCCCCAATAGTATAGTGTCCCCAAAAATGCAGCTTTAGCAGGATCAGCCCCGACACCTGCCAGTACCTGCTTTTAGCCCCTCCCCCCAACAAGTGCAGTGTCAGTAGATCACTGTCACTGCTGATACACAGTACACAAAACCACAGCGTTAGCAAGATCAGGCCTGATCTCTGCTAGCACTAGCAGGTAAATGTGTAGCGGTTCAAACAGTCCCTTACAGCCAGGTGCTTTTTTTACCTGTGAGTTGCACTAGGTACCTGTAAATTTAGTGGCCTAAATCTCCAACAACGGGTAAACAAGTGAAGAGACCTACAGGATTCTGAGCATGACCGATGAGAGCGATGAGTAAGCCTCGCTGTCAGAATCGGGCTCAGAATACGAACCTGTAGAGAGCAGTAGCACCCTGACAGATAGCTCAGACGATGAAGTAGTGATCCCTGCTAAGCGTCAAGCGTACCCAACCCCATGTCCAGGTTGCTGAGGTGGTACAATCGTATGAGGATTCCCGTGTGCAGCAGAGTGTCAGTACAAGTGCCGCTCTACCTTATAGTGAACTGGCTAGCATCAGCGTTTTAGTAGATCTTGGTCTTAGATAACACTGCAGTAACACTTGGTGATGTGGTGAGTCCCATAAGTGCTTTTTAAGCTGGTGCGGTGGCTAGCACAACTAGTGTCCCACAGCCACTAAGAATTAGAACACAGGCCCTTCCTGATGCGCTTGCAAATCCTAATTGTCAGCCCACAGATTCTGTAGTGCTCCTACTTTCCTCATTCACTGCATGACCCGGAATTCAGGTGGAAACAGCAGATTTAACTCCCCTTGGTTTTTTAGAGCTTTTTTCACAGAAGATCTGTACGTATCTATTGTGCACCAAAGCAATTTACATGCCAAGCTGTTTATCACCGCAATCCCAAATGCAAACCTTTCCAGACAATTTGCATGGAAACGTATCCCCGAATTTAAAACTTTTTTGGGCCTAACCCTCAACATGGGCATTACTAAACAGAATGAGTTGCGGTCACATTGGTACACAGACCCAAATCATTATATGCCCATGTTCTCTGCTGCCATGACCAGGGGTAGAGAAAATAATGTGATTTATGCATTTCAGCCACAATGAACTCTGTCATCCTCAGTGTGACCCTGAATATGATCGGCTTCACAAAATTCAGCCCCTCGTAAATCTCTTTAACCAAAAATTTACAGACTTGTATATGCCCCAATAGAATGTCTGCATAGATGAGTCTCTCATAAATTTTTCTGGCTGCCTTGCTTTCAAACAGTTTATTCCCAGCAAGCATGCCAGGTATGAGGTAAAATGTATAAGCTCTTTGAGAGGGCAACAGGCTATACATGGACTTTCCTGATTTACAAGGGAAAAGATAGTCACTTGGAGCCCCGCGACTGCCAAGGCTACATAGGGAGCAGTGGCAAGATTGATCAGGACTAAGAGAAAAATAATCTGCCCACATTACATCGAGACCAGAAAAGTTCTGTTACTGCAGATTGGGCCACTATTTATTTGAAACTCTGTGTTTTTTCTGTGCAAGCCCACGGTAGCTTTCTTGCAGAGTTCATATATGGGGTTGATCAAGGCTTTTCTTCTCAGAAAAAAGGTGTAGGAACTCCCCTCCCCTCCTAGGTCATGCCCCTACCTTCCCCCTCCTAGGTCACGCCCCTAGAACCCCCGCAAGCCACCCAGTTCAGCGAGAGAAAGTCAAGTCCAGCAAGAGACAGCCCAGTCCAGCCACAGTTAACAGGAGAATAGCGAGGAGGAAGATAGGCTACCTACCCACACCAGCCACCCAGGGCTATCTCTAATATTGATTGGACCATGGGCAAAAATTTTCTTTGGGCCCACCTGCATGCAATTTTGCTCTCCACCTTCTGTAAACTTACAATAAATAGCAGCTAAACTCAGCTTAGTGTAACAGATCAGGCAGCAATTGTGATTGGTTGCTAGAGGTTACAGCATAACATTACCACTCACTGATTAGTTGCTAGAGGTTACGGCACAACATCCCTAGCCCCAGAAACCAGACGGTGATGATCAGTGGCAGTGGGGTGGGGGTGGGGTCGAATGGTATTAATGGCAGGACTTGGGGGGGTGAGGTGTGATCATTGGCAGTGCTGGGGGGTTGATGGAATCAGTGTCAGTGCTCGGGGGATGGGATCAGTGGCAGTGCTGGGGGTGGGATGAGTTAAGACAGTGCTGGTGGGATGAGTGGCAGGGCTAGTGGAGAGATGGGATCAGTGGCAGTGCTTGGGGGGTGGAGGAATCAGTAGCAGTGCTTGGGGGGAGAGATCAGTAGCAGTGCCTGGAGGGAGTGGGGGATTAGTAGCAGTGCTTGGGAGGGGGGATCAGTAGCAGTGCTTGGGGGAGGGGGAATCAGTAGCAGTGCTTGGGAGGGGGGAATCAGTAGCAGTGCTTGGGAGGGGATGGATTAGTAGCAGTGCTTAGGAGGGGGGCATCAGTAGCAGTGCTTGGGAGGGTGGGGGAAATCAGTAGCAGTGCTTGGGAGGGGAGGAATCAGTAGCAGTGCTTGGGAGGGGGGAGCAAATAATTATCAGTGCAAGGGAGGAGGGGGATCAGTAGCAGTGCTTGGGAGGGGGGGAATCAGTAGCAGTGCTTGGGAGAGGGGGGAATCAGTAGCAGTGCTTGGGAGGGGGAAATCAGTAGCAGTGTTTGGGAGGGGGCGGAATCAGAAGCAGTGCTTGGGAGGGGGGAATCAGTAGCAGTGCTTGGGAGGGGGGTATCAGTAGCAGTGCTTGGGGGGGATCAGTAGCAGTTCTTGGGAGGGGGATCAGTAGCAGTGCTTGGGAAGGGGGGGGGTCAGTAGCAGTGCTTGGGAGGGGGATCAGTAGCAGTGCTTGAGAGGGGGGAATCAGTAGCAGTGCTTGGGAGGGGGGAATCAATAGCAGTGCTTGGGAGGGGGGAATCAGTAGCAGTGCTTGGGAGGGGGGGATCAGTAGCAGTGCTTGGGAGGGGGGATCAATAGCAGTGCTTGGGAGGGGGGATCAGTAGCAGTGCTTGGGAGGGGGAATCAGTAGCAGTGCTTTGTTGGGGGGAATCAATAGCAGTGCTTGGGAGGGGGGAATCAGTAGCAGTGCTTGGGAGGGGGGAATCAATAGCAGTGCTTGGGAGGGGGGAATCAGTAGCAGTGCTTGGGAGGGGGGATCAGTAGCAGTGCTTGGGAGGGGGGATCAGTAGCAGTGCTTGGGAGGGGGTGGGGGATCAGTAGCAGTGCTTGGGAGGGAGGATCAGTAGCAGTGCTTGGGGGGGATCAATAGCAGTGCTTGGGAGGGGGGATCAGTAGCAGTGCTTGGGAGGGGGAATCAGTAGCAGTGCTTTGTTGGGGGGAATAAATAGCAGTGCTTGGGAGGGGGGAATCAGTAGCAGTGCTTGGGAGGGGGGATCAGTAGCAGTGCTTGGGGGGATTAGTAGCAGTGCTTGGGGGGGGGGGTCAGTAGCAGTGCTTGGGGGGGGAAATCAGTAGCAGTGCTTGGGGTGGATGTGATCAGAAGCTGGGTGCAGATCAGTGACACTCACTTGTCCAATCAGTTCCCCCTGACTGCATGTGAGAGGGAGAGAGGTCCTAGCGAGGTCACAAAGATGGGGAGGGGGGGAGAGAGAGATACCCAGTACCTTCCATAGGAGATTCATGCTGACCAGCACCTCACCATTCTCCTTCTGGGTGAGGTGCTCTGCTCCTTCCAGCGGAGTCCCGGACTGCATGCGCATCCCGCTGGTCCTCGGGGAGCCTGATCCACCTGTCCTCCAGCCCGCTGTCAGTGCTGGAAGTGGAGAAGAGGGTGGATAGCAGTCCCTGGTCACCCCGAAACATCGCTCACACACAAAACAAGTTTTCGGTGTCGGTCGGTCTGTATTGAGAGGCGGAGTGGAGTGCAGATTATTCCGCTCTCATGGGCTGCAGCTGTTTGATTCCCGAGCGACTGCTAGTGCTCTGGTGAAGGTTCCCGAGATGAGGTAGCTTAGCGGTGCTTGGGGGGGGAGGTAGAGGTGCCCCAGTGGCAGAGAGTGCTCTGGCAGAGGTGCCCCAGTGGCGGGGAGTACTCTGGCGGAGATGCATCCATGTTTGATCCCTTCATGGCCGCCAGTGCCTAATTACAGGCGGCAGCGCAGCAGGCTTCACAGATTTGGACATGGGAGTGCTCTGGTGGAAGTGCCGGAACAGCGGAAAAAAAGCCTGGGGTTGATACAAATATATATAATTTTTTGACCAGTGAATATTCCATTCATGTATATTGATACATACATATACATATACATACAATGTTGTGAAAAGTATTTGCCCCCTTTCTGATTTTTTATTTGTTGCATATTTCTCACACTTAAATGACTCAGATAACCAAACAAATTTTATTTTTACACAAAGATAACCCGAGTAAATACAAAATGCAGTTTTTAAATGATGGTTTCATTTATTAAGGCAAAAAAGCTGTCCAAACCTGCCTGGTTTTATGTGAAAAAGTAATTTCCCCCTAAACCTAATTTCTGGTTGTGCCACCCTTGGTGGCAACAACTGCAATCAAGCGTTTGCGATAACTGGCAATGGGCCTTTCACATCGCCGTGGAGCAATTTTGGCCCACTCTTCTTTGTAGAATTGTTTTAATTCAGTCACATTGGAGGGTTTTCCAGCATGAACGGCCTTCGTAAGGTCATGATACAGCATCTCAATTGGATTTAGGTCTGGGCTTTTACTAGGCTACTCCAAAACCTAAATTTTGCTTTGTTTGAACCATTTGGAGGGGGACTTGCTGTTTTGTTTTGGATCATTGTCCTGCTGCATAACCCAAGTGCACTTGAGCTTGAGGTCATGAACTGATGGCCGGACATTCTCCTTTAGGATTTTCTGGTAGAGTTCAGAATTCATGGTTCCATCAATTATGGGAAGTCATCCAGGTCCTGAAGCTGCAAAGCAGCCCCAGACCATCACGCTACCACCACCATGTCTGACTGTTGGTATGATGTTTTTGTTATGAAATGCTGTGTATTTTTTATGCCAGATGTAACGGGATGCACACCTTCTAAAAAGTTAAATTTTTGTATTATCAGTCCACAGAATATTTGGCTAAAAGTCTTCGGGATAATCAAGATGTTTTTTGGTAAATGTGAAATGAGCCTTTGTGTTCTTTATGGTCAGCAGTGGCTTTGGCCTTGGAACTCTCCCATGGATGCCATTTTTGCCCAGTCTCTTTCTTATTGTTGAATAATGAACACTGATCTTACCTGAGCCAAGTGAGGCCTGCAGTTTTTTAGATGTTGTTCTGGGCTCTTTTATGGCCTCCTGGATAAGTCGTCGTCATTCTCTTGGAGTAATTTTTGTAGGCCACTCCTGGGAAGGTTCACCACTGTTCCAAGTTATCTCCATTTGTAGATAATGGCTCTCACTGGGGTTCACTGGAGTTCCAAAGCCTTAGAAATGGCTTTGAAACCCTTCCTAGACTGATACATGTACATTACTTTGTTTCTAATCTGTTCTTGAATTTTTTTAGATTGTGGCATGATGTGTAGCTTTTTGTGCTCTGTTAGCGTGCTTCACTTTGTCAGACAGCTTCTATGTATGTGATTTCTTGATTCAACAGGTCTGGCAGTAATCAGGCCTGGGTGTGGCAAGCGAAATTCAATTTAATTCAGCTTTCCAAAAAATTGTGGTTAATCACAGTTCATTCATGATTCAGCATGGGAGGGGACAATTACTTCATAGGGCCAGGTAGGTTTGAACAGCTTTTTTCCCCCTAATAAATGAAATGATAATTTAAAAACTGCATCTTGGATTTACTTGGGTTATCTTTGTGTAATTAAGGGTGAGAAATATGCAAAAAAAAAATCAGGAAGGGGCAAAAACTTTTTCACAGCACTGTATACGATATATATATATATATATATATATATATATATATATATATATATATGTATATATATGTCTATCTATCTATCTATCTATCTATCTATCTATCTATCTATCTATCTATCTATCTATCTATCTATCTATCTATTTATAATTTTTTTAGAATACGTTCATCAGGATGTCAGTTTTTTACACCAACCACAGCATACTTCTATATAATTTCCTTGGGAAAGGCCCTGTAGTGGGTAGGATATGATCATACAGATACACAATGTTTGTAGCATATTTTATTTGGTTGCATCCTACTCAATTGATGATTTATATTGTAGATGTGCATGTGCCCCCTATGTTCCTCATGCCCAGTAGGTGTAATCCCGTAGGCTTGCTTTTTGGACCACCTGTGCCTTCTTGGCACAGTACAAATTGCAAAACTACCCAGTTTTGGTGTTTTTAGTTTGCTCTGGTTATATACAACTTCTCCATTCAAGGTATGATTTCCATGACTAATGAATAGTCAATGATGTGATATGTATATGTACAGATTCATTTATGCAAATACTCTAATTTGATATATTCTATAATTCAGATGTCTGTATACCCCTGAGGAAGATTAGAACTAGCACAATCGAAGCACATCTAGGTTTCTCCGAGCAACAACACTGAGTTGTAATTTTCATGTATATATTATATGCCAGTGTAATTAGGACATTCTTCTTGTATGGAGATCATGCATACCAGAGCCTATATTTTAAGCGGTGTTGAACTTAAAGTGATTGTAAGGGTAATTTTTGTTAAATACCAAACATATCATACTTCCACTGTGCAGCTCATTTTACACAGAGTGGTCCCGAACCTGCTCTTCTGGGGTCCCCCAGCGTCTCTCGCGGCTCCTCCCCGCATCAGATAACCCCCTGGGAGAAGTGCTCTACCAGAGGATTACCTTGTGGGCACGCTCCCGAGTCCAGCATTCAGCATCCATAGAGGCCAAATGCAGGACTCGGCCCTGCCCCCCCCCCGGCGCCCACGTCATTGGATTTGATTGACAGCAGCGGGAGTCTATGGCTGGCAATCTATTCAATCAAGAGTCAGGAGCCCGTGGATAGAGAGACAGCACGTCCCCGCTGACTGAATGAAGTGGCTCAGGTAAGTAAAACAGGGGGCTGGGGGGCCGGTGACTGCCAGATGTTTTTTCACCTTAATGCATAGGATGCATTAAGGTGAAAAAACACGAACCTTTACAGCCCCTTTAATGCTATTTTGTACTAATAAAAAAATATTTTAAACCAATCTAAGGTTCAGTATGATGCTCTTTTTTGCTGCATAAAAGCCCTTAGAAGCACTTTACTGGTCTTGTTAGATTGTTTGGGACTTGGTGTCACCCTTATCCTGAAAGGGGTACGACTTGTACATGGACAATTTTTTACAAATGTGCCACTTTTCAGACACCTTTTTGAATTAGAAATTGGCTGCTGTGGCACCGTGCAACCTAATCGCCGGGGTTTTCCCTAACGGCTTGTAAATACCTGAGTGGGGAGAGAGCCTGCTTGAGAAATAATAAATTGCTTGCAGTGAAGTGGAAAGACAAATTGAATGTTTTCGTCCTGTCTTCCATTCATGCAGATATGACAGTTCAAATTGCAATGACGACTGGTGTTGAGAAGCCCCTCTGTGTCCATGACTACAACCTTAACATTGGAGGGGTGTACTTCAGTGACCAGATGATTGCACCGTACTTAATTTTACATAAGGATAGACACTGGTACAAGAAATTGTGTCTGTATATTTATTCCAATTGGCTGTGTTCAATGCTTTTGTACTATACAAAGCGTCAGGAAGAAGTGGAGCCTTCCTAAAATTTCAGAAAGGAATCATCACAGCCCCTATGTATCCAGAAGGTGCCGTGGTCCAATTTCCCAATCCAGATGCAGTGAGCCGGCTGCATGAGAGGCATTTTCTGGATGTCCTCCCTTTCCGTCGCCACCACACACTAGTGGAGTATTAGTATAGGACAGAAAATGGCACAGTGTAGGGCACACATTCACACGGGGTCTTGAAAGATGTTAGTCAGGAAACTAACATCACATTTTGAGAGACCCTAGCCTAGAAAGTTTACAGTTTTTTACAGTTACAGGAAAGTTACAAAAAAGTTGAAAAAAAAGTAAAAAAAACATAAAAAATTAAAAAGTAAAAAATAAATAAAAATAAATAACAAAAATAGTTGTTGTTTTATTGAGTTAATGTCCTGTTTCTGTTATTTTGTTTTATTGATTACCGTTGTTTGCTTTGCAGGAATGCCATTCAGATGTAGCACTGATCTGTTTACTCTGACAGCAGCAGGATATGCTTTCAGAATACATACATCAGTGATTGCAGCGCTGTAGGAGATTTCTCCACCGCACTTAAAAAAAGAGTGTATATGCCCAAGCATGAGGGGCCTGGGGTGGTCAGTGGGCGAATTGTCCTTATGCTTTGGCATATATATTTTACTTTTTTTTAGCACAGATTGCAGTAAAAAAAAGTTGTTTTATTGAGTTAAAATTTTATTGGTACTGTGTTTTATTGTTAACTGTTGTTTGCTTTGCAGGAACGCCATTCAGCTGCAGCACTGATGTGTTTATTCTGACAGCAACAGGGTTTGCTTTCAGAATACATACGTCAGTGATTGCAGTGCTGCAGGGGGAGATTTCTCTACTGCAATTAAAAAAAGAACGTATATGCCGAAGCATAGGGCCTGGGGTGGGCGGATTGCTCCCTATGCTTCAGCATTTTTTTTACTTTTCTTTGCAGAGATTTCTTCATCCACATCAATGTGAATAGAGGAATCTGTTACATTCTCTTTTTTCGTTCAGCCCACAGGCTGCATGAAAAAAAAAGAACATTACAACATATGCCCAACAAGGACCAGCAATATATTGCTACGTCGCTGGACTTTGAGTGGTTATACCGGAATGATGCCTGTAGGTGTAGGCATCATCTTAGTATTGTGGTTTTTTTCTGCTGGCTGTCAGCTTTCATGTAATAAGCTGCTAAATTGCTTTTACAAGCAGTGGGAGGGGATGCCCCCCTCCTGCCACCTTCCACTGATTTCTTGGGCTCCCCTGTCCCCTTGGGGAACCCGAGAATGCAGCTGACGATTCTTCCAGCTGACCATAGAGTTGATCAGAACCAGGAATGGCTCCAATTATCTCTATGGCCTAAGAAACCAAAAGCTATAAGCATTCATTACTTCAGTTTGACCATTTTTAAAATGGGAAAGCAGCTGATCATACCGATCTTGGTGTGGTCAGATGGCTTAAGAGCAGAGGAGAGATCTAAGGTCTAATAGACCCCAGATTTTTTAGAAAAGAGTACCTGTCACTGCCTATTGCTATCAGAGGGGATATTCACATTCCCTGTGATAACAATAAATATGATCAGAAAAAACGAAACAAATGACAGGGAAAAATGAAATAAAAAAGCAAAATAAACAATTAAAAAAAAGCTGAAGGCAAGCATCAGACTTGTGTTGTATGTAAACAGCAATTGCACCATGCATGTGAGGAATCACCGCAAACATCAGATTGAGGGCAGTCATTTTAGCACGAGACCTCCACTGTAAATCTAAAGGTTACCTGTAAAGGCTTTTAAAAAATGTATGTATTTGTTGCCGCTGCACGGGCGTGTGCGATTTTAAAGTATGTAATGTTTGGTATCCATTTACTCAGTGTAAGATCATCTTCTATATCTTACCAAACAATTGGCCAATATATTGTGTTTTTGTGCATTAACCACTTAAGGACCAAGCCTATTTTTCCAACTCGGTGTTTACAAGTTAAAATAACTTTTTTTGCTAGAAAATTACTTAGAACCCCCAAACATTATATATATTTTTTTCAGATACCCTAGAGAATAAAGAAGCGGTCATTGCAATACTTTATGTCACACCGTATTTGCGCAGCGGTCTTACAAGCGCAATTTTTTTTATATTGTGAAAGATAATGTTACGCTGAGAAAATTTATACCCAACATGTCATGCTTCAAAATTGCGCTCGCTCGTGGAATGGCGACAAACTTTTACCCTTAAAAATCTCCATAGGCGTGGTCTAGGCCTAGAATTATTGCTCTCGCTCTAACGATTGCGGCAATACCTCACATGCATAGGCATATGCATTCGCCTCTGCGTGTGAGCTCGGCGAGACAGGGCGCTTTAAATAATTTTTTTTTAATTATTTATTTTACTTTTTATTTTTACACTGTCCTTTGAAAAAAAAATTTTTTACCGACAGCTCCAGTAAGCGGCGGAGATGACTGGAGCATGGCGGAAGGCCATCTCCTGCCCCTGATAAAAGTGATCTCAAGGCGAATCCAACGCAGAGACCACTTTTATCCTTAAAAATACTGGGGTTATGGCAGCTAGCTGCTTCCATAACAACAATATTTAACATCAAATTAGCGACGTATAATGACAGCAGCTGGTCCTTATGTAATTAAAATTCAAAAAAGTGTATTTTTTCTAAAAAAATTGCGTTTAAAAAATCGCTGCACATGTAAACAAAAAGTGTCAGAAAAGGCTTGGACTTTTCTGTGTGTCTTGGTCTTTTAATTGGTTTAGAAGAGTACATTATGTGTGGCATAAGCTTCTAATGTTGGGCATAATATGCCAGGGCAGTTCAAACACCTCCCAAATGACCCCTTTTTGGAAAGTAGACACCCCAAGGTTTTTTCTGAGAGGCATGTTAAGCCCATAGAATATTTAATTTTTTGCCACAAATTTCTGGAAAATGACAAAAAAATGTTTTTTTACACAAAGTTTTTACTTAAATTATATTTATTGCTCACACATGCCATGTGTATATGTAGAATTACACCCTAAACTACATTCTGCTGCTTCTCCTGAGTATGGGGATACCACATGCGAGAGACTTTTTGGCAGTCTAGCCCCAAAACCCAGTCACCCAATCACTGCCTTCAGGCTTTCTAAGGGTGTAAATTGGTCATTTCACTATTAGTTTCGGAGGCCCTGAAATGCCAAGATAGCACAACCCCCCCCCCCCCCCCCCCCCCGAAATTACAAAAATGAGATCTGCAAAATACTCACAATACCATACCTCTTATAAAATTCCTTGGGGTGTCTACTTTCTGAAAAGGAATAATTTGGGGGAGGGGAGTTGTGTTAACTTGGCATTTCAGGGCTTCCAAAACTGTGATAGGTAGTGAGGAAGGGGAATTTACACCATTGGAAAGATTGAAGGCGGTCATTGGTTTTTGGCACCCGTCCGTGGCTAGGATCCTAAAAAGTCTCACACATGTGGTATCCCCATACTCAGGAGTAAGCAGCAGAATGTATTTTGGTGTGTAATTCCACATATACCCATGGCATGTGTGAGCAATATATATCATGTAATTGGCAAATTTGTGTAAAAAAAAATGTTTGTGTCATAAACTTGTGGCAAAAAATAAAATAAAATATTCCATGGGCTCAACATGCTTCTCAGCAAATAGCTTGGGCTGTCTACTTTCCAAAAAGGGGTCGTGGGGGGGGGGGGGTGAAATTAGCAATTTACACCCTTTGGAAGCCTGTGCGCGGCTAACCTCCCAAAAAGTTTAAAACTTGTGTTATCTCCATACTCAGGAGAAACAGCAGAATGTATTTTGGGTGAAATTCCACATATACCCATGGCATGTGTGAGAAATATTTCATTTAAGTGACACCTTTGTGTAAAAAGAAGAAAAAAAATTCATAGTTTTTCAGAAACCTGTGGCAAAAATATTCCATGTTCTCAACATGCCTCCCAGAAAATAGCTTGGGGTGTCTACTTCGCAAAAGGGGTCATTTGGGGATGGGGGTGGGGAGTTGTGCTATCCTGACATTTCAGGGCCTCTGAAACTGTTATAGGTAGTGATGAAGTGAAATAAGCAGTTTACGCCCTTTGAAATGCTGAAGGCGGTGATTGGTTTTCAGAACCTGTATGTGTCTAGACTCACAAAAAGTCTCACACATGTGGTATTCCCATACTCACGAGACGCAGTAGAATGTATTTTAGGGTATAATTCCACATATACCCATGGCATGTGTGAGCAATATATCATTTAAAGAGGTTGTAAGCCTCCATGGGGAATTTTTACCTATAGGTAATTGTAGAAAAAGGCTTACCTATAGGTACTGTAAATATCTCCTAAACGTGTAAATGCCCTGACATTTTAGCACCTCAAGAAATGTGATAGGCAGTCAGAAAGTAAAAGCTGCGTAAATTCAAGTATATATAAAATTGTTTGTAGACATTATCTTAACTTTTCCGTAAATCAATCAATATACAATTATTAGGATTTTTACCAAAGAACATATTTTGGCCTAAATGTATGATAAAATATGAATTCATTGGATAATTTTTAAAACAAAAAGTGGTAAAGATAATTTTTTTCAAAATTGTTGGTCTTTTTTTGTTTATATATCGCAAAAAATAAAAATCAAGTAGCGCTATGCCAAATAGAAAAAAATGTTCTAGTCAGGAAGGGGGTAAAACCTTCCAGAGGTCACGTGGTTAAATAACTAGGCTGCAAGTTGAATGGAAGGAGCCCCAAGGTGATATTCTCTGAAATATTGCCTGTGCCATGCCCAAAACAGGAAAGACGGGGAGCTTAGAGAAATGAATGCATGGCTAAAGACCTGCTGTAAAAGTAGAGGATTTGGGTTTCCAGAGCAATGGGGTGAATTTTCATTGGGGTACAATCTATAAGCTAAAGATGGTTTGCACCTAAATGAAAGAGGGTATGCTGTGCTGGGGAGAGATTTATGGGAAGGATGGAGGAGTATTTAAACTAGGATTGAGAGGGAATGGTGAATTAGATTATAATTTATGCAAAATGTGACAACTTATTAAAGTGTTTGTCCATCAATGCCAGAAGTCTGCTAAGCAAAATATGTGAGTTGGAAGCTTTGGTGAACAAAGAGAACTATGATTTAATTGGTATTGCTGAACCTTGGCTTCATTCTTTACATGAATGAACGTCCGAGAAGAAGCTACGTCATTGTGTCACGGCGAAACGTGTTGACGTCACTACGCAGCCTGTCCGAGGGAGCTGGAGGCTCCGATGAGCCGGTGTATGGAGAGGAGAGGACCAGAGCTTCTGATTAGCTTTTGAGCCTTCGGTAAGCCGCACGGATCGGCGCTCTAAATGAACTGGACTATGGGTAACCAACAGGTGTCAGTGAACCTATCAAAGCGGCGGCACGAGATGTTATCCTCATCCCTAAATCAGTAGACCAGCATATGAACGCGAAAGAGTTATCTGAACTACGATAACAGCACGGACTACAGGGAAGCCACTTGAGGACGGCTCCGTAATGTATGGATACTATTGCTATCATACTCCACTGTGATAATATCTTTAATCGCCTGTCAGCTCACAAGACCCTGTGTTGGAATCCCACTTGTTAGTTCTGAATGGCCGTTCAGTACTAGGACTGTTAACCCTTTACCTGGACACTGGAACAATTACAGACCCTACAACCTCAGTACTGCCCTATTACCATCATTTGATAATAAATTCCAGATTGATAATCATCTAATACGTACTTTGTGTGGGGCCTAGGACTGCTTGGTGCCTCATTTGAACACTAGGAGTGTAATTATGCACCCAATGGTATTTTTCTAATGATCTGGTTCTTCATATAAAGGTATTACCGGAATTGTGATTAAGGGAGTAGGACGGCACCAGCACTCTTTCCTCTAATCTCTTTACCCTCCTAATTGTCTAAGCTCTTACCTGATCCCTTCCAAATTTGCATCTTAGCCCCACCTAGCACTAATAGCTTGTGAATGGCCCCACCATATTCAATTTGCTAAGAGTCAGGAAGGACTGAGACAATTGCTCAGATTAGGCTAGCGGGATTATTGTTACATGTAAGTTTTGTTTGTTTGTCTGTGTCCGCAAGGTTTGTAGCTACTGGCAATAATTTTGCAATAACATTAACTATGTGCACCTTATGTTTTAAAATTAATAAACTGTAATGCTTTTTAATTAATTGTACCCCTGTTTATTCTGTTGCATAAAGTAACTCCTTTCGGGGCCCGTCTCTAAACGGGCTGTTTTACCATACCCTTTTCCCCTTCCTTTCCTTTTTTGTGGTCTATACATGCATATGGTTACAGCAACAGTACCGTAATTGGTACAGGGTTGAGTATCGGTCATTATTACCATACGACCAGATACAGGTGAATACTTGCGCATTTCCATCCCCCCCCAACCCTTTCCCTATACCCCTTTGTGATTCATTCTTTACATGACTGGGCTAACAATATTTTTAACTATGCTCTCTTTTGGAGAGACATGGTAAAACGGAAAGATGGCGGTGTCTGTCTCTATGTGAGAAGTGATCTCTAAGGAAGTGTGAAAGAGGACCTAGTTGAAGGAGAGTGTGATGAGGCTGAAGCATTATGGGTAGAACTGCATATGGGTGCATGTACTACAAAGTTAATCATTGGAATTTGTTACAGGCCACTCAGTGTTAATGAGGAGGTAGAGACTTAGCTTCTGGCACAGATACAAAGGACTGCAAGAGCTGGGACAGTGATAATAATGAGGTATTTTAACTACCCAGAGATTGGCTGAAGTAATGGCACAGCAGGAACATTTAACCACTTCAGACTCGGAAGGATTTGCCCCTTTTCTGATCAGAACACTTTTTGCGATTCGGCACTGCATCTCTTTAACTGACAATTGCGCGATCGTGCAACGTTGCACACAAACAAAATTGACGTCCTTTTTTTCCTCACAAATAGAACTTTCTTTTGGTGGTATTTGAACACCTCTGCGGTTTTTATTTTTAGAAGCTATAAACAAAAAAAGAGCAACAATTTTGAAAAAACTCAATTTTTTTACTTTTTGTTATAATAAATATCCCCCAAAAATATTTTAAAAAACAATTTTTTCCTCAGTTTAGGCTGATATGTATTCTTCTACATATTTTTGGTAAAAAAAATCACAATAAGCGTATATTGATTGGTTTGCGCAAAATTTATAGCGTCTACAAAATAGGGGATAGTTTTATAGCATTTTTATTCTTAGTAATGGCAGCGATCTGCAATTTTTATTGTGACTGCGACATTATGGCGGACACATCAGACACTTTTGATACTATTTTGGGACCATTGTCATTTATAGAGTGACCATTGCTATAAAAATGCACTGATTACTGTGTAAATGACACTGGCAGTGAAGGGGTTAATCACTAGGGGGCGATGAATGGGTTAAGTGTGTCCTAGGGAGTGATTCAAACTGTGGGGGGTGGGCTTCAACACACATGACAGTGATCACTGCTCTCGATGACAGAGAGCAGTGATCTGTGTCATGTCACAAGGCAGAACGGCGAAATGCCTTGTTTATAAAGGCATCTCCCCGTTCTAACTCTCCATGACACGATCACGGGCACCCAGCGGACATGGAGTCTGCGGGACCCGCGGTCATGGTCACGGAGAACGCAAAAGGCACGCGCGTGCCCGCAGCACCGCTTCTTAAAGGGGACGTACCTGTACGCCCTTTTACCCACCCGTGCCATTCTGCCGACTTATATCGTCGTGCAGCGGTCAGGAAGCGGTTAAAGGGCAAAAATTTATAAACCTGCCACAAGACAAGCAAAAGAGAGGGGCAGTGGGACTTTAAATGAGGCATGGGTAGGTCTTTGAAAAAGTCTAGGATACCTTATGTTAAATTAACTATCACCACCCCTTAAGGGGCTTAAAAGCTGTATAGCCATAGAGAAATGCTAATCAAAGAAATGCATAGACATCAATTCATGAGTAATATAATAATAATAATAATATAATGCATCATAATATACAATACATAAATCATGCACATCGAGGCACAATAAAAACAAAGGTCGGGATGAGCTGGCAGTTCATTCCACACTTTTTTCTCAGGAGGAGAGGATATATGGGTCTTCATCCACACCTCAGGTAATCAGGCTGTTTCTCTTCATTATCACACACCTATTCACATCATGCTTGATTTCTCTTTACACAGGTGTGCATTATTTATTTATTTATTTTTATGCCTTTCATTTAAATACCAACACATTGGCAACATGCTAGTATACATTATTTATATATATCTTTTGTTTGTTGGTTCTCACCACCCAGTTATTTTTGGGGCAGGTGTCAGACATACACTCTAGTGCCAGCTTGGTTTTACATTTTACTTTCCTTCATTCACAACATTGTTCTATATTTTATTTTTTTATTTTTATTTTATTTTTATTTTTATTTTATTTTTTGACACACTCATCCCCATCTCTTTGTTACACATCTCCTCCTCATTATTCTTTTTTCTTTCATTTATTGCAGAACTTCATCTGTGGCCCATACATGTATGCCTCCTACTTGGGAAGTGTGTTTTGGCTGTCTGGCTCTCTCCCTGGCTGCTGTATCTCTCTACCCCCTCTCCGATTCTCCAGCCCCCATGGAGACTTTCGGTTTGGGGGTTAGCCTTGTGTGTCCTTGGCCTCAATCCCGGGGGAGACAGCTCTCTCAGGGCCACCTTCATTATTCCACAATTGGACTGTTGGGTTATGTACTGGGTTGTTGCCAAAAGGTAATGTGTATTTATATATTCTAAAATACCTGCTTTACCTTGTGTAAGCATGATTCTAATTGAGACTTCAATGATCTATTTATTGATTTGTTTTATTTATTTTTCTAGTCATCTCTTGATGCATCCCACTCCTGATGATTGGCTTTAAACGCCATGAAACGCGTAGAGTCTACACTCAGGGTTGCCATTTCAAGTTTGGTTCATCCATGAATTCTATCATATACCATTTATACTTACTAACATTGTTATTCGGAATACCTTGTTCACCTTTTTTGTATACCCATTTTAGAACTGTGATTGCTTGTATCAATTATTTTCAAACAGCGTTTATAAACAATGTTTCTATCAACATGACTACTATTTTTATTGTGCCTCGATGTGCATGATTTATGTATTGTATATTATGATGCATTATATTATTATTATTATTATATTACTCATGAATTGATGTCTATGCATTTCTTTGATTAGCATTTCTCTATGGCTATACAGCTTTTAAGCCCCTTAAGGGATGGTGATAGTTAATTTAACATAAGGTATCCTAGACTTTTTCAAAGACCTACCCATGCCTCATTTAAAGTCCCACTGCCCCTCTCTTTTGCTTTTTAATATATATACAGGGATGGAGACATGGTTATGGTAATTGTGGGGCCCAATCAGGTCAACTGCTTTACAATATGTTTATTTGGGTGGAAGACACCCGTTTCCCTCTTTGACCTGTCATGCCCCACTTCACTAACGCAACTACTTAATCTGGGCTTTTAGTCCCAAGAGCTATTTTTACGCTGGCATCCGCTTTCTTACTTCCTCTTCATTTGGTCCATTCAGTAACCTACTCGTTCTCTGGATCACTGGCTATTTCAATTTAGTCTCTACCCTCTGTTAGTTCAGAGATACAGTCCACTCTTTATCTCTTCCTTTTGTTTTTTCCATTGCCTGTTTGGCACGCCCCACCCACAGGGTGGGTGGTCCTTTTTGATTGATCTCTCTTCCCCCGGGGTTGCGATGCGCCCAGCTCCTTCTCCCCCCACCCATCTCTTCAGCGATGGGGGCGGGGCTGGATCTTGGCGCATCGGCGTCATGCCCAGCATGCCGCTGGTGCGGTGTCCTTCCGACGCCGACCTGCGTTTATGCTCCCTCCATCTCACTTAGGCTTGATGGGCGGGGATGAACTGCTGCTGAGATCTCTGTGCCTCAGTTGGTTGTCTGCCCCGTCTATTTCTTTGGCCAAACGTGATTGCATGACGTTGGCTGGGACACGCCCCCAGGCTGAGGATACAAAGGTCGGGATGAGCTGGCAGTTCATTCCACACTTTTTTCTCAGGAGGAGAGGATATATGGGTCTTCATCCACACCTCAGGTAATCAGGCTGTTTCTCTTCATTATCACACACCTATTCACATCATGCTTGATTTCTCTTTACACAGGTGTGCATTATTTATTTATTTATTTTTATGCCTTTCATTTAAATATCAACACATTGGCAACATGCTAGTATACATTATTTATATATATCTTTTGTTTGTTGGTTCTCACCACCCAGTTATTTTTGGGGCAGGTGTCAGACATACACTCTAGTGCCAGCTTGGTTTTACATTTTACTTTCCTTCATTCACAACATTGTTCTATATTTTATTTTTTTATTTTTATTTTATTTTTATTTTATTTTTTGACACACTCATCCCCATCTCTTTGTTACACATCTCCTCCTCATTATTCTTTTTTCTTTCATTTATTGCAGAACTTCATCTGTGGCCCATACATGTATGCCTCCTACTTGGGAAGTGTGTTTTGGCTGTCTGGCTCTCTCCCTGGCTGCTGTATATCTCTACCCCCTCTCCGATTCTCCAGCCCCCATGGAGACTTTCGGTTTGGGGGTTAGCCTTGTGTGTCCTTGGCCTCAATCCCGGGGGAGACAGCTCTCTCAGGGCCACCTTCATTATTCCACAATTGGACTGTTGGGTTATGTACTGGGTTGTTGCCAAAAGGTAATGTGTATTTATATATTCTAAAATACCTGCTTTACCTTGTGTAAGCATGATTCTAATTGAGACTTCAATGATCTATTTATTGATTTGTTTTATTTATTTTTCTAGTCATTACTTGATGCATCCCACTCCTGATGATTGGCTTTAAACGCCATGAAACGCGTAGAGTCTACACTCAGGGTTGCCATTTCAAGTTTGGTTCATCCATGAATTCTATCGTATACCATTTATACTTACTAACATTGTTATTCGGAATACCTTGTTCACCTTTTTTGTATACCCATTTTAGAACTGTGATTGCTTGTATCAATTATTTTCAAACAGCGTTTATAAACAACGTTTCTATCAACATGACTACTATTTTTATTGTGCCTCGATGTGCATGATTTATGTATTGTATATTATGATGCATTATATTATTATTATTATTATATTACTCATGAATTGATGTCTATGCATTTCTTTGATTAGCATTTCTCTATGGCTATACAGCTTTTAAGCCCCTTAAGGGGTGGTGATAGTTAATTTAACATAAGGTATCCTAGACTTTTTCAAAGACCTACCCATGCCTCATTTAAAGTCCCACTGCCCCTCTCTTTTGCTTTTTAATATATATACAGGGATGGAGACATGGTTATGGTAATTGTGGGGCCCAATCAGGTCAACTGCTTTACAATCTGCCACAAGACAATTGGATACAGTGGCGTATCTAAGGTATTGCAGCCATGGCAAGTGCCATGGGCCCCATGGAGGGAGGGGCGGCAAAAAAGCCGCCCCACATGAAAAAAAAACCTCACCTGTCCTCCCGCCGCTGCCTCTCGGCTCTTGTGGTCACCTCCCGCACTAATATAGCCCCCGGCCAGCACCGCGGATGGACTGCTGGAGCACGGCGCGGCACTTGCTAATAATTACTTGGCCTGGGGAGGGGAGCGACAGGCGTCCCCATGACAGCCGACGATGACTGGCCAGACCAGGTCCACATAGGGTAGAGTGACTGCCGGAGGCAGAGCCTAATGCTCCGCCTACCCTCCTCTGCGCGGCATCATCTTCTCTCTCCCCAGAGCAGGGACTGTGACGTGAGGAGCAGGAGAAAAGACCAGAGAAGGAATGGATGAGGGGGAACCCTGGGCCAGGCAGCAGCAATTTTAGCAGCCTAGCAATAGCAGGTACACCGTACTACTTCTTGATCTTGATCATCATAATGTGCCATTGTGCTTGTGTGCCAATTGCCAAGAAGAAGCAAGCAGCCAATCAAATATAGTGCTCAATGGATTAAATAAATATGCATAGCCATTGCTATAGATATCATAACTAAAGTGTAATAAAGTGATTTGTGCAGCAGCTGGTTCTACTTAAAAGTAGTACCTGCTGTTGCACAAATCACTTTATTACACTTTATTTATGATATCTATAGCTATGCATATTTGTTTAATCCATATTGAACACTATATTTGATTGACTGCTTGCTTCTGCTTGGGGCTGGCACATACGCACAATCGCACATGATGATGACTTAAACGTTTAAGTCATCATCATGTGCTATTGTGCGTGTGTGCCAAGCAGCAGAAGCAGCCAATCAAATATAGTGCTCAATATGGATTAAATAAATATGCATAGCCATAGATATCATAAATAAAGTGTAATAAAGTGATTTGTGCAACAAGCTCATTAAACAGTCCACAATCAGTGAAAGTTCATGTACTGTAAACTTTACAGTACATGAACTTTCACTGAATGTGGACTGTTTAATGACCAGGGGCGGACTGACCCAGTGGGCACTCGGGCACTGCCCGAGGGCCTGGGGCCATTAGGGGGAGAGGCTCTGCAAGACTGCAACACATACAGTCTAGCATGTGCAGTGGCTGTAATAAGACCTCTCATGGCAAACTGCTCTCCGCCGGGCCCTCTTTCCCTCCCATCGACCCAAGGTGCTTGTACTGTACATTACATCACCTGGGACAGACGAGAAGAGAGGAGGGGCCGGCGGGGAGCAGCATGCCATGAGAGGTCTTATTATTACAGGCATCAGGTGAGGCTGTGTATTTTTTATTTTTTACAGGAGTCTAGAGACACCAGGGCCGTCACCATGGGGGGGGGAGGGAGGGGCAGCCAGTACAGATGTAGGTGGCCTGGGCCTGTAGGGGGCTTAATTGAAAGATTAAAGAGCTTGACTTGTAGTTTTGGGATGGTTTTCAAAGGTTTTTACAGGGGCGCAGTTTAAGTGCTTGCCATAGGCGCCATTTTCACTAGATACCCCTCTGATTGGATGGTACAGTTCATAGAGGCCCCAACTAGAAATGATACTCTGTTGGACCTGGTAATCTCAAAGCATGCAGAGCTTATTACTAATGTTCATATGAAAGAACATCTGGGTAGCAGTAACCATAACATGATTTCATTTAGTGTAAGCTGTAAACAACAAGCACATACTGGAAAGATAAAAGCTCCCTAACAACCAGGAGCAAGCTCTCACATTTAGCAGTAATAATAATTCCCTGCTAAATGTTTCACTTCAAACTGCATCTGGAGGTTTACTTGGGTGAACATCCATTCACACAGAAATCTACATAGGCTTTAAAGAATGCAAAGGGCTCTCTCATATTACTGTCCATGCTGGTTGAATGCTCTTACACGAAAATGTCAGGCTATTTTCTCTATTTCTGAATGTTAACTCTCATGGTAGAACGTTCTTAGGGTTATTTTTCTCTTAATGTGTTACTAAACCCACAACAGTAAAATCAGTCTGTATATGCAGTAAAGCATGCTTGTTATACTCACTGTGGAATCTAAGGTGTTCATCCTTCACATTGTGTAAAAAGGCTGTTTGATCCGGTCTTCTCTGATCCTCCCCTTCTTTTACTGTCCCCAATCCATCTGCTTATAGCACAGACCCCTAGGAGGCACTCTGCACATGCCCCCTTTTTTGAGGGGAGGGTGTATGTTATCAGTACAGGCCAATCAACACTGTCCAGACAGAGGGTCAGGGGTCATGCAGCCTCATAGGGCAGTCAGAGGAGAATGAAAACTCCTCCTACAAGCTTTAACCACTTGACAACTGAGCACTTAAACCCCCTTCCTAACCAGAACAATTTTCAGCTTTCGGTGCTCTCACATTTTGAATGACAATTACTCAGTCATGCAACACTGTACCCATATGAAATTTGTGTCCTTTTTTTCACACAAATACAGCTTTCTTTTGGTGGCATTTAATTACTGCTGGGTCTTTTATTGTTTGCCCTATAAATGAAAAAAGACCAAAAATTTTTCTTTGTTTCTGTTATAAAATTTTGCAAATTAAGAATTTTTCTTCATAAATTTTGTCAAAATTGTATACTGCTACATATCTTTGGTAAAAATTTGAAAGTTATAGAGTCCACAAGCTATGGTGAAATCACTGAAAATTGATCACACCTGAAGTACTGATGGCCTAGCTCATTTCTTGCGACCCTAACAAGCCA
The DNA here is from genome assembly GCA_037952835.1 of Lithobates septentrionalis. Lineage (NCBI taxonomy): Eukaryota > Metazoa > Chordata > Amphibia > Anura > Ranidae > Lithobates > Lithobates septentrionalis. The sequence continues at coordinate 4,283,735 of JBBDGP010001113.1, forward strand.
GGACAGTACAAATACCCCCCAAATTACCCCTTTTTGGAAAGTAGACATTCCAAGGTATTTAGAAAGAGTCATGGTGAGTTTTTTGAAGTTGTTATTTTTTTCCACAATTCTTTGCAAAGTCAAGATTTGATGTGAGACTTTTACACACCGTGGCCACATACAGAGGCCCAACATGCAGGGAGCACCATCAGGTGTTCTTGGAGCATAAATTACATATCTAATTTCTTGACTACCTCTTACACTTTTGAAGGCCCTGGAGCACCGGGACAATGGAAATGCCCAAAAAATGACCCCATTTTGGAAAGAAAACTACCCAACGTATAATCTATGAGGCATATCGAGTCTTTTGAACATGTAATTTTTTTCTACAAGTTTTTGGAAAATGTGGAAAGAAAATGAAAACACATTTTTTGTACACAAAGTTGTCCATTTATACAATATTTCTAACACATAGCATGTACATACCAAAAATTACACCCCAAAATAGATTCTCCTACTCCTGAGTATGGCCATACCACATGTGCGAGACTTTTACACAGCCTGGTCACATACAGAGGCCCAACATGCAGGGAGCACCATCAGGCGTTCTAGGGGCATACATGCATACATTTCAAATATAATTTGACTACCTATTACACTTTGAGGTACTGTAATGGCATGGATGCGAACTGATGTGGCATGGATAAGCCATGGATAGGGATGGCTAAGCATGTTTGAACCATGAATGTGGATGGCTGAGTATGGCTGAGTATGGCTGGGTATGGATGGGATGGCTGGGTATGGCTGAGTATGGATGGGATGGCTGGGTATGGCTGGGTGGGTATGGCTGAGTACGGCTGGGTGGGTATGGCTGGGTATGGATGGGATGGCTGGGTATGGCTGAGTATGGATGGGATGGCTGGGTATGGATGGGATGGCTGAGAATGGATGGGGTGGCTGGGTATGGCTGAGTTGGGTATGGCCGAGGATGGATAAGTATTGTTGAGTATGGCTGAGTATAGGTGGCTGAGCATAGATTGATGGATGAGTATTGCTGAGGATGAATGAGTATTGCTGAGTATGGATGGATGCATGGATGGATGGATGAGTATTGCTGAGCATGGAGGAGTATTGCTGAGTATGGATGAATGGATGAGTATTGCTGAGCATGGATGGATGGATGAGTATTGCTGAGCATGGATGAGTATTGCTGAGTATGGATGAGTATTGCTGAGCATGGATGCTTAGCATGAATGGATGGATGAGTATTGCTGAGCATGGATGGATGGATGAGTATTGCTGAGCATGGATGAATGTTGCTGAGTAGAGATGAGTATTGCTGAGCTTGGATGAGTATTGCTCGGTATGGATGGCTGAGCATGGATGGATGGATGAGTATTGCTGAGCATGGATGGATGAGCATGGATGGATAGATGAGTATGCTGAGTATGGATGGCTGAGCATGGATGGATGGATGAGTATTGCTGAGCATGGATGGCTGAGCATGGATGGATGGATGAGTATTGCTGAGTATGGATGGCTTAGCATGGATGGATGAGTATTGCTGAGCATGGATGGCTAAGCATGGATGGCTGAGCATGGATGGATGGATGAGTATTGCTGAGTATGGATGGCTGAGCATGGATAGATGGATTGCTGAGCATGGATGAATATGGATGGTATGGATGGATGGATGGGTGAGTATTTCTGAGCATGGATGGGATGGATTTGTTGAGTATTTTTTGAGTATGGATGGGATGGATGGGAGAGTATTTCTGAGCATGGATGGGAGAGTATTTCTGAGCATGGATGATAGAGTATTTCTGAGCATGGATGGGATGGATGGATGGCTTGAATGGGCACAGATAAGCGCTGAGAGCAGTACACATCCTGCCCACAGCGCCTGCTGCACCCGATCTCTCCCCTCGCTCTGTACCAATGGGTACAGAGAGGGGAGAGAGGAACCGGATGTGACGTCGGTTTGTTTACACGTGTGTGACGCTTCTGTTCAGGTGACAGCTCTTATATAATGGAGGGCGGGGCCACCCGGTGACCCCGCCTCCCTCTGACGCACGGGGACTTCCCTATGGCTTTCCCCGTGGTGTCAGAGGGGGGCGGGGTCACCGTTTACGTAAACAGATGACTCCACCCCCTCTGACAACATGGGGCAAGCCATAGGGAAGTCCCGTGCTTCAGAGGGGGGCGGGGTCACCGGGTGGCCCCGCCCTCCATTATATAAGAGCTGTCACCTGAACAAAAGCGTCACACAGCAGGAGGCTCCCATTGAGGAGGATCGGAGGACGAAGTGGAGAAGAAGAAGCCGGAGGAAGATGCTGGATGAGAAGACCGGAGGAAGAAGCGGAGGAAGATAGAGGAAGAAGCAGGGAAAGAACAAGATGGAGGAAGAACAAGAACACCGAAGGAAGACCAGAAGAAGATGGAAGAAGAAGCAGGGGAAGAAGAAGACATTAATAAAGTAATTGTCAAAAACCTTCTATTGTCTTTTTTTAACATTTTTGACACTTTTCTTGTGAAATGGTAGGGGTACATATGTACCCCATTACCAATTCACGCGGGGGGCCGGGATCTGGGGGTCCCCTTGTTAAAGGGGGCTTCCAGATTCTGATAAGCCCCCCGCCCGCAGACCCCCACAGCCACCGGACAAGGGTTGTGGGGATGAGGCCCTTCACCCCATCAACATAGGAACAAGGTGCTTTGGGGGGCTACCACAAAGCACCCTCCCAATGTTGAGGGCATGTGGCCTGGTACGGTTCAGGAGGGGGCCTGCCAGGTTGCGAGCTTGGATAAGGGTCTGGTATGGATTTTGAGGGGGACCCCCGTGCCATTTTTTTTTAAAATTTTGGCGCGGGGTTCCTTTAATATCCATACCAGACCTGAAGGGCCTGGTATGGAATTTGGGGGACCCCCATGCATTTTTTTTAAAATTTGGGTTCGGGGTTCCCCTGTGGGTGAATCCCATGCCGTTTTTATCAATTAACTTTTATGTGTATTGCCGGGACCAACAAAGCCATAGGGAAGTCTCCGTGCGTCACCGTGGTGGCCCCACCCTCCCTTATATAGGAGCTTTCACCTGAACAGAAGCGTCACACAGAACCCCAAACCAAAATGTAAAAAAAAATGTGTGGGGGTTCCCCCAAATTCCATATCAGGCCCTTCAGGTCTGGTATGGATATTAAGGAGAACCCCATGCCAAAATGTCAAAAAATGGCGTGGGGTCCCCCTCAAAATCCACACCAGACCCTTATCTGAGCACGCAACCTGGCAGGCCACAGGAAAAGAGGGGGGGAGAGAGGGCCCCTCCCTCCTGAACCGTACCAGGCCACATGCCCTTAACATTGCAAGGAGGCTTTGGGGTAGCTCCTCAAAGCACCTTGTCCCCATGTTGATGGGGAGAAGGGCCTCATCCCCACAACCCTTGCCTGGTGGTTGTGGCGGTCTGTGCGCTGGGGGCTTATTGGAATCTGGAAGCCCCCTTTAACAAGGGGACCCCCAGATCCCGTGTAAAATGTAAATGTGTAAATTTAAAGGAATATTACACTTTTAATGTTTCACTTTAAGCATTATTAAAATCACTGCTCCCGAAAAACGGCCATTTTTGAAACTTTTTTTGCATTGATACATGTCCCCTGGGGCAGGACCCAGGTCCCCAAACACTTTTTATGACAATACCATGCATATAAACCTTTAAAATTAGCACTTTTGATTTTTCATGTTCAAACACATTTTTTGCCTGTTCGCATGTTCTGGTGCGAACCAAACGAGGGGGTGTTCGGCCCATCCCTGGTGCTGGGTTTAGTAACACTTTAACTTTAAGAGAGCACATTTTCCAAGGGGGAGGGCTGCTCTCCAAATCTTAGATTGGGAGGTAATATCAGCACCAATGAACACAGAACAGAAATCAAAATTCTTCAAAAGGACTGTATGTAAACACACAGAAAAATATATTCCCATGGGAATCAAGTTGAAAAGGTTAAAAATAAAAGCTATGCAGCTCATGGCCAAAGTTAAAAAAGCTAAAAATGATAAAAAAATATCTTTTAAAAAATATAAAAATGAAGGAACACTGTTATCATTTAAATGTTCCAAGAAATATAACAGAATACGTAAAAAGTAAATCAAGGCCACAAAAATTCTAAATGAAGGACAGATGGAAAAAGAGAGTAAGACAAACACAAAGAAATTCTTCAAATATATTCATAGTAAAAAAGTCAGGTCTCAGCATGTAGGCCCTTTACAAAATAATCTAGAGTAGGTGACTGTGGACAAAGGGAAGGCAAATTTAATAAATACCTTCTTAACTCTGTGTATACAAAGGAGCATGAGGAGCTCATGTCCAAAATGGGGATGATATTGACACAACCCCAAATGATCCTCGAATGGCTCACAATTGATATGTTCCAGAAATATTTAGACAGAATAAAGGTAAATAAAGCACCTGGACAAGATTAAATACACCAGCGGATCCTAAAAGAATTGAGATCTGTCATTTCACAGCCATTTTTTCTAATTCTTAGGGACTCTTTAGTGACTGGCATAGTACCATTGGTTTGGCATAAGGCCAATGTGGTGCCTATGTTTAAAAAAGGGTCAAATCCTTACCAATAGTGTTGGGTGAATGGTTCAGGCTGAGCAAAAGTTGGGCCCGAACATTGGCTGTTCGCCTGTTTGGTGAACACCTGAATTGTCAGGGCATTCAACCATTTCTTTGGCCTGCTAAATGCCCCACAATGCACTGCATGCTGTACAGTGCATTATAAGCCCTGTTTGGCTGAAGCAATGAAGGCTTCACCCAAGCTGGGCACAGAGCACTGTCAGAGCCATGATTGGAGAAAGTAATGATGACTTAGTCCAATCATGGCTCATTGCTCATAGACCCACCCCACACTATAAAAGGTTTCTTCCCAGAGGAGCCATTTGCAGTGTGATATTTGAGTGAAGAAAGCTAGAACAGAGCTCTGTTCATTGCTAGTGTCAGTGTAGTGTGAATATAGTGAAAGTGCAGCATCAGTGTATTGTGTCCATGCAGTTTTACTGTAGTATCAGTGTAGTGTCAGTGTAGTGGGTCTGTGCAGTTTTACTGCAGTATATTTAAGTGTGTCAGTGTAGTGTGTCTGGGCAGTTTTATTGCACTATATTGAAGTGCGTCAACTGCCATAGCCTCAGCATCATGCATGGAGAAGTCAGCGCAGTTATTTGAATACAGCATCAGACACTTGCTTCTTGACGATGCACAGGCATTACTTTATTCTGATGTTGGTTCTGACTCTGAGGTTGATGAAGGTAGAAACATGAGCCTACAGAGAGGGGAGAACACTGATGAATAACAAATTGGCAGTCATGTTCCCCCAGCCACAGAACACACAATAGGAGAGAGAGGAGGAGGAGGATTCTGGCGGTTTCTGGCAGTTTCTGAGGCATTGAAGCAGAGGAAGACATACGTCAAACAGTAAGAGATGGTTTTCCATCCACAGAACCCTTGGAAGTTATACGTGACTGGGAGGAGGCAGTTCCAGATACTGTAATCCTCAGTGACCCAGAGGAGTCTGCTTCTCATGCCTCCGCAAATTTGAGGTGCACGGGCTCCCTCATGTTTCTAAGCCTGCGAAAGGACCCAAGAATATGTCACGTAAAGGGAAAGGATAACTATTGGTTGGCAACCCTACAGGACCACCGTTATAAGGGGTAAGTCTCAGAACTAATCCTGTCCCCACAGAGAGTGCAGAAGATTAAATCTCTTGAGGACACCTTAAAGAGGAGTTTATCAAATGCTTTTCCCAACTCTGGTAGGTTACATTGTCATGGAAAACTTAGTTTTGAGGCTTATGTTGGTCAAGAGAGAAGTGGTGGAGAAGGCGGCCGCCAAAGTGATGCTTTTCTGAATTTATTTAGTCGTTGCCGCCCAGGGCTGTCAGCTTCCACATCCTATCGGCAACATCTGCATCATATGGTGGACGATTATCTAGGGATGAAAACTGAGATGGAGAGCTTTCCAGTCGACAATCCACTGGCTTACTGGGTCATGAGAATAGACCACTGCCCAGAACTTGCCCAGCATGCTATTGAGCAGCATCCAACATGCTTTCTGAATGGGCATTCAGTGCTGTTGGAGGTTTTGTTACTGATCATAGAACATGTCCGTCCACAGACTCTGTGGACCGTCTGACTTTTATCAAAATTAATCAGTCCTGGATTACCAGCAGCTATGATGCCCCTGATGTCGATGTGGCCGATTAAGTATTTTTGGGATGTGGAATCTCTGCAGGACTTCTAGGCTGCCCATTGTTGTGGGTGTTGATGTAATCTGGAAGAATGTTTTTGGTGTAGGTTTCATGGGCATAATTTACGTTCAAAGAACAATTTTTCCACACCTGTTTGACAGGGACTGTATTTTTTTTCCCCGCTGCAGCAGATGGGGCAGATAAATTTGCCGGCTACAGTTTACAGCTGGTGGTATGCTGCTGGCAGATATGCTGCAAGGACCTGGGACACCCTGCGCTATACCATCATCCCTGTCAGTGGAGGTTGCTGATCAGTAAGTAAGGAGGAGGGACAGATTTGTGCCCCTTTTGTGTGGCTTTTAGGTGCTCTTGCCAGTGGGCTGAGTGGTGGGAGGTTAAATGCCTTGTCAAGCATGTGGTACCCAAATGGCTGGTATTTTTGCCACGCTTGATTCGCTTGAGACATTTGCAAATAGCAACAGTGCGATCAACTGCACATGTATTAAAAAAGGCCCAGACAGCTGAGCTGTGGGAAGTGGGCCAGGAGATAACAGCCCCACAATCTGATGGAAGAGGGTGGCTGCTCTCTGCTCTTCCATAATGGCTGCCTCATTGGGGTTGTGCCTTACCCTCACTTTCCTCCTCAGATATTTCAGGCATCGAGTCAGTGTCAAGTGTCAAGTCGAGTCAGTGACCTCATCATCATCATCTCCTCCATCCTCTTTACCAATGGAGACAACTTGGAAATACGCTGTGGCTTGGGGAACATGAATGCCAATTTGTGTACCAGTGTTCTCCCCTCTCTGTAGGGTCATGTTCCTGCCTTCCTCAACCTCAGAGTCAGAACCAATATCTGAATTGAGTAATGGCTGTGCATTGTCAAGGAGCAAGTGGCTGACGTTGGGTTCAAATAACTCCACTGACTCCTCCATGCCTGATGCTGGGGCTATGGCAGGAATAGCTGTGGACATGGAGGCAGGTTTTGCCACTCTGGCAGCTGCATGGAACTGCATACTAGTCTTTGCTTGGGTGACGGAGGATGAGGACTGTTTAGTAAGGCAGCTCACCACCTCCTCTGCATGCTGTGGCTGGATAGCATGAGCAACATCACTAAACAGAGGAAATGATGCCCTGCCTGAGGACTGGCCACGTCCACCTTTGCCTATGGACACATACGCTGCCGGCCCCCTTACATTGCCATGGGAATGTCTGCCTTTCCTTGTTGTCCTCCCAGAAATGATGGGGGGTGGGGGTGCTTATTAACAAAATGTAACAAAGATGTGTAAATGTGTAGGTGGATGCACTTTAATCAATGGAAAGTGGTGTTTGGTGCACTTTAATTTGAGTATGCACAACACAGACACACTCCACAGATACACTATAATATACTGCAATATACTGCGTCAAACGTGCAGTGACGCACAGAACTATATGTCATTAAACTTGCAGTAACGCACAGAACTATATGGCATTAAACTTGCAGTAACGCAATGAAATATATGGCGTTAAACTTGCAGTATTGCAATGAAATATACAGTGTTAAACTAGCAGTAAGGCACAGAACTATATGACGTTAAACCTGCAGTCACGCACAGAACTATATGGCGTTAAACTTGCAGTAATGCTCAGATCTATATGGTGTTAAACTTGCACTAACGCAATGAAATATATGGCGTTAAACTTGTAGTAACGCAATGAACTATATGGCGTTAAACTTGCAGTAACCTAGAGAACTATATGGTGTTAAACTTGCAGTAACACACGGAATTATATGGCGTTAAACTTGCAATCAAAAATATGACTTTAAACTTGCAGTAACACACAGAACTATACTCACACTGACTTAACTATACCTACATTCACACAAATGTAAAGATGAATGGTGGTTGCACTGCACTCACAATGACTGAACTATCCCTACATTGACACTAATGTAAAGATGAATGGTCGCACTAGACTTACACTGAACTATCCCTAGATGCGCACTAAACTGATATTCTACACTGACAAAATAATCAGAATAGCATACTATAGCACACTAACTGTCTAATAACACTGAACAGAGCCTTATTCTATCTCTCTCCACGCCGCTATCACACTACAAATGGCCGCTATAGAAAGAATACTTTTATATTGTGCGGCGGGATTAAGAGCAATGATCCATGATTGGATACAGTCATCATGACTACATCCAATCATAGCTCTGACAGTGCTCTGTGCCCTGATTGGGCAAAGCTTTCATTGCTTCAGCCAATCAGGGCTTTCAATGCACTGTGCGGTGGCGCAGTGCATTGTGGTCGTTCTGCAGGCCGAACAAGCGGTCAAATGGTCAAACGACCCAATATTTGGGTTGTTTGGGGAACTTCTGAACAGCCAATGACAGCCAAACTCATGCTCGGGTGAACCGTTCGCCCATCCTTACCTCCCATTTTGTCACAACGTGACAATTTAATAATCCTGTCTCCAATATGCATCATCCTGGACTGCTTTCCTATAAATGCATTGGTCATCTTTATAAGCATGTATATAAATATAAAACCAATATATTTTTTGCCGCTGCATCTCCATACAGCTGGTGGTGATGATGTGAGATTTGTGAGCTCCACCCCCTCCTCCATGCCCTCCTCTGTTGATTGGTCATATGACCACCAGTACCCCCTAAGCGTTCACGGGACCATTCAATGAGTCAGGCTAAAAGATGCCATGCAGTGGTCTGTCTAGGGGACAGGAGCCACACCAGAGCAGAGATTATTTCAGCTCTGCAGGGGCAGGCCCAGAGGTGGTTCAGGTCACATTAGCTTGAGTCAGGAATTGTGGTGTGCGATAATGGCACTAACCTCCTGTCAGCCCTTTGACAGGGAAAGCTGACACATGTGCCATGCTTGGCACATATCCTCAATTTTCTGGTGCAGCATTTTCTAAATAGGTACCCAGGGTTGCAAGATCTTTTAAAGCAGGCCAGAAGAGTATGTAACCAATTCAGGTGGTCATACACAGCCAGTGTTCAGTTGGCTGAAATTCAGCAGGAATTCCACCTGCCTGTAGACTGCCTGATTTGAGATACACCCATCAGGTGGAACTTGACTTTGGCAATGCTGCAATGGATGCACATGCGGCAAAGGGCTATCAATGAGTTCCTGTGTGAGTATGGCACAATGACAGGCTCAGAGTGGCTTTCTTCCCCATGCCAATGGCTGCTAAAAAGGATGCACGCAATGTACTGTCACCATTTGAGGAGGCGACAAGGATTGTGAGCCATGACAATGCATGCATCAGTGACACCCAATAGTTCTAAGCCAAGTATGCCTAGGGGGTGGTGACTGAAAAAGCCTTGGAGATAAAATACTTCTTAAAGTACAAGCATATCTGCTAGAAAACCTACAACTATTAGAGAGGACAGCAGTGAGAGCTTACAGCAATCAAAACAGGGATATATTTTGGGTAGTATGCTATCGTGAGCATTTTAACTCTCTCCATTATATTTTATTTAATTTGAAATAAAATATATACTTTTTTAAGACATTTGTATATTTTAGTGTCTATAAAGTCATATAACAAATACACTAACAAATTTTGCTATAAATTTGGAGATGTGGCACTGTTTTAACTATACCCGCATCCACAGCACCACCTTGTGTGGATGCAAATATAGTCTTTGGTAGGTTAGAGTCTCATGGAAAAGTTAAATCTGAGGCTTCTGTTGGTCAAAGGAGGAGCCGTGGAGAAGGAGGCCATCTCAGTGATGCATTTCAACATTTTTTTAGTCCTCGATGACCAGGGCTGTCAGCTTTCACATCCCATTGGCAGCGTCTGCATCATATGGTGGGAGATTATCTAGGGGTGAAAACAGACATGGTGAACTTTCCAGGCAATGATCTATTGGGTCAATGGGTCATGAGAATAGACCACTGGCCAGAACTTGCCCATTATACAATTGAGCTGCTGGGCTGCCCTGCATCCAGCACAGTTTTGAATGGGCATTCAGTGCTGCCAGAGGCCGGCTGACATTTATCAAAATGAATCATTCCTGGATTAGCAGCAGCTATCAAGCCCCTGATGCTGATGTTGCAGATTAAGTGTTTTTGGGATCTGGAATATCTGCAAGACTGTCTAGGCTGCTAGCTTTGTGGGTGTTGATTTTATCTTGAAATAATTTTTTGTATAGGTTTCATGGTCAAAATTAACACCCAAGTTTTTCTGCACCTGCTTGACAGGTGAATCAAATTTCACTTTTTTACAGCAAGGCCAATTCTTGCTTTCATCAAGAGTTACAGGTGAAGGCACCACCAACACCCAAAGCCCAATTTTGTTGCAACTGTGTGACAGGAGCATCAAATTTAAATTTTCTACAGCAAGGCCAATTCTTGCTTTCATCAAGAGTACCTCTAGAAGGTTATGGGTTGAAGACACCACCAACACCCAAAGACCAATTTTTCTGCAACTGTGTGACAGAAGCATTAAGCTTCAGTATTTTACAGCAAGGCCAACTCTTGCTTTCATCAAGAGTACTTCTAGAATTTTATGGGGTGAAGGCACCACCAACGGTCCAGCATAAACACATGAGGGATTATGTCCCTGATGCATGCATTGTCACAGCTCACTATCCTTGTTGCCTCCTCAAATGGTGACAGTGCAGTGCATGCATCCTTTATCAGCAGCCATTGACATGGGGAATAAAAGCTGAGCTGCCCTGAGCCTGTCCTTTTGCCATACTCACACAGGAACTCATTGACGGCCCTCTGATGCAGGTACAGCCATTGCAGCATTGCCAAAGTTGAGTTCCACCTGGTAGTCATGTCACAAATCAGACGGTTTACGGGCAGGTGGAATTCCCGCTGAATTTGAATGAAATGGCTACACCTTGCACACCTGGGTACCTGTTTAAGAAATGTTGCACCAGCAAATTGAGAACATGTGCCAGGCATTGTGCATGTGTCAACTTTCCCTGTCAAAGGGCGGCCAGAAGGCTAGTGCCATTATCACACACCACCATTCCTGGCTCAAGCTGCCATGGCGTGAACCACCTCTGGGCCTGCCCCTGCAGAGCTGAAAAGTTCTCTGCTCTGGTGTGGCTCCTGTCCCCTAGACAGACCAGCTGAAGCACTGCAGTGCATCTTTTAGCCTGACTCATTGAATAGCTCCTTGAACGCATAGGGGGTAGAGCTGGTTCATAGGACAATTCAGCAGAGGAGGGCATGGAGGATGAGGAAGAGGAGGGGGTGGAGCTGACAGATCTTGCATAATTACCACTAGCTGTATGGACATGCAGCGGCAAAACAAGCTCCAGCACTGTCCTACATCCTTCCTAGTGGCAAGCAGAGTTACCCAGTGTGCTGTTAATGAAATATATCGTCCCTGACCATGCTTGCTGGAGCATGTGTCAGCAGTAATGTGGACCTTGCTGCTGACTGCCTTGCCCAATGATGCCAAAACATTGGCTTCCACATGATGGAATGGCCTTACGTGAAAATAAATAGAGACTGGGAACCTGCTATTGTGATACAGCACATTCTGAAAATTCATGGAAAGGGCAGAATCCACCAGATGGAAAGACAGGAGTTGTAAAGCCAGCAATTTGGACAAGCTGGAATTTAGGCACTGGGCATGTAGGGGGCAGGGAGTGCATTTTTTTGTGCTGCAGCAGCTGGGGCAGAGAAATTTGCCTGCTATACTCTACAGCTGGGGGTGTGCTATTGTCAGATGTGTTGCAAGGACCTGTGACACAATTTGCTATACATAGTTACATAGTAGGTAACATAGTAGGTAGGTGAGGTTGAAAAAAGACACAAGTCCATCAAGTCCAAACTATGTGTGTGATTATAAGTCAGTATTACATTGTATATCCCTGTATGTTTTGGTCATTTAGGTGCTTATCTAATAGTTTTTTGAAACTATCGATGCCCCCTGCTGAGACCACTGCCTGTGGAAGGGAATTCCACATCCTGGCCCCTCTTACAGTAAAGAACCCTCTATGTAGTTATGGTTAAACCTATTTTCTTCTATTTTAATGAGTGGCCACATGTTGTGTTAAACTCCCTTCCACAAAAAAGTTTTATCCCCATTGTGGGGTCACCAGCATGGTATTTATAAATTGAAATCATATCCCCTCCCAAGCGTCTCTTCTCCAGAGAGAACAAGTTTAGTGCCCGCAATCTTTCTTCATAACTAATATACTTCATACCCTTTATTAGCTTTGTTTCTCTTCTTTGTACTTGCTCCATTTCCAGAACATCCTTCCTGAGGACTGGTGCCCAGAACTGGACAGCATACTCTAGGTACGGCCAGACCAGAGTCTTGTAGAATGGGAGGTTAAATATCTTGTTAAAAAAATCAACTTTGGTTGTTCGGATGTTCTGCAAACACTGAACAATATGCAGTGTTCAGGGCAAATTCGAAAGCCGCCGGAACACCGTTAAAGTCTATGGGACATTAACATGAAAAATCAAAAGTGTTAATTTTTTTTTCAGTTTTAGATTTTTATTGATTTTAAACATTTACAAGGTCATGAAAATGAAAGTTATATCATATACAGACCAAGACATATTCATGAATTAAGGATATTATCTTACTCATACAAAAACTTGCTGCAAGAGACATCTGTCTGATTTAGATACCTGTGTGTTGACCTTGTAGGAAACAAACTACATCTAACAAAAGAATAAACTAAAAAAGCAAACAAATGGATAACCTTAACCAGAACAGGTACACAAACAAAAAAATTGTGTTACTACATCAATAGCAACCATTAGCTACAATTAGTAGCTCTCATCATTTATCTGTAATCTGTGGTTTGCTTGCTGTTTGATTACCTACTAGCATGTATTTATACCTCAAAGGAGATTGGTCAGTTTATAAGTATTAATCCATATTTCCCAGTTTTTATTAAAGGTTTATTTCCGTGAGTGTTAGCAAGTATATTCATATGAGCATTGTGAGGATACTCTAGAAACTACTTCTGTAATAGTAGGAGCTGTATCCTTTTTCCATTGGCACATTATGGACATTCTTACTGCAATTAGAATATGAAGAATTACTGTTCTAAAATTAGTGGGAAAGTTTCATATAGAAAGTCCTAATAATGCCAGACCCAGTGAGGGTTGAGTTATGTTCCCTGTAATTCTTGAGATCAGGCGGAAGATTGACTTCCAGATGCTAGTTATTGACTTGCAGTACCATAATATATGGAGCAAGTTCCCAGGTTGCCCACTTTTGCGCCAACAATCTGGAGAGTGTTCTTTGGAAATTTTAGCTAAACGAACTGGTGTCATGTACCATCTATAAAGTATATTGTAGATATTTTCCCAATGCAATACACAATGTGAGGCTTTTAAGCTGGAATTAATTGCTTGAGACCAGTCTTGTGTGGAGTAAGATCTATTTAGTTCTATTTCCCATTTCAGTATTGCTGGTGAGTGTTTTATTAGGGAATAAAGAAGTGAAATGCCTTTCTTTTAGGTAGAATCTGTGTGGTAGAATTCCCATATTTCTTTATTTATAGAAATGGTTTTAGTTTTAAAAGTATACAGGAGGTGTTGAATTTGCGACAATTTAAATTTATCTTTATGTTTAATATCTTCTGGAATTTCCCTCAAGGTATGATATCCCGCTTTTATCCAAGATTGAACTGAAAAATTTGGAATTAAAAATGTAAATGATTGAAGCGGGATATCATACAGGGCTATATGTGTGAATTCTTGACTGCTCTCTAGAAGATCTTTCCAGGCCCTAAGTTAGTCAGCAATAGAAGGGTGATCTGTTATGTATAGAGGTTTATCAGTAGCCGCTGCTATTAATAGTGCTTTGAGGTTATTATTCTGTACTAAATTATGTTTTAATAATACCCATTGTTTTCTTGAGGATGGATCGAACCATGCTTTCAGTTGGTCAAGAAGAGTTGCTCTATAAAAGTCTTTAATAATCGGGACTCCCATACCTCCTTTTGATCTCTGTTTCGTGAGGGTCGAGAAAGCTATTCTTGGTCTCGATCTTTTCCAAATAAAGGATCAAAGTGAGGTATTAAGTTTATTGAAGAAAAGAGTTGGTAAAGGAATTGGCACCATCCTAAAGATGTAGAGAACTTTTGGCAACACCATCATTTTAAAGGATGCTATCCTACCCATCCATGAGATTTCAAATTTAGACATTTGCATAAGTTCAGTCTGAACCGATTGTAGTAGTTTTTTATAATTGGCTTCATAAAGTTGGTTAGATTTGGCAGTTAAATAGATCCCTAGATATTGGATTTTACTATATCCCAATTACATGAGAATATAGATTTCATTTTTGTCCGTATTTTATGATTAAGATTAATTGCGAGGATTTGACATTTAGATATGTTAACCTTGTAGTAAGATATGGCACCAAAGGTTTTAATTAGTTTGCAGATTTCAGGCAAGGAATTAGTTACATCTGAAAGCATCAAGATGACATTGTCTGCGAATAATCCTATTTTATGGCTATCACCAGCTACTGTAATGCCTTTTATTGCCGAAGAGCTCCTGATGGCAGCCGCAAAAGGTTCCATAACCAATGTGAATATTAAAGGCGAAAGGGGACACCCTTGCCTTGTTCCATTAGTTATAGCAAAGGCATCGGAGAGTACAGAGGAGGTATAAACTTGTGCCGTTGGGTTGGAGTATAACGCTGATATGGCCGACAAGATAGACCCTGCAAAACCAAATTTTATTAGGGTAGCATGTAAATACCGCCAATGAACCCTATCCAAAGCCTTCTCAGCATCTAGAGCCATAAAGGCAATGGATAGTTTCCAACTTTCAGCTATACAAATGAAATTAAGTACTCTACAGGTGCCATCAGGAGCCTGACGTCCTTTTACAAATCCCACTTGTCTGGAGCTATTCAAGACGGTGTTACTTCCGCCACTCTGTTGGCAATAACCTTTGCATAAACCTTAAGGTCTGTATTAAGGAGAGATATTGGTCTGAAATTTTGGGGTATAATGGGCTCTTTCCCTGGTTTGGGCAGTGTAACAACGATAGCTTTAAGCATTTCTGCTGGTAATGAACCAGAGGAAATTGCTTCATTGCAAACTTTGATTAGATGTGGAATTAATATGTTTGATAATACTCTGCTGAAAGTCCATCTGGTCCTGGGGATTTGTTCAGAGCTAGGGATTTGAGGACCAGTTTAATTTCATTACTAGTAATTTGGGCATTAAGTCGTTCTAATGCCCCGTACACACGGTCGGATTTTCCGATGGAAAATGTCCGATCGGAGCGTGTTGTCGGAAATTCCGACCGTGTGTGGGCTCCATCGGACATTTTCCATCGGATTTTACGACACACAAAGTTGGAGAGCAGGAGATAAAATTTTCCGACAACAAAATCCATTGTCGGAAATTCCGATCGTGTGTACACAAATCCGACGGACAAAGTGCCACGCATGCTCAGAATAAATAAAGAGATGAAAGCTATTGGCCACTGCCCGTTTATAGTCCCGACGTACGTGTTTTACGTCACCGCGTTTAGAACGATCGGATTTTCCGACAACTTTGTGCGACCGTGTGTAGACAAAACAAGTTTGAGCCAACATCCGTCGGAAAAAATCCTAGGATTTTGTTGTCGGAATGTCCGAACAAAGTCCGACCGTGTGTACGCCCTATAACATTTGCTGATCAAGAACTGGCATTTTGACCAAATCTAGAAATCCTGTTATATCTTTTGTGGACGGTTGAATGGTATTAGGGTCTAATTTAAGGTTATAAAGATTACTATAATATTCTTTGAATGTGCGTGCTAAATCTTTAGGATGGGATATTTTTACTCCAGTTTTGGGATCTATTAGATGGGCAATTCTTGTTTTGGCTTGTTTGGTTTTAAATAATCGAGCTAATAGTTTCCCTGCCTTATTACCAGAAGAGTAGAAAGCGTAGATGCTTTTGTGTATTTTAGGTTTCTCTCATAATCAGCTATTAATGCTTGTTTAAGTTCAACCTGCGTTCTTTGAGTTTCTCTAATAAGGCCTGGGATATATCTTTTTTATTTTGTGTCTCTAGAAGATATATTTTCGTTAATAGGGAATTAATCATCTGCGTTTTTTGTTATTTTCCCTTGCAGCGATTTGTAGCAGTAGGCCTCTGATGAAGGCCTTGTGAGCACACCAGTTAGTAGAAGCTGAAGTATCTTCTGTGTTGTTAAATTGGAAATATTCCTCTAGTTGTGCTTTGACTCTTTCTCAGTGAGCCTTTTGATTAATAATACGGGTATTGTTACGCCAGAGAATTGTGGGGGACACATTAAGTTGCTCTTCTAGCTCAATTGTTATGGATGCATGGTCCGACCATGTGATAGTTTCAATAGTTGACAATTTCGTTTTGTAAAGGAAGATAAGTCTGTAAGTATTAGATCGATTCTAGAATATGATCTATGTGGGTTAGAAAAGAACATAAATTCCCTTTCCTCCGAGTGATGACATCCCCAGACATCATAAAGAGACTCTTTATGAATAGTGGAGTGTAATATGGATTTGTGATGTAATTTAGGAGGTGAGCTGTCAATATGGGGGTCAATCACGAGTTAAAGTCACCTAACAAGAGGAGGTTTCCCTTACATAGGGATTTAACCTTTTTGAGAAGAGTTCTCAAAAAGGTTATTTGTCCTTGGTTAGGAGCATACACTGTTACAATAGTATACATAACATTATTCATGGTACATATTAAAATTATATATCGCCCATGAGGATCTTTGATAACATCCTGTCGAGAAAATGCAATAGATTTTTTGATTGCTATGAGAACACATTATGTTTTGTACCAGCATTAGCCAAAAAAGACATGTGGATACTGTCTATGGGAACATTTTGGTGCTTTAGTAGCTGAAAAATGTGTTTCCTGTATACATAACACGTCTCCTTTCAATCTTTGAGCTTCAGACCACATTCGTTTACGTTTAAAAGGGCTATTTATTCTCTTTACGTTGAGTGAAACAAACCTAATAGTCATCAAAAGTTAGACTGTGATCATTAGACGCTTGTGTATACCTGGAAGGGAGTAAGCAGTGTTGCCTGAGGATTATCAAGTATAGGAACATATTTATATTTACGAGAAACAGGATCAATGGGAAAGGGATGCTGCCACCGATTGGCAATGAAAGTTTTATAAACCAATTGTAATTCGAGTAAAATTGTAGGCTATCTATGGTTGTCCATACGTAGGTGATATAGGAAAGAGCTTGAAGCTTGAACACGAAAACATATGATTAAAAAATATGAAGTTATCAACATGAAAAAAAAAGAAAAAAAGAGAACAAACAAAATGTAAAAAAGAGCCCAGAGCCTGCCCCGGTATCCAAAGGCAGTCTGGGCTGCTTGACATCTGAGGGCGATCATTCCACGCCAACATGGCGTTAAGGAAGTTGTTCCTGAGTATCTAATGGATTATAAGGCTCCATGAACCGCATTGGTAGCATTATGCGAGGTGTTCAATGCTTTCCTGATTTAGATTTGGAGATTAGGACCAGTCCCTCTGGATTTTAGTTGGTTCTCGCCTTCCATCCTCCTGTTTATCTGCTGGAAGAATGCACCATTCTTTAAGAAGTCGAAGGCCTGACTCCAGTGAGCATATGTTAAATGTTTTGCCCTGGTGAGTCACCGTGAGCTTTGATGAGGTCCCCCAACGATAGGTAATTTTATGGTTGCGCAAGGCTTTAGTGACTGTATGGTAGCTTGTGAAAGATCCATAAATAAAGCAATGCCTGCATATTGCCCATTCATATGAGGATTATTCCGTATGGCTCACATAGCATCTTCTTTTATATGGTAATAATGTATTCTTGCCAATACGTCTCTCGGTACTGTATCTGGGAGGAAACTTGGCTTAGGCAATCTATGTGCCCTGTCGATCGTCAATTCAATGTTAGTTACTTTTGGCAGTAGTGTGCATAGCATTTGGCTTATAAAACCACTTAAATTAGTGTTAGGGACGGATTCTGGAATCCCGCAAAATTTAATATTATTTCTGCGTGAGCGGTCTTCCATATCAGTTAATTTAGCCGCCATTTTTTGTATATCATTTTGTCCCTTTATATGCATCCACTAGATTATTGTGGGCTGAAAAAGCATCCTCCATTTTATGCTCTGTATATGTCATTCTGTGCTGCAGCTCTTTGACATCAGCTTTGATGGGCTTTAACATTTTCAGCATGTCAATATGTAAAGAGTCTCTTAGGGAGATTAACATGTCCTTCATATTTGTCATATTCACAGGCTGACATGAGGAAGGGAAGTGTTTAAGAGGAGTACTGCTAGAGAGCTCTGCTGCACTATCTTCCATGTCAGAATCTTCTTACTGTCTGTCTCCCTTAGCTTTTTTAAATTTAGTGGGGCTGCGTGTAGTGGGGCTATCAGGGGGAGAGATGTCAGTAACCCCCGCGTGTGTGCAGTCTATAGCGGTACATACCGAGGATGTGCTGCTGGAGTCTGATGAAACTTCTCTGTCTCCGGCCGTCTGTGTGTGAGCTCCGCAGCCGGCGCCATCTTGAGACATTCGGCCGCTCGTGGAGGGATAATAATCAGTCAGTTTTAGCGGGTTTTGCCTTTGTGAACCCTGTTTTTGGACTGCCCCAGGTGTAGAATCTTCCTGAGAAGCCATGGCTAGTAGTAAGAATCACGTCCGTCGCCGTGTGTTGTCACTTGCGGTAGTTAGGATCGGGAGCTCAGCTAAAAGGCAGCTGTCTCTCACGCCGGCTAGACACGCCCTCCAAAGTGTTAATTTTAAAGGCTTATATGCAAGTTATTGTCATAAAAAGTGTTTGGGGACCTGGGTCCTGCCCCAGGGGACATATATCAATGCAAACATTTTTTTTTAAAACGGCTGTTTTTTCGGGAGCAGTGATTTTTTTTAATGCTTAAAGTGAAACAATAAACATGAAATATTCCTTTAACAACTTGCTTACTGGGCACTTAAATCCACCTCCTATCCAGACCAATTTTCAGCTTTCAGCACATTTTTTTCCCCACAAATAGAGCTTTCTTTTGGTGGTATTTGATCACCTCTGCGTTTTTTATTTTTTGTTAAAAAAAAGTAAAAAGACCAAATTTTTTAAAAAAAAATGTATTTTATTATATTTTGTTATAAAAATTTTAAAACAGGTAATTTTTCTCCTTCATTGATGTACTCTGATGAGGCAGCACTGATGGGCACGATAGGTCGCAGTGATGGGCATTGATGGGTGGCAATAATGGGTACTGATCAGTTACACTGATAGGCAGCACTGCTAGGTGGAACTGATTGGCACCACTGGTGGGCATTAATAGGTGGCACTTTTGGGCATTGATAGGTGGCACTTGTGGGCTTTGATAGGTGGCACTCATGGGCATTGATAGGTGGGACTGGTGGGCACTATGGGCACTGTCAGGTGGCAATGGCAAGTGGCACAGATGAGGCATAATTGCCTCTTCCTCTTTGGGACTGATGTCCCTTGCAGATGAGCCGGTGATCGGCTTTTTTTTCTCCTCACGCTATCAGCGTGAGGAGAAAAAAAATGACTACCAAGCTTTTGTTTACATCATGTGATCAGCTGTCATTGGCTGACAGCTGATCACATGGTAAGGAACCAGGACTGGCCGCTTACTCGGATTGGTGATCACCCGAGTCTCAGTGACTCGGTGATCACAGCGCATGCAGGGCGCGTGCACAGGGGAGGCCGTCATATGATGGCCTCCCAGAAATTCAGGTCCGCCCTGTGGTCGTCATTCGGCTATAGCGCGGATGCCAAGAGGTTAAATATCATGCCTGGGGGATGTCTATAGTATCCCTGTAAAGTGGCGCATTTTTCCCATGTTTAGAACAGTAACACAGCAAAATAACATTTCTAAAGGAAAAATTGTCATGTAAAACTGATCACGGCTGTAATGAATTGTTGGATCTCTCCAATATAGTTAAAAATCTTTGAAAAAAACAGCATGGGATCCCCCCAGTCCATTACCAGGCCCTTTGGGTCTGATATGAATATTAAGGGGAACCCTGAACCAAAATTTAAAAAAAAATTGCTTGAGGTCCCCCTAAAATCCAAAACACGCCCCTTCGGATCTGATATGGAAATTAAGGGAAAGCCTGTGCCAAAAGTTTTTAAAAAATGGTGTAGGGGTCCCCCTCAAAATCCATAACAGACCATTATCCGAGCACGCAACCTGGCAGGCCACAGGAAAAGAGGGGGGACAAGAGAGCGCCCCAATCCTGAACCATACTGTCACGTACCTTGTGGACGAGCCCGACTTGCAGGGGATGGCCTCTCTTGCGTCTCCGACTCGAGGGCCCTGGTAGGATATACAGGAAGCACAAGAGTCAGGAGTGACATGAGTGCCTGGCAGGATCAACAGCAGGAAGTGGGTCTGTGCAGTAGAACTTCAGACTGAATCGGAAGGTGGACTGGAACCTGGAAGGAGCTGGATCAGCAGACTGGTGCAGCAGACTGGAACCAAACAGCAGACTGGAACTGGATAGCAGACTGGAACTGGACAGCAGACTGGAACCAGATAGCTGACTGGAACACTGGTGCAGCAGACTGGAACTGGACAGCAGACTTGAACTGGATAGCAGACTGGAACACTGGTGCAGCAGACTGGAACCAAACAGCAGACTGGAACTGGACAGCAGACTGGAACCGGATAGCAGACTGGAGCTGGATAGCAGAGTGGAACTGGACAGCAGACTGGAACCAATCAGCAGACTGGAACTGAAGTCAATATACTGAGGCTGGAGAGTCAGACAAGCCGGATCGGTAGCCAGGCGGATTGTGGATAAGCCAGAGGGTCAGGCAGAAGAGTAGTCAAACAAGCTGGGTTCGGATGCAGGCAGAAGACAGGGATGGTCGGAGACAAGATCAGATCAGGCAGACAACAAAGATAAACAGAAACAAGCTGGGTCTTTAGTACAGAAACAGGTTCTCAATGATCAACACACATAACACTGTAGAGCAGACAGCAAGATCCCTGTGTGACAGCTAGGTTTAAATAGCCCGCCTGGTGCTAATGGGCACGCACGCGCGCACACACGTGCACGCCACGCATGCGCCTAGGCGCGCGTGATCACACAACTGCACACACAGGATGCCTGTTACTGGCAGGATCTTCCTGACACGTACCAGGCCACATGCCCTCAACATGGGGAGGGTGCTTTGAGGTAGCAGGGCAGCCTCCCATTGAGGCAGATCGTCCGGAGGAAGAAGCAGGGAAGAAGGAGCCGAAGGAAGAAGCAGAGGACCGCTGGAAGAAGTAGAGGAACATGAAGGAAGAAGCGGGGGAAGAAGAAGATGGAGAAAGAAGGAGAAAACTGAAGGAAGACAAGAAGAAGATGGAGGAAGAAGCGGGGGAAAGAAGAAGACATTATTAACCACTTCAATACCAGGCACTTAGACACCTTCCCGCCCAGCCCAATTTTCACCTTTCAGCGCTGTTGCAATTTGAATGACAATTGCGCGGTCATGCTACACTGTACCCAAACAATTTTTTATCATTTTGTTCCCACAAATAGAGCTTTCTTTTGGTGGTATTTGATCACCTCTGCGGTTTTTATTTTTGCGCAACAAATAAAAAAAGATCGAAAATTTCGAAAAAAAACAAGTTTTTCTTTGTTTCTGTTAAATTTTTTAGTAAATAAGTACGCTTTCTCCTTCAATAATGGGCACTAAAATAGCTGCACTGATGGGCACTGATACGGCGGCACTGATGGGCACCGATGAGGTGGCACCAATGAGGTGGCACTGATGAGGTGGCACTAACGGGCACTGATGATGGGCACTGATAGGCGGCACTGATGGGCACTGATAGGTGGCACTGATGGGCACTGATAGGTGGCACTGGTATGCGGCACTGATGGGCACTCATAGGTGGCACCGATGGGCACACATAGGCGGCACTGATGGGCACTCGTAGGTGGCATTGATTGGTATATATGGGTGGCACTGATGGGTACTTATGTGTGGCACTGATCTGTGGCACTGATGGGCACTGATAGGTGGGCACTGATGGGCACAGATGGGCACAGATGGGCAGTGACAGGTGGCACCGATGGGCAGTGACAGGTGGCACAGATGGGCAATGACAGGTGGCACTGATATAGCATTGCTGGGCATTGCTGGGCATATCATTGGCATAATAGTGCCAATCAGTGCCCATTTGTGGGCACTGATTGGCACAGATTGGGCACATGTGGATGGCCATGGGGTACATACCTGGCCATCCACGTTGCCCCTTCCCTGGTGGTCCTAGTGGCATCCCTGGTAGTCCAGTGGGGTGATAAACAATCAGCGCAGACCCCCCCTGCCAGGAGAGCCGCCGATCGGCTCTCCTCTACTTGCGTCTGTCAGGCGCGAGTGAGGAAGAGCCGATCAACGGCTCTTCCTATTGACAGCGTGATCAGCCGTGATTGGACACGGCTGATCACGTGGTAAAGAGCCTCCGCCGGAGGCTTTTTACCAAGATCAGTGTAGCGGTGTGTCAGACTGACACACCGCTCCACCGATCGCCGCTCTGCGCGCCCCCGGGGGCGCTCTGCGGCATGTTATCCTGAAGGACGTCATATGACGCCCAGTCAGGATAACAGAACCACTTCCCGGACGTCAATCCGCTATAGGGCGGGCAGGAAGTGGTTAATAAAGGAATTGTCAAAAAACAGCTATTGTCTTTTTTACCATTTTGACACTTTTTTGTGAAATGGTAGGGGTACTTGTACCCCATTACCAATTCCCACAGGAGGGGTGGGATCTGGGGGTCCCCTTGTTAAAGGGGGCTACCAGATTCCGATAAGCCCCCCGTCCCCATACCCCCACAACCACCAGGCAAGGGTTGATAAGGCCCTTGTCCCCATCAACATGGGGACAAGGTGCATTGGGGGGCTACCCCAAAGCACCCTCCCCATGTTGAGGGCATGTGGCCTGTTATGGTTCAGGAGGGGGGCGCTCTCTCGCCTCCCCTCTTTTCCTGCGGCCTGCCAGGTTGCGTATAAGGGTCTGGTATGGATTTTGAGGGGGACCCCTATGCCATTTTTTAAAAAATTTGGTGCAGGGTTCCCCTAGATTTCCATATCAGACCCGAAGGGCCTGGTATGAATTTTAGGGGGACCCCACACAATTTTTTTTAAAATTTTGGTTCGGGGTTCCACTTAATATCCATACCAGACCCAAAGGGCCTGGTAATGGACTGTGGGGGGATCCCATGCTCTTTTTTTTAATGATTTTAATCTATATTGCCGGGACCCAACAATTCATTACAGCCGCGATCAGTTTTAAATGACGATTTTTGCTTTAGAAATGTCATTTTGCTGTGGTACTGTTCTAAACACGGGAAAAATGCGCCACTTTACAGGCATACTATAGACAGCCCCCAGGCACGATATTTAAAGGAATATTTCATTTTTATTGTTTCACTTTAAGCATGAAAAAAATCACTGCTCCCGAAAAAACGGCTGTTTCTGAAAAAAAAATTGCATTGATACTTGTTCCCTGGGGCAGGACCCGGGTCCCCAAAGACTTTTTATGACAATAACTTGCATATAAGCCTTTAAAATTAGCACTTTTGGTTATTCATGTTCATGTCCCATCGACTTTAATAGTGTTCGTGTGTTCTGACAAATTTTTTGCCTGTTCGGTATGTTCTGGTGCGAACCGAACCGGGGGGTGTTCAGCCCATCCCTACTCCACACTAGTGTCAGCTTGGGTCATAGAAGATGAGGATGTGGATGGTTTAGTAAGCCAGTCCACCTCCTCCTCTGCATGCTGTGGCTGAATAGCATGGGCAACATCACTAAACAGAGACAAACGTACCCTGCTTGAGGACAGACCATGTCCACTTTTGCCTGTGGACACAGACGCTGCTGGCATGGGAAAGTCTGCCTCTCCTTGTTGGCCTTCCATACATAATGGGGGGCTTATTACCCAAATTTAATAGAAACTGGGAAATGTGTGATTGGATGCACTTTTTTAATGGAAAGTGGTGTTTGTTACACTTTAAATTGAGGACTTCCACTGACAGAAATGTAAAAACTATAAAAAAAAAAAAAAAATGGGGGGACACCAGTGTCGCATTTAGAAAAGCTGCGGCTGAAAATTAAGAAAAAAGGGGGCAAGCAGGGGACAAAAAAAAGACAAAGCAAAAAAAAAAAAAAAAACACGCAGCAACCAAAAAAAAAAAAAAAGGTATACAGCACTGTATACAGCACGAAGTTATGTAGTTTTGTGTTAAACACTGCACTACAATAACACACTACACTATAATCACATTATAGTCACACACTAAACTATACTGACACTACACTCACACTATATTGACACACTATAATTACACTGTACTGACACACTACACTATACTTACACTGTACTGACACACTATACTCACACTATACTAACTCTACATTGAGAGTCAAAATAAGTGAACACACTAACTCGCTAGTAGCAAACTGAGCCACTACAACAACACACTGCAAAAGCTTCCTGTTGGGGGAAACTTTTATAGTGTGGGGCAAGACTATCAGCACTGAGCTGTGATTGGACAAAGTCATCATCACTTTGTCCAATCAGGGCTCTGATAGTGCTCTATGCCCTAAGTGGTCAGGTGCATTGCTTCATTCAATTAGGGTCCTAGAATGCACTGTGAAGCATGCAGTGCATTGTGGGGTGCTCGGTGGGCGAACATCCCGCCGAGTGCCCCGCAAATACAGGTGTTCACCGAACAAGCGAACAGGCGATACTCGGGTTGAAATTTTGCTTGATCTGAACCGTTCGCCCAACTCTACTTTTGAGTGGCCTTACATCTATTTACAGCTACGCATTGAAGTAATGCTAGGTAAAATGTGTGTTTAACTGAGTTTTTCCACAGTGCATGGCAATGTGAATGGAACTCTAATGCATTTTGCAGTAGTGACCAATGTACATGAATGGCAGCACCTGCGGGCTGCTTTCTCAAAAAAAAAAGGGTCATGTGCATTTTTTAGTCCATTGCCAGGCATTGTTAGCCCACTCATAATAACTGGGCTGCCTTGATGCAACACAATTGAGTGACATACTGTAACAAGTGTTAACATGCATTCCTTAATGCACCACATTGCACAATTGTTGATCCGGCAGTTTTCTATTCCAGTACTCATCTAACTCACTAAAATATCTTTCCTTCAGTGTCTCAGATATATCAGACCTGTGAGCAAATTTCCCACAGCTAGCAAATTTAAGAACAAAATTAATCAAGAACAAAGCCCCAAAGACATAAGGTGTCCTTCAAATATCATAGCCCCCTCTGTAAACACCAAAGACCTGGTGTTTGGATGGAAGGTTCTCCAGGCTGTGGTTCCTTGCTAGGTGTGCATCTTTGGGGTCTCTCATGTGACTGTCCTGAAGATGAAGAATGATTTAGGAAAATATGAGTTATTACCTAATAACACTTTTTTTTTGCTAGTATTCTCCAGGATGATAAAGTATATATTGATGGTTTTGTGGGTGGATGTCTTATTAAAGGTGTTCCGCTTAGCCTTTCAGTTCATGGTTTTAAAAAATGAGGGGTGGCAGAAGCTAGGGAGCATTTAAACTCTCTGTGCTAAAGTTTCCTGTTACCATCACGAAGGAGTCAAGAAAAGGAGTTATCAGATAATAACTTCAGTTTTTTTGTATGTTACTAGTTTTTGGAAAACATAAATTCTGCATTAAATTGAGCCAATCATTTGTATGGATACTTCACTACGTGGATGATGAGCAAACACAAAAAGAAGCCTCTGAGGATATGAAAATTGTGCTTTGGCCATAAGGAGGAGATATCAGAAGAAGGGGGTGGTATGATAGAAGAGCCACAGCAATAAGTATAAATTAAAAGATATTCATTATTCTGAGGCAGGGGGACTCTCCAAGTGAGCTGTGTACACATTGTATATGCAGAGTCAGTGATGCATGAATAGAAAATAGTAATAAAGTTCATATTAAACCCTGAGTTAAAAAAAATAAGACAAATGGAGGCAAACGTGTAAAACAGTCACACAGATACTACAATGTGAATGAAGCAGCTTATATCAGAGATACATTTTTATTTAAGTATAAATAACCTCACAAATAATATCAGCATCCCAGGTTTCTTGTTGACTGTTAAGTAATTAAAGGTTTTAGTTTGCCTTGTCAGTCCCACACAATCCATTGTCCTTTGTCACAGCACAGGCATGGCTACCCACAGTTCAAGCACAATGAAGCAATCCATTTATTTTGCTGGTGAATTGCAGCACAGGGAGAGGTGGTCAGTGTTGAAGTTTATCACTGTCTTGTCCCTTTGGCAGAGGCAGAGCATTCACACACCCTCTGCCCCAGTACACAAATGTCAGTCTTTTGCAGGCTGCTGTTTCTCTTTTGAAGATGCCGATGGTGTCTCTGATCCCTTAATCCACTTATCCAGTTTCATGAGTGCAGTGGCTGAGTACATGCACAATAGCCAGGCCCAGCTGGAAACAACAACTTAGGGAGTGCAGCCTGCACACCCACTATTGCCTGACACAACTTTAAGCTGTGTTTCTGTACTTGTTTCATAAACAATGCTGTAAATGGCATCCAAATACTTTATAGACATTTTGTCTTACAAAAGAGTTGCTTAACCTGCTGTAAATTATTATTTTGCTGGCAATATGTGACTTTAAAAGCAGTTTCTAAGCAAAAAAAACAAAAAAAAAATACTTTTCAAGTGTATTTTGCTGATACTTAACACAAGAGAGCTTTGTAGGGGAAAACCTTTCTTTTTATTCTTTTCATTTGAACAATACACCAGATATAAAAGTCTGTAATTTTTAAATCTTAAACAAATTGCTGGTTTGTGGAAAATAGATATCTAACACTGCTACTGTAGGAATAAGTGGAAATCATAGTTTATATTTTCAATAGATTGCCTAAATATAGGCATGCTTGTAATATGACAAAATGGCTGCCTACTTTATGTACACCAGAAAGCTTGTGTAGAAAAGTAATTATAAGGTGATCTGGGGAATGCTAAAAAGATCTAACAATACAGTGATTAACATTTTTATGAATAAAATTAATCACGCATTAACTCGGCAGCTCAACACATCTGAATACCAAATGTTGCATAGCAAACCCACCACCCCCCTTCCCTCCCCTGTTCTTACACCCAAGAATTCTGCAGGCAGAATTGACCCACATCAAACACATTGCTACTTGGAATTTCACACTCTTTAAGGGGATAATGTAATCTCATGCAGAATAAGAAATCATGCCACAAGATTATTGCAATGTTTATATTAACACCTTCAAAGCCAAAGCAAATGTACTGAAGGGACCACTGAGTATATGTATTGCAATTCATGTTACTTGAGCCTTTCATGTGTAAAAGCACTGATGACGAAGAAGAGCTGGTTGAATTTCAATTAATGTTAAAAATACACAAGAGAAAACAGCCTCTGTTTATAAACACTTTTTTCACTAAATGATGCTCACTGGCCTTTTTAATGCACCAACTGAGTAAAGATGATTATGCTTTAAGATCATAGCTTACCCATTATTACAATTTCCACTGTGTTAGATAATAAAATGTGATATCTCCTCTTCTGTTATTTTTTCTAATCTCCTGCCACTGTGGTTTTGGGATTATTCCAGCAAGCTGTACAAAGGAAAGCAAAGTCATCTGAAGTGTCACTCTACAGCTGTGGCAAAGTAACAGAATTTCCATTTTGTTGATGCTCCCAGCACATGTGGGGAGCAGAAGGTGATATCAAAGAAGCTGTTCTTTTTCAGTTCTGCACATTATTTTTCACTGCTGTGGTGAATCTCTCTGAGCTCTGTGAACCAATAAAACAACGTTCTTAGTTTGAGCTGATATATTAATATTTACTGAGGATTTGCAAGGTTGGGGCTAAATGTCAGCAGATTTCTGGGGCAGTACTGTAGGGAATAATTAAATAACTCTCTCAGTATATCAGCTGTATTACATCTGTATTAACCTTCTTTTTTTTTTACCAGTAAATGTAAATACTATCATTTTATAATGTGTAATGATTTTGAAGAGCTTTATTACTTAAGGAGAAACTACATCTGACAGCCGTAAGCTCCCTAAGTTGCTGGGAGATGTTAGTTGTGGAGGTTATGTTGTGTGAATTATCACCAAGCTGTTAGTATCCTCACCTGCTTCTCTGTCAATTCATCTTGAATAGACTGTGAAACATAATAATTTACTGTAACTGTATGATGTCCATATGGTTTTGACCACTCAAATAAAAAAATATATATTTTCGAGCCTTTGAAATAAAATAACACACGGGCGTTTGTGATATATCTGCCGTTTTTTGTGATTTTTTTTTCTGTTAGAAGTTACTTCCCTCTCTTGGCTAAGTCACACAGAAGCTTTCCTTTTTTTTGTTTGTTTAAAGATGACCTGCCTTATCCCTCTGGTGTAAAAATACCACATGGAAATGAATTACGTACTTCTGTGTACTTGTAACACAGATGTGTTTGGTTTTTGGGGCTATGGTGCTAGTTTCAACACAGCAATTCTGTACTCATATTAAACAAATGAAAAACAGCATCATGTTTAAAAAAGATGTTTTTTTCATGAGTTGTTTTAGTGAAGCACAATATTCTTCAGGAAATTATAAGGGATACAAGTTTTTTTTATATTTCAACATATGTGTAAATTTCTCTAAAATGTCAAAATATTTAAAGGCAATGTAAAGTGTATTGTACTAATTTTATGTATAGTGTTTTGAACTTTTTTATGTTTTTATTCGGGTAAATATATATTATTGCATGTTTTGAGAAAGGGAGGCTGTGCCTCACCAAAACATTGATATTTATTAAATTATGTTGGAAAATTCCTCCTATTGCAAGCCCACTGAGTCCACCTGCTGCCTGCTTTGTATTTTACATAATTTTTGATGAATTGCACCTGGGCCAATATCCCTATAAGCGTGTGCAGTGGCCCAGCTCTACACTACCAGTTAATACATATAAATATTTCATATTTACCACAATAATCCAGGAAGTGGAACTCTTGAGTATGGTAATTGGAAATGTACTGCACTTACGTCTACACTGTGGGGCTGATTTACTAAAACTGGAGAGTGCAAAATCTGGTGCAGCTGTGCATGGTAGCCAATCAGGATTCTAACTTCAGCTTGTTTAATTAAGCTTTGACAATAAAACCTGGAAGCAGATTGATTTCTATGCAGAGCTACATCAGATTTTGCACTCTGCAGTTTTAGTAAATCAACCCTTGTATGTAATTAGAACTTTTGCTCTCCAGTTCTATACAGAACATACAATATACAGTTAAAAAATATATAGGAGGGGATATCTTGTTAGAAATGCGACTACCTGCACATTAAAAATACATTAAACCTTTTATTTGAACACAAGAGCCAGACATGAAAGTAAAATGTCTTCTACTGCCCAAGGCTTCTGCCAAGGGTTCTGATCTAATGTGAGTGTTTTCTATGGTGTGGGGTCAAACTAAAAGTTCTTAGACTGTTATACAAAATAAAGCAATACACTTTTTAGATGAAAAAGGTGAGTGCCTCTACTTGCTCCCTGTGTATGGGGTGTAAGAGTTGGAACACAAAAGGCAGGTAATAGGAAACAATAACACATTGGGGGAATTCATTAGAGTGTCGTAAAAACATAGAAACTGTTGAAGGCCAGGATTGAGGTCAGAGTGTTCAAACTTGGATACTCCTTCTTCAGTTTGCTTCCTCCCCGGACTCTGTGCCTATCACACAGACAGTTGCATGGCTGAGAAATTATGTAGAGTGGAGTGGTAAGATCCTGATGGGGACTAGGGAGACTAGCTCCCAAACACGTCTACCTTGCTTTTGACTGACAATGCACAACAGTGAGTGGATCCATGGCTGTTATTCAGTCCAATAGCAGCTTTCAAATCCACCCAATGCCATCTGCTGTTAATCAAAAGCAAGTTGGACTTGATGTTGAACTAGTCTCCCAGGTCCCCATTTGGCTCCACAAACCCAACAGGCACTGTAACTGTGAGGATTAGTTCCCCATCAGATCCACCTCCTCTGTAGCTCATCGATACCAACAGTTTCCTAATCTGCATACTGGCAACAATTCTTTAAGAATCTGTTGCTGCTATGACAGGTTCTTAATGCAGAATTAGCAAAAACTACCTGCATTTGTCACATGTATTGGTACTTGTACTGAAACTGGCACAAATGCTTGTCTAAATTATATGCAAGCTGTTTTTTAAGGGACTTACTACCGGAAAACAGTCTTAATTTTTTAAACAAATTACCCAGATTCTGTAGCTACACATTCATCACTATAGTTATTGTTCTGCTGTTAGCAGACAGTGTTACTCCAAAGGTTGAATGAAATTGTGTTTCAATAAACATTTGACAAATGTTTCAAGAGTGCACTTATTAAGGTAGTCATAATATGGTATTTAGGAAGGAGACATAAGGAATGCAAAACAATAGGCATCAATGTGACATATAATAGAGATCACCCTCCTCTGCTTACTTTATTTTGAGTTCAAATTGACTATACATTTACCAAGCATGTTTCAAATTGTTCCTTTCTGAGCTTATAGTCTGTCATACATGATAAATGTAAAATCTGTATTATGGAGGTATTTTCTTTGAAAGTTTTAGCACTATCAATGAATATGTCTGTGAAGCTTTTTATTAAAGGCAAGATTTATTAAAGGCAAATAGACTGTACACTTGCATGTGCAGATGCACTCTTTTTTTCTCCAGAGCTTAGTAATAAGGTAAAGCTCTGCTTATTTCCATCCACCCAAATACTGTTGTTTTTATTTTCCTTGTACCTGATTGGGTATCCTTAAAAAGTGACACTTTACCACATTTACTAATCTCTAGGGAAAATAAGTGCAACTGCACTTACAAAGTGGAGAGTCTATATGCCTTTAGTAAATCCACTCTGGTGATGTATAATAATTGTAATGCATAAACTAACATACTCACCGTTATCAAGATAGGTTGTATTTGATGACTAAAGAAAAAATCCTATGAGCCAAAATGAACCTAGTGCTAAAAGTAAGCACTACACAGCCACATACATGAATCACGCCTTGTAATGTGTGTGAAATATTAAATGAATAAATAAATATGATGCGCTAGAGTGTGCTAACCGTGCCCTAATCACATTCCCCCTGATGATGACACGTATACCCTGTGTCGAAGACGCGTAGGGGAGGGGCCAGGACGGAGTGTTAGGCAGCAGCAGCTGTCTGTGCTGGGACGGTCTCCATAACCTCACTGATACATCTATTACCTCATTGTTTTATCCAGATTTTATGCCTCTTCTGAGTGGTGCACTGACGCACCCTCAAAATGTGAGTACCCCCTTCTGGGAGAGAGTTTTTTATCTGACCTTGTTAATAAACACTTTTTAAACGTTATCACACCATATGGTTCCTTTCTGTTTTTACCTATGATTTGAGCCTATGCTGGAGCCTGTTTTCCTGTGATCCACACTGAGCCCTGGGTGGCTCATAAGCATTTCCTGATTCTGTCTAGTGACTTAGTCACATTCTCTAAGGTGAGCGCTTTACCTTGGGGGGGGTCACCTTTCATTTCACCATCGCATGATATGTGGCACATGGAATCGCAGCACGTTTAAAAACATCATCACTGAAGCACAGTTGTCATCACTTTCATTAAGGACTTTTGTGTTTAATATATGTCTATTTTATGATGGACGATTAAGTATATGTATTGTGTGACACTCTGCACTTTTTGGTTGGCACATGTCAATTTTCAGCTTTTGTTTGCATATATGAATCATTCATGTATTAACGTTATTTATTTTATTACTTATTTGTTTATTGCACTTTTAGCACCTGGTTTGCACTGATTCAGTTTGGAGCATTTTGTTGATATTACCATTTCACATGCTCACTGCACTGTTTATTTGTGCACATTAAGTTTGTTTATCTTGGAGGATATAGCACATATTGGGGTTAAATTATTTTATACTCTGTTGTATATGCACTGTATTTGATGACTGCCACACAACTTAAACTTGGTGTGTTGATTTATATGATTTCCACAGAAAGTAAATGTGTATTAGTTAATACTAAAGCCCAATGTAATTTGTATATTCTGTCTAAATTAGCCATTTTATGTATGTATGTATAAACCTGGATTGTAAGATCCTTGAGGGGAGAGGCTGACTACTAAATAGTATGTAAAGAGCTGTGTAAATTGATATCACTACATAAATGCCTGAAAAAAAAATAGTTTCTGGTGCTGTCCCTGCAGTAATACTTTTCTTCCACTAGATGTCAGCAGTATTCCAGATTTAGTGATGCCCAGACTGAGGACCTCTTGTGAGTGCAGGACATCATTTGACATGTCTCCTGAGATGGCATCAACATGGTGCCCTGCACCCACTTACAATAAATCAAAGAGTGTCTGGAGTTCAGCATTGAGCTTAATGCAACTTAATTCACTAAGTTTGATGAGTTATTATAACACTACTTATTTTAATCTAATTTTTCTCTAAAAATGTTCAAATTTAACAAACATGACTATCACCATTATGTGAATGAAATTAATCTGTTGAAAGTACCATTTTCTCACAAATGTTATCTTATAGTAAGAGTCTAGAATCATGTACAATTTTTATTTCTGCATTTCTGTTACAGACTTTCTCTCATTCCCTGTCTAGTGAAACTACTGTCACAATTTTAGAAGTTGAAAGAAAGTCTCTCTAACAGAGCCCCTGGTAGCAGGAAAAAAACAACACGAGTTATAATCCTTCCCCCACTATATCCAAATCTGGAAGAAAAACTTGGCTATTTTAAGAGGTCTGTATGTAAAACATTTGTTAGATGAATATCATACACATTCATGCAGACTGGGTGAATTTTCCCCATATTTTCTGTAACAAATTCCTATGATTGTTAGCTCCAACTTGTAGTAATATGACTGAACAGAGGTGACTCCATCTTGTGCGGCCATAGAGTCATATAAATTCATATATCTTAACATGTATATTCAGACTCTAGTTAAAGTAAACTAGTTCTGTTTTTCAACTTTATAACAGGTTTTCTATAAAGCATACATATAAGAAAATATAGCTTGCGTAAGCAGTTTTATTCTGTACCGTCTAAATAAAGAATTGTGGCTCAATATGTCTGGGCCCCTTTCCTGTGTAATGAAACATGAAACAGGGAAGCAGCACTCATGACTATGAGTAATGAAAGCAGATGGCATAATTAATGATATGTAATGATATGTAATGATGTGAAATGTACATCTCTGTATTAAACATGCCCATCTTCCATTTAATGATTGGTTAATGATAACGTATATAAGTTGTATACCCGCCGAAAATTAAATCAGATAGCTTTGAACATAACCTCTGCATCATCTCTTTTTCCGTTCACCGAGAAGCTATCTCCTCAGTACTGAGAGGGTCTTGTGAGTGTGGTAATTGCTGTGATTATACCTAGCTGGTCTTGTCAGGTATACGGAAATACTGATTCTCTTCAGATGGAGTCACCGCTTGAGATTTTTGAATTTAGGACTTGAAATAAGGCTCACTTGTGGTAAGGTTTTTCTTGCCTCAGCTCTGGTAAATCCTTAGTCTCTTAAAAAAAAAAAAAGAAGGGAGATGGATCATGCCTGTTAAGAAGTGGCTTTTGGGAAGCCTGGCTTTTGGTAAGCCTGTCCTTTGGTTGGACTGTTAAGAAGTTTTTAAAACCTAATATTAGGCTCCTTTTGGCAAGGAGAATAAGGATAAGGGTTAATAAGGCAATTACAAACTTTTGCTCTATCTGGCTGTTCTTGTCTATCGCATTTGCATAAAAGTATAAGATATCTGTTGTGTGGGATACGGGGCTGTATGGGGTAAGGCAGCCCTGTTTTCACTGTGTTATATGATGTCCCAAAAGGGGCAAATTAAATTGGAGTGAAGTAAATTTCCCTTGTTATGTTCAGGTATTATGGAAGTGGTGAGTACTGTTAAATGCATATAAGATTGCTTGGTATGTATACTATGGTATAGTATATAAATAATATGACTTCTCCCCTTTGCTAGTATTTTGATTAATGGAGCTTTAGAATTATGAGTGCTTGATTCTGCTTGAAAAATGCCTAATTTGTTTGTTCATGTTTAACATGTTTTGGTGACTCTTGGAATGGTATCAGAGTGGTATTTTGAAGTTTGCAAAGGAATGTGTGAGGTGGGAGGGGGTTGTGTAAGGTAAGGGAGTGTTCGGAGAACGCCCAGTTTTGTGATGAGGTAAAGTAAGTGAGTTTAAAGGTGTTTTTTAATAAAAACACCGTACATTGTAGAGGGTAAAGCAAGTTAAGTTGAGAAGGTAAAGTAAGAAAGGAGATATTTATTAATGAAAGTATTAAGGTCTAGGGATTGCAGTGGAAAAGTTAACAGAACTTACCACTCCCGGGGCCAGGTAGAGCTCATATCTTGAAGCTTGGGGACACTGTGTCAGTTAAGATCCCCAGTTAAGGTCCATTATCAAAGGTAGCTACTGATATATCTTATGAAGGTTTCCATTGTACAAGTCGATTCAAATGCAGTTTAGAGACAAATGACACACAGAAATAAAATAGTTTTAAAAACGGGAAGTGACAGTCGGAGCTGTTTGAGATTTAAAGGGGACGTTGAATGTTGGGACATTTTACTGGCATGACATACCGAGCTTGAAGGATTGATTTTTTTCATGTTTGCTGTAGCAAAGTGTGGAGATATTCGGTTTCATGTATTTATTGATCACAAAGTATATTTGAGGAAATGACCTTAAAGGACAGTAGAGAGAGGAGGTTTTGGGCAGTTAAGGAAATTAACACAGAAAGAGTTTTGTTTAAAACAAGGAAGTTAAAGTGTCACAGCTAGTTTAATTTGGATTATCAGATAAAAGCTGTTGTTAAGATAAGGATTGTTGTGTAAATATACCCTGTTTGTTTTTTTGTTTGTTGATTGTTGTTTGCTGAAGTTATAATGGGTCGGTAGAGGTGGGTCGGTGAAATGTGCAGATCAGTACAGATCACTGTTCAGCAACAGGCACAGGTACAGAGGGTGGTGGGGGCTGATTCCCAGGTGGCATCGGGACATGGTGCCTCTACTGCACCAGACCTATCTGATGTAGGGGAAGAGGACTGTGAGACGAGTCTTCGGGGGAGGCACCCACACCTGCTTGTACAGGAAAAGGTTCAACCAAGGGTAAAAAGAGAGAGAGCTGGGGGGAGGCTAGAACCCTTGTTAAAAGCACCCCACCTCGTGCAATGAGCGGCCCCCGATGCTGGGGTCTTGTGAGACTTTGCGGGATTATGGTACCAGAGATTCACAGAAACACTGAGATGACGGTTTTCTGGGCAGTGATAAAATTGTCGCTGCTCGGTACACTGACAGGGGGACATGGTTACTGTTTTGGGGGAACTGAATGAGGTAGAGGGAAGTTAAAAATCTTCTTTCAGCCCCCTCGGATCCCCCCAGATTCCCTCTTCACTCCCCCGATTCTCCACCTCTGAGCTGATGAGTCTGGGGGTGTGAATTCTGACGCGGATCGCCAGTGAAGCGCTGACATTACAGTTTTATGGACTAACTGTTTCTGTTTCAATCAGTGAGGATTCTTAGTGTGCAGGGATCATTGGCGGGAGAACATGTTTAAACACTTCTCCCACGATTGTCTCTGTTTCATGGACTGTTTGTGGACTGTGATCAGTGGCAATCCTTGGGGTCGCCGCTGTTGGCAGTTTCATAAGACGGACACCTAGGTAAGGGAAAGTTGTTGTTAATAGAGAGAAATGCTTAATTTTATGTGTATGTGAATTTTTGTCTTGTCTTGGAATTCCAATTTAGAGTATAAGTTTTTTTCTTCTGAATGCAGATGGATTGGTGGGTAGTTGATATATGTCCCATGACCCTGCCAAGACAGAGAGCGTTGCTAAAGTGGGCAGGTGAGAGGGACAGAGTACGGTACTCATCTGTGTGTGGTGCTTTAAGAGGATTGAATCGCAGATTTGGACAAGGACAAGTTACTATTTGAGTGATTCCTCCTGTCCAAAGTATTGTTTAGCACAATGCACGGAGGTACATATCTGCTCGCAGAGATCTGCTATTTTTGCTTCAGGTGGAAGAGAGGATCAAGCCACCGACCAGGCCTTCACTACCGCTTTTGTGGAGAGCATACTGCTATATTTGCATTCCATATTCAGTGAGTCAGAGAGACTTGCTGGACTGGAGAATGAATGTCAAGGAAGGATGTAATAGAGAAGAGTTATCTATATAGATTTAAAATGTTATACTTGTTTATTGTTAAAATGTTGCAACTATTGTCAATCTATTCATGAAATGTGTTGGGCACATATTAAGCCCATGCCCAATGCATAGTTAATTGGGAACATTAAAAGGGGAATGTGACACTTTACTGATAAATTACATGTATGCACTGATACCAAATTTTTTTGAGGAATCTGATCAGATACAAATTTTTAAAAGTAGCATTTCAATTTATGTATAGGGTATTTTGATTATTTCAGTTAGAGTCTGACTTTAAGGACTGTTTTAGTTGTAGTTGCCTATCCTTACATTATTGAAGTTAAAAGGTGTTTTTTTCTAATTACAGCAAATGTGCAATATTTGTGCAAATGGTTTTAATTGTGTTTAAGCTGTATTAACAATGATTGGGGATTCTAAAATGTTGATTTTAACCAAATACAAGTTTAAGAATATTATAATTGGAAAGTATATCTATGCTAAGAATGAGGAAGTTATATATTCTAGGCGCTATGCCAGATGAATTGTGGTTGGTAAAGAAAAAGGAAGTGACTTTAAGGTTGTGTAATCCTATGCACCAGGGAAAAATATTAAGGTGTTTAAAGGTGTTCAAAGAGAAAATATGAAAAAAAATGGAGAGTGAATGGATTGACCAAATGAATGCGGAATGAGAAAGTGGTTGTTTTGTGTTTAATGAACGCACAGGGATTTTGGTAACAGAAGGGTGAAATTTGGGAAAAATGTGTGAAGAGTTACTGAAATTTAGTAACCGGGATCAAAATACATGTTTTGTTTGTTGCTGATGATCAGACATATTTTCAAAGTTGGGAGACTTCTGAGTCAGAATATGTGTTTGGGTAAAATGTTCTGTTCTAAGTCCCTTGGGTCCACTTGGGTCCCGGGAATAGAAGAAACTAAAGGGGTTCAAATTTTATTGAAGTTCTGCTGTAATACTGGATTTGGAAAAATGTTTAGTAAAAAATATTGAATCTATATAATGAAAACCCTTGCTGAAAAACATTTTCATTCCTGCATGCTTTACTTATGTTTTAGCCAATGAAGAATATTATTTTTAATACCTCCAATGGTTGAGGTCGGAATTGATCAGGTAGATTCTGTGATTACTCATGTCGGATGAGGAGTATCTGCCCCAGCCAGCCAGCATTTACCCACAGCCCCATGCACGTGAAGAAATGCCCACCCCCGTCATACCCTACACCCCATTCATACCCTATCCGGATGAAGAGATGACTACAGTTTTTACATGGAAATCTTCGTTGTTCTTCTTTGTTGTTCAAATACCATAGGAGGTGCTTAGATGACTAAAGGCGGACTCCTGCTGGAAAGTGTTCCTGGGAATGACACCTTGAGGGCAAGCCAAAATGATGCAAACCCGAGGTTTAGGAAATTCCAGTGAGCACCACATGAGAGAGATCCAGATGTGACAGCCCGAAGACCCAGGTCTAGCCCAACACATCAGTTCCAGTTTGTCTGTGGATATCAAGTTCTGTCCTTACAAAGAGGCAGTGTTTTGGGGTAGATAATTCATGTCTGTACATATGAATGATCACAGAATTGAACCAAAGGTTTTGGGAAAAGTTGAGGAGAATGAGAGTTATAATGTGGACATTTCCTTTTCCTTCCTTTTTTGCGAATTTAATGGACATTCAGAAGCCATCCAAAAGACTTTTTTTTGTGTATTTCTTTGGGACTATTTTTATTTAGCCTAAAGGCTGTCATGCCCATCCCACTTGCTTTTATGGACTGTCACGCCCCTTCCTCCCTTTTGCACTTCATGGACAATTGCTATCCAGCTGAGATTACATGCTTATTCTTTTCTATTTTTGCATGTTTAGTGTGGTGGTCCGGGTGAGGGTCTGGGGCATATTGGGATTGTTGTTGTAGTATGCCCAGGACGTGCTCGACCACTTCAGTGTGTAAGATGGTTTGAATCTGAAGCTGTTAGATAATGTTTGAAAGGATGCTGGCATGAGCACTATACTATATATGTATTGGTTCACATGTCATCCGCCAGCCTCTGTGTTCTGGGGGGGCCCTTAAGGTTATGTGTGACCCACTCGATAACACCACTAATAACACACTCATTAGACATAGAGGGGATGTGTATTCAAAGTCTGAGGGAACTCCACAGTGTTTGACACCTTAGATTGTGCCCTACATCACACTATATATACCTTCATGCATACCTCTGACCCCCATACTGAGACGGCTAGGCTACTCTCACAGCTTGCCCTTGCAGGATTCTCTGAAGGTGCCCAACGGGTCCTTAGCAGACAGCCAGTAGCCTTGGGCAACAGCACGTACATTTGTTGTGGAAGGACATGTCATCCATGGATTCCGAGTGATCCCAAGGGATGGTGTTACTTGGCCTCATTGGTTCTGATAATGGTTCTCTGGTTCTCATTGGTTCTAATAATGGGAATTCTCGGGGACAGTGAGGGACATCACTTGCTCAAGGCTGGTGTTCATCCTAAGTGCCCCCTCAACCACGTTATGTCAGGTTTTTGGAAAAGCACATGACCTGGGCATGGTTCCCCTTGGGAATAGGAGGGGGTATTGACATGATGAAAAGGTTAAATAATTACTTGGGAACCCCCTGGGTAACGTGGGATGGTTTCAATGGAGTATTTTCCTGGATCAAGGATATTGCTGTGTGTATTATAGTGACTTTGCTTCTGGCAAATTTCGTTGGTATTTCCTTGATTCCGGGTATGCAGCCATAACTCAGCTGGATGCTGTGGGGGTGCACACAAACTGGATTTACTTCTTTGTTACTTCTTTGTGGCTATTTAGAAGGTCTAAATTTAAATCAATCTTTTTGTGTCTGGAGTTCAGCTTTAAAAAATAGACTGAAGAGCTTTGTGTGTGATAAGGGAAGGGGGTTGTCTGATGACAGTGAAATGATGACTTCCCTGTGTGAGCTCCCTCCCTGTTCATGAGCCCTGAGATAGTATCTGAGCAGCGGGACCTCTGAGCAGTGTTTTTTTTAAATGTCTGCAGCCTTAAATATCTTCTAGGATTTAGATTGAGCCACAACTCTGTCCTTGAAAGTACTCTGTAAACTAGGTGAGGTCTGGGTAAAGCCAGAAGAGATGAGTGGTGCACATATTACTGAAGACTCTTCACAAATAGTAGCTACATCAGTTGGCTAAAGCCACAAGACAGTAATGCTGCATACACACGAGCGGAATCTCCGTTGGAAAAATCTTGGATGGTTTTTCGGACAGAATTCCGCTCAAGCTTGTCTTGCATACACACGGTCACACCAAATTCCGACCGTCAAGAACGCGGTGACGTACAACACATACGACGGGACTAGAAAACGGAATTTCAATAGCCAGTGTGCCACCCTTTGGGCTCCTTCTGCTAATCTCATGTTTATCCCATGTTAGTAGAAGTTTGGGGAGAGACGATTCGTGCTTTACAGACTCATGCTTTTCCGATCATTATTGCTCTTCAGTTTGTGCTTGTGGGTTTGTATCTGGTTTTCAGTGCGTGTAGTCAGTTCGTATCTGTTTTTCAGTGTGTTCTTGTCCCTTTGTTTCTGATTTTCAGCTCGCTCTTCACAGGCCTTTCTGTCCTTCAATGCATTCTGTTAGTTCGTTCTGACCAGCCGACCGTTTTGAAGCCATGTTGCAGGTACGTACTCATCGTAGAGTTCGTGCTTTGCGGGGGCTTCGTGTTGGGGTTCTTGCTTTGACCCAAGCCCAGTCCATGAACAGTGGGGAGGAGTTCATGGACCAAGAATTGGTCGCTCCAGTGTGACCAATTTTCTCATATGCCTTTGCTGTGTGAGATCCAGGAAAATAACCCTGATATTTTCAGGAATTTTCTCCGGATGACAGACCCCCTTTTTCACCGTCTGCTGGCTTTGCTGTCCCCTTATATTATGAAGCAGGACACCTGCATGTGGCAAGCCATCATTCCGGAGCAGAAGCTAGTTGCCACGTTGTGGTACTTGGTGACGGGGAGAAGTCTACAGGATCTCAAGTTCTCTACAGGCATCTCGCCCCAGGCTCTGGGGATCATTATTCCAGAGACCTGTTGTGCCATCATACAGGTCCTGCAGAAGGACTATATTAGGGTAAGTTTTCTCCTTTAACAGCACATTCTATGTATTTATTGTATGCTAATGTTTTGTATTTCTTTCATCATTCCCTAATTACCATGATTGTAATATGCTGTGAATGTCCCCTTTGTGCCCATGCATGCTGTAAGCTTTTAATGCTCCTTTTTTGTCCTTCATGCATATTTGTCTGCACTAACCTCCCCAGCATGCTATCCTGGGCCCATATACACCTAGCCTAGTCACTTAACAATGTATTTTGTCAGCTCCATTGTAGTGCTTTACCCTAAACACCCCCTAAAATGTGTCCAAATGTTATTGTTGTCCTTAAATTCAGGCAGAGGCCTTTTTTGGGGTCCAAAAGTCATTTATAACCCTCCCCCCTAAAATGTTTCCAATGGGCCATCAGAGGGGGTGAGGAATCTGATAAGTGGACCTCATATTTTTGTCTTTAAATACTCCTTAAAATAAATGCTATACTGATGTTGGCCAAGAATGTTTGTGTCTAATCTGCTTGCAATGTTATGTGCAAAAGTACTAATATTTTTTTTTATTTTTTGACTCCACAGTTTCCTTCAACTTCACAGAAATGACAGACTGTGGCTTCCCAATTTGCTCTGGGTTGGGACTTTCCTAACTGCGGAGGGGCAATCGATAGGAAACATGTCCACATCGTTCCACCAGGGTCATACTATTTTAATTATAATGATTTCAATAGTATTGTGTTGATGGCGGTGGTGACGGCGACATACGAGTTTCTCTATGTGGATGTGAGCAAGAATGGCTGGATGTCGGATGGTGGAGTCTTTGCCCAGACCGAGTTCTACCGACGTCTCCAGAGTGGTCGCTTGGGATTGCCACCTGCGGAAGAGAATGTTGAAGGACTCCTATTTGTTTTTATCGCTGATGAAGCATTTGGTCTGGGTGATCACCTGATGAGGCCATTCCCCCAGAGGACCCTCACCCTGGAGAAGAGGGTTTTTAATTACCTGCTGGCCAGAGCCAGAAGAGTCATGTAGAATGCCTTTGGGATAATGGCCAGCCAGTTCCGCCTATTTCTTACGGCAATAAATATGGTACAGACTTAGTACAAACTGAACCACATAGTTCTAGCATGCTGCATATTTCACAACTTTTTAAAGAGAAATGCTCTGAATTATGTTGCCTCAGTTGGGCCTGAGGCCGGACTTCCAGAAAATACAATGACTGTCCTGGAAGCTGGCTGTCCTGGCTTGCCTCCCCAAAGTGCTCTTGAAGTACATCAAAAATATGTAGATTATTTTACAGGTAGGGGGGGCATTGCTATGCCAGCAAATTTGTAAATATTTTTATATTAAAAAAAATGTATCTGATAAAATCTTAATTTTGATTTAATGCTTGTGTTTCTTTTAGCTGTCTCCTAGGTTCTACTAGTGCACTTGTAGTGCCAAGTGGTTTTGCCATTACTAAATAACACAACATTGTCACTGTAAACACCAACTTAATACAAAAATAATTAATAATACAGGGAATAGAAATAGTATGAAAGGTGAAAGAAGGTGATTGGAAGATTGAGTGAGGAATGAAAGAAATAGGTAGAATCATTGGGAATAATTAAAGGAATTGGTGAAGTGGTGAGGGCGGGGGATTTAGGGAACATACCCCTTTTTTCCTTCTTTTTTTTTTTTTCTTTCTCCTAACACAAGGGATAATTAGCAAGGTGTGATTTGATTACGCTGGTTTGGAATGTTTTATATCTCTGTTTTATCACTGTTATATTTCTGTTATGTGACTGTTTTTGTTTTTTTTCTTCACTGTATTCACTGTAAGTACAGTACGTACAGTGATCGTACTTTGGGGAATTAGAACAATAGGAAGGTTAGGAGGTAGGTATAACAGGAAGAGGAGGAGATAGGATCAATGCACGAGGGGAATGAAACACAGTGGTAGACACTAATACGAAGGGGAGGGAGGGTAGGGAATGGAAGTAGAGACTGGGAGTATTGGGGGGTAGGGTAAGGGGGGGTCACAAGGAATTAATTAAATATTTTAT
The DNA here is from genome assembly GCA_037952835.1 of Lithobates septentrionalis. Taxonomy (NCBI): domain Eukaryota; kingdom Metazoa; phylum Chordata; class Amphibia; order Anura; family Ranidae; genus Lithobates; species Lithobates septentrionalis. The sequence goes on from JBBDGP010001113.1 coordinate 4,326,281, forward strand.
TTGGGTAACTGGTATTTGTTTGTTTTTTTGTTGTTTTTTTGTTAGTGGTACACAATGAATAGAATATATAAAAGAATACATAATAATACACAATGTAGAGGGGGGGGGGGAGTATCTACTCCCGCCATCCCTATTTATTAAAGAGAGTAGTGGGACTATTGTTAAATGATCCTCCCATCTTCTTTTTATTGAGCACCCCACTGTAATGTAATTAGGTGAATGTTGAATATAAGGGAAGGAATGAACAGATAATAAAGAGTCCATGTGCCCATATTGTATAATGGAGATATAAGATAAGGGGGTAAAATAAGACGTGGGCTGATGTACAAGAGAGAGGGATAGAGGAATACAGAAGATGTAAGGAATTATTGAATTGGTGAATTGTTACTTTTCCTCCGCTCCAGTCTCACCGCACCCCCCCTTTTTTTTTTCTTCTTTTTTTTTTGACTCACTAGGAAGTTATAGTGGAAATGGTACAGAGAATAAGCAAAGTGTGCTATTTTAATATTGGTGGAGTAGGCTCGGAAGGCTCGGACTGGAGCAGCTGTGCTCAACCATAACCCCCTAATAGGCCAGCACTCAAATTGCCGTAGATCCGGAAATTGAGTGCTAAAAGCAGTAGTGCTTTAGGGATCTTTGGGGGGGGGGGAGACGGTCGAAGGTAAACGACCGTCTCGATGCCCTTTAGTGGGAAGGGAATTATTTAAATTTTTTTGTAAATTGGGTTTTTTTTTTTCTTTTTTTTTTTCCCTCCCTCCTCCCCCCCCTCCTCTCCCCTCCTCCCTCCAGCTCCCTTACTATCGTCTGCATCATTGGAACGCAGACCCTCATAAGGGATTAGTGAGGAAAGAACCTACTTCTTGGGTACAAATATTGTGGAGTTGGTGGGGGAGTAGGAGAAAATGGAAAACCTTTCTGTAATGTCCTTTAACATTAAGGGACTAAATATCCTGGAAAAAAGACGTACATTACTTCAGGACTTAAGGAGACTGCATATAGATATTGCATTAACCACTTGCCGACCGCCTCACGCCTATATACGTGAGCAGAATGGCACGGGCAGGCAAAATCACGTACCCATACGTGATTGCCTTCCCGCGGGCGGGGGGTCCGATCGGACCCCCCCGGTGCCAGCGGCGGTCGGCATTTGTCTGGGAGCGTTGAGAGGCGAGGGGGAGGCCACCTGATCGTGGCCCCCCCCTCGCGATCGCTCCCAGCCAATGAGAGACATCCCCTGCCTGTGTATAGTACACACAGGCAGAGGATGTGATGTCATCTCTCCTCGGCTCGGCAGTTTCGAGGAGAGGAGACATCTGAGTAAGTGTAACACACACACACAGTAGAACATGACAGGCATTCATTACACCCCCGATCCCCCCCCGATCTCCCCCCGATCCCCCCCAATCACCCCCCCATCACAAACTGACACCAAGCAGGTTTTTTTTTTTTCCTGATTACTGCATGTCAGTTTGTGACAGTTTGTGGCAGGGCAGTTAGGTTTAGCCCCCCGGTAGGTCTAGGGTACCCCCCTAACCCCCCCTAATAAAGTTTTAACCCCTTGATCACCCCCCGTCACCAGTGTCACTAAGCAATCCTTTTTCTGATCGCTGTATTAGTGTCGCTGGTGACGCTAGTTAGGGACGTAAATATTTAGGTTTGCCGTCAGCGTTTTATAGCGACAGGGACCCCCATATACTACCTAATAAATGTTTTAACCCCTTGATTGCCCCCTAGTTAACCCTTTCACCACTGATCACCGTATAACCGTTACGGGTAACGCTGGTTAGTCCGTTTATTTTTTATAGTGTCAGGGCACCCGCCGTTTATTACCGAATAAAGGTTTAGCCCCCTGATCGCCTGGCGGTAATATGCGTCGCCCCAGGCAGCGTCAGGTTAGCGCCAGTACTGCTAACACCCACGCACGCAGCATACGCCTCCCTTAGTGGTATAGTATCTGAACGGATCAATATCTGATCCGATCAGATCTATACTAGCGTCCCCAGCAGTTTAGGGTTCCCAAAAACGCAGTGTTAGCGGGATCAGCCCAGATACCTGCTAGCACCTGCGTTTTGCCCCTCCGCCCGGCCCAGCCCGGCCCACCCAAGTGCAGTATCGATCGATCACTGTCACTTACAAAACACTACCGCATAACTGCAGCATTCGCAGAGTCAGGCCTGATCCCTGCGATCGCTAACAGTTTTTTTGGTAGCGTTTTGGTGAACTGGCAAGCACAAGCACCAGGCAGCGTCAGGGAAGCGCCAGTACCGCTAACACCCACGCACACAGCATACGCCTCCCTTAGTGGTATAGTATCTGATCGGATCAATATCTGATCCGATCAGATCTATACTAGCGTCCCCAGCAGTTTAGGGTTCCCAAAAATGCAGTGTTAGTGGGATCAGCCCAGATACCTGCTAGCACCTGCATTTTGCCCCTCCGCCCGGCCCAGCCCAGCCCACCCAAGTGCAGTATCGATTGATCACTGTCACTTACAAAACACTAAACGCATAACTACAGCGTTCGCAGAGTCAGGCCTGATCGCTGCGATCGCTAACAGGTTTTTTTGTAGCATTTTGGTGAACTGGCAAGCACCAGCGGCCTAGTACACCCCGGTCGTAGTCAAACCAGCACTGCAGTAACACGTGGTGATGTGGCGAGTCCCAAAAGTGCATTTCAAGCTGGTGAGGTGGCAAGCACAAGTAGTGTCCCGCTGCCACCAAAAAGACAAACACAGGCCCGTCGTGCCCATAGTGCCCTTCCTGCTGCATTCGTCAATCCTAATTGGGAACCCACCACTTCTGCAGCGCCCGTACTTCCCCCATTCACATCCCCAACCAAATGCAGTCGGCTGCATGAGAGGCATTTTCTTTATGTCCTCCCGAGTACCCCTACCCAACGAACCCCCCCAAAAAAGATGTCGTGTCTGCAGCAAGCGCGGATATAGACGTGACACCCGCTATTATTGTCCCTCCTGTCCTGACAATCCTGGTCTTTGCATTGGTGAATGTTTTGAACGCTACCATTCACTAGTTGAGTATTAGCGTAGGGTACAGCATTGCACAGACTAGGACACACTTTCACAGGGTCTCCCAAGATGCCATCGCATTTTGAGAGACCCGAACCTGGAACCGGTTACAGTTATAAAAGTTACAGTTACAAAAAAAAGTGTAAAAAAAAAAAAAAACACAAACAAAAATATAAAATAAAAAAAATAGTTGTCATTTTATTGTTCTCTCTCTCTCTATTCACTCTCTATTGTTCTGCTCTTTTTTACTGTATTCTATTTTGCAATGTTTTATTGTTATTATGTTTTATCATGTTTGCTTTTCAGGTATGCAATTTTTTATACTTTACTGTTTACTGTGTTTTATTGTTAACCATTTTTTTGTCTTCAGGTACGCCATTCACGACTTTGAGTGGTTATACCAAAATGATGCCTGCAGGTTTAGGTATCATCTTGGTATCATTCTTTTCAGCCAATGGTCGGCTTTCATGTAAAAGCAATCCTAGCAGCTAATTAGCCTCTAGACTGCTTTTACAAGCCGTGGGAGGGAATGCCCCCCCCCCCACAGTCTTCCGTGTTTTTCTCTGGCTCTCCTGTCTCAACAGGGAACCTGAGAATGCAGCCGGTGATTCAGCCAGCTGACCATAGAGCTGATCAGAGACCAGAGTGGCTCCAAACATCTCTATGGCCTAAGAAACCGGAAGCTACGAGCATTTTATGACTTAGATTTCGCCGGATGTAAACAGCGCCATTGGAAAATTGGGGAAGCATTTTATCACACCGATCTTGGTGTGGTCAGATGCTTTGAGGGCAGAGGAGAGATCTAGGGTCTAATAGACCCCAATTTTTTCAAAAAAGAGAACCTGTCACTACCTATTGCTATCATGGGGGATATTTACATTCCCTGAGATAACAATAAAAATGATTTAAAAAAAAAAAATGAAAGGAACAGTTTAAAAATAAGATAAAAAAGCAAAAAAATAATAAAGAAAAAAAAAGCACCCCTGTCCCCCCGGCTCTCGCGCTAAGGCGAACGCAAGCGTCGGTCTGGCGTCAAATGTAAACAGCAATTGCACCATGCATGTGAGGTATCACCACGAAGGTCAGATCGAGGGAAGTAATTTTAGCAGTAGACCTCCTCTGTAAATCTAAAGTGGTAACCTGTAAAGGCTTTTAAAGGCTTTTAAAAATGTATTAATTTTGTTGCCACTGCACGTTTGTGCGCAATTTTAAAGCATGTCATGTTTGGTATCCATGTACTCGGCCTAAGATCATCTTTTTTATTTCATCAAACATTTGGGCAATATAGTGGGGGTCATTTACTATAGCGCCACAAAATTCTCCTGCAGTACCAAAAAATAACTCTCAAAAAAGGCCAGGAAGACTTCAACTCTCAGAAAGTCAGCGCTAATGCAAATGGAAAGCAGCGCTATTGCGGCAATAATGCCTGTCAGATCACATATGCTGGAATAGTGGAAGTCAGTGGGGCTCGAACCTGCAAAATCCAAAGTTCTCACTGAAGGCTTATATGCAAGTTCTTTGCCATAAAAAGTGTTTGGAGACCCAGGTTCTGCCCCAGGGGATATGGATCAATGCCAATTTTTTTTTTAAAAACGGCCGTTTTTTCGGGAGCAGTGATTTTAATAATGCTTTGAGTGAAACAATAAAAGTGTAATATTCCTTTAAATTTCGTACCTGGGGGGTGTCTATAGTATGCCTGTAAAGGGGCGCATGTTTCCTGTGTTTAGTACAGTCTGACAGCAAAATGACATTTGAAAGGAAAAAAAGTTATTTAAAACTACTCGCGGCTATACTGAATTGCCGGCTCGACAATACACATAAAAGTTCATTGATAAAAACTGCATGGGAATTCCCCACAGGGAAACAACCAACCAAAATTTAAAAAAAAATGATGTGGGGGTCCCCCTAAATTCCATACCAGGCCCTTCAGGTCTGGTATGGATATTAAGGGGAACCCCGGCCAAAATTTAAAAATAAAATTGGCGTGGGGTCCCCCTCAAAATCTATACCAGACCCTTCAGGTCTGGTATGGATTTTAAGGGGAGCCCCGCGCCAATTTTTTTTTTAAAAATGGCGTGGGGTACCCCCAAAAATCCATACCAGACCCTTATCCGAGCACGCAACCTGGCAGGCCGCAGGAAAAGAGGGGGGGACGAGAGAGCGGCCCCCCTCTCCCTCCTGAACCATACCAGGCCACATGCCCTCAACATTGGGAGGGTGCTTTGGGGGTAGCCCCCCAAAGCACCTTGTCCCCATGTTGATGAGGACAAGGGCCTCATCCCACAACCCTGGCCCGGTGGTTGTGGGGGTCTGCGGGCGGGGGGCTTATCGGAATCTGGAAGCCCCCTTTAACAAGGGGACCCCCAGATCCCGGCCCTCCCCCCTGTGTGAAATGGTAAGGGGATACAAAAGTACTCCTACCATTTCACCAAAAAAATGTCAAAAATGTTAAAAATGACAAGAGACAGTTTTTGACAATTCCTTTATTTAAATGCTTCTTCTGTCTTCTATTTTCTATCTTCTTTCGGTTTCTTCCTCCATCTTCTTCTTCTTCTGGTTCTTCTGGTTCTTCTTGTTCTTCTGGTTCTTCTTGTTCTTCTGGTTCTTCATCCGGTCTTTTCGTCCGGCATCTTCCTCAGCGGCGCCGTCTTCACTTCATCTTCTTTCCTCGGGCCGCTCTGCACCCACGATTGGATGGGAGGCTCCCGCTGTGTGATGCTTCTCCTCTTCTGACAGTTCTTAAATAACAGAGGGCGGGTGACCCCGCCCCCCTCTGATGCAGGGCGGGTGACCCCGCCCCCTCTGATGTCACGGGGAATGCCACAGGGAAGTCCCCGTGCGTCAGAGGGGGGCGGGGTCACCCGCCCTGCGTCAGAGGGGGGCGGGGTCACCCGCCCTCTGTTATTTAAGAACTGTCAGAAGAGGAGAAGCGTCACACAGCGGGAGCCTCCCATCCACTCGCAACATGTCACGCTTCAAAATTGCACACGCTCGTGGAATGGCGACAAACTTCGCTATTTGAAAATCCCCTTAGGCAACGCTTTAAAAATTTTTACTGGTTACATGTTTTGAGTTACAGAGGAGGTCCAGGACCAAAATTATTGCTCTCGCTCTAACGTTCGTGGCGACACCTCACATGTGTGGTTTGAACAACATTTTCATATGTGGGTGGGACTTATGTATGCGTTCGCTTCTGCATGCGAGCTCACAGGGACAGGGGCACTTTAAAAGTTTTTTTTTTTGATTGTTAATTTTACTTTTTTTATTTTAGCTTGACACTTTTTTTCCCAAAAAATTTTTTTTGATCACTTTTGTTTCTATTACAAGGAATGTAAACATCCCTTGTAATAGGAATAAGCATGACAGGTGCTCTTTACAGTGAGATGTGGGGTAAATAAGACCCCACATCTCACCTCTAGGCTTAGAAGCCTGAAATAAAAAAAATAAAAAAACGATCTCTGCTTCCCAGCCGAAGCGGCACCGTTTTTTTTAATACAGAGGCCGGGCGTGACATCATAACATCACGTCCGGCCTCCGAACGATCATAGAGATTCCGGCGTCCATCTGGTCCACCAGAAATCTCTATGCTAAACATCCGGGGCTGGCGGATCCTGTGACCGACTCACCGATCGTAGCGGTAAGTCAGTACAAGCACCGGAGGGTGGCGGGAGGGGGGGGACATCCCCTCTCGCCTCCTGTTAGAATGATCAAGAAGTGGAACAGCCACTATGATCATTCTTATGGTGTGCAGATGCGCAGGCTCTAAAATACGATATCTGGATGATGTCTGTAGCTACAGGCATCACTCAGACATCCCCGCTCAAAGCCGAGGACATCATTTGGCGTACGGCGGGCGGGAAGCAGTTTTGATGGTGTTCACACAAATTTATTTGTCTGTTCGCATGTTCTGCTGCGAACCGAACAGGGGGGATGTTCGGCCCATCCCTAGTTCTCATTAAGAATCATGGGGGTACAACTTGTCAAGCAACTCGGAAGTCCAAAGTCGCCCAACTGTGAAACAAGTCATATATATTTTAATAGAAAGGAGCTCTCATTTATACTTGCATTTACATCAGCAGAACAAATGCAGGTAGGGATGTGTGCACATGGGCCAGAAGCAAATGTGTGGGGATGCTTAAACAAATCAATGAACCCCACCCACACCAAATCTAACTACCAAATCCACCCCCGCATTGATTAAGCACAAGTACATACCATACCCTTATCCGGAAAATGAGCCGCACCTCCTCTTTGCTAAAGAGGGACCTCGCCATGTCCACCTAGATGGAGATCTTGACCAGCACAGGGACTTCCGGGTGATTACAATGACTTATTTCTGGGTCAGAAGGCGAAACTACACTATTTTGATCGCAACCACTATTAGAATTTTATTATTTTTGTTTATTTGCAGATATGCAAATTTGTATTTCTACTTATGATATTTAAAGGCGTTCGATAAGAAATGGTGTCCCTGGGTTAGCAGCAGGAGGAAATCGTTCAGCTGAAATCACACACTTTCTATCACGTACCTGGTAGAAGAGCCTGAATGGACGAGCAAGGCCTCCCTTACCACTCTGACTTAGGGCCCCTGATAGAGCAAACAGGAGGCACCAAAGTACAGAGTCGCACGAGTGCCAGAAAGTCTTTGGTGGTAGCAGGGTAGCAGTTCGCAGAGGGTCCTCGTAGATTCGAGCCATGAATGCAAAGAAAGTGGTCAGGCTTGACAGACAGGGATTGTCCTGTTCCATTAAACGGTGAGCCCAGGACTGAGGTTCACCCTGCAGGAGGGAGATTACAAACCCTACTTTGGTGATCTCCTGAGAGAAGGTCTGGGGCTGTAATGAAAAATACAGGATACAGGCATTCTGAAAAGTCCTGAACTTTCCACGGTTGCCAGAAAACTTCTCTGGAATAGGAACCCGGGGTTCTGGTGACTGCATTACTAAAGCAGGTGTGGGAGAGAGTTCATGAATCCGTTCTTCCAGCTGGCTGTAACTTGCTTGCAGACTCTTGACTGTTTGGGTAACTGCAGTTAGGTGATAACACAGCTGCTCTACGGAGGAGGTTGCTCGTTCAGGCTCAGTCATGGCTGCCTTGTACTATCACGTACCTGGTAGAAGAGCCTGAATGGACGAGCAAGGCCTCCCTTACCACTCTGACTTAGGGCCCCTGATAGAGCAAACAGGAGGCACCAAAGTACAGAGTCGCACGAGTGCCAGAAAGTCTTTGGTGGTAGCAGGGTAGCAGGTCCGGTCGTACTGAAGAGACACAGAGAAGCTTCCGCAGGAGACTAGCAGATGGCAGCAGGTGCAGATGACAACGACAAGCAGCAGGGTCAGACAGGCAGGGTCATACACGGCAGATCAAATCGGGTACTAGGAGCAGGCAGGATCGTAGTCAGGAACAAGCCGGGTCAAACCAGATCAGCAGTGCAGTAGCCAGGGAGAAAGCAGAAGATTAGTCACAGGACAAGCCGGGGTCGGTACAGGCAGAGTTCAAGGGGAGGTAACAAGATGGGCCAGGAGTCAGGATACAGGTTCACAGGATACTGGACACTCAGAAGCTGAAGACAAGGCAGCACCAGGCCAAGCACCAGCTGGACTTAAATAGGTCGTTTGGCGCCAATGTGAACGAGCGCTAGTGCGCGCGTTAGATACGTACGGAAGTGTGCAGGTGCCGATCGTATCTCAGGAATGCGTGGCGGCCACTGTTTGCGCTCTTGTTCGCGCATGCGCACGTCTAAATGCCAAAGCCCGGTTTCTGTGTGCAGCAGGAATATGTCTTCCTCTGTGCCTTAGATATCTTCGAGGCTGTCTACTGATGGGTGTATCCTGACATTGCCCCCCTCCAATGGGCAGCCTCCGGATGCCCAACTGAGCTAGTCTTTCCGGATGGTTTTGACAGAATGCTTGGATAAGTCTGTTGGCATGGATATTGCCCTCTGGCTCCCATGAATTTTCCTCAGGTCCGTACCCTTTCCATTTGACCAGGTACTGGACCTGATTCTGTCTCTTCCTGCAATCCATGATCGCCTCGACCTCGTACTCCTCTTCCCCATCTACCATTACAGGTGCAGGAGGATTACTACTTCATTCGGGAAATGGATCTGGACTAGCAGGCTTCAGAAGAGATATATGGAAGACTGGGTGGATTCTGAAGGAATCCGGGAGTGCCAACTCATAAGCCACGTTATTGATCCTTTTCTTCACCCTGAAGGGTCCCACAAACCTGGGGCCCAGTTTTCTGGATGGGCAGGCTAATTTCAGATTAGTCGTAGCTAACCAGACCGGATCACCAGGTTCCAAAATCAACTCTCCTCGCTTCTTCTTGTCAAAGGATTTTTTATAGTCCTCCTGGGCCTTGGTCATCGTCTTCTGTAATAACTGATTGTTGGTCCTGAAAAAGTTTATTGTGTCCTGAACTGCCAGAACAGGGCATTCTGGAGTGGAGGCAGTCAAAAATGAGGGATGGAACCCATAGTTGGCGAAGAATGGGGCTTGTTTGATGGCAGAATGCTCTGAATTATTATATGCAAACTCCGCCAGAGGTAATAGTGCCACCCAGTCATCCTGTGAGAAGGAAGAGAAACAACGTAAGTATTGCTCTAACGTCTGGTTGGTCCTTTCCGTTTGACCATTGGTCTGGGGGTGGTAAGCTGAGGAAAAGGATAGTTCGATTTTCAAGGATTTACACAAGGCTCTCCAAAATCTGGATGTGAATTGTACCCTGCGGTCCGACACGATATTGGCAGGAAGTCCATGTAGTCTCACAATTTCTTTAACAAAGACCTGCGCTGTCTCAGAAGCAGACGGGGTACCCTTCATGGGTAGGAAATGTGCCATCTTTGACAACCGATCTATGACTACAAAGATGGTAGAGTAACCTTCGGAAGGGGGAAGCTCAGTGATAAAATCCAAAGAGATCATCTGCCAGGGTCTATCTGGAACTGGTAAGGGTCTCAACAATCCCCAGGATTTTGTTCGGCTATATTTATTTCTGGCGCAGGTAGGGCAGGTTTCAATGTACTTCTTGCAGTCTTCTTTTAAACAAGGCCACCAAAAGGTACGCTGTAAGAGTTCAGTTGTCTTGTGGACTCCAAAGTGTCCTGCAAGGGCATGGTCATGGCAGAGACCGAAGGTGGGGACTCGTAGGCCTTCAGGCACAAAGATTTTGTTGTTGTGCCATAAAAGGCCATCTTTAGCTTGTAGCATCATCTCAGGAGATGGTGAGACATCAATAGTGGCTTGTCTGATCTGTGACAACAAATCTTCCTGCAATAAAAGGAAATTTCCGGGAGGAAGAATGGTATCCGGAGAAACTGGTTCTTCTGTCGTGCCAAACATTCGGGATAGAGCATCCGACTTAATGTTCTTAGATCCTGGCCTGTAGGTAATATGAAAGGTGAATCTTGTAAAAAAGAGTGCCCACCTGGCCTGCCGGGGTTTTAAGCGCTTTGCGACTCGCAGATACTCTAAGTTTCGATGGTCGGTGTAGATCAGGATCGGATGAGCTGCACCTTCCAGTAGGTATCTCCACTCTTCGAGAGCAGCTTTAATTGCCAGAAGCTCACGGTCTCCTACGTCGTAGTTTTTCTCTGCCGGGGACAACTTGCGGGAAAAAAATGCCACAGGATGTAGTAGGGACTTGGCCCCTTGGCGTTGAGACAGAACTGCCCCTACTGCCTTCTCTGATGCGTCTACCTCTAGGACGAACGGCAGAGCAGGATCTGGATGACGTAATATAGGTGCAGCTGTGAAAAGACCTTTCAGAGTTTCAAATGCGGTTTGCGCCTCGGAAGACCACTGGAACCGTTGAGATTGTCTTGTCAGTTGAGTTATGGGAGAAATTATTGCGGAAAACCCCTTGATAAATTTTCTATAGAAGTTTGCAAAACCTACGAACCGTTGCACCCCTTTCTTGTCCGAAGGAGCCGGCCAATCCAGGATGGCCGAGACCTTCTGGGGATCCATCTTAATGCCACCTGTAGAAAGAACAAGGCCCAGGAACTGGATGCTTTGGCATTCAAATTCGCATTTTTCTACTTTTGCAAACAAGCCGTGCTGTCTGAGTCGAACCAAAACTTTTCTGACATGTTCTCGATGGGCTTCTAAAGAAGGGGAGAAAATCAAGATATCGTCAAGATATACAATAACAAATAAGTCTAAATAGTCCCGGAAAACATCATTAATAAAGTGCTGGAACGTTGCTGGGGCATTACATAGCCCAAAGGGCATCACCAAATATTCGAAATGTCCAAACCTGGTACGAAAGGCCGTCTTCCATTCGTCACCTTCACGAATACGTACCAGGTTATATGCCCCTCGCAAGTCTAACTTTGTGAAGATGACAGCAGAACGGAGTCTCTGAAACAACTCTGGTACTAGAGGCAAGGGGTATCGTTTTTTGATCGTGATTTTATTTAAGTCCCGGTAATCCACGCACGGGCGAAGGGAAAGATCCTTTTTCTCAACAAAGAAAATCCCAGCTCCGGCTGGGGATGTAGAGGGACGGATAAATCCCTTTCTCAGGCTGTCATCAATATAGATTTTCAAGGCGGCAAGTTCAGGTTCAGTCAAGGGAAAGATTCGCCCAAAAGGTATCTCGGCCCCAGGGAGGAGCTCGATGGGGCAGTCGTATGGTCTATGTGGAGGTAGAATCTCAGCTCCCTTCTTACTGAACACATCGGCAAAGTCTTAGTAGGGGGCTGGAATGGAAGAACGATTTTCATCATCTGAGTCCATGCACAGCAAGGGGGATGGATGACAGAATGGTCTGGAGAAGCAATGTTGCTGGCAGTAGAGAGAGGGAAACTCGACTTTTCCGACATCCCAATGGATACAGGGATTATGTGCCTGGAGCCATGGCATACCCAGAATGATAGGGAACAGTGGTGAAGCTATGGCATCCAGACGTAACAGTTCTCTGTGGTCACCAGCAATAGTAGCTAATAACGGAACAGTCTCCTGGGTAACCGGACCGGATTTAATATGTGACCCGTCTGCCAGGTGGATAGATAGTCCATGAGCTTTGGGTTGCAGAGGAATCTTATGTTGAAGAGCAAAAGTCAAATCAATGAAGCAACTGCAAGCCCCTGAATATACAATAGCAGATACTTGGATCACTCTTCCTGAAAGTTGTAGTGAGATCTGTACGGCCAGGTGAGAAGACTTGGGAGGCCGGGAGGACTGGCTGGCAGGGAGAAAGGTCAGACATTTCCGAATCTTGGCAGGACAGGAATTCACATAATGGCCCTCCCTTCCACAATACAGACACAAGTGGTTCTGACAATGGTACAGACGTTCCTCTGGAGAGAGGGGGGGATGGAACCTGCTGGGTTGAACTGGACTAGATGGACCAGGCTCTTGTGGTAGCAGCCCTAGAGGCTGGAATCGTTCAGTTGATCTCTCTGCACTGCGTTCTCTCAGACGTCTGTCAATTTGAATTGTCAGGTCGATGAGTGCTTCTAAGGATTCAGGTACTCCAACACGAGCTAGTTCATCTTTTAGGGGTTCGGATAGTCCTAGTCAAAATTGGTAACAGAGAGCAGCACTGTTCCATTCGACGTCTGCGCTCCAGCATCTAAAGTCCGTTACATAGTCCTCAGCGGCTCGATGGCCTTGCTGGAGCGCATGCAGAGCAGACTCGGCCGTGGCAGTTCGCAGAGGGTCCTCGTAGATTCGAGCCATGGATGCAAAGAAAGTGGTCAGGCTTGACAGACAGGGATTGTCCTGTTCCATTAAACGGTGAGCCCAGGACTGAGGTTCACCCTGCAGGAGGGAGATTACAAACCCTACTTTGGTGATCTCCTGAGAGAAGGTCTGGGGCTGTAATGAAAAATACAGGATACAGGCATTCTGAAAAGTCCTGAACTTTCCACGGTTGCCAGAAAACTTCTCTGGAATAGGAACCCGGGGTTCTGGTGACTGCATTACTAAAGCAGGTGTGGGAGAGAGTTCATGAATCCGTTCTTCCAGCTGGCTGTAACTTGCTTGCAGACTCTTGACTGTTTGGGTAACTGCAGTTAGGTGATAACACAGCTGCTCTACGGAGGAGGTTGCTCGTTCAGGCTCAGTCATGGCTGCCTTGTACTATCACGTACCTGGTAGAAGAGCCTGAATGGATGAGCAAGGCCTCCCTTACCACTCTGACTTAGGGCCCCTGATAGAGCAAACAGGAGGCACCAAAGTACAGAGTCGCACGAGTGCCAGAAAGTCTTTGGTGGTAGCAGGGTAGCAGGTCCGGTCGTACTGAAGAGACACAGAGAAGCTTCCGCAGGAGACTAGCAGATGGCAGCAGGTGCAGATGACAACGACAAGCAGCAGGGTCAGACAGGCAGGGTCATACACGGCAGATCAAATTGTGTACTAGGAGCAGGCAGGATCATAGTCAGGAACAAGCCGGGTCAAACCAGATCAGCAGTGCAGTAGCCAGGGAGAAAGCAGAAGATTAGTCACAGGACAAGCCGGGGTCGGTACAGGCAGAGTTCAAGGGGAGGTAACAAGACGGGCCAGGAGTCAGGATACAGGTTCACAGGATACTGGACACTCAGAAGCTGAAGACAAGGCAGCACCAGGCCAAGCACCAGCTGGACTTAAATAGGTCGTTTGGCGCCAACGTGAACGAGCGCTAGTGCGCGCGTTAGATACGTACAGAAGTGTGCAGGTGCCGATCGTATCTCAGGAATGCGTGACGGCCACTGTTTGCGCTCTTGTTCGCGCATGCGCACGTCTAAATGCCAAAGCCCGGTTTCTGTGTGCAGCAGGAATATGTCTTCCTCTGTGCCTTAGATATCTTCGAGGCTGTCTACTGATGGGTGTATCCTGACACTTTCATTCCCGCATGTCAGTCCCGACTGCAGGGGCAATTTCAGAGACATCTGTGCAGGTTTTCTGCACTGATATCAATACAAATTGTACCCCAAAGTCACACCAATTAAAACAGTGCAATTGTCACCGCTTTGACATGTCAAATCGCACCAATGTGAGCTAAAGCTGACACAAACACTGCCTATCCACCAGCTGAATTCATTACCTGCAATTCTCCACAGCTGTTATATATAAAGATTCTACCTTTATCATTTACTTGCAGGTGTGCAGAAGCCTAGGTTTACATTGGAGCAATTTGTCATGCAATTTGAGAGATCAAATCACATGACTATTGGCAGCAATGGCACTGTTCCAATCGATGCAACATTTTTTTTGTGGCACCACACCAATTTGCTAAAGTAGTTCCTGCACTACTTTTGCCGATTTCTGGTGCGACTTCAATAGACATTTGTGTATGAAGCCACACGGATGTCTATCAAGTAGCACCTAAAATCACGCTGACCTTGCTACTTTGAAATCGTCCTACTTCAAGTGAAGTAGCACGATTTCAAAGTAGCATCAATGTGAACCAGGGCAAAGAGATTAGTTTTTTGGTGCACAAATACATATTGAAATAAAATATAAGAGATATTGCACTTTCCCAAAACCACCACCCACAATCTAAAAAGGGAAAAAAGTAGAAGAAAGTAGAAGAAAACACCACAAAGCTCAATAATGTATTTTTATTTTACCAGCAGAAAAACAAAAAATTACATTCATTTACTAGCTTCAAAAAATTTTGGACAGGACATATGGTGCTACATTTAGCAATGAGATTTTAAGGGCCCTGCTCATAGGAGCTTACAATCTAAAATTAGACAAAACCTTAGAGTGGACACAGCTTTAATTTCTGTGTATAATGGGCAACACATCACATTGTTATCTGCAAGATTATAGAAACATACTTAACAGTCATTCTTACAAAGCATTCCAACATAATATTACAAAAGACTTATTCAAAACACCTACCACCAGCCCACAATCCACACATACATACATTGGTGACCATATTCTGCTGGAAGCTGCATTTCGGTGGACACAATTAAACGAGATAAAAAAAAAAAAAAAAAAAAAAAAAAAAAAAAAAGGAGTAGGTCAGCAGATGCTTCCAAACGATGTTTGCATGATCAGACAGGAACAATACACACACACAACATTGACAGCATGGCCACATAAACCCACTTTTGATTGAAAAAATGCACAAGAATTTCATCAAATCTCCCAATAGCATTCCTTCTCCCCCACAAATAACAGCAAAAAACCTGACCTTCTCAGGCCAAACGAACCCTCTACTGCAGGCCTTTATATAAGAGAGGTTGATTGGTAACACATTGACACACCCAATAGAAGTACACGCCCACCAGTATCTTTCAATCTGTCTCTTCATGTATGTCTAAAGTGATTGCACCTGATGGGCAGGAACACATAATAGTGTTCGCAACTCTGTTAGCATTGGCTATGTGCATCAAATCTCCAACTACAGGCCAAAGATCAAAGTCCATTTGCATCCACATAAACAAAGCAACAGTTTTCTAAGCATATGTACCCGTGCAGTGTAAACCCTAAAATTTGAATTGTCCAAGTCCCTGGGCATGATTAGTGCTAACAAACATTAACATCAGTCCCTGGCTGCAATGAGCTTCCAATATAAAGTCCAAAATTAATGTTCTTACATTAGAACCTATTTCGACAGGAGACAAATAAGATGCCACAATGTCTTTGGATTGTGGTGAGAAACCGACACAGGGAGAACATATAAACTTCAACACAAGGATTAGCATGTTGGGGAATTGAACCAACATCCCAGGTGCTGCTAGACAGAACTGCTACCCACTTAGCCACCAGGCATCCCCACACATGTTCTCTGCATCTCTGTGGTGTGAACCAGCCCTAAGTCCATAGCCATGCTCAGTGTCACAAGCAATATACAATATATTGGCCTAAGTATTGGGACGTCTGCCTTTAAACGCACATGAACTGTAATGGCATCCCAGTATTAGTATTGGGTTCAAAACTCATTTGGCCCACCCTTTGCAGCTATAACAGCTTCAACTCTTCTTGTCCACAAGGTTTAGGAGTGTGTCTATGGGAATGTTTGACCATTCTTCCAAGTGCATTTGTGAGGTCAGGCACTGATGTTGGACGAGAAGGCCTGACCTACAGTCTCCTCTCTAATTCATCCCCAAGGTGTTCTGTTGTGTTGAGGTCAGGACTCTGTGCAGGCCAGTCAAGTTCCTCCACCCCAAAATCACTCATCCATGTCTTTATGGACCTTGCTTTGTGCACTGGTCCAAATGGAGGGGTAATTATGATTTGGGGTTGTTTTTCAGGGGTTGGGCTTGGCCTCTTAGTTCCAGTTAAGGGAACTCTTAAGGCATCAGCATACCAAGACATTTTGGACAATTTCATGCTCCCAACTTTGTGTGAATAGTTTGGGGAAAGCCCCTTCCTGTTCCAACATGTTTGCACACCAGTGCACAAAGCAAGGTCCATAAAGACATGCATGAGCAAGTTTGGGGTGGAGAAACTTGACTGGCCTGCACAGAGTTCTGGCCTCAACCCAATAGAACACCCTTTGGCTGAATTAGAGTAGAGACTGCGAGCCAGGCTTTCTCATCCAACATCAGTGCCTGGCCTCACAAATGCACTTCTGGAAGAATGATCAAACATTCCCATAGGCACACTAAACCTTGTGGACAGCCTTCCCAGAAGCTGTTCTAGCTGAAAAGGGTGGGCCAAATCAAATTTTAACCCTACCGACTAAGACTGGGCTGCCATTAAAGTTCATGTGTGTGTAAAGGCAGGTGTCCCAATACTTTTGGCTAAATAGTGTATCTGGAAAAGACTTACAATGGTGGTGGAACCCTCCTACACATAACTACTACATTTAGACATAATTATAGGACCTGGGAGATGAGACAACTTCTCCACATGAAGTAACATGGTTGGGATTTGAACCCAGACCCTCAGAGATACTAAGCAGAAGTTCTAACCTCTAAGCCACGGAGCTGCCACATGTGAGTGCCTCCTACACATAAATACACATAAATACACATAAAAACACATAAATACTGCATTTCTATGGACATACAAGTGATGGAATTACATTACTCAAGAGTTATTCTTCTTGATTTATTCTGTGATATTTGGTGTTTTTTTGTGGGTGAGAGTAGAATATTACCCTCAAATTTTTGGGAATTACATTTTAATTTCTGATGTTGGTACACATATCACATTTTTTGGGCTCAAATTATGAATATTTGGAAATAATAAAAAGCACAAAAAAATGTGATTCATTTTAAATTTGCATCAGCAATGGTATTGTTTGTGGATTATGAAGACTCCTGTGTGAGTTTAGGTTAAAGATTGTTGTGAGATGAAGAGTAACAAGTGAAAGTGACAGAGAAAAATATATTTTATCAAAACATCAAAATATTCCACATTGTATCATTCTTAAAATCAAAATATTTTAAGTAGAAGCAACAATGTTGCAAAGGAATATTTATTTCACAGAAAGATACATTTCATCTCAACATTAAAAGGTTTTTTTTGTGAAAGTTAGAATTGTTCCATTAGAATCAGTGACTGAAACTTCATTTGGACTAAATTAGAGCAGATTTTAACTTCCAAAAAATGTTCTCTAATTAGCTCTCATTTTGGTATTTACTATACCTCCAGGTAAAAAAGACACTGGAGATAAAATGAGAGTTATTTTCAGGTCTGAGCATGCTCAGTTGTGTTGGCACCTAGTTGTCCAAAACGGGGAATTTTTCACTTTTCAGACTTTTAAAGATATTTCAGTGTAGAAATCACTTTTTCACACAGTTTAAAAGCAGATAATCTTTAAATAATATACCGCATATTTCAGTACCATTTAGGCAATTATATCATGTTCTAAACATTATTTCCATGTGCAATTCTCTAGGTTTTAGCAGAGTAAGGGTTTGGGCACTATTTAGATTCAGGGAGCTATAGTAAATTCGATTTTGGGAGAATTTTCTCACCAGCGCTATAGTGAATACCGTTTTAGCGCGAATTAGCGCTATTAGCGCTAAATCGCGCTAAATTGCCGCGAATTAGCGCCGTGGCGCTATAGTAAATGACCCCCAGTGTGTTTTAGTGCATTAAAATTTAAAAAAGTGTGTTTTTTCCACAAAAAATGCGTTTGAAAAATCGCTGCGCAATTACTGTGTGAAAAAAAAAATTAAACACCCACCATTTTAATCTGTAGGGCATTTGCTTTAAAAAAATATATAATGTTTGGGGGTTCAAAGTAATTTTCTTGCAAAAAAAAAAAATTTTTGTCATGTAATCAAAAAGTGTCAGAAAGGGCTTTGTCTTCAAGTGGTTAGAAGAGTGGGTGATGTGTGACATAAGCTTCTAAATGTTGTGCATAAAATGCCAAGACAGTTCAAAACCCCCCCAAATGACCCCATTTTGGAAAGTAGGCAACCCAAGCTATTTGCTGAGAGGCATGTCGAGTCCATGGAATATTTTATATTGTGACACAAGTTGCGGGAATGAGACAATTTTATTTTTTTTTTTGCACAAAGTTGTCACCTAATGATATATTGCTCAAACATGCCATGGGGATATGTGAAATTACACCTCAAAATAAATTCTGTTGCTTCTCCTGAGTACGGGGATACCACATGTGTGGGACTTTTTGGGAGCCTAGCCGCGTACGGGACCCCGAAAACCAAGCACCGCCTTCAGGCTTTCTAACGGCGTAAATTTTTGATTTCACTCTTCACTGCCTATCACAGTTTCGGAGGCCATGGAATGCCCAGGTGGCACAAAACCCCCCCAAATGACCCCATTTTGGAAAGTAGACACCCCAAGCTATTTGCTGAGAGGTATAGTGAGTATTTTGCAGACCTCACTTTTTGTCACAAAGTTTTAAAAATTGAAAAAAGAAAAAAAAATTTTTTCTGGTCTTTCTTCATTTTCAAAAACAAATGAGAGCTGCAAAATACTCACCATGCCTCTCAGCAAATAGCTTGGAGTGTCTACTTTCCAAAATGGGGTCATTTGGGGGGGGGGGTTGTGCCATCTTGGCATTTTATGGCCTTCAAAACTGTGATAGGTAGTGAGGAGTGAAATCAAAAATTTATGCCCTTAGAAATCCTGAAGGCGGTGCTTGGATTTCGGGGCCCTGTACGCGGCTAGGCTCCCAAAAAGTCCCACACATGTGGTATCTCCGTACTCAGGAGAGGCAGCTGAATGTATTTTGGGGTGCAATTCCACATAGGCCCATGGCCTGTGTGAGCAATATATCATTTAGTGACAACTTTTTGTAAATTTTTTTTTTTGTCATTATTTAATCACTTGGGACAAAAAAATAAATATTCAATGGGCTCAACATGCCTCTCAGCAATTTCCTTGGGGTGTCTTCTTTCCAAAATGGGGTCATTTGGAGGGGGTTTATACTGCTCTGCCATTTTAGCACTTCAAGAAATGACATAGGCAGTCATAAACTAAAAGCTGTGCAAATTCCAGAAAATGTACCCTAGTTTGTAGACGCTATAACTTTTGCGCAAACCAATAAATATACGCTTATTGACATTTTTTTTACCAAAGACATGTGGCCGAATACATTTTGGCCTAAATGTATGACTAAAATTGAGTTTATTGGATTTTTTTTATAACAAAAAGTAGAAAATATCATTTTTTTACAAAATTTTCGGTCTTTTTCCGTTTATAGCGCAAAAAATAAAAATGGCAGAGGTGATCAAATACCATCAAAAGAAAGCTCTATTTGTGGGAATAAAAGGACGCAAATTTCGTTTGGGTACAGCATTGCATGACCGCGCAATTAGCAGTTAAAGTGACGCAGTGCCAAATTGTAAAAAGTGCTCTGGTCAGGAAGGGGGTAAATCCTTCCGGGGCTGAAGTGGTTAATACAAGAAACACACTTTAAAGAAAATAACCTTCCTCTGTTAAGAAGTAGAGATTATTCTATGGTGTACCACGCTTGTAACGCTGAATCCAAAACCAAGGGAGTATCTATTATGATATCGAATACAGTGACCTGGAATTATAAAGATTCCATGATAGATGTAAAAGGAAGATATTTGTTCATAAAGGGAACGATTGGTAGGGAGGCAGTGACGCTGGCTTCATACTATGCCCCAAACTCCCAGCAAGATATTTTTGTTAAAAATATAGTAGAAAAACTCATGGGGTTCAAAGAAGGACAGTTGATCATGGGAGGAGATCTAAATGTACCCCTGATACCCAAAGAAGATACTTCATCAGGAGTATCTTCAGTGACACCTAAAGTAAGGAAGGGGATTTCCCAAGCAATGGCAGAAGCAAGAATGGTAGATGTGTGGCGATTATTCCATCCAAGGGAAAAATATTATACTTTCTTTTCCAACCCACATAGAGTATACTCACGTATTAATTTTTTTTTTTTGTACCACACAAACAATTACACTTAGTAAGTGAGGCCTCTATTGGTTTAATTACATGGTCAGATCATGCGCCAATCTTTTTAAAATACAACTTGACAGACAGACACCATACATCCATGAGGCTATGGAAACTTAATGAAAGCCTTCTTCAGGATCCCATAGTAAGGGAGGATGTCCAGAGGGAAATAGAATGTTTTTTCCAGATGAACAATAATTCAGATAGCCCCCGGGAGTAATCTGGGAAACACATAAAGCAGTAATACGGGGAGTACTGATAAAACACGGAGCAAGAATAAAGAAGAAGAGGGAAGCCAAATTAACTACGCTACTGTCTGAAATCCAAGGCTTAGAGGCAAAACATAAACATGCTCAGACTGCAGAAGTGGAACGAGAATTATTAAATGCCAATAGACAAGTAACTGATCTATTACAATATAGAGCCAAAATGGCATTACAAATTGGACGTAAATGTAGTTACGAGTCGGGCAATAAATGTGGCAGGCAACTTGCAGGCGCATTATGTGAAACGCATGCAAGGATGTTTATTCCCTCAGTGAGGAAAAGAGATGGGGAGGGGGTTGGGATGCCTGGACAGATAGCCGAGGTGTTTGGCGAGTTCTACTCTTCACTTTACAATTTGAATATGGACGCACCAGATCGAACAGTGATGGAGGAGTATCTAAAAGCAAGTGGAATGCCGTGCCTGACAACTAGTGCGCAGGAGGGGTTGGACTCGCCAATTACTTTAGAAGAGGTACAGAGAGGAATAAGATTAGCAAAAATGGGAAAGGCACCAGGACCAGATGGGCTCTCGGCCCAGTACTATAAGTTATTCTCATCAATATTGGGACCCTATCTGGTTAAAATGTTTAATGAGCTGGGGGAGGGAGCCTCTTTCCATTCAGAGACATTAAGAGCTATGATAGCAGTGATTCCAAAAGAAGGAAAGGATCCAAAGCAATGTGGAAGTTATAGGCCAATATCCTTATTGAATGTGGATCTAAAAATATTCTGTAAAATTATAGCCTTAAGACTACAACAGCAATTACCCTTCCTGATCCATCAGGATCAGGTAGGGTTTGTTCCAACAAGAGAAGCAAGGTATAATACCATCAAAACCCTAAATTTGATGCATATAGCAAACTCAACTAAGACTCCGTGTGTGTTCCTAGGAAAAGATACGGAGAAGGCATTTGATAGGGTGGGATGGGGGTTCACGTTTGCAGTCCTTCGTCACATAAAATTGGGAGGGAAAATTATTAGATGGATTGCAGGCATGTATAAAGAACCTAAAGCTCAAGTGAAGGTAAACGGAGTAGTCTCCCCCCCATTTGCGATAAGGAATGGGACAAGACAGGGATGCCCACTGTCCCCTTTATTGTTTGCACTGATACTGGAACCTCTGTTATGTAGAATTCGGCTTAATAAGGAAATTTAGGGAATAACGGTAGGAGGAACTCAACATAAAGTTGCAGCATATGCAGATGATATGCTCTTCCCAATGACCAATCCCATAATCTCACTCCCAAACTTATTTAGAGAAATTGAGACATACAGTAGACTGTCCTTTTTCAAGATAAATTTCTCTAAATCAGAGGCATTGGCGGTAGCTGTCCTGAAAGAAATGATGATGTCATTAAAAGCAAATTATACATTTAAATGGGCAGATCAATTCCTGAAGTATCTAGGGACTTGTATAGCAGTGGACCCTTCTAAAACATAGGAGCTTAATTTCCCACCAGCGTTAAAAAAGGTGCGAGGCTTATTGGAGAGATGGCATAAGGGATTACATTCCTGGTTTGGAAGAAGCAATATAATTAAGATGAATATTCTACCAAAGATTCTGTACCTCCTTCAGGCAATCCCAATTGCAATCCCTAGGAAGTTCTTTAGAAATATACAAATATTATTTACAAAATTCATCTGGGCACACAAACATCCTAGGATCAGGAGGACACTGTTGTCCCTACCAAAACAAAATGGGGGCTGGCTGTCCCAGATATATATAAATATTACCAGGCAGTACATCTGGGCCGCCTGTTGGATTGGTGCCAACATGGAGAACTTAAAATCTGGCCAGGATTGTAGCAAGCGCAGAGTGGGGAGTTACTGTATAGGTCCCATTGGTGTTTTAAGGATTTGGCATCTAAATCTAAGACACACCCAACAATAAGACCTACCCTCCGTGTCTGTTATAACCTCATTTTTAAGGGTAAGTTATCAACACAGGAATCACCCTTAGTACCTAAATTGGGGAACCCACAATTCATATTAGGAACACAAAAAGGACCTTTTGACGTCCTGATCAAACGGGGACTGTATCAGGCATTGCATTTTCTGAGATCTGGCAGATGGCCAACAGTGCAGGAATTGGTAGACAGAAATGGCCCCTTTTAATTAATTTTTTGGTACAACTATGACATTATCTATGTACTAGGGTACCACCAAGTCCTTTGGATCGGAATCTGTTACCACTTGAGAAATATTGTATGGAGACTGAACCAATAAAAATGCTGGGGGTCATTTACTATAGCGCTATGACGCTAATTCGCGCAAATTGCCACGAATTTGCGCTAATTCGTGGCAATTTAGCGCGAATTAGCGCTAATAGCGCTAATTTGCGCTAAAACGGTATTCACTATAGCGCTGGTGAGAAAATACTCCCAAAATCAAATTTACTATAGCTCCCTGAAACTAAATAGCGCCCAAACCCTTACTCTGCTAAAACCTAGAGAATTGCACATGGAAATAATGTTTAGAGCATGATATAATTGCCTAAATGGTACTGAAATATGCGGTATATTATTTAAAGATTATCTGCTTTTAAACTGTGTGAAAAAGTGATTTCTACACTGAAATATCTTTAAAAGTCTGAAAAGTGAAAAATTCCCCGTTTTGGACAACTAGGTGCCAACACAACTGAGCATGCTCAGACCTGAAAATAACTCTCATTTTATCTCCAGTGTCTTTTTTACCTGGAGCTATAGTAAATACCAAAATGAGAGCTAATTAGAGAGCATTTTTTGGGAGTTAAGATCTGCTCTAATTTAGTCCAAATGAAGTTTCAGTCATTGATTCTAATGGAACAATCCTAACTTTCACAAAAAAACCTTTTAATGTTGACATGAAATGTATCTTTCTGTGAAATAAATTTTCCTTTGCAACATTGTTGCTTCTACTTAAAATATTTTGATTTCAATAATGCTACAATGTGGAATGTTTTGATGTTTTGGTAAAATATATTTTTCTCTGTCACTTTCACTTTTTACTCTTCATCTCACAACAATCTTTACCCCAAACTCACACAGGTGTCCTTTACAATCCACAAACAATACCATTGCTGATGAAAATTTAAAATGAATCACAATTTTTTGTGCTTTTTATTATTTCCAAATATTCATAATTTGAGCCCAAAAAATGTGATATGTGTACCAACATCAGAAATCAAAATGTAATTCCCAAAAATTTGAGGGTAATATTCTACTCTCACCCACAAAAAAAACACCAAATATCACAGAATAAATCAAGAAGAATAACTCTTGAGTAATGTAATTCCATCACTTGTATGTCCATAGAAATGCAGTATTTATGTGTTTTTATGTGTATTTATGTGTATTTATGTGTAGTTATGTGTAGGAGGTTGTCACACGTGGCAGCTCTGTAGCTTAGAGGTTAGATCTTCTGCTTAGTATCTCTGAGGGTCTGGGTTCAAATCCCAACCATGTTACTTCATGTAGAGAAGTTGTCTCATCTCCCAGGTCCTATAACTATGTCTAATTGTAGTAGTTATGTGTAGGAGGGTTCCACCACCATTGTAAGTCTTTTCCAGATACAATATATAGCCAAAAGTATTGGGACACCTGCCTTTACACACACATGAACTTTAATGACAGCCCAGTCTTAGTCTGTAGGGTTAAAATTTGATTTGGCCCACCCTTTGCCGCTAGAACAGCTTCTGGGAAGGCTGTCCACAAGGTTTAGTCTGCCTATGGGAATGTTTGATCATTCTTCCAGAAGTGCATTTGTGAGGCCAGGCACTGATGTTGGATGAGAAGGCCTGGCTTGCAGTCTCTACTCTAATTCAGCCAAAGGGTGTTCTATCGGGTTGAGGCCAGGACTCTGTGCAGGCCAGTCAAGTTTCTCCACCCCAAACTTGCTCATCCATGTCTTTATGGACCTTGCTTTGTGTACTGGTGTGCAGTCATGTTGGAACAGGAAGGGGCTTTCCCCAAACTGTCCCCACAAAGTTGGGAGCATGAAATTGTCCAAAATGTCTTGGTATGCTGACGCCTTAAGAGTTCCCTTATCTGAAACTAAGAGGCCAAGCCCAACCCCTGAAAAACAACCCCGCACCATAATCCCCCTCCACCAACTCATTTGGACCAGTGCACAAAGCAAGGTCCATAAAGACATGGATGAGTGATTTTGGGGTGGAGGAACTTGACTGGCCTGCACAGAGTCCTGACCTCAACACAACAGAACACATTGGGGATAAATTAGAGAGGAGACTGTAGGTCAGGCCTTCTCGTCCAACATCAGTGCCTGACCTCACAAATGCACTTGGAAGAATGGTCAAACATTCCCATAGACACACTCCTAAACCTTGTGGACAAGAAGAGTTGAAGCTGTTATAGCTGCAAAGGGTGGGCCAAATGAGTTTTGAACCCAATACTAATACTGGGATGCCATTACAGTTCATGTGTGTTTAAAGGCAGGCATCCCAATACTTACGCCAATATACTGTATATTGCTTGTGACACTGAGCATGGCTATGGACTTAGGGCTGGTTCACACCACAGAGATGCAGAGAACATGTGTGGGGTTGCCTGGTGGCTTAGTGGGTAGCAGTTCTGTCTAGCATCACCTGGGATGTTGGTTCAATTCCCCAACATGCTAATCCTTGTGTTGAAGTTTATATGTTCTCCCTGTGTGGGTTTCTCATCACAATCTAAAGACATGCTGGCATCTTATTTGTCTCCTGTCAAAATAGGTTCTAATGTAAGAAAGTTAATTTTGGACTTTATATTGGAAGCTCATTGCAGCCAGGCACTGATGTTAATGTTTATTAGCACTAATCATGCCCAGGGACTTGGACATTTAAAATTTTAGGGTTTACACTGCACAGGTACATATGCTTAGAAAACTGTTGCTTTGTTTATGTGGATGCAAATGGACTTTGATCTTTGTCCTGTAGTTGGAGTTTTGATGCACATAGCCAAGGCTAACACAGTTGCAAATACTATTATGTGTTGCTGCTCATCAGGTGCAATCACTTTAGACATACATGAAGAGACAGATTGAAAGATTCTGGTGGGTGTGTACTTCTATTGGGTGTGTCAGTGTGCTAACAATACAACCTCTCTTATATAAAGGCCTGCAGTAGGGGGGTTCATTTGGCCTGAGAAGGTCAGGTTTTTTGTTGTGATGGAGAAGGAATAATATTGGGAGATTTGATGAAATTCTTGTGCATTTTTTCAATCAAAAGTGGGTTTATGTGGCCATGCTGTCAATGTTGTGCGTGTATTGTTCCTGTCTGATCATGCAAACATCGTTTGGAAGCATCTGCTGACCTACTATTTTTGATCTCGTTTAATCGTGTACACCGAAATGCAGCTTCCAGCAGAACATGGTCATCAATGTATGTATGTGTGGATTGTGGGCTGGTGGTGGGTGTTTTGAATAAGTCTTTTGCAATATTATATTGGAATGCTTTGTAAGAATGACTGTTAAGTATGTTTCTATAATCTTGCAGATAATAATGTGATGTGTTGCCTGTTATACACTGAAATTAAAGCTGTGCCCACTCTAAGGTTTTGTCTAATTTTAGATTGTAAGCTCCTATGAGCAGAGCCCTTAAAATTCCGTTGCTAAATGTAGCACCATATATCCTGTCCAAATTTTTTTGAAGCTAGTAAATGTAAATTTATTTTTTTTCTGCTGGTAAAATAAAAGTACATTGAGCTTTTGTTGTGATGTGTGGTTTTTTTTTTTTTTGTTTTGTTTTTTTTTTTTCCTTCTACTTTTTCTTTCTCTTTAGTTTTTGTGGGTGGTGGTTTTGGGAAAGTGCAATATCTCTTTTATATTTTATTTCAATATGTATTTGTGCACCAAAAAAACTAATCTCTTTGCCCTGGTTCACATGCTACTTTGAAATTGCACTACTTCACTTGAAGTAGCACGATTTCAAAGTAGTAAGGTCAGCGTGATTTCAGGTGGCTTCATACACAAATGTCTATTGAAGTCGCACCTGACATCGGCAAAAGTAGTGCAGGAACTACTTTAGCAAATTGATGCGGTGCCACAAAAAAAAAATGTTGCATCGATTGGAACAGTGCCATTGCCAATAGTCATGCGATTTGATCTCTCAAATCGCATGACCAATCGCTCCAATGTAAACCTAGGCTTCTGCACAACTGCAAGTTATATATAAAGATTCCACCTTTATCATTAACAGCTGTGGAGAATTGCAGGTAATGAATTCAGCTGGTGGATAGGCAATGTTTAAATGTGTCAGCTCTGGTTCACATTGGTGTGATTTGACATGTCAAATCTTTGTCAATTGCACTGTTCTAATTGGTGCGATTTGTAATGATATTGGTGCAGAAACCTGCACTGATGTCTCTGATGTTGCCCCCACAGTCGGGACTGACATGCAGGAATGAAATTGTGGGAGTTCAGCTGAACGCTTTCCTCCTGCTGTCAGTGTGAACCAGGGCTCAAACTGGGCCTTTTGCCTTTGTAATTCACCTGCTGCTAACCCAGGGACACCATTTCTTAGCAAACTCCCTTAAGTTTACCTTCAAATATATGTAGAAATACAGATTTGCATATCTGAAAATAAAAAATACTAATCATGGTTGAGATCAAATATTTGCAGCTGCAATCAAAAGCGTGGTTTCACCTTCTGACCTGGAAATTAGTCATTGTATGCACCCGGAAGTTCCTGTGCTGGTCAGGATCTCCATCTAGGTGGACATTGCGAGGTCTCTTTAGCAGAGAGGAGGTGCTGCTCATTGGCCGGGTAAGTGTAGGATATGTACTTGTACTTAATCAATGCGGGGGTGGATGTCATAGTTAGATTTGGTGTGGGTGGGGTTCATTGATTTGTTTGGCATCACCACACATTTGCTTCCATCCCATGTGCACACATCACTTCCTGCATTTGTTCTGCTAATGTAAATCAGTAAGGACTATGCAAGTATAAATGAGAGCTCCTTTTATTAAAATATATATGACTTGTTTCACAGCTGGGCGAATTTTCCAGCAAATTTGGACCTCTGAGTTGCATGACAAGTTGTACCCCATGATTCTCAATGATAACCATTCATATCTGTGCTACTTGAAGTTGCACCAACTTCAAAGTAGTCCCTGTACTACTTTGGTGTGACTTGAGGTATATCGGGTACAATGTTACACAGGCATTCCCAGAAGTTGGGGCCAAGTTGCAGCGGCAAAGTGGCAGCAAAATAGTGTGACTTTCAGGTCGCAGCAGTGTGAATGAGATTCAAGGATAACACCTTTGAATTTGGCTCTATTGTCACTTGTGCATCCTGAAGGTGTAGCAAATTCTTCCCTGCACTACCTTGGTTTGACTTTGATGCAATTTGAGGTCCATACACCACAAGATTACACAGACATTGCTTCAAGTCATGACAAAGCTGTGCAATTTTAAGGTCGCACAAGTGCAAATGGGGCCTTATTCAAAGGTGTTATCAATTAATCGCATTAGGTTACTTTCACACTTGGGTGACTTTTCATGGAGCTTTGGACCTCAGTCACATGAAAAGTTGTCCCCCTTGATTTCCATGCATATTTATTAGAGCTGCACGATTAATCGTCATCGTGATTTTTTTCCCCTTTACGATCTTGAAAAAAGAGTTTCACGATTCTTGCTATGCAAAGAACTCTCTCCGCTCTTCTGAAGCCACAGCAGAAAAACCAGGAAGTCTGCCAAGAATTAGAACATTCTTTATCAGTGAACTTAACTAGAAACTGTGTAACAATTTGTCAATTAAATAGAATTCTGTGTAAGTGAGGAAAGTTTAACTACTTAAACACTAAACATTTTTCTGACATTTGTTGGTTTCAGGTTAAAATCATTTTTTTTTGCTAGAAAATTACTTAAAAAAGTAAAAAAACATTATATATATTTATATATATATTTTTAGTAGAGACCCTAGAGAATAAAATGGTGGCTGTTACAATATTTTATGTCACACTGTATTTGCGCCTTTCAAATGCAATTTTTTTTGGAAAAAAGTACTTGAATGATTAAAAAAAAAAGAAAAGTTAGCCCAATTTTTTGTGGGATAATGTGAAAGATTTTACGTCGTGAGAATCATGATCTTTTTATTCTAAGCAAAAAAATTGTGATTCTCATTTTGGCCAGAACCATGCAGCTCTAATATCTATGCAACTTCACCCATGTTCACATAGGTCTGAATTGACATGTCAAATTGTAGGCCAAATCGGTGCCTATTGATGGCAATGGAACTGTCCGAATTGGTGCGACGCCACAACGATTCCCAAAAGTAGTTCCTGCACTACTTTGGGCAACTTCAGGGGGCGATTTCTTACCTCCCAACTTTTTGAGATGGGTATAAGGGACACCTATTAGCAAAAGTAGGTAGGCATAGGACACCTTCTTAAAGGAGAACAGTTGGGACCTATGTGATTTCACTAGACATCTGTGCAGGAAAGTGCACTGATGTCTCTGAAATCGCTGACAAAGTCGGGCTGAGTCACACTTGTGCGACTTTGGACATCAGAGTTGTATGACAAGTCATATCCCATGATTTTTAATGTGTACCATTCATATCTGTGCGACTTCAAGTAACACTGACTTCAACGTAGTCCCTGTACTACTTTGGTCTGACTTTGATGCGAGTTGAGGTCCATAGACCTCAAGTTTACACAAGCATTCCCTGGAATTGTGGCAAAATTGCTGATGCAAAATCATGGGAAAGTTGCGTGTCTTTCCCTGTGACTCCTGTGTCCATAGACCTCAAGATTACACAGGCATTGCTTAAAGTCGCATTAAAATCTCATAACTTTCAGGTCGCACAAGTGTGAAAGGTGCCTAAGTCACTGTGCTGAGTACTATTTTATACCTAGAATATAAAGTAGTCCCACCATCAAACACTAGTAAACATATGTTCTCAATATAATTGTGCTCAAATGGCTGAAAATCACACAGATGGTATCACCAACTGAAAGCTTGCATTGTACTCAGCAGCATATGCTGAAAAGAGGCAAATGCCTATTAGCCAATGCCACATTGGCACGAGCATGGTTGTTACTATAATATTAATGCCTGAAATGCAAAACATTATTGTATTGAATCAAACATTAGTAAATGTATTTTCTCTGTAGGTAAGTGCTCAGCTCTGTAGCATAGCAGTATACCCTGCTGCCCCCAAAAGTTCAAGCCATGAATTCAAATCCCACTGACAGCATCACCTCCTAGAAGTGTGCATTGTACTCAGAAGCATAATTAGGCAAAGCACATCAGCTTGCTTTATTCTTTATTTTAACTCTTCAAATGCATGCAATGGTATGTACTTATTCAATAATATGGTATGGAATTCCAAAATTCAAGGAAAAAAATGTCGTAGGGTCCCCCCAGTACATACCAGGCCCTTCGGTATGGACTTTAAGGGGAACCCCACACCAAAATGTAAAATAAATTTGATGTGGGGCCCCCAAAATCCATACCAGACCCTTACCTGAGCATGCAGCCTGGAGGTCAGGATAGGGGGGGATGAGTGAGCACCCTCCCCTTCTGAACCTTACCAGGCCACATGCTCCAAAGCACCTTTTCCCCATGTTGATGGGGACAAGGGCCTCTTCCCGACAACACTGGTCGGTGGTTGTCGGTCTGCAGGCAGGGGGTTTATCAGAATCTGGAAGCCCCCTTTAACAAGGGGGCTCCCAGATCCTGCCCCCTATGTGAATAGGTATGGGGTACATTTTACCCCTACCCATTCACCAAAAAAAGCAGTGAAATGTAAAAAAATTAATAGCCGGTTTTTGACAAGTCCTTTATTGTAGAATAGCTCCGAGCTGTCTTCTTCCCTGAGCCATCTTCTCCAGACGCTGTCTCTCCCTCCTCCATCTTCTCCCCGAGCTGTATTCTCCCAGAGCCGTCTCTCCTGCCGCCGCCATCTGCTGTGTTCTTCCGCACCGCTGGTTACCATTTAATAAAAAAAAGCTGCTCTTCTTCCATGGTGGTCTTCCTCCGCTGTGTTGTCACCCGCTGTGTGGCGTCTCTTACATAGCCATGGAGCGGACTCTCCGGGTGACATTATCGGATGGCCACAGAAGACCGCCACAAGAAGAGCGGCTTTTTTTTTATTAGTGGGTAACCAACTGCGCTGAAGAACACATCAGCGGGAGAAGATGGTGGCAGCAGGAGAGACAGCTCGGGGAGAAGAAACATCAAACACTAGTGAATGTATTTTCTATGTATTTTCTATGTGTTTTCTATGTATGACTGTGCTACACCCAATAGGCTAGCGGTCAGCACTTCTACCTTGAAGAACTCATGGGTTCAAATCCCACAGAGAAATACTAAAAGATTGAATTGGTGAAAAAAAAGCAAATGACTATTAGCCAATTAGCCAAAGCAGCATATGCTGAAAATAGGTGAATGCCAATTAGCCAATGCACTTTAAATTTGGCTGATTCTATTATATTAACTCTTCAAATGCATGCAATGATATGTAAGTATTCAATTCTATTATGGTGTGAAATTCCAAACACCACACACTAACTAATGGGCAGATTACATTTTTTTGTTTGTTCATTTTAATTCGCTTGTGCACTGAAAAAATAAACACAGCTGGGGGATGGTAGGTTGGCTGGTATTTGAACTTGTACCATGAGTGCTGTGGAGACATCTGAGCAGACTACTAAGCCATTGTGCTAAGTATGAGACCTGCATAATAGTGTAGTATGATTTAAGAATGAATATAAATAATTACCGCTTTATAGTCACCTAAATTAAAAAATAAAAAACAACATACAACAAATAGGTAACCTACATAATACATGTAACTTTACAGAATAGCAGACATTACTATGTAATAATCATTCATAACTGCATTAGTTAGCAAAAGAAGGAAAAAACTAGGAATACTAATTGCAACATACATCAATAGATGCACACGAGGTAGAGCACATCTCACATCAAAATGTTTCTTTCACATACATGGATCATGATTACAGTGCAGTACTATATAACAACTTGGTAGGAATTGGCATTTGCATATACGCGGAAGCGCTAATTAGCGCCAGCTTAGAATTTACTAACATGTGTTTCTCACTAATAGCGCTAGTTTTTCATTCGCACATTCGCCTGTTGAAATTTTATTTGGCTAAAATGGGAGCTATTATTTGCCATAGTGCCCAGTACTTCCTGGCGCTATAGTAAATGACCCCCATAGACTTTAACGGTGTTCGCGTGCTCGAACAAACTTTTTTCCTGTTCACATGTTCTGGTGCAAACCGAACAGGGGGGGGGGGTCTGCTCATCCCTACCTAGCAGTAAAAAGGGTCACTGGTTCGTATTCCCAACCACACCACAAGACTACCTGCCTGGAGTTTGCATGTTCTCACTGTGCCTGCGTGGGTTTCCTCCGGGTACTCCGGTTTCTTCCCACACTTTAAAGACATGCTGGTAGGTTAATTGGCTTCTGTCTAAATTGGTCCTAGTATATGAATGTGAGTTAGGGACCTTAGATTGTAAGCTCCTTGAGGGTAGGGGCCCATATTAGTGTATAATGTATATGTAAAGCACTGCGTAAATTGACGGCACTATAGAAGTACCTTAAATAAAAATAAATAAGTCTTCACTAATATTATGGTGTGAATCTCCAAAACACCATACACTAGCTAGCAAGCAGTTTACATTTGATAAACTTTATTGTATGGTATATAAACCATCAAACACTAGTAAAAGTATTTTGTATATATGATTGTGCTCAGCCCAATAGGCTAGCAGTTAACACCTCTACCTTCACAAATTCAGGTATTGAAAGACTCATGGGTTCAAATCCCACAGAAGAATCCTAAAACATTACTATTGATGGAGAAAAGGAGAATTACTGTTAGCCAATTAGCCAAAGCAGCATACAGTGAATGCCAAGTAGCCAATACACTTTAATGTGGTTGATATTATTGTATTAACTCTTCAAATGCTTGCAATGGTATGTAAGTATTCACTAATATTATGGTGTGAATCTCCAAACACCACACACTAGCTAACAAGCAGTTTACATTTGATAAACTTTATTGTATAGTATATAACACATCAAACACTAGTAAAAGTATTTTGTATCTATAATTGTGCTCAGCCCAATAGGCTAGCAGTTAGCACCTCTACCTTCAAACATTCAGGTATTGAAAGACTCATGGGTTCAAATCCCACAGAAAAATCCTAAAAGATTGCATTGGTGGGAAAAGGAGAATGCCAGTTAGCCAATTAGCCAAAGCAACACAAATATACGTGTATATATATTTACTGAAAATAGGTGATTGCCAAGTAGCCAATGCAGTTTAATGTGAAAGTTTTTATTGTATTAACTCTTTAAATGCATGCAATGGTATGTAAGTATTCAATTATATTATGATGTGACATTCCAAACACCACACACTAGCTAAAGGGCAGTTTACATTTCTTTGTTTGTTTATTTTAATTCACTTGTGCACTGAAAAAATAAACACAGCTGGTGGATGGTAGGTTGGCTGTTGTTTGAACTCATACCATGAGTGGTGTGGAGATATCCAAGCAGACCACTAAGCCATTGTGCTAAGTACAAGACCTGCATAATAGTGTAGTATTATTAAAGAATGAACATAAATAATTACTGCTTTAGGCTCCTTTCACACTTATACGACTTCAAAGTCGCACGATTTTACCACGATTTTGCGGCCGCGATTTTGCCGCGATTTGCCGCGATTTTACCGCGATTTGGGAGCAGTACTACTTTGCCACGTTTTTGGCATTAACAAATGAAAACACAGTAGTTGGTATAAATCATAAGGGGGAACTCCACGCCAAGTTTTAAATAAAAAAAACTGGCGTGGGTTCCCCCCCAGGGGCATACCAGGCCCTTAGGTCTGGTATGGATTGTAAGGGGAACCCCTACGCCGAAAAATCGGCGTGGGGGTCCCCCCAAAATCCATACCAGACCCTCATCCGAGCACGCAGCCCGGCCGGTCAGGAATGGGGGTGGGGACGAGCTAGCGCCCCCCCCCCTCCTGGACCGTACCAGGCCGCATACCCTCAACATGGGGGGTGGGTGCTTTGGGGTATGGGGGGGCGCCCTGCGGCCCCCCCCACCCCAAAGCACCTTGTCCCCATGTTGATGAGGACAAGGGCCTCTTCCCGACAACCCTGGCCGTTGGTTGTCGGGGTCTGTGGGCGGGGGGCTTATCGGAATCTGGGAGCCCCCTTTAATAAGGGGGCCCCCAGATCCCGGCCCCCCACCCTATGTGAATAAGTATGGGGTACATGGTACCCCTACCCATTCACCTAGGGAAAAAAGCGTCAATAAAAAACACAGTACACAGGTATTTAAAATAATTTATTAGGCAGCTCCGGGATCTTCTTCCGACTTCGGGGGTCCTCTTCCGACTTCGGGGGTCTCTCCGGCGTCTTCTCCCGGTGTCCGCATCTTCTGCCGGCTCCACCGCTATCTTCTGGCGCTCTTTTGCCAGCGGTGGTCCGGACCTCTGGATCGTCTTCTTCCCTCTTCTCTTCCAGAGATGTTGACACGACGCTCTCTCCAGCCAGAATGGTCTCTGTGCGCTCCGCAACGGACTTATATAGGCGGTGACCCCGCCCCCTTATGCCGTCACAGTCCCTGGGCATGCTGGGACTGTGACGTTTTAGGAGGCGTGGTCACCGGGTGATGACCACGCCCCCTTATGACGGCACAGTCCCTGGGCATGCCCCGGGACAGTGACCTCATAAGGGGGCGGGGTCACCGCCTATATAAGTCTGTTGCGGAGCGTTCAGAGACCATTCCAGCTGGAGAGAGCGTCGTGTCAACATCTCTGGAAGAAAAGAAGAAGGCAGAAGACAGAAGTCCGGACCACCGCTAGCAATTGAGCTGCAGAAGAAAGCGGAGGAGCCGGCAGAAGATCAGGACACCGGGAGGAGACGCCGGAGAGACCCCCGAAGTCGGAAGAGGACCCCCGAAGTCGGAAGAGGACCCCCGAAGTCGGAAGAAGATCCCGGAGCTGCCTAATAAATTATTTTAAATACCTGTGTACTGTGTTTTTTATTGACACTTTTTTCCCTAGGTGAATGGGTAGGGGTACCATGTACCCCATACTCATTCACATAGGGTGGGGGGCCGGGCTCTGGGGGCTCCCTTATTAAAGGGGGCTCACGGATTCCGATAAGCCCCCCGCCCGTAGACCCCGACAACCAATGGCCAGGGTTGTCGGGAAGAGGCCCTTGTCCTCATCAACATGGGGACAAGGTGCTTTGGGGTGGGGGGGCCGGCAGGGTGCCCCCCATGCCCTAAAGCACCCACCCCCCCATGTTGAGGGCATGCGGCCTGGTACGGTCCAGGAGGGGGGGGGCGCTCGCTCGTCCCCACCCCCATTCTTGACCGGCCGGGCTGCATGCTCGGATAAGGGTCTGGTATGGATTTTGGGGGGGACCCCACGCCGATTTCCCCTGGTATGCCCCTGGTATGCCCCTGGGGGGGAACCCACGCCGCTTTTTTCATTTAAAACTTGGCGTGGAGTTCCCCCTCTGGATTCATACCAGACAGCTGTCAGCACTGCCTGTCGCTCATCGGGAAAGGAAAAAAAGTTTTCCTTTCCCGATCAGCGAGCCAGGCTTGTGCTTACAAAGTCGTGCTGAAGTCGTGTCTATATTATTCAGGCACGACTTGCATGCTACTTCAGGGTTTAACATTGAGGTCTATGGAGTACAACTCGCATAGAAGTTGGACCAAAGTAGTGCAGGGACTACTTTCAAGTCGGCACGACTTAAAGTCGTGCCAATATGAATGGTAGTCATTGAAAATCATGGAGAATGACTTGTCATACGATTTTGCAGTACAAAATCGTGGGACAAGTCGTGTAAGTGTGAAAGGGGCCTTATAGTCAACTAAATTAATAAATAATAAATCAAAAACATGAAAAAACAACATACAACAAATAGGTAACCTAAATGATTAATACATGTAACTTTGCAGAATAGCAGACATTACTATGTAATAATCATTCAGAACTGCATTTCTTAGCAAAAGAAGGAAAAAAAATAGGAATACTAATTGCAATATAAATCAATAGATGCACGGGAACTAGAGCACATCTCTGATAAAAAATGTTTCTTTCACATACATGGATCATGGCTACAGTACAGTGCTATATAACAACTTGATAAGAATTGGCATTTGTATATACGCGGAAGCGCTAATTAGTGGCAATTTAGAATTTACAAACGTTTGTTCTCCGCTTATATCGCTGATTTTCATGCGCAAATTCGCCGTTTTGTTTCCATTTGGCTAAAATGGGCTCTATTATTTGCCATAGTGCCCAGTACTTCCTGGAGTTATAGTAAATGACCCCTGCTGTCTCCAGAATGTATGCGTTGCTGATTAAACCATCGGAGAACTATCAGTTACCTTTCCTCCGGAAATGGGAAACAGGTTTGGGGAGGACCTTTTCGGAGGAACAAAAAACTAATATGATACATTCAATATTTAAGACAGCAATATGTACCAAAATACAGGAAACTATAAAATCATTTCACAATGGTACATAACCCCAGATAAACTTCAAAAATGTTTCCCGAATGCATCAGACAGATGCTGGCGATGCCAGATAGAACAGGGGACTTTGTTACATGTTTTTTGGTCTTGTCCGAGAGTGAGAACATTTTGGAGGGAGGTCCGAGAGATAATTCAAAAATTTAGCGATGTGGAAATACAGGAAGACCCAGCTTTTTTCCTTTTGCATCTGTCAGAGATTCTGGGGAAAATATATAGGAACTCTATTTTGTGTCATTTGGTGAATGCAGCTAAAACATGCATCCCGCTTAAGTGGAAACAGGCACAACCCCCTACAGTGAGTATGTGGCTTAGGAAAGTAGAGGAAGTAAACAGGATGGAAGATCTAGTCTGGACAACTAGAAAAAAAAGGGAAATTTATTTAAAATCGTGGTCGCCATGGAACTGTTTTATTTCTTTGGAGGAAGGGAAAAATCAAATTGATACAAATTAAAGGGGGGGGAGTTAAATGTTCTTTTTATTTTTTTGGGAGGGGGGTAAGGAAAGGAGGGGGAAATGGACTATAAATAGGAACTGCAGTCGGAATACTGAGAGGTAGTTGGAGTATTATGGCCGGGTCTGGGGGAAGCGCCCCCCTCCTGACACGGCAAGAAGTAACAACATGGAGGGCGGAAATGAGAGAGGAAGATTGCTCCTCCTATTTCTTTGTCTTCTTTGCCTCTTTTGTGACTTCTTTATGTTTATTTGGGTTCATTCTTTTATCCATCTTTATTGGATAATATATTAGATATATTCAGGAGTATATCTATATATAAGAATATTAGGGCAGGGGGGAGATGACGTGAGACGTGAGACGTCCGTAGGGAAGGGAGGAGTGGGAGGTGTGTCGTCTTGCTGGCGTGCCGGCCGGCTCTCTCTCATATCAGGACAAGCAAACAGGGGGGATGGAGAGGATATGGAGAGCCATCCCGCTGAGAGAACCGTGCAGCGACCTGTGTGCTAGGAGATGATTTAGATCCGTGCACGGAAGACAGGAGGACAGAGAGAAACAGCTGTGGTGACGGCCTCGATCAACAGACCGGAGCTCCTCGCTCCCCCCCTCCCCCCCCCGCACTGAGTACTGGCAGCATATGAGACAGGACCGGGACTGAACGCTGAAGTGGAAGATATATGCTGGGAGATCCAGAACCCTGATAGTGGCAAGCAAGCCTGACAGCTAAATCCATCTGACTCCAGCTGGGGGAAGTATCAAATAACTTGAAACAGAAAGTAGAAGGTAGAAGTACAAGTAATGGTGGT
Source organism: Lithobates septentrionalis (assembly GCA_037952835.1). NCBI lineage: Eukaryota > Metazoa > Chordata > Amphibia > Anura > Ranidae > Lithobates > Lithobates septentrionalis. The sequence goes on from JBBDGP010001113.1 coordinate 4,363,638, forward strand.
AAGAGACTCACTAAAAATACCCATCTCCAAGGTAAGAGTGTAAAGCTTATAAGGAGCACGCCAGGAGAAGTAAGACTGTAGATTGTGAAGCTAGGAAATCTGCTGATCAACGTGTGTATGGTAACTCCTGCTGTCCCTATTAAACTAGGTGAGACAGTGGAGGGGTGGTGGGTCTCTCCACTGTATATATTATGAAGCATGAGATCTGCCAAATGCAAGGAAATGTTGTTTAAGTTCGTTAACCTTTGAACACTGATACATCACGGAGGAAACTAGGGGCATTATATCTTGCTGAAATACAAAGCCTATAGATACGATCAAAGCTGCAATTGAGTCCCTACACCACGGTATCCGCACTGACATTGGAGGGAAGGCGGGGATATAATAAACAAGCCTATGATACTAATACATGCCCTACGCCTGTATGCTTACCCTGTGGCTTAGGGGTATATGTGTATGTAGTGAAGGGGTGGTGGGTACCTCCGCCGTATATATTATACAGCACAAATATGGCCAGTGATAAAGAAATGTGATTTAAAGTTTGTTAACCTTTGAGTACTGGTTGAGTACGGGTGAAGCTTGAGATATCATATATTGCTGAAATATAAAAGTACTTCGGATATAACCAAAGCTACAACTAACTCGCTCTGTGGAATCGCAGCACTGTACCCGTATGCGATGTTCACCCCTACAGCATTGGAAGCTAGGCCCAGGCTAGGTAGACTATGTCTAACACACTCATAACCTACCGTTGTGAGTTCCTTGTGTCACAATACTGGTATATCAGAAAATAGCCTGGAAACACGCTTACCAGACACTGCGACACGGGGCTAAACTCAGTACCATAGAGTCTCATTCAAGTCGCTAATAGTTTACTACTGCCACATTGGTATCTACACTGACAACCTCAGATTGATTGGTTAACTAGCAGGAGAGAGTTGTACCCGGGACTATTTCTTGAGAGTGTTGGACACACAGATTAAAATCAAACTGAGATAGCTCAGCAGGAAAATAGTATGAGCCGGAACGCATCTAAAACCGGGAAAGGGGGACCACCGAAAACCCCAAAAGATAATTTACCAGGGAACGCTGCTGGAAGTACAATTAAGCAATATATGGTCAAGGGGGGGAGCCCGGGAAGCGCCCATCAAGAAACCCAAAAATCAAATATGGTAGACAAAAAGAAGAAGGGACTAAACGAGAGGGAAGATCAGACTCCTGATCATTCAAGAGAGGAATTACTAGCCGACAACACGCTGGAGGCATCTAGAATAGAAGAGCATAGACAGGATACACAACTGCCCTCAAAAAACGAATTAGCAGAAATGCTTAAAGCCCTGGAAACCTCGATCAAAGCAGAGATTGGTATGTTGAGGTTAGATCTAGGCAACCTTCTGACCAAAGTGGAGGAAGCTGAGGATAAGTCAGTCAAACAGGAACGGGAAATCTCCGAATTAAAAGAACAACTTAAAACAACTCAACAAAATCAGATAAAAATTTGCTCCAGAATGGAAGATCAGGAAAACAGGGATTGAAGACAAAATCTGAGACTCAGGGGGGTCCCGGAAAATAGAGGGGAGGATCTGAGGAGGACTGTAGCAACTATCTTTGGCCCAATTCTGGGACTGGGAGGGGAAGACTTCCCAAAAATCGAGCGGGTTCATCGGGTGGGTAGGCTCAATACCAAACGGGTAGAAAGAAGTCGTGAGATTATTATGAGATTTAGGTTCTATGAGGACAAGGAAAAGATATGGGTTAAATTGAAGGGGCATACCCCACTACAGTTTGAAGAGGCAAGAATTCAAGTCTTTGCGGACCTGGCCAAAGACACACTGGCGAGAAGGCGACATTTGAAACCCCTACTGGAGCAAATGATAAACCAAAATGTAAAATACACATGGGGATTCCCAGCCTGCCTGGTGGGTAGCAAAGATGGGAGATCCGCAAGACTAAGATTCCCGGGAGAATTAGAGAAATTCTGTGAGAAATTGGGCTTGCAGGTGCCCCAGATGCTGGACTGGTCTAATGAACGTTGGATTGAGTTGAGCATAGGCCAGATGTGAGAGGACAAGTGGAGGTGGGGGGGGGGATCTGTGGGGGAGGGAGCTGGGGGGGGGTGGGCGGGTTAGGACCAAAATTAATCCACAATATTGGTGAGGAAGCCCCGTCAGTAGAAACCTAGTGTGTCCGGTCACTAAGGCAGCACGGACTGGAGGGATGACACACCTAGAGCTCCACCTTTAGAGAAGGAGACCAATGGTGGGACACAATACAAGTGACCCTCACTGGTCTAAGGGTCCTGAGAGGACCAATGGGGGGGAGGGTGGGAGAGGGGGGGGGTGGTGGGGGTGACGGAGGACGTGGTGGGGGTGATGGGGGGGTGGTGGGGGGAGGGGGTGGGAGAGGGAGGGGGAGTAGAGGGAGGGGGAGTAGAGGGAGGGGGTCCCGTCCAATCTCAATATCAAGAAAGAGGGAAAACTCTCCAAGGTCTAAGGTAAAGGGAGAATTTAGGAGAATGGGAAAAGGGTCATGGCCACAATAAAATTTATAACATACAACGTCAAAGGCCTAAACACCCCCAAGAAAAGATGGGATATCTTCAATGAGTTAAAATTATTGGGCCCAGATGTGGTGTTCTTGCAAGAGACACATATAACACTCCAATCGAGACTTAGATTGTTCTCAAACGAATACCCAGTCTGGTACCAAGGAGATACCATCTCTAATAGGGCACGGGGAGTGGCCATTGGCTTTGCAAAGAAAACAAGGTTTGTGCTGGAGGAAAGATTAGTGGACCCAGAAGGTAGATACCTGTGCCTCAGAGGTAGTCTAAATGAAGTAGAATATACATTAGTCAACATTTATGCTCCAAACAAGAATCCGACGAAGTACTTAGCTAATGTTTTGGGGAAAATAATGAAGTTCATGAGAGGACATCTAATACTAATGGGGGATTTTAATTTTTGTCTTAATCCAGATTTAGACAGTACGGCCTGAACACAGGGGAGAAACTGCGCTCACTTGAAAGAGTTAAAGCAAAAACTCTCCACCTACCAATTGGTGGATATTTGGAGAGTTCAACATCCAACCAAAAGAGACTATACGTTTTTCTCCCCTGTGCACAGGTCTTACTCCCGGATTGATTGGGGACTAGTCGAACATCGGGCGATCGATAAGATAGTAGAGTCCAAGATTGGAAATATAACTTACTCAGATCACGCACCTATGACCATGGAAATGGCAACTGGTAGAGGTCAGGCCGATAGGGGGCAGTGGCGGCTAAATGAGGAGTTGATAAAGGAGGAGGAGGGTGTCAATAGAATTAGAAAGGAATTAGAAAACTATTTTGAGGTAAATGACACGGGGGAAGTGTCGGGAGCTACGCTATGGGAGGCTCATAAAGCCTATATCAGGGGGGTCTTGGTGGAAATGGGAGCGAGGAAGAAGAAGGATAGATGGGCCAAAATTCAAAAACTAAGGGCTGACCTGGCAGGATTAGAACAAAAACATAAAAAACAAGCGTGCCAGCTCCCCCAAGAGATACATCAGCAGATGGTTATTAAAAGATCGGAGCTGAAAACCGCGATGGAGCAGGAGTCAAGAGTAACATTTAATAAGATAGCCTGGGAGAGATTTAGATGGGGTAATAAACCCAGCAAACAGTTAGCAAAAATAGTACAAAAGAAGAAAGCCAGGAACTTTATAGAAAAAATTCAGACCAAAGAAGGCCATATGGAATATTCAACTAGAAGTATAGCGGAGATCTTTAAGAACTACTATAAAGACCTATATTCAGTCCCCAGGCAAGACACCTCTTTAAAAAATAGAAGATTAAGATATAACAACTATCTAAAAAAGGCAGCGTTACCCAAGATTTCAGAAGAAGGCAGAGAAATATTAGAAAGACCAATCTCAGAAGAAGAAATCAGGAAAGCTTTAGCAGCAACGGCATCCGGGAAAAGCCCTGGCCCGGACGGCCTGACAATACTTTATTATAAAACATTTAAAGAAACATTGGTACCTAGGCTATGTCGCTACATGAATGGTCTGGGGGACAGCTTTGAGATGAGTAGGGAGGCACTAAAAGCTTCTATTACAATTATATTGAAAGAAGGTAAAGAGAAATCACTATGCTCGAGCTATCGCCCAATCTCTTTGCTGAATAATGACACAAAGCTTTATGCAAAAGTATTGGCAGAGAGATTAAAGGAATTTATGAATTCATTAGTTAACCCAGACCAAGTAGGATTTGTTCCCAATAGAGAGGGGAGGGACAATGGGGTTAGGACTCTTCTCCTATTGGGAAAAATGAAGGAGAGTGGGCCCCCAGGACTGCTTCTGTCAATCGATGCCGAAAAGGCATTTGACAGGGTAGACTGGGGGTTCATGTTCCAGACCTTGGAGACTATGGGGCTAGGTCCTAAAATAACCTGGAGGATTAAAACTCTTTACCACCATCCAACTGCCGTAGTAAAAATCAATGGGTTAATATCTCAACCATTCGAGATGGAAAACGGCACGAGACAGGGGTGTCCCCTGTCCCCACTGCTTTTCGTTCTAGCTATGGAACCCCTCTTGGCAACAATACGAAGAGACCCCGATATTAGAGGTATGAAGGTAGGAGAGGAAGAGCACAAAGTCGCAGCGTTTGCGGACGACGTGTTGTTTTATGTAACGGACCCGATCTCTACTATGCCCAAACTAGGAAAAGCAGTGAGGAAGTATGGAGAGGTATCTAACTTCCAAATAAATATGAACAAATCGGAAGTATTAAATATAAATATAAGTAAGACAGAGGAAGCGACTTTGAAAAAAGAATTTAGTTTTAAATGGACTAAGGAATTAAAATATCTGGGTATCAAGCTAACTAACACAATCCAAAAGATATTCACAAGTAATTATATTCCACTACTCGATGCCGTCAGATTAGACTGTAAGAGATTCTCCGGCAAGGCCTTGTCATGGATCGGACGTATTAATGTCATCAAAATGGTTCTATTACCCAAAATTATATACTACTTCCAGATGTTACCAGTCCCACTACCCCAATATTACCTGAGAAAATTAAAAAAAATAATTATGACCTTTATTTGGGGAAACAAAAACCCCAGAGTCTCCTTTCAGATATTGAAACAAAGAAAAACAGATGGCGGCCTGGCAGTACCCGATGTGCAGATGTATTATAAAGCTGTAGTACTATCAAGGGTGGTAGAATGGACGAGGAAGGAAAAGTTAAAAAAATGGGTGAAAATAGAGGAAAATATTAGTAATGCACAACTAGGCACTATTATATGGAATCCCCCACACTTTAGATTGTTAGATAACAGTACACATGTCATAACACGAAATGTCCTTAGAATATGGGATGGGGTATATAAGAAAGTTAATGGGAATTACAATTCACCATTGATCACACTAATAGATAATAACTTTTTTGCACCAGGGATGGAGAATATTAGAGGAAAAGAAGCACTTTGGGGGAAATCACAACTAAGAGAAATAATGAACGAAGGGAAAATTATACCACTCCAACAACTTATACACGGAAGGGAACCACGGGGATTAGAGAGATGACGTTATCTCCAATTAAGTCATTTTATCAATACGCTACCGCACCCGATTAGGTCGGGGGATCAATTGACAGACCTTAAGAGGTTGTGTGATAAAGAGGTCCCAAAAAATACAATATCTCAAATATACAAAATTTTGATGACCTCAGAAAAATTGGAAATACCGTCATTTATAGCCAAATGGGAAAGAGATTTGGGCACTAAGAAGGATTTAGTCACAATTAAAAGAATCTTGAAAATGATCGCTCATTCAGCAATGGACACCCGAACGGTAGAAATGAACTACAAATGCATTAGCAGAAGCTACCTCACTCCAGAGATAACTAGTAAATACCAGAAAGGGTCAGCCAATTGTTGGAGAGGCTGCCAAGAAGTAGGTACAATCGGTCACCTGTGGTGGAACTGCCCCAAAATCAAAAACTTCTGGAGTAAAATACTAGAATTAATTAAAAAAATCACGGGAATAGAGGTGGTAGAAGACCCTTGGGAGGTCCTGTTCCATGGGGGGACAAGAGACTCAAAGACATACAAACAGTCACTGGTACCGCAGCTACTGAATGCTGCAAAAAGAACGATACCGAGGAATTGGCAGAGGAGAGAGTCCCCAGAGATTTGGGAGTGGTTCGATGCTGTAGAGGAGACTTGCAATATGGAGACCTTGGGGACTTTGCTCGAGGAAACAGGAAGTGGAAACATGGGTAGGTGGGACCGATGGAAAAAATTAAAAAAAACATGGAGCTATGCCAAAGAATTCAAAGCCTTAGACTAAAGGAGGAGAGTAGAAGAAAAATAGACCTTGGAGAGGTGGGGTGGGGGGGACCCGGGGAGGGGGTAGGAGGGGATGGGGGGGGGAAATAGAAGTAAAAGGAAATGGGAGTTAATCTAGGAATAGAGACGGGGTTAAGTATATTAACAGGCGTGATACGAAATAATATTGTTATACTATGTTTATACTATTCTTGTGCCCCCTTTTTGTTCTTTTTTGATATAGCAAAGGCCACGATGATGTGACTCTGATGGGGTTGATTTTAAACGAAAATGAACTGTAAAGTTGATTTAAGACCCCTGAAAAGGTTGTCTGATGTGGCAAAAATAAAAAAAAAGAATATTAGAAACAGACAGGAGTAGATGGAATGGAATGTAACGAGTTATTATCATGTTTTTTTTTTTTTTTTCTAGTCTGGCTGTATGTGCAGAAATTGAATGTATTATACAGAAGGATTGTTCATTTCTCTCCTGTTTGTATAAAAGAAAATCTTGTTTTTATAAAGTTTTACCTTGAAAATATTTTTTAAATACATAAACAGGCATGTTTCAAAACATAACATACACAACTCAGGAACCTACAAAGTTCAACATTGAAAAACCGAAGGCAATACCAGACATTATAGTATCAAAAATGTGTTGATATTGCCTTCATCAGATGGGGTGATGTCACCCCTGTAAAAGCCAAATTTTGAAGATGCACATAAATTGGGAGTCAAACTGGGGATTTCCCTCCTGATCCCATGCCTAATGTCAAAATGTGCTATCTCCCATCATGGGGGATCAATGGACGTGTTTTGGGGGTGCAACCACTTCCTCTCACCTACTTGAGTTACGAGGAAGGGGTTGCACCCACAGAACGCATACATTGATATCCCCTGATGGCAGATAGCACATGTTGATACACTGCGTGCATCTTCAAAATTTGGTTTTTAAAATGCGTCAAAAATTTGAAAAAAAAATGGTCCCCAAAAATCTAAAATGGTGTCATTTTGATGTTATTTAGATTCTTCCTAGTACATCAATCATGTTCTTCAGTTTTTGTTCTATGTCATTTGTTTTTTGCTTTATGATGCCTAAATCCTGACTACAAAACATTATGTCCTGGATTAGCCTTTGTGCACTGTCACTCGTGCAATGAGAAAATTGTTCTTCCACAACATGCACATCACCTAAAGGAAAAAATAGACACCATGCATTATAAATATGCAGGCAAACAAATATTACCTGAATCTGTGGTCTCAGACACTCACCTGTTGTGGCGACAATTTCAACCACCTCTCCTTCCTCCACATCCTCTGGTTGTGGTGTCCTCTGTTCTCCTTCTTCAGGAGATCAGGGATTCCTGGTGTTCTCGCACGTCCGCAGTCTTTTCTCCCCTATGAGAATGATACAAAAGGTATACACCGATATTTGAGGCCAGAAGTAGGAATATGAAACATTGCTTGGAAGTGGGATACAATTGTCTGTTTTGGCAGAGTTCCAAGGTAAAGACATGATTTTTTCCCCTACCAAAGCTGGAATACTTACCTTTTTCGACAAGTTTGACACATGGAGACACCCCAAGTATCTAGTGGAGTACCTGTGTGGGACACCCTAAAAAGTTTGTTCTTGTGTCCCACACTAGTGCTCCTGAGTACAGATGTGTAAACAGCTACTGAATGTCCTCTCCCTACATTACACTGAATAAAATTTGCAATTCTTTCTAGTTTCAAACACATCTAGACAACAATGTCCTAAACTTCTTTTAATACAAATTAGCATGACCAAACATAGTTAACCCTGTATCTGCTCAAAACATCGTATTTAGTTGGCAAACTAACAATGTTTCCTATGACCGATTACTGTGCTCATGAACATGAAAGTAGCCATTTTAAACTGTACAACAGTAAAGAAAAGCACATGGAGCAGCATGCAAGTAATAATAATAATAGGAACACACGACAAGTACTTACTTTTAAAAAGCCCTTTCTTGATCCTTCTGTACTGATCCTGCTCCCTCAATTTTAGGTCTTACCAGCATTTCCTCAATTGCTCCTTGGATCGTGGTACCACATAATTCCTGTGCAGATTCTTCACAACTTTAGACATGATCTTGGCCTTTCTCACATTTGGGTTTAGGTAAGGTCCATACTTCCAGTCATAGTCGGCCCTCTTCAAGATGTCCACCATCTCCACCATCTCTACAAAGGCCATATTTGAGATCTTAAATCTCCTCCTGGATCGGGACGTTTCTTGCTCTGGGCTTTCCTCTTCTTCATTACTGCTATTATGCACCTGCTGTGTCTCCGCCATGTTCCTCTCCCACTGCGACGAAAGAGAAGGGGCGGGGAATATTCTAGAAAGAACGGGGCAGGCGACGCAGGCAGAGTTTCATGCATGCGCAGTGTATATAAAGCTAACATGCGTGTGTCGTACGTACGATCTGTGAGTGGAGGAAGTACTGATTGTGAGAATGAAGGTAACATTTTAACTTGGGACATCAGTGGCCTATACTGATTCGAGATTGAGGCCTATATTGGGATAAGATTAGGAGAGTTTAGCCTGATATTAGTGTTTTTGTCTTGTGTTTTGTCTTGCAGCAAATATGAAACAATTCAAAGACCCGGAATTCATGGGCCAGTTCATAGACAGATACAGGGATATGAGAAATTTGTGGGAGGTTAAAAACCCCTTATATCAAAATAAACCAGCTAGGAAGGCAACGCTGGAGAAACTGCTGCAATTTGTGAAGACGCAGGTCCCCGACGCAGTCATCGAGTTTGTGGAGAAGAAAACTGGTAGCTTGAGAAGCACATATAGGAAGGAGCTTAATAAGGTCCAGGCTTCCATGAATTCAGGAGCAGCAGCAAAGGATGTGTATGTACCCAGTCTGTGGTACTGTAATGTACTGTAATACTGTATTCTTTGTTTAACATCAAAGGTATAAAGCTAACTAGAAAAGCAGAAATAAACTCAGAAGTTTTTCATTCTGAACTGAGTATCAGAGCGTGATTACTTCATTGCATGCATGTGTTTTTAATTTGGCAAAGGGGTAGATATAATAATATCAGATCTCGAGCAGGGACCAGGAGTAGCCAACGCGGATACAGGAGGAGTTTGATCAACTCTAAAAATGGTAAGACATTTTTGATATCCTGTATATCTAGTCTACTGTTTATCCTGTACCCATGGCTGGTCAATCTCTGTGCCCATATCGGCTTCCTGCGACCCTCAAAGACAGGTATTAATCTTACCTCGAGTCTGTTGATAGGTTAAGGAACCTGCAAATTTTATCTACTGCCTGTTTTGTTCTGTTCTGTTTTGTTGTTCGATCTTGTGTTTTGTGATGGCTGTTGGGAGTTGGGGATTGTTTATATAGTGACGGATGAAATTAGTTGACGTGGTTAATCTTCTCCTGGGATTAGGAGAAGGCATCAGGACGTGGTTAAACTCCTCCTGGGGGGGAATAAAAAATAACTAATTGTGCAGGCAAAGCACGGGTACAATAAGTACGGAAGTACGGGCAACCGGGAAACCCCAGGGGGGGCGTCAGGAACATGCATAGTGGCGTGGGGGATCCCACTGCGGCCGTCACATATCTTATTGTTGGTTGTTGGTCACATTTTGTTGTTGGTGGTAATGTCATGTCCTAAGTGTGTTTGTGGTCTGTTATTTGGGATACATGAAGAGGGCTGGGGGTTGATTGAAGTGATAGAGCCAGGATATAGGGCTGAGTCTCTTGGTTACAATCCCCTACTGCCACATACTGCACATTTATTGGTGTTCAGATTGAATGTGCATTATCCAGTAAAAATTGTTGTTGGCAAATCACTGGAAGTAATAGAGGCTCAAACTAGAATAACAGGACGTTCAGCCGAAAGGTGCCCTGTGCAACCTGAACAACCGGAAGGGTTAGAAGAAGGGGAAAGAGACAGAGTGAGAAGTTTGGGTTTTGAGTTGGGACATGTAAATGACATTTAAAGTGGTGCACTGAATATTAGTTACTGTACTCCTTATCTGTTTGTTAATTGTCTCGTTGAGGGTAATAAGTAGTCATGTATTACTCGCTCGCTCCCTTACCTGTGGCTACTTGAGTGGGCAGGGCTGTGTGACTGGTCTACGTTTTGGGAAGACGCGTGTAAGGAGACTTGCACGGCAGTCAAACACTGTAGACGTTCTTTTTTCTCTCTCTCTCTATCCATTTTGTCTTTTGTCCTTGTTAACTTGAGACTGTGATATGGTCTGAACCGGTACCAGGTGACGGATAGAGGATTGTCGGACCCTTGAGTGAGGACAGCCTCATGACCCATTAAAAATCCTGAGCAGACACACATAAATATCACAGTCATCAAGACAGAACATAGCAAGATAGTGTTATATATTGGAAGGTGGTCCGAAAGAGGACAGGTGGTGGTCAGAGGATTGTCAGACCCTCGAGTCCAAGACAGCTTCATAAAACCGTCATACAAATCCTGAGCCTGGACACGTAAACTCCCCAATAGCTAACGATTGGGCAGAAGTTAGAGGTACCTAAAGAGGGTAGTTTGGCTTGTGATTTTTTAGAGTATTAGAGCGAGATTTTTTTTGTATTATTAGAGCGAGAAGGAGAAGATGCTGTCAAGGAAGGGAAGAGATTGGCAAAAGTGTGTGGGGTCACTATGCATTTGGGTGGTCGGCTAGAGCCGAATGAATGGCGTGCTCTTTTAAGAAGGGAAAGGGGTTTGTTGTGGGGCCGGCCATGGGCTTCTGCGAACAGCAGACGCTTGGTTCAAAGTTGCCAAAGCCATTCATGAAGAAGGATGTGTAGAACAGGAAATATGTGTTGGAATTATTATGTATGTGTACAAGAAGCCAGAAAAGGGGTCAAAAGCTAAGACAGACAGACAGCCACTGCCCTATAATGGCGTCTGGACCCCAGGAAGTAGACACTCCCTTTTATCTACTGCCCCTCTACTACAAGTGACAGAGGAGCCTGTGACACCTCCCCCGCCGTGCTTAATAGTAAACAATGTACACTTGTCTTTGTACGGCTTAGGTGGTTGCTGCCACACATGCCCGACCCAAACTGTACCACCTGTACCACCGCCCCCACCGGAACCTACCCACATATATCCGGTGATAGACCAGTCCTTGGTATCGTATTACAGAGCCCAGCCTACCCCATTAATGACAAGTGTACATTCTGGGGAAGACTCGGACAGCTCCCAGGGAGGGAAACGCAGACACTCAAGCCTCAGGAGGTTCCCCCCTTGGCCCTCCTGCCCTAATAGACCAGGGGACCCAACCTTAGGCCCAACCCGGTCCCTCCTCTTAAAGTCCCGACCAGAGTCACGCCTGCCTTGCCAGGATGCACCAAGTTGACAAGCATGCCGACACAGGTACAACCCCAAAATGACAGACTGTTTCATTTCAAGGCACACCCCGCATTGTATCCATCCCCATGTATGACTCATCAGCTGGGGCAATGGGTTCCTTCGTGCCATTGTCCCACGACCCATTTGACCACCTATATGGTGACATACGTTTACAGTCCCTCTTATGCCCTTGCAATCCAGCAGCCATTACCCAGTACTTTCCCTAAACCCCTTTTGAATGGGTTCCTGGACCCTCACACCACCAAAGACAACAACCCCAATACGGTCCCTTCCCTTCATCACCGAGAGTCTGAGAGTCTGACTTTAAGGAGTTTCTCTAATAATAGTGAATGTAGCAAATGTGCTATATTTATGCAAATGGTTTTAATTGTGTTTAAGCTGTATTAGCAATAACTGGTTAAAAAGGTTAAAATTCAATCGAGTAGTACAGATAAAGAGGAAGTTTATGTATTCTGGGCATTATGCCAAGAGAAGAACGAAAGAGGAAGTGCTTTCCTTGCGTAAATCTATGTCTAGATTTAGGGCCCATTCACATCTGAGCATTTTGTAGGTTATTATGAAAAAAAAAGAGAAAAGAAAACATTTATTCTGTATGTATTCATATATCCACTCTGAAACGTCTGAATCCAAAACAGTTGGACTTGAAACTGTTCTGTAATATTGAAAAGAAAACATTTATTCTGTATGTATTCATATATCCACTCTGAAACGTCTGAATCCTATATGTGTGCAGGAGGTCACACAAGGAAAGGCAAATCTGTTGAGAAATAGCACAAGAGGTTTACTGATTTGGGTTTTAGTGTGCTGAACAAAGCACATAGACACATGTTAATTTATTTCAGGTCTTAAAGAGTCAATCCGAAAGGGTCTGAGTATAGAGTAATGGAGCTTGAAACGCTAGTAGCTAGTGGTGCTAATGGAGTTAGTAGTTATTAGGTCCAGGACCCTCACAGAGCAGTAGAGAGTAGCTCCTCTCATGATGGCCTCTTGCACACCCTATCTGCGCCCATCAGTACCAACTCCACGTGTCTGCTACAACTGCGGAAGACCTGGACGTTCCAGAAGGGAATACCGAAGACCGCAGAAGCTTGCCCACAGGCAACCAGGCCCCAACCATGACCCACGTGAAGACGCCCAATATCGGAGACATGACACTCCTCTTCCTCCTCCGCCCCCTCCAGACCATAAAGACCTTCTCCGCTAGGATTTCGGTAAACCTTTGTCACTTACCCCTTCAATGGTATCCTCTGGAGACTCAGGAGGTCCTCTCACAAAAATAACTCTCCCCATCGAGGGCCATCCTACTACGCTCTTATGTGACACAGGCGCTGCCAGAAGTGTAATTAGGGCAGAAGAACTATCCGATACCTCGTTCTTATCAGACATTGACATAACATGTGTAGGGGTGGATGGAACACCTAGGAAAAACCCCCTTACATGCCCTTTACAAGTGGGCAACTTTCCTGATCTACTAGCAAGATTTGTGGTCTCTTCCACATGCCCCTTAAATCTTTTAGGGGCTGATGTCTTATCCAGACTCCAGGCTTCTATCACCTTCCAACCCGATGGTGGTGTTCTGGTCTCCTCACCGCTAACCATCGATGATGCCTCAGCACTATGCTCCGTTCCCCTTTTACTATCATTGGATGCACAATGTGAGGTTGGAAACCCAAAAGAAGTTTTAGATCGAGTCCCTACATGCCTGTGGTCCACAGGGCCTGAAGACGTAGGACGTCTTACAGTGTCACCAATCCTGGTGCAATTAAAGCCTGGGCCCCCCTTGCCCAGAAGACCACAGTACCCCTTGAAGCCAGCTCAAGCTGCATCTATTTCAAAGCAAATCAAGACCCTTCTGTCAAATGGTGCTCTGATACCCTGCATATCTCCATGCAACACACCACTGTTAAAGTATTCCAAAATAAATAAATTAATTAAATAGTGGCACTATATGTAAACTCAAATAAATCCTAAAGGTGATGATGGTGATTAATTGTGAATAAACCACATGATCAAACTGTCCACATTATGTCAAACTTCCAACAAAAAGTGAGATAGCTTTCTAAGTGACTATGTAAAACAAAAAATTGAGTATTATATAATCAAACAAAACAAGTGACATAGTATTGAACCCTGTGACTACATAAAAAGTTAAAACTCAAAAATGGTGATTAATAAGATCCAGGCTTGTGAACAATTGATGAAAAAAGAAAAGGTGCAACTGAAGAGGTGAATGTGCAACAAATCTTCAACTGCTATACATGTACGCCTCCACCACACCGATTGTGACTGTGGATCCCCCTAGTGAAGCCGCACTTACCGAATATTTATGCCTTGCATTCTCATGCGCAGCACATATGCTTTGTGTAGGGCCCCCCAAGGGGTGTCACGAGCTGGAGCACGTTGGACCCGGACAGAAGGACCTCCTTAATGGGCTAAGCATAAATTCCTGTAGAAATGCAGGGAAAAGCCTGCTTCTGTTTTTTTATCATTTGGGACCATGAAAGGAATCTCCTAGAATCTCCTAGGATTACTCATGTTACAACAAGAGTGTTCCTGTGGTTTACTACAGTTCAAACCTAAAAACTGAATTAAAACCCAATCGGGGAGACTGGACCACCCTCATAATTTCCTTGAACAGGTGAAGGTGGACTAACCCTGTAAAGCTTCACTTTAATTAAACAAAAAAAATCTTGCAAACATGGCAACAGCATTCATTGTATAGAATGGATTTCATGGCCCCAAATGATAAAAAACAGAAGCAGGCTTTTCCCTGCATTTCTACAGGAATTTATGCTTAGCCCATTAAGGAGGTCCTTCTGTCCGGGTCCAACGTGCTCCAACTCGTGACACCCCTTGGGGGGCCCTACACAAAGCATATGTGCCGCGCATGAAAATGCAAGGCATAAATATTCGGTGAGTGCGGCTTCACTAGGGGGATCCACAGTCACAATCGGTGTGGTGGAGGCGTACATGTATAGCGGTTGAAGATTTGTTGCACATTCACCTCTTCAGTTGCACCTTTGCTTTTTTCATCAATTGTTCACAAGCCTGGATCTTATTAATCACCATTTTTGAGTTTGGACTTCTTATGTAGTCACAGGGTTCAATACTATGTCACTTGTTTTGTTTGATTATATAATACTCAATTTTTTGTTTCACATAGTCACTTAGACAGCTATCTCAATTTTTGTTGGAAGTTTGACATAATGTGAACAGTTTGATCATGTGGTTTATTCACAATTAATCACCATCATCACCTTTAGGATTAATTTGAGTTTATATACAGCGCCACTATTTAATTTATTTATTTATTTTGGAATACTTTGACATTGGTTTCTTTTTTAAGTTGGCAGCTGCAGTCATTACTCACACCTAAGCGCAGTGGAGGGTCACCAAGTTTTTTTGCGCAACACTTGATCACTCTTTATTAAACACACCACTGTTCCCAGTGAAGAAACGAACTGCAAAAGCAGAGTCAGAAAAATACAGAATGGTACAAGACCTTAGGGCTGTGAATGAAGCTAGTGTATTGGAGACACCTATTGTAGCCAACCCACACACCTTGCTGGCAGGAATACTGCCCACAGCAAAATACTTTACAGTAGTAGACTTAGCTGGACTGTTATGCCACAAGGTGCCCAGAACTCCCCTTCCAAGGTACTTGCCCTCATTCTGGACAACTAGATGAAGTTACACACAGACATTGTACTCCTTCAGTATGTAGATGACTTCCTACTTGTGCAGATACCCTTGGTGATGCCTTAATCTTCTCTGAAAGCCTCCTCCACTACCTGGATGAGCAGGGATGCAGGCGACCACGAAGGGACTGGCCTTAAAGCAAAAAGTCCAGAGAGAAAGTGATTTTCCTAGGCCTCTGCATCTCCCAAGGCACCCGACATCTCACTGAAGAAAGAGTTGCTGCAATCAAAGCCATCCCTTTGCCTCAAGGTCATACACCCTTACATGCTTTCCTAGGATTATTCTCCTATGGCCGCTCTTGAATCCCAGAAGCCTCCCTCTTGATGCAACCCCTCTATGATGCCTTTTCTCGTTTTCTCCAGAAGCTATGGACTATTTTGAAACTCAGAAGGAGATCCTTTTTGTCTCAGAGAGACAAGGGGGGGACCCTCCTGTCTCAGAGTTGTCTTTGCAGCCCAAGCCCTTTTGGACAAGACTGCTGACTTGGTATTGGGCCACTCGTTTATCCTTCTTGCCCCTCGTGACGTAGCTGCCATACTAAACCAAGTACAGCCCAAGCACCTTTCTTCAGCAAGACACCTCAGACTCCAGTGTGCCTTGCTCCTCCCTGATAACATCACTCTCCTCCGATGTGATACTCTCAACCCATCCACTCTACTTCCACTTCTCGAGGGGGGATCCTTTTTAGAGAATGATGCTCGTCTCACCACTCATGACTGTTTCGAGGTTTCGAGGTGATGAAAATGGAGACTTCACATTTACCGACAGTCAGTAAAACAGCCCTTGAGATCCTGACTTGACAATCTTTGTGGATGTTCAGGACAGCGGAGCACACAGGATACGCAGTCTAAAAAAAAAAAAAAAAAAGGAGAAAGGAAGGTGGGACTTTATATGAAGAATGCACCCTTGGAGAAATCACGATATACATGAAAATGGGTAGTAACAACACTATGGGCATGGATGACAAACATACGATACAATTGGCAGTCAATAGTTTATTGGTATATAAAAAATAACAATAATAGTAATAGTAGCATAATAAAATAATGACAAGGTCAGTTCATATTTTAGAACATTGTATAAAACCAAGTACATTAGATAGATTGGTATAACAATGATAGTGACACCAACAGTAAAGACATAGTAGATTAATATCATGCACATCATAGAAAGCCATTTTCATAAAAGCGTGTCTCCCTGGTAAAAAATGTATCATAATTCGTTGGTACGATCCAGTTGGTAAATATGGTAGTATTGGTAAAGTACAGTATGTGCAAAAAGGCATCTATTGGCTCTACGCGTTTCGTGGCGATGAGACTAGGTGAAGGCGTGAAGGGCCGGAAGGTCGACCGGGAGCAGACACCAGTCCCGGGAGCTGGGGTGGACAAACCCAGGCGTAGATGGATCGCCAGAGGGAGATACTGCTTCCCAGGGAAGGGCCCCCATGGATGGGGAGGAGAAAAAAGTAGTGTGCCATAAGAGTGTGACTATCTCTGAAAAAGAATAATTGGGTGAAATAAATAGGGTGGGACAATAAATATAGTACAAAAAGTGACTGGTAATAACTGTAATCAGAAATGGCTAAGTACAAGGTGTGGGGGTAGATACAACCCCCCAGTAGGAATAATGAAAAAGAAGAAAAAGTGTAGATAGCTAGTTAACCCCAAGACTGGGGTAGTTAGGATCCAAGGTAAAGAAATGTGAACACTAGATAGCGTGATGGTAAGGGGTAGGGGGTAAGAGGGTGGGTACCCGAAGGTTACCTGATAGATAGCGAAGTAGGTGAATTCCAAAGTACACCATGACCATGGGGGTGACAGACCCTGAAGGGAGCATAGATCCACTATGAGGAGTATAAATACCCCAGTAAGTGGGGAGTGTCCACCAGCGTCAACGCTTTTGGTGCCCTCTCCTCTCATTGGCCGAGCGTGACGCTGGTGGACACTCCCCACTTACTGGGGTATTTATACTCCTCATAGTGGATCTATGCTCCCTTCAGGGTCTCTCACCCCCATGGTCATGGTGTACTTTGGAATTCACCTACTTCGCTATCTATCAGGTAACCTTCGGGTACCCACCCTCTTACCCCCTACCCCTTACCATCACGCTATCTAGTGTTCACATTTCTTTACCTTGGATCCTAACTACCCCAGTCTTGGGGTTAACTAGCTATCTACACTTTTTCTTCTTTTTCATTATTCCTACTGGGGGGTTGTATCTACCCCCACACCTTGTACTTAGCCATTTCTGATTACAGTTATTACCAGTCACTTTTTGTACTATATTTATTGTCCCACCCTATTTATTTCACCCAATTATTCTTTTTCAGAGATAGTCACACTCTTATGGCACACTACTTTTTTCTCCTCCCCATCCATGGGGGCCCTTCCCTGGGAAGCAGTATCTCCCTCTGGCGATCCATCTACGCCTGGGTTTGTCCACCTCAGCTCCCGGGACTGGTGTCTGCTCCCGGTCGACCTTCCGGCCCTTCACGCCTTCACCTAGTCTCATTGACATATCTGTAAGTAGTTGTGGTAAATTGAGGTCCTTTCCCCTCTCCTTTCCCTCTTTACAACAATGATCATACCATTATATTTTATTCTACATATTAATTATGTGTTTCAATATATATAGACATCCTTCTCATACCTGCTCCTGAAGAGTGGCAGTCGCCACGAAACGCGTAGAGCCAATAGATGCCTTTTTGCACATACTGTACTTTACCAATACTACCATATTTACCAACTGGATCGTACCAACGAATTATGATACATTTTTTACCAGGGAGACACGCTTTTATGAAAATGGCTTTCTATGATGTTCATGATATTAATCTACTATGTCTTTACTGTTGGTGTCACTATCATTGTTATACCAATCTATCTAATGTACTTGGTTTTATACAATGTTCTAAAATATGAACTGACCTTGTCATTATTTTATTATGCTACTATTACTATTATTGTTATTTTTTATATACCAATAAACTATTGACTGCCAATTGTATCGTATGTTTGTCATCCATGCCCATAGTGTTGTTACTACCCATTTTCATGTATATCGTGATTTCTCCAAGGGTGCATTCTTCATATAAAGTCCCACCTTCCTTTCTCCTTTTTTTTTTTTTTTTTAAACTAACAGGGATGGAGGCGCCTGGCGGTGGTAGCCTTGCGTTCTCATATAAAGTCCCAACCGGTTGCTCCTTGCTTTGCATATACAGGATACGCAGTCACCACCGAAGATACAGTTCTTCAGGCTTCAGCATTGCCTTCCTCCATGTCTGCCCAGGAAGCAGAACTCCAGGCCCTAACAATGGCATGCAAATTGGCAGAGGGGAAAAGAGCTAAGATATATACAGACTCAAGATACGCCCTCGGTGTTGCCTGCGATTTTGGGATCATCCAGAAAACCAGAGGGTTCCTAACAGCAGCAGGTACACCTGTAAAACACAGTACAGCTATCAAGGACTTAATGCATGCCCTACTCCTACCAGCACAAGTGGCTATACTCAAGATAAAGGCGCACGGCAAGCTGGATTCCCAAGAAGCACGAGGCAATCATCTGGCAGACACTGCTTCAAAACAAGCTGCAAACAGAACACAAGAAGTGGTCAGTGGAGTGGATGCACCCATCCCGGATGGTACAGTGGATACCCCTGAAGAAACAGTACAGACCACCATGATTCTACAAAACCCTCCTGTGAGCAGGACCCATCTCAAGGAGCAGCTGACAAAGAAGAAAAAGAAGTGTGGATCAAAAAAGGAGCCACAGAAACTGAGGAGATCGTGGAATTAAACAAGAGGCCGTGTCTGCCATGATCAATGGTTCCTGCAGTGGTACAGTGGGCCCATGGTGCCTCTCATCTGTCAAAAACTTTGATGAATGCCCTGATCAATAAATACTACTTAGCCCCGGGGATTATACCACTTACCAACAACTTTTGCAAGTCATGCACTATTTATTCTAAATGTAACCCAGGAAGAACGGAAAAGGAGGTCCCTTTGAAGCATCTAGCAAAGGCCCAGTACCCCTTTCGAAGGATACAGATCGACCACATCCAGATGCCAAAGAGTGGCCGATATAAATATGCATTGATTGACAGCAAAAACCATGGCTAAAAGACTTTTAACGGAAATAGTGTACAGGTATAGTGTCCCAGAGGTTATAGAGAGTGACCAGGGGCCGGCTTTCACGGCCTCAGTAACCAAAGAGATATGCGCAGCTTTAGGAGTCACATTATCTTTCAGCACAATAAAATTTAGAATGCTAAAAATGTAAAAAATGTCTCAGGAAACGGGAATAAGTTGGCCTTAGACAGCCTACCCATTTCCTTATTCAGTGTTAGGTACACTCCAAGGGGAAACCATGGTCTGTCACCCTATGGGATAATGTTTGGTTCAGCCCCCAGACTAGTTGGTATTTTCTACAATAGTTGCAGCTCCAATCTGATGTATTAACTGATTATGTGACTGCTTTATCTCGAGAATTAATCTATATCCATTTGGTAGTATTCTCCTCCAATCCAGATCCTGAGCGAGATACAGGATCACACAAGTTGGTCCCCGGAGACTGGGTCCTGGTAAAGAAGTTTGTGAGAAAACACACCCTTGAACCCAGATATGATGGTCCTCTCTGGGTTCTCCTAACAAGTGCCACATCAGTCAAGGTGGCCGGGAAGAACACATGAACACATGCCTCCACTGCAAGAAAATCCCTGTACCTGAGGAAAAGGCACAGGGGATCGAACAATGATTCTGTATATCCTTTTCATGGTAATCATTGCCCAGGCACAAGAGGTAGCCATCAAACAAAAAGATGGTGTAACCCAGTTCTGGTATAACTCATCCAATAAATATGTTGCCACTTTTATATCCTCTTATGAACAGATAATTCCAGGTACTGGGTATGGGATCCGGTCCTGGAATGAAGCAGTGGACGGTATCAGGGAATGGGGAAACCCTTTGGGAATTTCACTAGGGGTTACTGTGGATCTTATAGTGAGGCCTCTGTAGATCTAGTGTAAAATAAAGTCCAGTCCTTGGGAGACGTATACTGGATTTGCGGAGACATGAAAATCAGAAGCAGATTGACAAGACAGTGGACAGGAGAATGCGCATTGGCTAAGGCCATAATGCCTCTGCGTATGTTTCCAGAGGCCGCTGCACAAATAGAACCAGACTTAAACGACATACCCAGGCTTAACAGGAGGCGTAGAGTGCCCCAACAGGAAGCTTTGACCCCCATGTATTCGTAGACACCATAGGGGTTCCTAGAAGGGTCCCAGATGAGTTCAAAGCAAAAGACCAAGTAGCAGCAGGATTTGAATCTTTGATCCCCATCATCACTGTAAATAAGAATGTAGACTGGATAAATTACATCTACTATAATCAACAAAGGTTTATCAATTACACCAGAGATGCACTCCAAGGTTTAGCCGAACAACTAGAAGCCGCGTCACACATGACTTTCCAAAACTGTATGGCCTTAGATATGGTCCTAACTGAAAAGGGGGGTGTGTGTAAAATTGTGCCTAAAACAGGTACATGTTGTACCTACATCCCAGACAACACTGGCCCAAATGGTAAGGTGACTTTGGCCATCAGGAAACTTGAGGATTTGTCCGAAGAATTAAAAAGGAATTCAGGGCTCACCAACCCTTGGGATCAATACTTCACCTGGGATAGAGGAGGGTGGCAGGGATTACTAACACAGATAGGAATAACCATCCTGATCATTTTGGTGACCTTGGCTGTCATAGTTTGCTGTATTCTCCCCTGTCTTAAAAAATGTGTAGGGAAAGCTATTAACCAATGTTCTTCTACATTCATGGAAATACCAGATGAAAATTATGAAATGCACTCCGTTACAGTCACCTCCCCTCGAGATGCAACAGAATATTATTTTTCAGGCCCTTCAGAAGGGGTTGAGGGGCCAAATTAGTGAGAACATGCACTTATGTGCGCTCGCCCATCCTCCTCCTCCTCCTGCCACAAGTCCACCTCCAGAGCCACAGCCTCCAAGGAAGGCTGCAGGGAAGGCTGTAGGGAAGGCTGCAGGGAAGCGTGGAGGGAAGGCTGCAAAGAAGACATGAAAGTGATTGCCTGGGTTCAGTCTAGACAGAAGACGCAGGCTGTTGTAGTACCACAGCCTGGGGACATATATGTCATCTGCTGCTGTTCCTGATCTCTGGGAGTCCTGGACCAGATTGTGCTCCCTATTATATGGACTTCTCAGGCTACCAATTTTTAGTTACAAAGAGTATCTGTGCCCTGGGGTACAAAGGCTTCGCAAACTCAAACCGTTTCTCCAGCGTTGCCTTCTTCTTTATTTTGTTATGAGCCAGATTAAATGGAGATTTTTTTATATGAAAATACTTGCCTATGTGTTTTTCTTTAAAAAGGACAGTTTGTTTGTGAGTAGGCAGGTACATTTCAAAAATACAATGTCAAATTAATAAGGGACAACAACCAACCTCCTTGAGCTTTAAAAATACAAGATAATAATGTTGTTGTGGAAACTTGACACACACACAAAAAAAAAAATATATGGAGATCACTAGAAAATAATTTAAAAATATTAAAAAAAGGAGATCTTGATAAAAAAAAAGATGACTATTAAAAATAATTCTAAACATTATTATGGAGATCTGGCTTTCCAAAACAAAAAAGATTATTCAGGAGATCATGAGAAATAATAAAGAAATAAGTTTGTTAAAACTCTGTGTGAATATCAGCAGTAAAACAAATTCATTCTTCTAGCCTTATAAAGAACAAAAGAATGCGCTGCATTAAAAGATCCAAAAATATACAGAGTGACAAATGTGCTTTTATTTACAATAGTTTTTATTGAATTTTCAGTGAAAATATGTTAACACAAGTACAAGTGGATCTTTTTTTTACATCATGTACACAAAAACATATTGTAACATAATGATTTAGAATGCAACAAGATCCTATGCAACCTCAATGGGGTTTCTATTACATCTTCATACTTTGAAGGAAGAGATGACCCCTCACTCCCAACACCCCTCAAGGGATCTAGCTGTGTCAGGAAGTGAGGGGCAGCTACCCCTGAAAACAAAATGCCAGAAAGTTGTTAAAGATACGTTTGTTGGGCAATAGAAACAGGATAGACCAGTATAGATTATATCTTATATGGAAAGTGTGTGTGTGGATGATCATCCTTAAGTCAGCTCGTAAGTCCCAACTAAACGAAGATAGAGAACTCATATAAACCTTATTATAAATTATAGATGTGAGAGCAAGGATAAACAGAGAAGAAAAGAAAAAGTTGAAATACTCTGCGTGACTGCAATACCAAGACACCTGTAGCATCTGTTGTGAGCCAAAGGGATTCAGATATGTGAATTTCTACTAAATAGGAGGTGTCAAGCTAAAGGTCAAGGTGTCCACCTGTCTGCAATCACAGTGGGCTATATACCTGTAATGCCTCTCCATCACAGTATGGGAGAGAGGTATAGTCGTGTCCCAATGGGAGAGTCCCATGACTGAACCTATAGGGTAACAGGGAAAAGCATAAAGATAGAAAAGAGAAGGTTAGAAAATAGATACAAGAAGAGAAGAATCAGAAAAAAGGAACACTTAGTGACAGTGTGATATTCACTTCTCTACACGGATCCAGGGTGAGGGGAAGTGGTAGGTGTCAGAGATATGTATCTAGTCCAGGGTTCCCAGATGGTTTGTTGAAAGTATCCAAGAGGATGCTAACTTTCTTCTCCTGGGCCATGATCCATGAGAGTTTCCTTTTGACCAAGGTGAAGGAAACAGAAGGTTGCTTCCAGGCTCGAGCAATTGTCAGCTTGGTCCCAAGGAAAGTAAACATAATAAGGTTTTGGGCCAATTTCGGGGTCCCGGGCTAGTAATGTTAAGGAGAGCTATTTGAGGAGTCTTAAGAATGTGTATGTCCATAATTTATCTAATGGTGTGAAAGACTATATTCCAGAGTCCTCCGATCTTGGAACAATCCCACCATATGTGCAGCATTGACCCAATGAGCCCACAATTACGACAGCACAAAGGGGAGGGGCTCGGGTAGAATTTTGCCAATTTTAAATGGAACTAAATACCACCTCATTAGGACTTTTAAGTTAGCCTCGAATTAGTACTATGTTCAATATGCTCTTGGAGGCTGAAGCCAAGGCTCTATGCCATTCCATTAGGCTCCAGTGTTGTCCCAGGTCTTTCTCCCATTCCCTCATGAAGAGAGATTTGGACTCTGCCATAGCAAGTGATCAGTATATCAATGTTATTCCTCCCTTATGCTCCATGATTTGACACCATATTTCATATGCCACGATCAAGAGTGGGTTGGATTTAGAGGTTCATAGATAGTGAATAAAGTGAGAGATTTGGTGGAGTCTGAACCTTTCCGACCTTGGAATGTCAAGCTTGCTGACACAGTGAGCCAGGTGAGAGGTCCCATAATGTTGGCCAAGTGTCCTATTCTATAGAGCCCCTTGTCCAACCACCACTGGAAGGCCTCGATGTCTATGCCAGGGGTAAATAGGGGGTTTCAAAAAATATGAGCGAGTGGGCACCAGTTAGATATCAGGTGTGGGTTATTTTTGAGGGAATCCCATAGGACCAAGGAGTGGGATAGTGTAGGAGCCATGATAGCAGGTCTAGATTTGGCTGGGCACCAGAGAAGATAGTCCAATGTGTAGTGGGGTATTGCTTGCCTTTCCATATGTATCCAGTCTGGGTGTGCTATTTTGGTATATATAATGGAGAGTTGGGATAACTGGACTGCTTGATGATACCAGATAAGGTTTGGTAGGCTCACTACTCCTTGATTTCTAGTTTGAAAAAGAGTCCCCTTGGCAACTCTATGTCCTTTAGCTCTCTATATGAAGTTGATAATTTTGGACTGGAGCTTCCTAAGTTGATCCCTAGGAATTGAGATAGGTAATGACCTAAATAGAGGATGCGCGGTAATAGGGTCATCTTTACGGAATTGATCCTGCCTAGCCAGGAGAGTCCCAGTTTTTCCCATTGTGAGAGATCGTTTTCCAATTTACGAAACATTAGGGGAAAATTGGCGGCATATAGGTGGTCTACCGAGGCTGTCAGGTTGATCCCTAGAAAGGGAATCGCTTTCTCGTTCCATCCAAACCGGAAGTTATCTTTGAGTTGTGGGACCAGATGGACTGGTAAGTTGACGTTTAATGCCAGGGATTTTGAGTACTTGACCTTGAGTCCAGAGAGTTGGCCTTATGTGCTGCCCATAGAGTGATTGGGGAAATGTTATTTACATCATTCAATTGAAAATATTCCTGTATGTCAAAGTCCTGTATTTCAAAGATATGGGTAGGGTTGCTAAGGATTGAGGCATTAAGTCTCCAGTTGTACCCCTTCTGTTGTTCTGTTGATCTGCTTATTTGTAGGAGGAGAAAGGAGTGGTCCGACCAGGCAGAGTCTTTTATGAGGGATTTAGTCACTAGCGGAATATGATTTGACAGAGGAAAGAAGTGATCTATTCTAGCGAAGGTATTGTGGGGGCTAGAAAAGTGAATATAGTCCCGTGCATTTGAGTTCATTTCCCTCCAAACATCAACCAACCCCTGATGGTAAATGTGTCTAGCCACATTAAGGCTCTGCCTGGTGGGACGGATATGGTCCTGTCAGAAACCATGAAATCAGGCAGAGACAGAAGTGCAGTTAAATCACACTTGTTTAATAATAAAAGTAAAATGAACAAACATAGTCAAAACATAGCCACAGTTTCGTAACCGGAATGGATAGTCAGCCAAGCCAGAAGTCAGGGATCAAAGTAGTGGAACAGCAAGCAGGATCTGAAGCCAGAAGGGATGTCAGAAAAGCCAGTCTTTAAACAGGAATGCAGGAGATGTTTCTTGTGATGTTGACCAAGGTGAAGGCAGAGACCCTCTGGACTGGACGGCTTAAGTAGGCAGGACTGATGAGCAGGATATGAACAACAGCTGAGTAACTGTGGAGAGAGATGGGAGCTGGCAATTAGCCAACAGCTGAGCAGCCAGCTCTGAGAAGGAAGGGCTGAGCCCATCCCTGACAGGTCCCTGCCCGGGGGGAGGGTTTTATCTAACCCTGTGTCAAAAGCAATATTAGAGTCTCCTCCGTAGATGACCAGACCTTCAGTAAGTGGATTTAGGCTATGAAATAATAGGGTCATCTTTATGGAATTGATCCTGCCTAGCCAGGAGAGTCCCAGTTTTTCCCATTGTGAGAGATCATTTTCCAATTTACGAAACATTGGGGGAAAATTGGCAGCATATAGGTGGTCTACCGAAGCTGTCAGGTTGATACCTAGATAGGGAATTGCTTTCTCGTTCCATCCAAAACGGAAGTTATCTTTGAGTTGTGTGACCAGATGGACTGGTAAGTTGGCATTTAATGCCAGGGATTTCATTGACCTTGAGTCCGGAGATTTTGCCAAAGTCATCAAGCACCTTGCAGATATTTGGTAATGAAGATACTGGCAAAGGCTCTTTACCACGTGATCAGCCGTGTCCAATCACGATGTCAATAGGAAGAGCCAATGATCGGCTTTTGCTCACTCGCATCTGACAGACGTGAGTAGAGGAGAGCCGATCGGCGGCTCTCCTGGCAGGGGGGTCTGTGCTTATTGTTTATCAGTTCAGCCCCCCTCAGATGACCACACTGGACCACCAGGGATCGCCACTAGGACCACCAGGGAAGGGGGCAACATGTGGATGGCCAGGTATGTACCCCATGACCATCCACATGTGCCCAATGTGCCCAGTCAGTGCCCAATCTGTGCCAATCAGTGCCCACAAATGGGCACTGATTGGCACCATTATATTGCAGTGATGCCCAGCAATGCCACCCTTAGCGTCATCAGTGCCACCAATCAGTGTCATCAATGCCACCCATCAGTGTCCATCAGTGCCACCTGTCAGTGCCCATCTGTGCCCATCAGTGCCCACCTATCAGTGCCCATCCATGCCTATCCGTGCCACCTATCAGTGCCACCCATAAGTACCCATCAGTGCCACCCATAAGTATCCATCAATGCCACCTACGAGTGTCCATCAGTGCTGCCTATGAGTGCCCATCGTTGCCACCTATAAGTGCCCATCAGTGCCGCATACCAGTGCCATCTATCAGTGCCCATCAGTGCCACCTATCAGTGCCCATCAGTGCCCATCATCAGTGTCCGTCAGTGCCACTTCATCAGTGCCACCTCATTGGTGCCACCTCATCGGTGCCCATCAGTGCCGCCGTATCAGTGCCCGTCAGTTCAGCCATATCAGTGCCCATCATTGAAGAAGAAAACTTACTTATTTACAAAACAATTTTAACAGAAACAAAGAAAAACTTGTTTTTTTTCTAAATTTTCGGTCTTTTTTTATTTGATGCCCAAAAAATAAAAACCGCAGATGATCAAATACCACAAAAAAAGAAAGCTCAATTTGTGGGAACAAAATGATAAAAAAATTGTTTGAGTACAGTGTAGCATGACCGCGCAATTGTCATTCAAATTGCGACAGCTGAAAATTGGCCTGGGCGGGAAGGTGTCTAAGTGCCTGGTATTGAAGTGGTTAAATATCATGCCTGGGGGGTGTCTATAGCATGCCTGTAAAGTGGCGCATTTTTCCTGTGTTTAGAACAGTACCGCAAAATGACATTTCTAAAGGAAAAATTGTCATTTAAAACTGATCGCGGCTGTAATGAATTGTCGAGTCTTGTCAATATAGATACATAAAATTTAAAAAAGGAGCACGGGATCCCCCCCGGTCCATTACCAGGCCCTTTGGGTTTGGTATGAATATTAAGGGGAACCCCAAATCAAAGTTAAAAAAAGATTGCGTGGGGATCTCCCTAAAATCCATACCAGGCTCTTCAGATCTGATATGGAAATTAAGGGGAACCCTGCGCCAAGTTTAAAAAAAAATGACGTATGGGTCCCCCCCAAAATCCATACCAGACCTGATTTTAATGGGAACCCTGTGCTAAAATTAACAAAAAATGGCATTGGAGTCCCCCCAAAATCCATTCCAGACCCTTATCTGAGCACACAACCTGGCAGGCCACAGGAAAAGCGGGGGGGGGGCAAGAGAGCGCCCCCCCAAACCATACCAGGCCACATGCCCTCAACATGGGGAGGGTGCTTTGGGGTAGCCCCCCAAAGCACCTTGTCCCCATGTTGATGGGGACAAGGGCCTCATCCCCACAACCCTTGCCCAGTGGTTGTGGGGGTCTGCAGGGGAGCTTATCGGAATCTGAAAGCCCCCTTTAACAAGGTGACCCCCAGATTCCAGCCTCCCCCTGTGTGAATTGGTAACGGGGTACAAATGTACCCCTACCATTTTAAAAAAAAAGTGTCAAAATGGTAAAAAAGACAAGACAGCTTGGGACAAGTCCTTTATTAAAAAATAAAAAAATAAAAATGTCCCACGAAGTAAGTTCACTCTGCCTGATGGACCAAAAAAAAAAAGCCCTGACCGGCCCGCCTTCATGGGAGGCTCCCGCCGTCTGACGCATCTTCGCTTTGACAGCTCTTATATAACTGAGGGTGGGGCCACCCGGTGATATAACCGGGTGACCCTGCCCCCCTCTGACACCACGGGGACTTCCCCATGCCTTCCCCATGGCATGAGAAGGGGCAGGGTCACCCATTTACGTAACTGGGTGGCTCTGCCCCCTTTGACACCACTGGGAAGCCATGAGTCAGTCCCCGTGGCATCAGAGGGGGCGGGTCACACGGTTATGTCACTGGGTGGTCCCACCCTCAGTTATATTAGAGCTGTCAAAGCAAAGATACATCAGACCGTGGGAGCCTCCCATGGAGGTGGGTCGGTCGCAACTTTTTTTTTTCTTTTTGGGTCCATCGGGTGGCGTGAACTTACTTCATGGGACTTTTTTTTTATTTTTTAATAAAGGACTTGTCCCAAGCTGTGTCTTGTGTTTTTTACGATGTTGACACTTTTTTTGTGAAATGGTAGGCATATATTTGTACCCCGTTACCAATTCACACAGGGGGAGGCTGGGATCTGCGAGTCCCCTTGTTAAATGGGGGCTTACAGATTCCGATAAGCCCACCACCCACAGACCCCCACAACCACCAGGCAAAAGTTGTGGGGATGAGGCCCTTGTCCCCATCAACATGGAGACAAGGTGCTTTGGGGGGCTACCCCAAAACACCCTCCCCATGTTGAAGGCATGTGGCCTGGTACAGTTCAGGAGGGGGGACGCTCTCTCATTCCCCCTCTTTTCCTGCGGCCTGCCAGGTTGCATGCTCGGATAAGGGTCTGGTATGGATTTTGGGGGGACTCCAATGCCATTTTTTTTTATTTTGGCGCGGGGTTTCCCTTAAAATGGATTTTGGGGGGACCCCTATGCCATTATTTTTACATTTGGCGCAGGGTTCCCCTTAATTTCCATATCAGACCCGAAGGGCCTGGTATGGGTTTTAGGGGGGACCCCCATGCAATTTTTTGAAAATTTTGATTCGGGGTTCCCCTTAATATTCATACCAGACCCAAAGGGCCTGGTAATGGAGGAGGGATCCCATGCTCTATTTTCAATTATCTGTATCTATAGTGCCGAGACCCGACAATTAATTACAGCCACGATCAGTTTTAAATGACAAATTTTCCTTTAGAAATGTTATTTTGCTGTGGTACTGTTCTAAACAAGGGAAAAATGCGCCACTTTACAGGCATACTATAGACACCCCCCAGGCCTGATATTTAAAGGAATATTTCATTTTTATTGTATCAATTCAAGCATTCAAAAAATCACCGCTCCCGAAAAAACGGCCATTTTTAAAAAACAATTTTTGCATTGATACCTGTCCACTGGGTCCCCAAATACTTTTTATGACAATAACTTGCATATAAACCTTTAAAATTAGCACTTATGATTTTTCATGTTAGTGTCCCATAGACTTTAACGGTGTTCCAGCATGCTTTCGAATTTGCTGCAAACACCGCAAATTGTTCGTTGTTCGGCGAACAGGCGAAAATCCGATATTCGAGTCGAACTTACGTTCGACTCGAACATCGGGCTCATCCCTAATCAGGGTTTTCTCTAATCAGTGAGGACAAGGGACACCCCTGCCTTGTACCGTTCGGTACAATAAGATTGGGAAGGGTTCTGAGTAATATCCCTGCAATTTAATTTTTGCTTCTGGGTTGGAGTAAAGGGCCCCTATTACGTTCATAAAGGATTGACCAAAGCCCCATCTTTGCAATATCGGTAGCAGATAAGACCAGGAGACGGAATCAAATGCCTTCATGAGGTCTAAAGAGAGCAAAAACACTATTTGAAGTGGGCCCTTGTCCCATCCAGACCCCAAAAAAGATACTATGCAATTGCCTTCCTGATCTGATCTGCGCCTTGTCTCCCAGGTATAAAGCCGACCTGGTCCTTGTGGACGTAAAGGCTAATAAAATTGGATATTCTGTCTGCCATAATTTTTGTCAAAATTTTGAGGTCATTATTTATTATTGAGATAGGGCGATAATTAGCAGTACAACTAGGGCCCTTTCCAGGTTTGGGGATCACTGTGATGAAAGCAGAGTTTAATGCCTTATCAAGTTGTGCTCCTGCGTGAAGTTGGTTGAAAAATCAAGTCAAATAGGGGGTTAGTATGGAGGAGAAGGGTTTGTAATACGGGATTGAGAAGCCATCAGGGCCGCGGGCTGAGTTGTTTTTGAGATCTTTAATGATCTTTAAGTGAAACTTCTTCTGCCGAGTTCGGTGACTCTAAATTGTCCCTGTGATGGTCCCTGATCTTAGGGATATTCAGAGGGCCAAGAAAGGAGTCAATGGAGCTAGGTGAGGAATCATTGCCTTACCTATTATACAGGGTTCGTAAAAAGTCATGAAAGGCTTCCATGATTTTCTTGAGGTTTTGTGAAAGGGAGCCATTGCATAGTTTAATTTTAGGTAAGGTATGAGACCTTATTTTAGAGGTCAACCTATTTGCCAGTAGGGAGCCAGCGCAGACTTTTTTTCGGCTATGGCTGTGAGGGCTAGGTTTAATGCTGTGCGCACGTCTTCTAGTCTTTCCGCAGAACCTGGAATTCCTTCTCTAATCGGTCAATATCTACTTTGTGAGCTTTACGTAACCTTGAGGCCATTTGGATAAGTTTTCCCCTAATGAAGGCTTTATGTGCTGCCCATAGAGTGATTGGGGAAATGTTATTTACATCATTCAATTGAAAGTATTCCTTTATGTCTTTTTTCAATTTCAGACATGGGTAGGGTTGCATATTATGCTGACTATGCGGTAATGATCGCATGTGATGGTATGATGATGCATAATGCTCCTTTGTTACCATGGCAATAGGTATGCCCAACCAGGTATAAATATGTAGCAAGTATCTCACAGGGTTAACCTTGAAAAAGTCACATGCCAGTGATGTAACGCGTAGGAGGAGCCAGTAACCCCAGTGCTGTGTGAGCAGGAACAGCTAAGTGAGGAGATTGTCTCTGAATATATGCAACTGACCTTCTTAAATGTGATCTTATTGCGAGGCATGTGTGGTATTTGACTTTTTTCCCAGCATCTCCAGAAATCTACAAGCATTTTGGAAGAACAGTAATTTATTTATATCTAGTGTGGTTTACTGGACACAATAATGTGATTAGTTTATTTATTCTTTTTCGGATCACATCCTTTATTGGATCACATTATTTATTGGATCACTGTGCTATATTAAGGTTGATGGTAGCGCTTTATTAACTTTTTATATATTTACTTTTTTGTGATATCAGCACATAACACAATAATAGCAGTTACTATCATTTGTTCATCTTAATATAAATTTTGGTTCACAATTTGCTATAATCATTCACATCAGCACTTTAGTAATTTTTATACAATCCTTCTGTTGTTCTCTTGATCTGCTTATTTGTAGGAGGAGAAAGGAGTGGTCTAAACAGGCAGAGTCTTTTATGATGGATTTAGTCACTAGCGGGATATGGTTTGACAGTAGAAAGAAGTGATCTATTCTAGCAAAGGTAATAGGGTCAAAGCAAAGCAAGCAAAGGTAATAGGGTCAAAGAGGATGCGCGGTAATAGGGTCATCTTTACGGAATTGATCCTGCCTAGCCAGGAGAGTCCCAGTTTTTCCCATTGTGAGAGATTGTTTTCCAATTTACGAAACATTAGGGGAAAATTGGCGGCATATAGGTGGTCTACCGAGGCTGTCAGGTTGATCCCTAGAAAGGGAATCGCTTTCTCGTTCCATCCAAACCGGAAGTTATCTTTGAGTTGTGGGACCAGATGGACTGGTAAGTTGACGTTTAATGCCAGGGATTTTGAGTACTTGACCTTGAGTCCAGAGAGTTGGCCTTATGTGCTGCCCATAGAGTGATTGGGGAAATGTTATTTACATCATTCAATTGAAAATATTCCTGTATGTCAAAGTCCTGTATTTCAAAGATATGGGTAGGGTTGCTAAGGATTGAGGCATTAAGTCTCCAGTTGTACCCCTTCTGTTGTTCTGTTGATCTGCTTATTTGTAGGAGGAGAAAGGAGTGGTCCGACGAGGCAGAGTCTTTTATGAGGGATTTAGTCACTAGCGGAATATGATTTGACAGAGGAAAGAAGTGATCTATTCTAGCGAAGGTATTGTGGGGGCTAGAAAAGTGCGTATAGTCCCGTGCATTTGGGTTAATTTCCCTCCAAGCATTAACCAACCCCTGATGGTAAATTTGTCTAGCCACATTAAGGCTCTGCCTGGTGGGATGGATATGGTCCCTGGCCCGGGGGGGGGGGGGTTTCTAACCCTGTGTCAAAATCAATACTAGAGTCTCCTCCATAGATGATCAGACCTTCAGTAAGTGGGTTTAAGGTATGAAAAAGGGCCTTGAAAAATTTAGACTGACCCTTATTTGGTGCGTAGTATGATACGAGGGAGGAGAGCTGGTTGTCAAGGAGACCTTTAACGAGTAGGAATCTACCTTCTGGATCTTTTAATTCAGAAATGAATGAGAACTGAGAATTGTGGGAGAAAAATAAATCTACTCCTTTGGTTTTGTTTTCAGAATTTGCCAGGTAAAACCTGGGAAATTTAGGGTGAATGAAGAAAGAGGAATAAGATTTTGGTAAGTGTGTTTCTTAAAAAAAAAGTATGACTATTTTTTGGTCATGGTAATACTGGAAGATTAACTGGTGTTTAATGGGTGAGTTAATCCCTTGAACATTGTGTGATGCAATGCGCAGGGAGGTTCTAGGTGTGGTAAGGTCAGCCATGGAGCAATCTAGGAGGTAATGCCAATGATCTCCAATCACTTACCTTCTGCCTGGTGGATAATCTAGAGTCTGGGAGTGT
The DNA here is from genome assembly GCA_037952835.1 of Lithobates septentrionalis. NCBI lineage: Eukaryota > Metazoa > Chordata > Amphibia > Anura > Ranidae > Lithobates > Lithobates septentrionalis. The sequence continues at coordinate 4,396,331 of JBBDGP010001113.1, forward strand.
GGTTAAGTCCATTGTAGTGCCTTCCAGGATCCTGCTGAGACACAAGATCACACATGTCACTGAGAGAAAGGTAAAGTTAGTACAAAACAATAGAAACAGATAGAAGATAAGTGAGAGAAAAAATAAGAGAGAGCCCCAAGGGTAGGGGTGGAGTATGTCCACCATACCCCGAGAGACAAAATTGGTACCACCCATCCAGTGGGGGATATCCTGATTAGGAGAGAGAAAATCCTGCAGCTCCGAGTACAGGAGGAGGTGCATTAGTACATTACATTTCCCAATGTAAAAAAAAAACTGTAACACATGAACATTCAATGAAGGACAAGCTAATGTAGGCATGACAACTGCTGGGGAATTCAGGAAAGAAAGGATAGGATGCTGTTGGGAAAGGGTTGATCCCTCTAAAGGGGCATAGGGAACTCAGGCTTACCAAGGAAGGATGTGGGGTGGAAACAGAGAGTGCTCCGGAGCACTAAGGTTATGGGGTCCTAATAGCTAAACTACTGCCTGGTTACTGTTAGGGGCATAAGGACTGTGAGTGCACCCTGGGAAATTGTGTTGAAAGCATACAAGACTAGGGGAAAACTGGGTCTAAAAAAGGTAAATAGTCCACAGTTTCCTGGAAAGCCAAAATTATATAATGGGGAAATTGCTCCTTAGTGATAGGTATTCCGTGTCCAATATAGAAGAATACAGGTAGAGGGGCTAGTTGTAACCAGTTAGTATATAATCAGTGTGATAAGTTGTGGGAGACAGGCTTGTTCAAGCGGTGAAACTGGAGCTCTGTGAGGTCAATGGGTTTTTAAGTCTGGGTGGGCAGTAATGCCAAAAGGGCCAAATGGACCCAGTCGCAAAAAATGGGAATGAAAAGAGGTAGGTGAACACCTCCTCCAGATCAGGGGGTATTTCTTCTTTGGCTTTTTTGGTTTTAGGCTTCTGCCACAGAGAGGTGAGTGGGCTAGACGGGGGTGGTCGTTTGGTCAGGTTTGAGGTAGAGGACTGCATTGGAGAAGGTTCTCTCCTTGCGGAAATGTAGAAAATCGGAAGGGCTTGCTGTTAAACTTGAACTTCAGGTTGAAGGGAAAAGCCACCAATATTTGATGTTCTTCTGCATCAGCAATGTCAGAAGGGGTTTGGGTGTTCGCCTTCTCTGAATCAATTATGGGGAGATATCAGCACAGATTTGGATTGGATGACCCATAATTTGAATTTGCGGAATGGAGCGTGCCCACTTTATAACTTCCTCTTTAACGTTATAGTAGTGTGGCTTGACCACAATGTCACAAGGCAGTCCATCAGGTCAGGGGGGTCCCAGGGCCCTGTATGCCTGATCAAGCTCCATTTTGTGGGCTCGGATGTCATAAATAAGGCTCTTAATGAGGGAGTGAACTGCTTCCAGTATATCCGTAATGGTCTCTGGCAGTCCTCTGATTTTAAAATTGAGCCTTCTTGATCTGTTTTCAAGGTCGTCAATTTTGACCATGGCCCCTTCTAGTTAAATCTTGGATATGATCAGTGTTCTGGTTCACTCTGTCTTTTGTGGTGTCCACTGTGTTTTCAATGGTCTTAATGTCAGAGCCCAAAAGCTGGAGATCTGGATACCTCCTCTTGCAGTGAGTCCTGCCAAGGAGATGAGACAGGGATCCCTGTGTGAGCTGCCTTGTGAAGTGGCCATTCCGCCACCATTTTGGTTTCCACAGCCGCCCCTGGAAGAGCTTCAAATTGTGCCTGTAAGCCGCGTTTAACCAACCCCACTGGCATATAGCATTCCCTGTGGGCTTCCTGGATGTCTTGGTCCCATGCTGGCTTCTCTGGGGTGATGCCACTCGCTGCTGGGAGAGCCCGACAAATGGAGTGGGACGGAGCTCTGTGATTAAGCATCCATCTCACAGAGTGCCGCGCATGCGCCTCCTGCAAAGTTTTTTTTTCCTACGCTGGGATCACCATTAAGGTATTTGTATATTGCTATCATATCTCCTCTCATGCATCTTTTTTCAGGGAGAATACATTTAGTGCTTGTAGTTGTTCCTCGTAATTGAGGTCCTTCAGTCCCCTTATTAAAATTTTGCCCTTAGTAAATCCTGCCAGAGAACTGGTGACCAGAACTAGATGGAATACTCCAGATGTGGCCGAACCAGATTTTTATAATGTGGCAGGATTATAGTTTTATCTGTAAAGAAAATTCCTTTTTTAATTCAAGCTAATAGTCTGCTGACTTTGCTAGCTGCAACTTGACATTGCATGCTGTTACGGAAATGCGTCACTGTCTAAGACCGTCCTCGGGAATCAAGATAACATTTATTGCATATGCAAGAATAATGAATTACATTTGCATTACAAGCTCATGTGGTGTCATTTTATTTCTGAGGCAAATATTGTAGTACGTGTCTTTTTATAGGTCCTCGGAAACCCCCCTTTCCTGTTAGAAATGCCCAGTCATATGTATTTTCAACTTTATTCTGAACACAACAGGAAAGGTGGAAGTATCTGTCACAGACTTTTTTTATCTACATTCACAATGGTTATACAGGATACTGACTTGAAAACTCCCCAAGCCTACACAAAAATACAGGCTGTACTCAAATAATGCAAGTCTAAGCATATTATCACTAAGCCATATCTAAGTTATATCTAAGTTATATCTAGGTTATATCTAGGCCATATTAATACAAAATGGCGTTTTTTCATAACTGACATTTAAAGTATAATTTCTCTAACATCTCCCTCCTTTAATACTCATAATGTCAATAATTCAAATATCCAGGTTCTTTTATTTTACCAGATATTATCATTTAAACAGATGAGTCCTTAGCGAAAGTTATAAATTCATCATCAGGTTCTGAGTATAGTTCCGTGTTGCTCTGAAGGAGCATAGTTTTTGTTAAAGATGTATCAATCAGTCTTTGAAGAATTCCCCTAATACAGGGAATTCAGCAACATCCACACAATGTAAAAACTGTGGCTGCCATGACAATAGAAATGAGCAAACTTTTTGCAAGATTACCCCATTTACCAAAATATTTTTCGAAGAGTCCTGTCAGGGGGTTCTCTACACCAGAGTTCTCAGCTAATTCTTCGGATAGCATTTGTAGGCCTTGTAAGGCCTTGGTGATACTTCCTTCAGGTGCCGTATTGTTTGGAATAAAAGTGCAGGTGCCGAACATTTTGCATACCCCGCCCCTTTCTGCCAGCAACATATCCAACGCTATACAGTTCTGCCACGCTGTCAAAGAGGTGGCGTCCAATTGTGCTGCTATACCTTTGATAGCACCTCTGGTGTAGATCACAAACCTCTGCTGGTTGTAGATGTAGTTTATCCAGTCGACGTTCTTATTGGGCTGGACCCATATGAAGAGTGAGGTGAGTCCTGCTGTTATTTGATTCTGCGCTTTAAATTAAATTAATCTGGAACTACTCGTGGAACACCTATTTCGTCTATATACACTCGGTTGTCAAATGATCCTTGTGGTGTTTCTCGCCCTAATTCGCTTAAAATAGTATTTACCTGGCAGTTTCATTGATTTATTACTCATAGGAACTATATAAAGCGGAAGCAGCAATCGAGTAAGGGAACAACTACCTTCCCATCTAGGTGGTAGTCTGGGCCTTAATCTCCTATCTCCACACAGCCACCAAACATCAGCCAATTGCCGTTTCTGTTCCTGAAACCATTTTAGTTGGTACTTAATGTCTGTAGTAAGGGTTGTAGTTGCACAGTATTCAGGAAATAGGGTGCCAACTTTTGTACCGTTCCTGACATTGTTAGAGAAACAAGTAAAATTTCATGGTAATGCTTGTACTGATGGGGGTATACTTTGCATTTTAGTCTTAGGGTAGCTCTTTTTCTCATGTGCACATTCCGACCCAGTAATATTTTCTGAAAACACTCTTATTATACAAGTAAAGTCTGTTTCCTCTTCAGGGAGAGGAATGGTGGCTAGTTGTGGTCTTGGGTTTGCACAAGAAATACAATCACCTAACCCCTTAGATTAGGTTGCGTATCTGATCCACTCTATCCACTATTTTTGTCTCCAAATTCTGTTTCTATACTTAATTGTTCTTTGTAGGTAAAATCAGTTTTAACCAAGGAGGGATTAAGTTGAAACTGTGTTGGTTCTGGGGCTGGGGTGGACTGACCAGGGATTACCACTTTAATAGTAATTCTCCCTAGTAGGTCACCCTGACTTGCCCTATATACTCCTAGACCATAAACTACAGCATCTGATACCTGTGGGTTTTTAATTGTTAGTGAGAAGGGATTACACTTTCCACGTATATTATAGGACTGGCAGCTCCCGGTCCACCCTCTTCGGCTGTATATTGATATATGTTCTACCTGATCCTTCCTTTGTTCAGGGATCACGGCAGAACTAGCAAGCCATCTGTCATCATCAGATGACCACTATACATCAGCCCATGTACTGCATTCTGGAGTAGAGCATAGGTATTTGCCATCAAAGACATATGTTTGATGCCCAATGTCTATGACCTGACTGAGATCAAATAGTATGGTGGTGGTCTTACCCTGTGTAACAGTTATGGTGGCACCATCTGGTCCCTTCGTCATCTGTCTTCTTCCCCTTTACCCATTATGTTCAATATTGGGATGAGGTCAAGAAGCATATAAATTCCCACAACTATGCCTACTATTATCAATATGGCCAAGAGTATTCTCCCCCTCCATGTCTTGGAAAAATACCCTGGCTCGAATATAAGTCTCTCACTGGGTCTTCCCTCCACCCCTATGAGTCCATATTGCACCATGTTCTTCCTCTGTTGTGTGGTAGTCAATTCTTAATCTGTCTTTTTGCTCAAATAGTGTGCCTTCTTGCAGTGGGTGAGATGTATCCAAGGTATCCGCTCCACAATTTTTACTGCGGTAGGTGTAGACAACAGTACTTGATAGGGTCCTTCCCACCTCAGGTCAGACCAAGTCTTTCTCTTTATTATTGTTATCCAGACCCAATCTCCAGGTTGTACAAGATCTTCCCTGTCTGATTTAGTCTTTTGACCTTTAAGAAAATTTGGACATAGGAGTTATTTAGTTGTTAGCAACTTCCTCATATAATTTACCAGTTCATAGTCCATTTCCTCATCATCCCGAGCAAATGCTCTGAGTTGCGGAATATAAAAAGGTTTACCATACAGTATTTCATATGGTGTTAGTCCTTTAGCAGTAGGGGTAATTCTTGTACTCAACAATGCCATTGGCAGACACTGAACCCAGTTCTTTCCTGCTTCCTCTATCAATTTTCTTAGTTTACTCTTTAAGGTACCATTGTGTCTCTCCACTGTGCCCGCAGATTGTGGGTGGTAGACACAGTGGTTTTTTAGGTCAATATTGTACCATTTACTAATTTGTTGTATTGTTCGGTTTACAAAATGGGAGCCATTGTCACTGTAAATCACAGAGGGGATTCCTTGACGTGGAATCACCTCTTACTTTGGCTACTGACTGCCCATCTGGGTGTGTCATAGGAAAAGCTTCCACCCATTTTGTAAACATGTCAACAATAATCAGACAAAACTTTTTATTCTCACATTTGTTCAATTCAATAAAATCCATGCATATCGTGTGAAAGGGATAAGGGGATTGTGGGAAATGACCCCTTAAGGGTCTTAGGGCACCTTGAGCGTGGTATCTGTTACAAAGCGGACATGTGAGGAAAAAATTTATAGCGTAGTTCATAAACCCATATGTTGTGAACACCTTGTTGATCACCTGTACCATCCCTCCTTTTGAGATATGGGCTTGGCCATGGCTCAATAAAGCAGCATATCTAAATAGTGATGTAGGTAATATGCATTTACCTTCTGTACTTGTGTATATACCATTGACCAGCGTTGCCCCTTTAGATAACCACTTTTGTTTTTCACCTGCCGGTGATGTTTTCTGCATTTCTGATAACCATGTTTTATCAATAGCTTTCTGAACCTCACCATTTTCTTGGGGACCTGTATAGTATATGTGTGTTATTTGCTGTCCTTTAGCAGCTTCCTTTGCGGTCTTGTCTGCTAGGGTGTTCCCTAGAGTAATTGGATCTGTTCCCTTTCTGTGTGCTGTACATTTACAAATAGCCACTTGTGCTGGTTTTTGTACATTTTCTAGAAGGGCAAGGATAAGATCTCTATGTGAGATTGGTTTACCTGTGGACGTGATCATACCCCTATTTTTCCATTGCTGGGCAAATATGTGTATAGTAGAGAAAGCGTATTGGCTGTCTGTATAAATATTTATTTTTTTCCCTTCCCCTAGACTACAGGCCCTGGATAGGGCAATAATTTCAGCTTGTTGTGCAGAGTAAGAACTGGGAAGGGTTCTGGCTTCAATGACCTGGCCACGTGTTACTATAGCGTATGCCGTTTGATTTACCCCTTCATCGTCCTTTTTTACAAGACCCATCAACAAAAAGGTAATGTCAGCATCTGGAAAGGGAACATCAGTGAGATCCTTCCTAGGGAGTACCCGTTCATCAATTTGAGTTATACAATCATGTGGATCCTCGTCACTAGGTGTTGGTATCAGTGTGACTGGGTTCAATGTGGTACACCTCTCGATTGTTATGTACGGCTGTCCCAGAAGAGTAGTCATACATGATAGATGCCTGGCTGGAGATAAATAGGAGATTTTGTCTTGTAGTAAAATTACTGAAATGGCATGTGGGACCTTAAGTAACAGGGGGTGGAACAATACTATCAATGCAGAGGACCGTATGGCCAATGAGGCTGCTGCTACAGCTTGTACACAGTGGGGCAAACTCCGGGCCACTGGATCTAATTTAGTTGAATAGAATGCAATTGGTTTGTGCTTGTCCCCATAAACCTGTTTGAGAACAGAAGTCATGTACCCTTCCTTACAATCTACAGTCTGATAAAAAGTTTTACACTAATTGGGAAGGCCAAGCACAGAGGAACCCACAATGAGGTGCGTGCTTTACCTTTGTAAATGCATCCTCTGCTTGCACATTCCACTGGATGGGATCTTTTGCAGACATTAGTGAACCATAGATAAGATCAGAAAGAGGCGCCACCTCCATAGCATAATTTGCTATCCAAGCTCTACAGAAATTTGCCATGCAAAGAATGACATCATTTCTTTTTTGGTGCGTGGTTTGGGGGCTTGAAGGATAGCCTCTTTTCGCATCTCATCCAAATGTCTGCCTTCCTGAGATAAAATATAACCCAGGTATTTTACCTTTTCTTTCCACAGTTGAAATTTGTCTTTGCTGACCTTGTGACCTTGGTCTGCGAGGAAATGCATCAGAGCCAAGGTATCAATTTTACATTGTCACTCCAAAGGAGCCGCTACCAGAATATCATCCACATACAAGAGAATGTGGGAGGTACAAACCTAGACAAATTATTGGACATTTCTTTTGAGAAGATAGTTGGACTTTCACAATATCCCTGGGGTAACCTGGTGTTACTGATATCGGGGTAAAGAAAGTGTTACTGATATCGATAACAGAAAATACCTTGTTCTCTGGGTGGAGGTCGTTCAGGAGAACATGCGGGTCTGGGACCACCGGGGCCCTCGTTAATATGGCCCTGTAAATCCTGTACAAGTCTCCACCCATCTTTCCCTCCCTTCTGCTTCCTAACTTGGAACAAAGGCGAGTTGCATGGTGAATCTGGGCATTCAATGATGACACCTTTTGTTAATAATTCCTTTATCAAGAGATCTACTCTCTTTCCGCGTCTTTCCTCAGTGGATATTGTTTTTGGTGAGGCCTCATTAAGCTTTTAGGGGTTATTTGGACTTCACTGGCTGTTTTAATTAGGCCCACGTCCGTCTTTCCATTTGACCTATTCCTCTTGGGTCAAAAGTGTCAGTCACTGTCTTTTGTCGCAATTTTTAATCATGTAAGTTCTGGGTTTACAGTCAACAAACCACGCTAATTTGTACCTCCGAATCCCTCTGGATTTTAGTTCCTCATCTGTCAGTTGGAGCCAGTCCGTGATAAGTTCTCCTAGCTCATGCCATGATACCTTGGGGTTCCGGGTGACCGAAACATGAGGTACAGTATCCTGTATATTTGCAGAATAGGCTATGGTAGGAGACAAGTAGCCACGCTATTTCCTTCCTTATCACAGTACAGGCATTTTAAGAGAACTTCAGTGTTAGTGAGACTCATTAACTGTTTCTCATAGGACTAATAGGGCCCAGAGGTCTTTCTGTAGTACATGGTAGGTGCAATGGAGGTTTGTCTGGACCTTATACCCTTTCCTCACAGGCTCTTCTTCAATCATTTCTGCCAGGGTTTTGGGTATATTTAATCCCTCAGTTTGCAAAGCCAGGCTGTACCAGTATCAGGGCTCATTATCCATGGCTGTGATTTGTTTTTCACACAGCCGATGGGCTCTGAGACCTCCCTCCACTGGTACGACATAAATATCAAGAGCGTGTAACATGTCTCTACCCAACAAATTAACAGGACATTTAGTCGAATTTACAATTTTACACTGAGCCTTTTTACCTGTCTGTGGGTCTTCCACAGTAAGGCCTTCAGACACGGCCATTTGCAGATTTTACATATACTACACCTTTTTTCTTAAACCTGGAGGCATATTCAGTGGGTGTATTAGGGTCCTACAAGCCCCAGTGTCACAGAGAAATGTGCTTGACTTCAGCATGCAAACAAAGTGTCAACAGTGCACACATCCAAAATGTCTAATTCTTTCTCATCATTTTTCTCTATATCTCTCTCTGCAGACATACTGACATCTTCTAGTCATGCTTCTTCCTCTCTGTTTGACCTGCATTCTCTTGCTAAGTGCCCTCTTTTACCACACAGGAAACACTTCCCCCTCTTCTTTTTCCGCTCAAAATCCTGAATGCGGGGCCTTGTTCGGGTGTTTCCCATCCTTCTATTCTCCTTCTCAATGACATACACATCATTACCTTCACCTACCATAAACACTTTCCCTTTCTTTACTTTCTTTTTTGATTGGAAGTACCGCTCAGCATGCCTTGCATGCTCAATCAGCTCCGGAAGTCTGCAGATCCTATGGTTGATCATGTGTTTGGTAACAAAACTTGATATAGGGGCAAGCAGCCCCTTCAAGATTGCATTCTTTAGCTGTTGCTCATATGGGCTATCGTTCACTTGATTTACCGGGACTTCTATTCCAGAGTAATTATTGAAAATCTCCCTCATCCTAACAATGAAATTGTCCACTGTTTCCTCTTCTCCCTGCACACACTGATTTATAATGGACCAGTCGGCTCAACGTATCCATCTATTCTCTATCCTTGCTATAAGAGCATTTCTCCTGTTTTCGAGTGCTGCATCATTATGAGGCAACACCACTCCCTGGTTGTTTAATCCACTCCAATCTCCCACTACATGATGCCAATCGGGACCCAAGATCTGTCTGATGACCTGCTCTATTTACCTCCCATTGAGATGATAGATAGCAATCATTCCCATGATACCATCCCTGAATCGAGCTATGTTGACCTTGGCATGTGGTATCCCTTCAGTAGCTTTTTAACATCCTCGGGGGTCCAGGGGCGATAGACCATCATAGTGTTAGGGACTACTACACCTCCTACATCTTGTCCTGCCCTAGGGTTGGAAACTTAAATTAGTATAAACTCTTCCTTTCCACATTTTGTTTGTTCCCCAACTAAGATGGGTATCAATTTGTTCACCAGGTCCCCGAAAAGTTTTGTAGCCGCTGCTGTAAGAGGGGTCCCTCGTGGACTTCTCTGGACAGCAAGAGTCATCTTGAGAGGGGGGTTAGCTGCAGCCATAGGAGAATCGGTTGCATATGCGGGTGACCCAGGTGACCACGGGGGAACAACAAACAGTGGAAAGACAGGTTGTATGGTAAATGGTTATTCGTCGATAGTCGGGGGGTCAGTGGGGGTGGCTTATTGCATGCCTCTGTCCCATACGATGGTGGGAACTGCAGGTCTGCGATAGGATATAGGGAATTGGGAGTGGGTGCTGAAGTCGGAGGGGAAGCAACGACTGTTGGTGGGGTTGGAGAATCCTCCAACGTATGTGCAGAGGATGTTGGATGCATTTGGTTAGTTGCATTTTGTTTAGTCAATACTTGCTGAACTAAACGTCGGAGGACGGTCATATTATTGTCCTCCTCTTTATCTAAAAACATAGTCTTTTTATGGTTTTCTGAATTTAACCTACAGTTAGCTTCCTCAAGCCATTTCTTTGCCTGGGGAAGACCTAATTTCTTCTGTTTCCTTATATTTGTGCCAGCATCATTTTGTAAGCTTTCTACACATTTTTTCACAACAATCCTTATTTAAAGATGCATCAAAATCATACTTTGTTTTCCACATCTTAAGAAATTTAACATTCTCTTTGTCTAGACTACACATACAGTATACTTAAAGCGGAAGTAAACCCATCAGTTTCAAAAAGCAGTTACATTCCCGGCATGCCGGGAATGCTAACTGTCACATTGATTGTGCTCTCAACCAAACTGTCAAACCATCCAATGGCTGGTGTCATAACTGATCACATGTGCAGTATCATGGCAGTTGAAGATTAAACAGAGGCCAAGATGGCAGCTTCCTTGACTGAAAATGATAGGAGGGTTTACTTCCACTTTAACATCTTCATTCATAACAACAGATTTTCCATGGATCACACCCATTTTGTTTATCGTGCACACAGAGCTCTTTTTTTGTTAATGTCTTCTCACAATGACACAACACACGCACACAGTATCTTATCACTTGCAGTCACTCACAGACTTTCTTACCATGATATATCACTTCTAGATTACTGATCTTGTGTCCTGCTAAAACACTGGTGTCTTGTTACTTAATACTTCACTAACTTGTAGAGAGCATTTACAGAATTACAAGGAGACTGAGTTCTCCTGACTGTTCTTTCATCCTATCAAAACATTTAATATTTCAATACTTGATCCAAGGGTATTTATGTGCCTGCTCAGGGTTTATACAACATATGAGGCTGGTTTGGACGCTGGTGTCCTCCAAAATGTCCTGTTTGTTACCTGGAAATCTATCAGGCCACACCCTTGTATCAACAGGGGATTCTTTAGGTTTTGATCTAGGAGTATATATGTGTCCCCACAGGAATGTTCTGCAGCTTACAAGGCTGTCAGGATCTAAGATCCAATCGACAAATTTCCTTTATGGCCCACTGGGGACTTAAACTCCCTTTCCTAACCAGACCAATTTTCAGCTTTCAGTGCTTTCACATTTTGAATGTCATACAACACTGTACCCATATGACATTTTTGTTCTTTTTTTTCACACAAATAGAGATTTCTTTTGTTTGCAATAGTTTTATTGAAGTTTTTCACAGTACAGGAAAGACCCTGACATCAATTTTTAACTTTTAACAGTTTGCATACTTTTTCAAACGCATAATACAGGTATGAACACTATATCTTTTGTTCTTTTCAGACTATTTTTCTAAGGTTCTAGTAACTATTTTGCCTTATCCACTACATCAGTTGTGGTTTTAAGAATAGACTCTACTGTGGATTCTCTATCTTGAGCAGTATATTATAATCTGTAGGCTTATGCCAGTTTCTTGATGTAGGTCCCAGAGCATGCCCTCCAAGTCACGAGACACTCACCCCCCAGGTATACTCTGGGTGGTCCTGACTCCCCAGACCAAGGAGGGATGCCCTTCAAATTCCAGAATTTCAGGCTCTTACGGAGGGTAAAAGGGGGATAGATGATAGAAGGGAGGATAAATGAACTCGGACGGGATGAGAGACAGGATGGGGGAGGGAGGACTCCACGCTCCTGGTCATGTTATTCAGGAAGGGTCCTGGTTAGTAATTATCCGGGGTCATTTGTCAAGTATCTGACTCATGGGTCCCATATTTTATTAAACAACTTCATTTTATCCTGCATGATTGCTGTTAGTCTTTCATTTAGCATAAGCCAGGACATTTTATGTTTAAGTTGGTTGAATGATAGGGCTGCTGACTTCCAGTTTCTTGCCATTGTAATTTTTGCTGAGATGAATGTAAATGTGAGGAGCCTTTTTTGATTTTTTTGAGGCTTCTACTACCCTGCTACCCAAGAGTGCGTGCTTTGCGGACTTGGTCAGGTTATTTTGTGTAAGAGTGTATATAAAATTGTAAACCCTGATCCTAAATCTCCGTACCTTGGGACACGTCCACCATATATTGTATGCCGTTCCCACCTGACCACAGCCCCAAAAGCACTCTGGAGTAGGGATGAGCCGAACACCCCCCTGTTCGGTTCACACCAGAACATGCGAACAGGCAAAAAATTATTTCGAACACGCAAACACCATTAAAGTCTATGGAACACGAACATGAATAATCAAAAGTGATAATTTTAAAGGCTTATAGGCAAGTTATTATCGTAAAAAGTGTTTGGGGATCTGGGTCCTGCCCCAGGGGACATGGATCAATGCAAAAAAAAGTTTTAAAAACGTACTTGGGGGTGTCTATAGTGCCTGGGGGGTGTATATAGTATGCCTGTAAAGGGGTGCATGTGTCCCGTGTTTAGAACAGTCTGACAGCAAAATGACATTTCAAAGGAAAAAAAGTCATTTAAAACTACTCGTGGCTATTAATGAATTGCAGGTCCGACAATACACATAAAAGTTCATTGATAAAAATGGCATGGGAATTCCCCACAGGGGAACCCCGGCCAAAATTTAAAAAAAAATGGCGTGGGGTCCCCCTCAAAATCTATACCAGACCCTTCAGGTCTGGTATGGATTTTAAGGGGAACCCCGCGCCAAAATTTAAAAAAAATGGCGTGGGGTCCCCCAAAAATCCATACCAGACCCTTATCCGAGCACGCAACCTGGCAGACTGCAGGAAAAGAGGGAGGGCGAGAGAGTGCCCCCCTCCTGAACCATACCAGGCCACATGCCCTCAACATTGGGAGGGTGCTTTGGGGTAGCCCCCCAAAACACCTTGTCCCCATGTTGATGGGGACAAGGGCCTCATCCGCACAACCATTGCCCGGTGGGATCTGTGGGCGGGGGGCTTATCGGAATCTGGAAGCCCCCTTTAACAAGGGGACCCCCATATCCCAGCCCTCCCCCATGTGTGAAATGGTAAGGGGGTAAACATTTCACAAAAAAAGTGTCAAAAATGTTAAAAATGACAAGAGACAGTTTTTCACAATTCCTTTATTTAAATGCTTCTTCTTTCTTCTATCTTCTTTCTTCTATCTTCTTTCTTCTGTCTTCTATCTTCCTTCGGTTTCTTCCTCCGTCTTCTTCTGGTTCTTCTGGTTCTTCCTCTGGTGTTCTCGTCCGGCATCTTTCTCCGCAGCGCCGACGTCTTCTTCCCTTCTTCTTCTCAGGCCGCTCCGCATCCACCATGATGGGAGGCTCCCTCTGTGTGACGCTTCTCCTCTTCTAATGGTTCTTAAATAACGGAGGGCGGGGCCACCCGGTGACCCCACCCCCCCTGACGCACGGTGACTTCCCTGTTCGCCCCCCTCTGACATCACGGGGAATGCCACAGGGAAGTCCCCGTCAAGTCCCCGTGCGTCAGAGGGGCGGGGTCACCGGGTGGCCCCGCCCTCTGTTATTTAAGAACCGTCAGAAGAGGAGAACACAGCGGGAGCCTCCCATCATGGTGGATGCAGAGCGGCCCGAGAAAAAGAAGGGAAGAAGACGTTGGTGCCGCGGAGGAAGATGCCGGACGAGAACACCAGAGGAAGAATCAGAAGAACCAGAAGAAGATGGAGGAAGAAACCGAAGGAAGATAGAAGATAGAAGATAAAAGAAAGAAGATAGAAGAAAGAAGATAGAAGAAAGAAGAAGCATTTAAATAAAGGAATTGTCAAAAACTGTCTCTTGTCATTTTTAACATTTTTGACACTTTTTTTGTGAAATGGTAGGGGTACTTTTGTACCCCCTTACCATTTCACACAGGGGGGAGGGCCGGTATCTGGGGGTCCCCTTGTTAAAGGGGGCTTCCAGATTCCGATAAGCCCCCCGCCCGCAGACCCCCACAACCACCAGGCAAGGGTTGTGGGGATGAGGCCCTTGTCCCCATCAACATGGGGACAAGGTGTTTTGGGGGGCTACCCCAAAGCACCCTCCCAATGTTGAGGGCATGTGGCCTGGTACGGTTCAGGAGGGGGGCGCTCTCTCGTCCCCCCTCTTTTCCTGCGGCCTGCCAGGTTGCGTGCTCAGATAAGGGTCTGGTATGGATATTTGGGGAGACCCCACGCCATTTTTAAAAAAAAAAATTGGCACGGGGTTCCCCTTAAAATCCATATCAGACCTGAAGGGTCTGGTATGGATTTTGAGGGGGACCCCATGCCATTTTTTTTTTAAACTTTGGCCAGGGTTCCCCTGGTATGGAATTTAGTTAGGGGACCCCCACGTCATTTTTTTTTTAAATTTTGGTTCGGGGTTCCCCTTTGGGGAATTCCCATGCCGTTTTTATCAATGAACTTTTATGTGTATTGTTGGACCGGCAATTCATTAATAGCCGCGAGTAGTTTTAAATTACTTTTTTCCTTTGAAATGTCATTTTGCTGTCAGACTGTTCTAAACACGAGAAACATGCGCAACTTTACAGGCATACTATAGACACCCCCCAGGTACGAAATTTAAAGGAATATTACACTTTCATTGTTTCACTTTAAGCTGCTGAAAAAACGTCCGTTTTTAAAACTTTTTTTTGTATTGATCCATGTCCCCTGGGGCAGAACCCGGGTCCCCAAACACTTTTTATAACAATAACTTGCATATAAGCCTTTAAAATTAGCACTTTTGATTTCTCCCATAGACTTTTAAAGGGTGTTCCGCGGCTTTCGAATTTGCTGCAAACACCCCAAATTGTTCGCTTTTCAGCGAACTGGCGAACAGCCGATGTTCGAGTCGACCATGAGTTCGACTCAAACTCGAAGCTTATCCCTACTCTGGAGTAGCTCCGGCACAAATTTTGCCTGTCTAGCCGGTACCATGTACCACCTTAGTAGAACCTTATAATTTGCTTCTATAATTGAGGTATTAACAAGTGATCTAGAGGCTGCTAATGCTATCGCGTGCCATTCCTCTAGGTCCAGGGTTTCTTGTAAGTCCTGTTCCCATTGAGTCATATAGGTCAGTTTTACTGAGACATATATCAAAATTGTATATATTGCTGATATGTGACCTCTAATTTTATCATGCTGTCGACACGTGTTCCATGGGAGACATTGTTGCTAGGTGTCCCTTGCATGCTAAGGTTTGTACATAATGGTATATTTGGGTGAATCTGTAGTATTCAGAGTTTGGTAGTTGATATTTATCTATTAGTAACCTTTTGGATAGCATACCTTTGTAGTCACAGAGATCTGCTACCCTCATAAAGCCCTTGTTGGACCACCACTCAAATGCAGGGGGGTGAGGCGCCTGGGGTGAATTCTCTATTACCCAAGAGAGGTGCAAGCGGATTATGGGGTGATTTAAATTTCTTGAAAGTCTGTCCCAAATGTCTAACGACAAGGAGAGAGTGGGGCACAATATGGTCGGTCTCTCTTTCATCGGTAGCCACATAATATGGGACATTAGGTTTGGGTGACAGGAAAAAGACTCCATGGTCATCCATAGTGCTTGGGGTTGTTGAGAGGTGAGCTGGGCCAACTGGGCTGCATAGAAGTATTTCTGCAGATCATGCAGTCCAAGACATCCCTTTTGTTTTCGTGTAAACAAGGTAGCTTTGTTCACCCTGGGCCTCCTATTTCCCCATATAAACTTAAGGATCTTTTTTTGGAATGACATCAGGTTTGATCTCACTAGTGCCACGGGTATAGTGCGAAACAGATACAAGATTTTTGGAAGTATGTTAATTTTTATTGAGTGTAGTTTGCCGAACCACGCTGGAGGATGAAGTTGCCATCTAGCTAGGTCTCCTGTTAAACGCCTAAACAAAGCAGGGTAATTTTGGGAATATAGGGTTTGTATGGAGGGGGTCAGTTGTATTCCTAAGTAAGGAAGGGCTTCTGGCTCCTATTTAAACTGATAGGTTTGCTCAAGCGCTCTCTGAGTGGAACTCTGTAGAGAAATATTTAATGCTCTTGACTTGTCATGGTTAATTGTAAGACCTGATATTTCTGAAAACGGTCGTAAAATGGCATATAGGTTGGGGAGGGAGGTGATGGGTGAAGACAAGGTCAGCTAGAGGTCATCGGCAAAGAGTAAGCATTTGTGCTCTCTGTCTCCGCATTCTATGCCCCTAATGTCTGAACAGGAGCGGATCTTTATTGCCAGTGGTTCTATTGCTAGAATGAATAGCAACGGGGATAGTGGGCACCCCCGCCTAGTTCCCCTTTGAATATCAAGGGGTCGAGAGGAGTATCTCTTAAGTATCAGTAATGCCATCAGGGCATTATACAACATTCGAAGGAGAGCCAGAAAGCGTTCACTGAACCCAAATTGGTGTAACACATTAAATAGATATTCCCAGGACAGGGACTCAAACGCCTTCTGGATGTCCAACGAGAGCAACGTGCCCCATCTGGGTCCCTTACAGTCCCAGTCTGATTGAATTGCTGAGATTAAATTTATGATTCTACGGGTCTGGTCTGACGATTGGTGATTTGGGACAAAGCCCGCCTGATCTAGATGGATATATTGTGAGAGAAAAGAGTTTATTCTTATGGCAAGTACTGTTGTTATTATTTTTAAATCCACATTAATCAAGGAGATTGGGCGATAGTTGGCGCAATCTCCATGATCTTTACCCGGTTTTGGTATAACATGTAAGTATGCTGCGTTCTCGTGTTTGGGGATGTTGTTTCCCTGTCTCAAATCATTAAAGTAGGAACATAAATGAGGGACTAGGATTTCTTGGTATTTTCTGTAATAGTGTCCCAAAAAGCCATCTGGACCCAGGGCTTTACAGGGATGGATAGTTTTTATGGCCATTTTGATCTCTAATTCTGTAAATTCCTTGTCCATAAGTTCTGCGTGAGTTTGTGTAAGTTGGGGCAACAAAATATCTTGGAAGAATGTTTCTGCTTTTGTGAGTGAGAATTTATCTGGTGTGTTATACAGTTTGGCGTAGAATTTGTGGAATTCCCGAATTATCAGTTCAGGGTTTTGTGTGGGGTGTTCCATTTTTAGTCTCAATTTAGCCAGTGTTGGCGTGTATGTTCTGGGTACCAATTTCCTAGCTAGCATTGTAGTTGGTTTATCTCCTATTGTGTAGTACTTATGTTTAGACCAGCGAATATGTTTTTCTGCCTGGGTGGTCAGGCTTAGATTTAGTGCCAATCTTGCTTCATCTATCTTATGCCTAATGTCAATCTGAGGGGACATATGCTGTTCTTTTATGAGTTTATCTAAATCTGTTTCTAATTGTTTGATCATTTGGACCCAGATTCTTTTGGCCCTGGCCTCCATTTGATTAAGTTTACCCCATATAGTGACTTTGTGCGCTGCCCAATTGGTTGAAGCGGACGTGTCCGATGACTTATTGACCTTAAAATATTCCTGTAATTCTTTCTCAATTTCTGTATATAGTATGGGATCATTTAATAAGCCCACATTAAACTGCCATGGGTAGGGGTGCGGTTTTGTCCAAAGGCCTGTTAATGATAGTTTGATCGGAGAGTGATCAGAACAGGGAGTGGATAGTGTCTTTTGACGACGCTATGTACGAGAGTAAGGAGGTATGTACTAAATAGTGATCTATCCGGGAGTATGTATGATGCACCTGTGAATAATACGTTTAGTCTCTGACGGATGGATTTGTCTCTCTCCAGGGGTCAATCAAGTCATATAGGTGGAGAAGGCGGGCTACCTTGCTGCTGTCGCTGGGATCTGATTTATCCATTATTCGATCTAACGGTATATTGCTGTCACCTCCCATGATTACCTGTCCCTGAACTTTGGACATCAATATCTTGAACATTTTACTAAAAAACTCTACCTGTCCAGAGTTAGGGGCATAATATGAAATAATTGAAACTAATTGGTCATGGAGTCTTCCAACTGTCATAATATAACGGCCGTTTTTGTCCTTTACTATAGTGATGGGGGTGAAGGGGGTCCGTTTTGAAAAGCAAACCGCCACCCCTCTTTTTTTTCGGGACCTGAAGATAAATAATATTGTGGGTATTTGATTTTCAAGTATCTAGGAGCTCAAGTTTTGGAAAAATGAGTGTCCTGTAATAGGAGAATATCGGCTCTTTGTGTGTGGTAGTATTGGAAAGCTTTAGTTCTTTTGATTGGGAAGTTAAAGCCGTGGACGTTGTGAGTGATTATGGAGTAATTAGTGGGGAATGGTTTAGCCATCGTGGTAGGAGCACTCTTACCTCGTGTCACGTAGTTAGGTGGTGGAACCCCTATGGCGGGTGGTATCCTCTTCCATACCATCCAGGATCGGCTGGTGAGGTTAGAGCGTGTAGTCAGGAACCAGGGTGGGGGGGAGAGGCAAGAGGGGGAAGAAAGAAGAATAGATAAGTAAAGTAAAATTGAACAATTGGCCCATGTCACCTCGCTTAACATATATTGAGTAATTAACATTTGTGCGGGTAGAAACCTCACCCGGATACAATGTCCGGGAATGGATGTGCGAGGGTACCTCCATCTGCAGAGGAAGGTAGTCTCGCTATTGGGGGGCATGTATGTCCACCCCGGCTCAAAGATCAAGAAATAAACAAAAACAAATTAGTGAATAAGCAGGAACCAAACTATAACTGGTAAAACCATGTGGAGCTGCTGAGATCCGAACTAGCCTCCATTTCCCGAGGCACCTACCTGCTTTGCGTGCCCCAGAATCGCGGGTGCCGGGGGTGTCATACACCGTCGCCCCAAAAAAATGGGCCCAGCATGGCACTCCCATGCAACAATACTAATAATAAACATTTGTTCGTTCAGATAAATAACCATATGGAACTATGAACCGCACTGTTAACATGCAACAGGGACAACCGTAGTTGATTTATCATCAATGGTAGGTAACAGCCAGTCTAACTGGGAGGAACTTTATCAATCCCTATTTAGGGAGAAGTTGAGTCTGACTGGATTCAGGTAATAGGTGAAGACTGTCTTTCCGGCAATGATTTGCGGTCCTGCCACAGTGGGGAAAGAAGACGATTTGCCTGATGGGAGGGGGACGCATTGTGGGAGTCTCCTGTGATGATCCCCAATTCCAGCAACAAATCTTCACCATCTTGTAACGTGGAAAAGGAATGGGATCTGCCTGTGTATGTAAATGACAACTTGAAAGGGAATGCCCATCTGTATTTAATTTGTCTGTTTATAAGTTGTTGCAGTAAAGGCTTCATGTTTTTCCGTTTCTGAACTGTGGAGGGGGCCAAATCTGGGAAGAGCTGGATAGGTGCTCCAAATAGTGATAGATCAGATCTATTGCGGGTGGTCAGCATCAGCTTCTCCTTTATACGGTAAAAGTGTGGCTTTACTATTATATCGCGTGGTAGGCCATCTGATCTAGGGTTAGGGTTGACCCCAGGAAATGACCCCTTTTTGGAAAGTAGACATTCTACAGTATTTAGTAAGAGGCATGGTGAGTTTTTCGAAGTTGTAATTTTTTTCCCACAATTCTTTGCCCAATTAAGATTTTCTTTTTCTTTTTCTTTTTTTTTCACAAAATTGTCATATTAACGGGTTATTTCTCTCATACAGCATATGCATACTTGCAACTACACCCCAAAATACATTCCGCTACTCCACCTGAGTATGGCGATACCACATATTTGAGACTTTTCAGGGCCTGGCCACATACAGAGGCCCAACATGCAGGGAGCACCATCAGGTGTTCTAGGGACATAAATTACATATTTAATTTCTTGACTACCTCTTACACTTTTGAAGATCCTGGAGCACCAGGACAATGGAAACACCCCAAAAATTACCCCATTTTGGAAAGCAAACATCCCAACAAATAATTAATGACAGCCCTCAAAAATTCCACTTGTCTGCTCGCATTTTGCGAGTGGATTTTGAGGGCTGGCTAGATATGGCTGCCTGGAAGCGGGGGGAGTCCTTCTCCCAGTGCTCGCAGAGGGGAAGAGAGAGGAGAGCAGGTGGCCATCAGAGCGTGAGGAACATTACTAGCGGCTTTCATTTCAATAGCAGAGTGTTCCCTGCACTCGCTGTCACACACAGCTCCGCCCCCTAGTCCCGGGACTTTGATAGACAGATCACCCGTCCAATCCCGGGACGAGTGTTGTGTATCAAAGTTCCCCAGCCAGGGGGTGGGACTGTATGTGACGCCAAGCAGCGGGAACACAGCAACTAAAATGAAAGCTGTTCCAGTGATGTTCCTCGGTGCTCTCATCATCCGGCCGGCAATCCTCTTCCTCTCCTCTGTTCCCCTGTATGATGGACACAGGGTGGCTGCATGGTGCATTGGTGGACACAGACTGGCTGCATTGGTGGACACAGGTGAGGCTGCATTGATGGACACAAGTAAGACTGTATTGATGGACACAGGTGAGGCTGCATTGGTGGACACAGGTGAGGCTGGATTGATGGACACAGGTGAGGCTGCATTAATGAGCACGGGTGAGGCGGCATTGATGGGCATGGATAAAGTTGTTGTTAATATCATTATCAATATTTTTAGAACTTAATTCTGCCAAAAACATTTAAGTGTCATTTCATGAGATAATTTATGAGGGCGTATTTAGGGGTGGAATTCGGGGCAGGGCAGGATAAGGATGAGCACTGATGTGGCATGGATGTGGCACAGATGGGAACTAATGTGGCATGAATGTGGCACGAATGAGCACTGATGTGGCATGGATGTGAAACGAATGAGTACTGATGTGGCATAAATGTGGCATGGATGAGCACTGATGTGGCATGGATGTGGCATGGATGTGGCATGGATGTGGCACAGATGAGCACTGATGTGGCATGAATGTGGCACGGATGATCACTGATGTGGCATGGATGTGGCACAGATGGGCACTGATGTGGCATGGATGTGGCATGGATGAGCACTGATGTGGCATGGATGAACATGAATGAGTCATGAATGGGGATGGATGAGCCATGGATGGGGATAGATGAGCCATGGATGAGGATGGATGAGCCATGAATGGGGATGGATGAGCCATGAATGAGGATGGATGAGCTATGAATGAGGATGGATGAGCACAGATCAGCGCGGTGGGCTCTTCAGATCCACAAGCGCTGCTGCACCCGGCTTCCTCTTCTCCTCGCACACTGTACTGATACACTGTACTGATCAGTGTGAGGAGAGGGGAGGGGACATGCTCCGGGTTTGTTGACAACCGATCGCTCGGTCATTGGATGGAGTGATCACATGGTAAAGGGCCACTGTCATTGACCCTTTACTGCGATCCGTGACACGCTGGGTCCTGTGTACCCGGCGAGCATGGACAGTAAGTGTACGCACCCCAGGGGGCCTGCGGGAGCGCAGTTCTGGGAGGGCGTCATATGACGTCATTTGGCTATGGCCCAGTCGGTAAGTGGTTAAGACATTATATAACTACCCCACAGCGACAGTAAAGATAACTGGGACTCTATCCCCACCTTTTGAAATGTTTAACCGAACTAGGCCGGGGTTTCCCTTTTTACCCCTGCTATTCGTTCTGTCATTAGAACCCCTACTGGCAACCATCCAAAACAGTATATATAGTATCTCACAAAAGTGAGTACACCCCTCACATTTATGTAAATATTTTATTCTATCTTTTCATGTGACAACACTGACAAATGACACTTTGCTACAATGTAAAGTAGTGAGTGTACAGCTTGTATAACAGTGCAAATTTGCTGTCTCTTCAAAATAGCTCAACACACAGTCAATAATGTCTAAACCACTTTCAACAAAAGTGAGTACACCCCTAACTGAAAATGTCCAAATTGGGCCCAAAGTGTCAATATTTTGTGTGGCCACCATTATTTTCCAGCACTGCCTTAACACTCTTGGGCATGGAGTTCACCAGATCTTCACAGGTTGCTGCTGAAGTCCTCTTCCACTCCTCCATGACGACATCACAGAGCTGGTGGATGTTAGAGACCTTGCGCTCCTCCCTGTTCAATTTGAGGATGCCCCACAGATGCTCAATATGGTTTAGGTCTAGAGATATGCTTGGCCAGTCCATCACCTTTACCCTCACCTTCTTTAGCAAGACAGTGGTCATCTTGGAGGTGTGTTTGTGGTCATTATGTTGGAATACAGCCCTGCAGCCCAGTCTCAGAAGGAAGGAGATCATGCTCTGCTTCAGTATGTCACAGTACATGTTGGCATTCATGGTTCCCTCAATGAACTGTAGCTCCCCAGTGCCGGCAGCACTCATGCAGCCCCAGACCATGACACTCCCACCACCATGCTTGACTGTAGGCAAGTCACACTTGTCTTTGTACTCCACACTTGGTTTGGCGCCACACACGCTTGACACCATCTGAACAAAATAAGTTTATCTTGTTCTCATCAGACCACAGGACATGGTTCCAGTAATCCATGTCCTTAGTCTGCCTGTCTTCAGCAAACTGTTTGCGGGCTTTCTTGTGCATCATCTTTAAAGAAACTTCCTTCTGTGATGACAGCCATGTAGACCAATTTGATGCAGTGTGCAGCGTATGGTCTGAGCACTGACAGGCTGACCCCCCATCCCTTCAACCTCTGCAGCAATGCTAGCAGCACTCATACATCTATTTCCCAAAGACAATCTCTGGATATGATGCTGAGCACATGCACTCAACTTCTTTTGTCTATCATGGAGAGGCCTGTTCTGAGTGGAACCTGTTCTGTTAAGCCCCTGTATGGTCTTTGCCACCGTGCTTCAGCTCAGTTTCAGGGTCTTGACAAACTTCTTATAGCCTAGACCATCTTTATGTAGACCAACAATTCTCAGATCCTCAGAGAGTTCTTTGCATTGAGGTTCCATGTTAAACTACCAGTGACAGATATGAGAGAGAGAGCGATAACACCAAATTTAAAGCACCTGCTCCCCATTCACACCTGAGACATTGTAACACTAATGAGTCACATGACACCAGGGAGGGAAAATGGCTAATTGGGCCCAATTTAGACATTTTCACGTAGGGGTGTACTCACTTTTGTTGCCAGCGGCTTAGATATTAATGGATGTGTTGTCACATGAAAAGATTTAATAAAATATTTACAAAAATGTGAGAAGTGTACTCACTTTTGTGAGATACTGTATATAGGATGTGTAAAGATTGGAGATGAGGAGCATAAATTAGGGGCATACACGGATTATGTTTTGCGCTACATCTCCAATCCTAGAATAACTCTACCAAACCTAATGAATTTTCTGAAACACTATGGAGAGTTTTCAAATTTAAAAATCAACCCCTCAAAGTCAGAGATTTTGAATATAAATCTGAGTATGAAAGAAGAACAAGCTTTACAGTGGGAATTCCCATTTACATGGAGGAAAACAGAACTAAAATATTTTTTTTTTTTTTATTTAAATAATCTTTATTCAGTTTTCCAAAATATATAAAAAGAGAGGTTTTCCTCTTTTTCTTATTTTATACAACAATTCTTAAATACACCTTATACAGAGGCTTTTATATATATAATAACAAAAAACATTACTATCCAGTTTCCCCCTCCCCCCTACCCACCCCCCTCTTTGTCCCCATCATACCCTCCCCCTTATCTTACTCGTCATTATTACCACACCTTCCTATTACTTAATATCGTACATCCATTACCTTATCTCTTCCTACATCCATTTTACATAGGATAATCCACTTCCTCTAGCCATGGCAACCAAATTTTTTTAAATTCCTTTAAATTTCCTCTCCTTGCATATACTACCTTTTCCTTCCATATTGTTTCCGTTACTGTTTTAAACCAGTCATCTTTGGAGGGGGGTTTCTCTGCCTGCCATCTCTGTGCTATTAATTTCTTTGCCTGGAACAGGCACCTTAGCACTACTTTATTTTTAATATTCCCCAACCTTTCCCCCACTCCCGTAACGCACAGTTTTAGGTGCATTTTGAGTGACAGCTTAAAGATCTTATTTATGGTATCTAATATTTCCGTCCAATAACGGTATAGTTTTGGACATTTCCAAATCATATGGATCAGGTCCCCGGTATTTTGGCACCTAGGGCATTTAGCATCCCCTCTCCGCCCCCATTCAAACAGTTTTTTAGGAGTATAGTATGTTCTATGTAAGAGCATTAGGTATGACATCTTCTGGGCGGGCGAAACTGAAACTTGGTTCCCCCCCGCCAATATCTTTTTCCATTGGTCATCCGGAATTCTACCCAAATCTCTTTCCCACTTACTTCTGCACTTAAGGTTTTCTGAACTCATAATACTGTTTCTGCATATATATGGGTAGAATTCCGCTATGGATCCATTAGGTCCATCAGACCTACTTATTCTTTCATATATGGGGGAGGTACTCCACACCGGGCCTTGTTCCCCAAACTGAGCTTTTAAAGCGTGTTTGATTTGAAAATAGCTATAGTATGAGTTGTTTGGTATATCAAAATCCTCTTTTAGTGCAGCAAACGTTTTTAGGGAGCTACCATTATATAGTTGATTCAGGCTAACTATGCCCTTTATTTCCCATATCTTTATTTTCCCCATTGATCTTAACTCCTGTAGGTTCTTGTTGTCCCAGAGCGGCGCTCCTTTAACCATACCCCCCATACCCCTCAAATCCTTTATAGATCTCCATACTTTTATTATTGGCTTAACCGTAGGGGGTCTATAGGCAAAAGAATTTGCCTCCAAGACCTCCACTAATGTCTTATGTGGTGCATCTACAGTCATCAGTCCCCCACTTTTATTCCCTTTAGGATCAGTGTCTGATACCAGGTGTTGTAATTGGGCTGCTAAAAAATAACTACGCGGATGCGGTACTGCCAGACCCCCCCCCTGCGTTGGCAGTTGTAAGGTCTGGAGGCCTATTCTAGGCTGTCTTCCTTTCCATATAAGAGCTCTTAGTAAAGTATCTATTTTTTTAAACCATTTCCTTTGTATCCAAATTGGTGAATTGTGCAGCAGATACAATAACTGGGGCAACCACAGTATTTTAATCAGGTTGCATCTGCCAACTACTGATAAAGGGAGTCCCTTCCATATATCGCTCTTATTCTTAAATTTGGATAGTAGAGGGACTAAATTATTATTTATATAATTATTTGGGTCATTTGTTATATAAATGCCTAAGTATTTTGTTTTCTCTACTATTTCTACTTGTATATTTTCCAAATAGGAACTCTTTCTAATGGGGTCTATTGGTAACAATGCTGATTTTCCCCAATTTATGGTAAGACCTGAAAGTGTTCCAAACCTCGAAAAGATGTCCATCACCTGTCTAAGCGATCTCTCTGTATCCCCCAGAAAAATGAGGACGTCATCCGCACATAACGCAATCCGTTCTTCTCTGTCCCTTCTCCGGAACCCTTCCATAATCCTGTCCTGCCTTACTGCAATGGCTACTGGTTCCATTGCCAGAGCAAAAATCAGAGGTGACAGGGGACAACCCTGCCTAGAGCCCCTTTCAAGTCGGAATCCGTCCGAAAGAACATTATTCACTCTGATCTTTGCCCTGGGGTTGTTATAGAGAATTTTAACCCAGCTAATATAGGAAGGCCCGAATCCAAACTCCTTCATTACTCGCCATATATACCCCCATTCATTTACCACATCTAGCATCATCACAGCCCTTGAGCCAGTGTTTACAGTTGGTATCTGCAGGTTCAGAAATAACCTTCTGATATTCCTACTGGTTGATCTTTGGGGTATAAAACCTGTCTGGTCAGAGTGGACCAGTTTATGGATTATTTTCTTTAGTCTGGTAGCCAAGATCTTTGATAGGATTTTCACATCTGAACATAGTAGGGAGATAGGTCTGTAGGACCCGGGATCTAAAGGATCTTTCCCCTCTTTGTGCAGCACTATTATCGTGGCTTCAGTCATTGATATGGGAAGCTTCTCCTCCTTCTTTACCCACTCAAATACTTTAAGAAGCTCCAGGAGTAACACCGTCCCAAAATTTTTATAAGTTTCAACAGGGAGTCCATCAGGGCCAGGGGATTTCTGATTTTTCATTTCTGTTACGGCTAATTTGATTTCCTCCAGAGTTATCGGGGCTTCTAGTACCTCACTATCAGACTCTGTAAGGGAGGGCATCTCAATGTCCCCGAAAAATTTATCTAACTCCTCTCCCTCCACGGCCCCCCTGGATGTATACAATTTTTCATAATAATTTTTAAATGTATCTGTAATCTCATCTACCTGAGATGTGATCTCTCCACTCATTGTCCTAATGGTGGGTATCATGGAGGGTGAGGACCCAGATCTAACTAAATGGGCCAACATCTTCCCAACCCTTTCCCCTTCCCCATATACTATTTGGTTTTGAAATAATCTTTTATGTTCGGACTTCCTAATCATTACATCCTTATATATTTGTTGTTTATTTTCCCATTTACTTTGTTTGTCCGGGGTTGGATCTTTCACATACTCCCTTTCTGCTGTTATTACCTCTTTCCTAATCTTGTCCTCCCAATCCAGCGAAGATTTTTTAATTTTAGAAACTTGTTGTATAAATAAACCCCTCAAATAAGCCTTCAGTGCATCCCACATCATCCCTCTTGTTGTGGTGTCCGTATTAAACCTTATAAACTCGTTTACCTTGGCTATTATCCCATTCTGATCCTCTATAATTCCAAACCATATTGGGTTCATTTTCCATAACCTATCAACCTTCTTATTTTTAATACTTATCGAAATCATTAGGAGCGAGTGATCTGATACACCCCTAGGTTGGTAAGTTATATTTTTAATTGTTTGAGAACCTAGCTCATTACCCAATGCAAAATCTATTCTTGAGAGTGTAGAATAGGAACCCGAGTAACATGAGAATTGTAACGTCCCAGGGTTCCGTATTCTCCATAGATCCAATAGACCAGCTTCCTGAAGGAAATGGCTCATACGGTTTCCCTGTGGCGTCTGTCCCTGGTTACCTGGGGGGAACCTATCAATCTTTTTATTTATTACCACATTAAAATCCCCAACTACTATAATTGGTATGTTGTTCTTGTCTACTATAAACTCTAACAAATCATACAAAACATCTAATTTAAAAGGTGGAGGGATATAAACATTTGCTAGCACATATTCCTGGTTTTCTATTATACAGTGCAAAAAAATGTACCGACCCTCCCCATCTATTTTGCTCTGTCTGCAGGTGAAAAACACCCCTCTCCCAATTAACACTGACACCCCCCTGGAATAGGTGGTGTGCACAGAGTGGAATTGGCACTGGAATCTCTTATTTCTTACCTGAGATTTAGTGTCTTGAGTCAAGTGTGTCTCCTGCAAACAGGCAATTCCTATTTTGAAAATATCCAACATATCAAATACAGCTGCTCTTTTGGCCGAGGCACCCAACCCACGAACATTCCATGATCCAATATTCAATACCATTGATTTTTTTATATAACATCTATCGAAAAAAAACAAAAAAACAAAAGGTAGTAGCAAAAGCTAGATCCTAATAATTTCAAGGAGGTATATCCAGTTATCCATAGGGAATCTATTAGTACTAATCCCAGAGGCAAAAAAAAAACAAAAACAGTTTTTCTTCCCCTTTTCTTTTCCTGTATACAAAAAACCCATATTTGTATACTGTAACCATTCATGTTCTATCTGTATTTTATTTTATCAATGCTCAGTGTATTATCCTATATTCTAATGTGCCGTTTATATTTTGTTTAACCAGTGCCCAATGTGTTATCCTATATTCCACTGTACGATAAAACTCCTTGTGATTCCGTGTACCATAGGTTCTCCTACTAAATATATTCCTTTTCCAATAACCCTTACCCCCCCTCCCACCCTGTCCCCCCTCCTCCCAAAAAACCCGCCCTCCCTACCCCCCCCCCCACCCCACCCCACACCATTCTAGGTTACCCCTAGAGGCTTTTTTAATAACCGTCTCACACTCTTTGGTAATGACACTCTCACCTCCCCTCCCCCCGTCCCCCCCCACCCCCCACACACCAGTTTGGTTCCCCTTCCTTCCTACACCTAGATCCATTTACCATTCCATTTCTCCACCCCACCCTTCCCCTAAAAAAAACAAAAATTAAATAATTTATTGTATTTGTGCCCCATCCTCTATAACATCTTCAACCTAGACTCCCTATAATTTCATTGGTAACTGGTCTCTTTTATCCTCTAGCCATGCTAACGCATCCGCAGGCATGTCAAAAAGCTGACTTCCTCCGAGTGCGTTTATCCGAAGCCTGGCAGGGTAAAGGAGAGCATACGTAATGTCAAATTTTTGAAGACTACGTTTAACTCCTAAAAACTCAGCTCTACGTTTCTGAAGGTCAGGAGAGAAATCCGGGTATATTGATATCCTAGCCCCATTGAAGGAAACATTCCCCATCTCTCTGGCCTTCCTAAGGAGTTTTACTTTATCTTTATAATTTAAAAATTTCACTAGTAGCGGTCTCGGGGGCCTTCCTTGAGGGGGGCCTAAAGGGAACTCTATGTGCTCTTTCGATTGATAACTGCTGTGAAAATAAGTCTCCTCCAAAAGTTTCAATCATCCATTTCTCTAAAAAAGCTATTGGGTCTGAGCCTTCACACTTTTCGGGGAGCCCCACCACTCTCTCATTGTCCCTACGGAGTCTATTTTCCATTTCATCAAATTTTTCCGTGAGTTTATCTATTTTCTCTTTCCATGTCTTGGATTCTTGTTTCATAGGGTACAAATCATCTTCTATCAGGCTTATTCTCTTCTCCATTTCCATTACTCTTTCCGCTGTTTCCTTAAGTTCTTGCCTTACCATGATTATCTCCCCTTTAATATCTTCCATTTGGTTACTTAATTCACCCAGGGATTGTTTACAGGCATTAATTGCCATGAAGATATCTTTCAAGGAGGGCTCTCCTTCTGCTGGGAGTATTGGATTGATAGAAATTCCTGTTTCCTTCCCAACCGCTCCTGACCCTTTACTTGAAAGGTTTTTGGTGCCAGTGGTCCCTGTGGACATACTCAGGTGCCCCTGACTCTTTCTGTCCGCAGTTGATTTACCTTGAGTTTGCTGCCCCCCTTTGCTTGGTGTATGATCCGTGGCATGGATCATTCTCTCTAGCTTGGCGGTCGCTGCGACAGCTGCTGCAGTTGCGCCCGCCACAGTGGACTGAGCACCTTTTTCCTTGTCTTTGACCGAGCGAAGGGATTGAGCTCCCACGTTTTCATGGTTAGCTTGCTCATCACCTTTCCTTCTTG
Organism: Lithobates septentrionalis; assembly: GCA_037952835.1. Taxonomy (NCBI): domain Eukaryota; kingdom Metazoa; phylum Chordata; class Amphibia; order Anura; family Ranidae; genus Lithobates; species Lithobates septentrionalis. Next base: position 4,425,513 of record JBBDGP010001113.1, read on the forward strand.
TTGACATCATATCTATCCTACTGTGGAGGTATTAATGTAAGGCAGCAGATCAGGTTCCCAGAGAGTCAAAAAGGTAGTAATAAGTGACCTCCAAGTTCAAACCTCCTGCCCTGTCTGTTTATTAACGCTGGGAGCTGCAACAGTTAGGTAAAGAAATGGAAAAAAAATTATGACACGTTCATTTACGGCAGGTACATGTGGGGGTGTTCATATTAGGCCCAATTTAGACACTTTAAACCCCTTTTTCCTTGCTTCCAAAAATAAATTCTAATATTTAGGGACCTCAGTCAGTTTAACCAGCAATTCAGATATTATCCAGCCCACCAAACCATAGCAAACAATAGCAAAGATTTGCAGTTCACTAGAAGTTCCGTTCACCTGAAGTCATTACTGTCCTCCTCCACTTTATAGCAAGAAAACAAAGAGAGAAAGAACTCAGTACCTCGTCCCGCCGGTCTTGACAAGTCTCACAGTTTTCCTTCCCAGCTGCGCTGCAGGGACCACTGTATGCACTTACTTTTGTTCCCAGATAGCACTACCTCCTCCTGTTCTTCTGGGCGGCGTATACAGTGTACCGAGTCCAATTACACTTGCTGGAGTCTCCACCACGGGCATCCGTCATCTGTTTGTTCCCGCAGCTGGGTTCCGTCCTCTCCTTCCCGTTCTCGCGGGACTTCACTTGTACTACGCCTTTACCTGTCACAAGCTGTGGACTAGGAGATCCCGGAGAGAATGCCCACACACTCGTTTCCGGGCACACCGGGCATGGGAACGAAGAGGGACCAAAGGGGGACCGAAAAGGCAGACAGGTCACTGCAGCTCACCTCGCCACATGGGTAAAGTCTGCAGCGTTTACCCCCGGGGTGACTCGTTCATGAAGCGGGGAAAGCGGGGTGGACACACACACGCTCACACCATACCAACTAGCACCGCCATCCGCATCCGCTTCCGGTCACGCCTCCTCGAACTAAAATATTTAGGAATAAAATTAACACCATCCCTGGAAACTATTTACCAAGCAAACTACAGTATATCCCACTATTAAATGAGATAAAAATGGAAATTAAAAAAAATAACAGCAAGAGCTCTCTCTTTGATAGGACATATAAATATTGTGAAGATGGTGATATTACTGAAAACCATGTACAAACCATGTACAAATTTCAAATGTTGCAGATTTTTCTACCCCAGACATATTTTAAAACATTTAAGGCAATGATATTAAGTTATATATGGCAGAGCAAGAAACCGAGAATACAGTTCTCAGTATTGTGTAAAGATAAAATGCAAGGGGGTTGAGCTGCACCAGACTTTAAAAAATATTACAACACTGTATTGCTAGCACGCATGATAGAGTGGACAAGAAAGACCAGTGAAAAAAGATGGGTGAAAATTGATAACACGACACGGAATGTATTAAGGGTTTTGGATTCAGCAAGCAAAATTGGAGTATAACTCACTGTTAATCCCGCTTACGGAGATAAATTCTTTTCCACTTGAATAGGGGGCACTATGTGAGGAGTGAATAAGAGATGAGAATGCACAGTTGAAAGACATAATGAAAAAAAGGAAAGATTTGTACACTTCAGGAATTGCAGTACAAGAAGGAAATATTGTTGATAGATGAATGGTGATACTTTTACTTAAGGCATTTTGATACAACATTACCACAGCCAATAAGGTCTGGGGAGGTCTTACTGCCATTTGAGCATCTGTGTAATTCACGGACAAACACGGGGCATAGTATTTCCCAGATCTACAAGATACTTACAACAAGGCTGAACCTAAAATACTACCATACAGCACATAGAATAATGGGAAAAAGAACTAGGAACAGCAATTAAGAAAAATTTGGAGAATGGTACATAGCTCAGCAATAGATATAAATACTATAAAAACGAATTATAAATGCCTGGCATGATGGTATATAACAGCAGATAAAGCTCATAAATATCAAGCAGGGAAATCACCATTTTGTTGGTGAGGATGTAAATTGGTGGAACTATGGCCCATCTATGGTGGGATTGCCAGAAATAAAGGAAAACTGGAGGGAGGTGTTGCAACTAGTAGAGGAGATTACAGACAAAGAAATACCTGATGACCCGTGGGTTTGTTTATTTCATGGTGTAAAAAGTCCAATAAAATATTATAAAAATACAGTGATACCACACTTGATGAATGCAACAAAAAGGTTGATACCACAATATTGACAAGAACCAGAGAGCCCTACAATAAGGCATTGGGTTAAAAGGGTGGAAAACACATACATAATAAAACACTTACGATGTAGTGGGGAAGATGAGTTTGAAAAATGTACTAATACTTGGAAAAGTTGGATAGAGTGTAAGAATACAAGGAAATATACTGAAATATGGGGAAAATAGGAGATGAGGTGGTGGGGGAAGGAGACAGAGAGGAGGAAGAGGTAAAGGGAATAGAATTAAAGAGAGGGGGAAGGGGAGAGGAGGGGTATTAAGTAATTGTAAAAATGTTAGTAATATTTTATGTTTTGTATTTGATATATTGGAAAATTAATAAAGCTATAATATGTTTAAAAAGTTCCTAAAGTATTCAAATTTTTCCCTTATTTTCAATGTTCCCAGGATTTTGCCACAATTGATGTCTTGTAGTATTGAGCACAGTTCAGAAAAATTTGCTTGTTTGAAATTGTGTGTTCTTGTGTTATCCTTGTGCCTCCTTTTCCTATGATTTATGCTAAATGCAATCATCCTGTGTTCACTAGATCCCAAGTTGTCCCGTATTTCCACATCTGTGATCGTTTGTACTAAATAGATCTAGCAATGCATTTTTTCTAGTCGGGAAATAGAAATACACGAATTGGTACATGAAGTTGTCCTGTAAGGCAGTGGTCATCAACCCTGTCCTCAGGGCCCACTAATAGGCCAGGTTTGCAAGATAACTGAAATACATCACAGGGGATATCATTTGCTGCTCAGTGATTGCAGTATTCTAGTCTGCATCTCCCTAAGATAATACATAAAACCTGGCCTGTTAGTGGGCCCTGAGGACAGGGTTGATGACCACTGCTGTAAGGCATTTAAGAAATGACAGGCCTTTTGAGTGAGTTGTCCCCTCTGCCCAGTCAATATTGGGATAGTTGAAGTCCCCCATCACGGCAATATTTCCCTGCCATTCCAAGTTGTGATAGGAGGTCCAACTCCACCTTCAGATTGGGGGGCCTATAACATACCCCCACAATGGGGATTTACTGCCAACAGTGAACAACTGGCTATTTCTTCAATCATTCTATTGGTTTGGGCTTTGTGCACTGAAGAACTTTTTTTGTCACATATTTTAAAGAAAATGGTTTTTATTATATAATACATTTTAAGGCAAATTTTCAATTTTTAATTGTCATTTTTAATACTGTACCCAAAAAAAAAAGTTATGCAATTTTTACTTTTTGCGCTATAAACAAAAAAAGACAATTTAAAAAAAAATATATATATATATATATATATATATATATATATATATTCTGCTATAAAACATATCCAATAAAACAATGAAAAAATCTAATTTCTTTATCACTTTAGGCCAATATGTATTCTGCTACATATTTTTGGTAAAAAAAAATCTCAATAAGCGTATATTGATTGGTTTACGCAAAAGTTATAGCATTTACAAACTATGGGATATTTAAATTAGTTTTTATTTTTATTTTTTTTTGTACTGGTAATGGCAGAGTTAAGCAACTTATAGCAGGGCTGCAATATTGAGGTGGACATTCCGACACTAACTGACACTTTTTGGGAACCAGTGACACTAATCCTGTTATCAGTGCTAAAAATATGCACAGTCACTGTACTAATGACACTGGCTGGGAAGGGGTTAACATCAGGGGCGATCAAAGGATTAACTGTGTGCCTGACCAGTGTTTTTCTAAACTGTGGGAGGTGCTTTTACTAGGGGAAGACATGGATCCTAGCCCCTACTTTGCAGAGACAGAGGATCCATGCCTTCCCTTCTGTCAGAACGGCAATATGTCTTGTTTACATAGGCAGACCACCATTCTGCCTCTTTGCTCGATGATTGATGGGTACCAGCAGACATCGAGTTTACAGTAACTGCCGCTGGGCTGATCACACACACAGCTGGAGAAAGCCGTCACAGGCAGCGCACATTCATGCCCCCTACCCGTAAGTGCTGGATCACGTATATACACAAACCTGTGCACAAGGGCCATCCTGTAGCAGTAAAACTGCTGTAGGCTGGTTGGTAAGTGGTTTTAATAGTGTGTGTGTAAGCGTAGTACCTTCTATATACTATGGCATATTAAAACAGTTAATCCTCTTTGAAGATTTATTTTTGGACCTTTTGTCTTCCTTAAATATATGCTTATTTATCTAGAGGATCACGCCACCATCCACTCCCTGTTACATTTGTCTGGGGATGATCTGACTCTGTATGGGGCGATGGTGCATAAGATAGAGTTAGGAGGTATCTGATCCCTTATAGGATACTCTCCTCTATATCTCCAGCTGAGGTGATGACAGTGATTTTTATCTTTTTCTTAATAGAAGCCATTTTTGAGTAGCCTGAACAAGTTATATTGTACAGATTTGCTTTTAGCATGAAATTATAATCACCTCTGTTATATAACAGGTAAAAATGTTAGCTTTGCAAAAACAAAACAATTTGGCTTGGCATCAACGCAACAGGTAGCATAGCGAATGTCTCTGACGTGACTACACTTTGAAAAACCATTTAGTGTATGCACATGCTTATCTAACATATTCTACTTTCCTGTATCTCTTTGTTAAATATTTTTATTGGTTTTTAAACAAAGGTAACAAGGAAGAAAAAGGGAGAACAAAGCATAAGGGCAATTTAAATACATTAAAGTATGCATTTGCGAACGCAGCCGCTAATAATGTGAGAGAAAAATTAAAGTTGTTATAAATAAACTGTAATAGTAGATAATATAGTAAGGGTAAATATTCTGTTATGCAGTAAAGAATTAATACTTTAGTGATTTTGTTACTGAGTCATAATAATCCAGCTTTACATTTTATCATGGATAATGGTAGATATAGGGTGGGTAGGGGTGAGAATTATCTAATCATGAGTTTCATCTTGTAGAGCTTGTTTTAAGCTTGGTTCAGGTGGTTATAAATGTGGATAGGTGTTGGTAGAAGGGGTTTGTAGGGGATAAATCGGGAGAGTATTAGTTACATAGTTACATAGTAGGTGAGGTTGAAAAAAGACACAAGTCCATCAAGTCCAACCTATGTGTGTGATTATGTGTCAGTATTACATTACATATCCCTGTATATTGCGGTCATTCAGATCTAATAGTTTCTTGAAGCTATCAATGCTCCCCGCTGAGACCACCGCCTGTGGAAGGGAATTCCACATCCTTGCCGCTCTTACAGTAAAGAACCCTCTACGTAGTTTAAGGTTAAACCTCATTTCTTCTAATTGTAATGAGTGGCCACGAGTCTTAATAAACTCTCTTCTGCGAAAAAGTTTTATCCCTATTGTGGGGTCACCAGTACAGTATTTGTAAATTGAAATCATATCCCCTCTCAAGCGTCTCTTCTCCAGAGAGAATAAGTTCAGTGCTCGCAACCTTTCCTCATAACTAAGATCATCCAGACCCTTTATTAGCTTTGTTGCCCTTCTTTGTACTCGCTCCATTTCCAGTACGTCCCTCCTGAGGACTGGTGCCCAGAACTGGACAGCATACTCCAGGTGCGGGCGGACCAGAGTCTTGTAGAGCGGGAGAATTATCGTTTTATCTCTGCAGTTGATCCCCTTTTAATGCATGCCAATATTCTGTTTGCTTTATTAGCAGCAGCTTGGCATTGCATGCCATTGCTGAGCCTATCATCCACTAGGACCCCCAAGTCCTTTTCCATCCTAGATTCCCCCAGAGGTTCTCCCCCCAGTGTATAGATTGCATTCATATTTTTGACACCCAAATGCATTATTTTACATTTTTCTACATTGAACCTCATTTGCCATGTAGTCGCCCACCCCATTAATTTGTTCAGGTCTTTTTGCAAGATTTCCACATCCTGCGGAGAAGTTATTGCCCTGCTTAGCTTAGTATCGTCTGCAAATACAGAGATGGAACTGTTTATCCCATCCTGCAGATCGTTTATAAACAAATTAAATAGGATTGGTCCCAGCACAGAACCCTGGGGGACCCCACTACCCACCCCTGACCATTCTGAGTACTCCCCATTTATCACCACCCTCTGAACACGCCCTTGTAGCCAGTTTTCAATCCATGTACTCACCCTATGGTCCATGCCAACGCACCTTATTTTGTACAGTAAACGTTTATGGGGAACTGTGTCAAATGCTTTTGCAAAATCCAGATACACCACGTCTACGGGCCTTCCTTTATCTAGATGGCAACTCACCTCCTCATAGAAGGTTAATAGATTGGTTTGGCAAGAACGATTCTTCATGAATCCATGCTGATTACTGCTAATGATATCATTCTTATTACTAAAATCTTGTATATAGTCCCTTATCATCCCCTCCAAGAGTTTACATACTATTGATGTTAGGCTAACTGGTCTGTAATTCCCAGGGATGTTTTTTGGGCCCTTTTTAAATATTGGTGCTACATTGGCTTTTCTCCAATCAGCTGGTACCATTCCAGTCAATAGACTGTCTGTAAAAATTAGGAACAACGGTCTGGCAATCACCTGACTGAGTTCCCTAAGTACCCTCGGATGCAAGCCATCTGGTCCCGGTGATTTATTAATGTTAAGTTTCTCAAGTCTAATTTTAATTCCGTCCTCTGTTAACCATGTAGGTGCTTCCTGTGTTGTGTCATGAGGATAAACACTGCAGTTTTGGTTACTGAAGCCCCCCGATTCACTCGTGAAGACTGAGGAGAAGAATAAATTCAATACCTCTGCCATCTCCCCATCCTTTGTAACCAGATGTCCTTCCTCATTCTTTATGGGGCCAATATGGTCTGTCCTCCCTTTTTTACTGTTTACATACTTAAAGAATTTCTTGGGATTTTTTTTGCTCTCCTCCGCTATGTGTCTTTCATGTTCTATCTTAGCCATCCTAATTGCACCCTTACATTTCTTATTGCATTCTTTATAAATTCTGAATGCTGTGGATGATCCCTCAACCTTGTATTTTTTGAAGGCCTTCTCCTTTGCTTTTATATGCATTTTTACATTGGAGTTAAGCCATCCAGGATGTTTGTTCGCTCTTTTAAATTTATTACCCAATGGGATACATTGGCTAATGCTCTTATTTAATATGCTCTTAAAGCAAACCCATCTCTCCTCTGTATTCTTTGTTCCTAATATTTTATCCCAATTTATGCCTTTTAGCAAGGTTTGTAGTTTAGGGAAGTTGGCTCTTTTGAAATTCAGTGTCTTTGTGTTCCCTTCATGTCTCATATTTGTGTGATTTATACTGAAACTAATTGACCTGTGATCGCTGTTACCTAAATTGCCCCGTATTTCCACATCTGTTATCAGGTCTGTATTGTTGGTAATCAGTAGATCTAGTAATGTTTTATTTCTAGTTGGTGCGTCTACCATCTGACCCATAAAATTGTCCTGCAAGACATTAAGGAACTGGCGAGCCTTAAATGAATGCGCGGTTCCCTCCGCCCAGTCTATGTCTGGATAATTAAAATCCCCCATTATGATAACACTTCCCATCCTTGCTGCTAATCCAATTTGTGATAGGAGATCCGTCTCCACTTCCTCCCTCAGGTTAGGGGGCCTATAGCATACTCCCAGTATTATTTTCCCCTTAGCTTCATCCCTTTGGAGCTCTACCCATAAAGATTCCACCTCCTCCCTAGCCCCCTCAGTGATGTCATCTCTCACATTCACTTGTACATTATTCTTGATATATAGGCATACCCCTCCCCCTTTTTTACCCTCTCTATCCTTGCGGTATAGGGTATACCCTTGAATGTTTGCCAGCCAATCATGAGAGCTGTTGAACCAGGTCTCTGAAATTCCCACAAAATCCAAATCCTCCTTGTACAACAGTATCTCTAGTTCACCCATCTTGTCCGCCAGGCTCCTGGCATTGGTGAACATGCCACATAGTTTAGACCGGTCGCATATTGTCCTCGTATTGGGTGTTTCAAGATTGCAACTTGGACTTGCTACTATACTCACCTTGCGTTTTTGTGCTTTGGTTAACCTACCACTAATGCCCCCAATACTACCCTCTGGAATATCTTCCGTGCTGGCTATCACTGTCTCTGGACCCTCCCCCCCATCGCCTAGTTTAAAAACCCCTCTAACTTTTTGGCCATCTTCATTCCCAGCAGATCTGCACCCTCCTCATTTAGGTGCAGTCCGTCCCTTCTATAGTACCGGTTACCGACTAAGAAGTTGGCCCAGTCCTCCAGGAACCCAAACCCCTCCTTACTACACCAGCTCTTCAGCCACTTGTTTACTTCCCTAATCTCCCTCTGCCTCTCTGGTGTGGCTCGATGTACCGGTAGTATTCCTGAGAACACTACCTTGGAGGTCCTTTTCCTCAATTTAGCTCCTAAGTCCCTAAAATCGTTCTTTAGGACACTCCATCTGCCTCTGACTTTGTCATTGGTGCCAATGTGCACCATGACAGCCGGGTCTTCCCCAGCCCCTCCCAGTAATCTGTCCACAAGATCCGTGATGTGCCGAACCCGAGCGCCCGGTAGACAACATACTGTTCGGCGCTTCAGGTCTTGGTTACAGATTGCCCTCTCTGTCCTTCTAAGAATTGAGTCCCCTACCACCAGAATCTGTCTTTCCTTTCCCTTTGCTGCCCCCCCCCACTCTCACTGGAGGAGTTCTTCCCCTGGCAGCTAGGAGAGTCCCTCAGCTCCAGCAGTGCTGGTCCCTGACTGGTTTCACCAATGACACTCAATGGAGCGTACTTATTGGGATGCTCCAGTCCTGGATCGGCCTCCCTGGCACTTCCCCCTCTACCCCTCCTGACTGTCACCCATCTACTCTTTGCTAGTGCCTGCACCTCTTTGTCTCCACCCGCCTCTGTGCTGGCCCCTGCCGGCACCTGCCGTGTACGTTCCTGGCTCACCTTTAGTATGGAGGGACTTCTCAGTGCTGACAGTTGCTTCCCCAGATTCAGAACCTGGGCTTCAAGGGAAACAATGTGCTTACATTTTGCACAGCAGTATTCGCCCTCGATCGGATGATCAAGGAACGCATACATGCGGCAAGATGTACAAAGAGTCGCCTCTCCACACCCGCCGGGCATCGTACCTATTAAATATAGTGAGGATTTGGGGATTTTACCCTGTCCAAATTACCTAACAACTAAACTAAACAACTAACAACTTAGTGTGTGGGCTGTTGTGAGTTCTGTCAGTAAAAGGTATAAATTTTGTGAGTATCATCTTGGGTTTGGGGAGCTTTAGGATTCATCATTAGTAGAGAGGGAAAGGAAAGGAACAGCGAGTATCAAGGGTGAAGTAAGTATACAATATCATAGTTATCGTCACAGCATCCATACTGCTTTCATTTGATGTATTTTTTATATTCATCAGTGGTAGTAAAGTGTATCCAGCATGTCCATGTTTCGGTGAACTTAGACTGTGTTTCTTTGGCCTGATGTATGAGGTCCTCCATGACCATTGTTTTTTGTATGCATGTAAACCATTCTGCTATGGAAGGCCGTTCAGTTGAGCGCCATTTGAGGGGGATACACATCTTGGCAGCGTTCACCATGTGCATGGCCAGAGATCGGAAGTAGGTCGACAATGGTGACGTGGAATGATGGAGTAGGAATAGTGCAGGGTTGAAGTCTAATGTGTATGTAGTTATTTGGCTGATCAATTTGTGTACTTCTTTCCAGAAGGGTTGGATTTTTGTACATGACCACCAGACATGTAAGAACGATCCAATCTCTGATTTACATCTCCAACAGGTTTGGGTAATTGACGGGTCAATATGATGTAACGCCAGTGGTGTTCTGTACCATCTGGACAGTACTTTAAAGGCGTTTTCCTGTACTTGCACATTGATTGATCCTTTGTGGGTCAGAGTATATATTTTCTCCCATTCTACGTCAGTAAGGTTTACTGAGAGATCGTGTTCCCATTGTCTGGTGGTCCAATGTTTCGTTGGTGTGCGGGCGGTGAATAGGAGTGCATATGTTTGGGATATCAGGTGTTTTTGGGGTTCCCCACTGGAACATAGGTTTTCAAATGTGGTGGTCTGTCTGGACCAGTCTGGTTTGGGTTTAGGTTTGCTGAAAAAAGTGTCTCAGTTGGACGTATGTCCAGAATGGGAAGGATTCTATGTTCATTTTGGACGCCAGCGCGGGTTGGGATAAGAAATAATTTCCTTCAAAAAAGTGCTCTGCTTGTACAGTAGGGTGGGGCCAATGGTCTGCTAAAAAGGTGGAATGCATTCCTGGCAAAAAATCTGGGTTCAGCCGTAATGGGGTCATTGGGCCGTTAAGTGAAGAGATTTTGTGGAGATTACAGGTTGTGTGGAAGGAGGCCAATGTTGGGTTGATTAGTGGGTGATGTTTGGATTCAGGGGGGATATTAGGTTTAGTGATCCAGGGGAGATGAGATAGTGGGAATACTGAGAATGATTGTTCTATGTGGATCCAGTCTTTATGTTTGGAGTGTATGTTCCAATCCACAATTCTTGTAAGATGGCACGCTTGTTGGTATTTACGTAGATCAGGAAGACCTATGCCACCTAAGAGTTTAGGGGTGGTCAATCTCAGGAAGCTCAGTCTCGGGCGTAGTTTACCCCAAATGAATGTCGTACAGGCTTTTTGATAAGTTAAAAAGAATGTTTTTGGGAGTTTAATGGGAATAGTTTGCAAAATATATAAGATTCTGGGCAGGATATTCATTTTGATGATCGCGGCTCTGCCGAACCATGAAAAAAGTCCTGTGGACCATTTTTTTAAGTCTAATTGTATTTTCTGTAAAATTGCAGCGTGATTGAGGGTGTATAAGTCTTTTAAGGAGGTCAGTAAGAAAATACCTAGATATGGGATTGCTCTATTATTCCACGAAAACGGATAGTTGAGTTGGCATTGTCGACAAATTTCAGGGGTGAGGGAGATATTAAGGGCTGTCGATTTCGAGTAATTTATTTGGAGGTTAGAAAGGGTATGAAAATTTTGAAAGTCTTTAAGGAGGTTGGGTATTGTCGTGAGCGGGTCTGTGAGAAAGAGGAGTATGTCGTCCCCGAAGGCAGCTATTTTATATGTGCGTTGTTTGATAGTAATTCCCTTAATGTCTTGATTGGCTCTTATGCATCGCAGGAAGGGTTCCAGGGATAAAATAAAAATTAAAGGGGAGAGCGTGCATCCCTGACGGGTTCTATTCGACACGGAGAAGGCGTCCGACAGGTGGCCGTTTATGTGGACTTTGGCAGTAGGGTTAGAGTAAAGGGCTGATATGAAATTCAGCATTGTTGGGGGAAGACCTATCATCCGTAGAGTTTCTAACATATAGTCCCATGCCACTCTGTCAAACGCCTTCTCCGCGTCGATAGAAAGCAGAAATCCGCTAGAGTGGCTGGATTTAAGCCAATGGTGTATATTAAGAGCTTTCAGAGTGTTATCTCTCGCCTCTCTTCCCGGAACAAAGCCAACTTGGTCCAGATCTATAAGTTGGGGCAATAGTGGTAGGAGACGATTCGCTAAGGTCTTTGCATACCATTTTAAGTCAACATTAAGAAGCGAGATGGGCCTGTAATTGGTAACTAGGGATGGGTCTTTGTCTGGTTTTGGAATTACAGCTATATGGGCAGTTAGAAGGTCTCGAGGCGGTGTCGTGGGGGTTGCGAAGGAGTTAAAGGCGTTTAAGAAGAAGGGGGTGAGTATTTCTGCGTAAGTTTTATAGTAGCCGACTGTCAAGCCATCGGGGCTGGGGCTTTTACCTAATTTTAGTTGTTTCAGAGCTAGGTCTTTTTCTTCTCTGGTTAGGGGGGATCCCAGATCTTGGGCCATGGAAACAGAGATGGGGTAGGGCCATATTGTTGCAAAAAATCGACTCTCATTTCTGTTCTGTTGTTTTTATCTGTGGAGGAATTAGATGGGTGAAGGTTATATAGTTTACTATAATATTGGACAAACTGTCGTGCGATGTCTGGAGTTTTGGTAAATTTGCATCCCGATGGGTCAGTGATGGAATGAATCGTTGTGTGAGCTCTTGTCACTTGTAAAGCCCGAGCAAGCATTTTACTGGCTTTGTTGCCGTATTCATAAAACGTTTTTTTGGAAAGGATATATTTGCGTAGAATTTGGGTGTCTAATATATCTAGTAGGTCTTTTCTAGTTTGAATCAGTTCTGTCATAGTGGAGAGGGCTTGGGTTTGTTTATGAGCGCCTTCTAGCCTATGGATTTTGTTGATGAGGTCTGAGTATTGTTTTCTGCGCGCGCGATTGCGTTTAGCAGCCGCCGCGAGTAGGACTCCTCTGATTACACATTTATGTGCTTCCCAGATGGTAAGTGGGGACGTATCTGCTGAAATATTCTCTTGGAAGAAATGTTTGAGATTGGATTCGACTTCTGCCGCGATGGAAGTGTCATTCAGTAAGGATGGATCCAATTTCCATGTTTGTGAACGGGGTGTCGCATTTGGGATTTTAAGTGTTAAAGAGGTGGGGTGATGATCTGAAATAAGCATGGGGCCAATGGAGGTTTGGTGGATTAGAGATAGATCTTGTTGTGTCAGAAAAATGTAATCAATCCTTGAATATCTGTCGTGGGGAGCGGAATAAAAGGTGAAGTCTTTAACGTTTGGGTTCAGGGTGCGCCAGGAGTCATGGAGCAGTAGCTGTTTGAGTAACGATTTAATTGTCTTAAGGGCCGAATACGGGAGTGAGGATGAGCCGGTGGATGTGTCTTGGATAGGGTTAAGTGGAATATTGAAGTCTCCTCCCAAGATGAGGGTTCCTTCCTGGAAGGTCGTGAGTGTATTCGTGATAGTTCTAAAGAAAGGTACCTGACTGCTATTGGGGGCGTATATATTAGCCAATGTGAATTTCCTATTGAGAAGAGATCCTTTTAAAAATAGGTACCTGCCTTCCACATCTATTAGCGAGTCGGTGATTTGAATGGGGCAGGATTTAGCAATGAGTATTGAGACTCCTTTTGATTTGTGCAACGGGTTGGTAGCGTGATACACCGTGGGATACCGGTGGTTTTGTAATTTTGGCGTGGCATTGGATCGAAAGTGGGTTTCTTGAAGGAAGATAATATCAGCCTTATTGCGGTACATGGTGAGGAGTAGTTTAGAGCGTTTCTCTGGCATGTTAAGGCCTTTTACATTGAGTGAGATTATTTTGAGCATGGAGCTGTGTGTGGTGCTGGATGAATTTGTCATTGTATAGGTGTTTGAATGTATTTAAGAGGAGTGTAGGTGCTGCGGTAGTGGAGGTGGTGGGCTGGGCTGAAAAGTGTATGCGTATAGGCGAGGTAGATCGGGGGACAGGGGAAAGGGAGGGTTATCAATACCGGCGATGAATGGGATCTCAATCACCTAATTCGGTGACTAGGATCACAGTAATTTACTAGCCGGATGAGGTCAGTGGTGTGTGTAGGTTAGTATAATGGAGATGTTTGATAAGATTTGCTTAACCTCTGTGTGGGGGTTGGTCTATCAATCGAGAGATGTATACAGTAGGTGGGAGAATCTGTCAGTGAGGTCTGGCTCACCAGCAGCCTTATTTTATATATTTGGTGGAAAAGGGGGGACAGGTATGTAATACTCATGTTGGGATACGAGGTGGAATGAGGTCACATAATTGGTAGGGTGGCCAATAACTTGTGATGATGAGATGTTTAGTTGAGTAATGATATCAGTAGTTATTTATGCCTTAGACCGTGTGGGAGGGAGCAGTTGTTTGGGTGATGGTTACAGGTAAGGACATATCAACGAGGGGGGAAAAGGCATAAAGAAGGATAACAGTAACAATCGTTTCTACGCAAGGATATTAATAGTTATAGCTAAACAACCGGTCCATATAATAGACGAGCCTAAGGCTGAGTAATCAGGGTAGCATATCATATGTAGTAACAATCATCTATGGTAATACATCTATGAATGTACAGAATGGTCATTTGTTAGAAAATAAATTGATCTTAACCTGAGTGGGGTGGGAGTGTAGGTATGTGTAGTCAACCCAGGCATAGACAGCACAACAAGGAGGATTTAATCCTCTAATTTTATGTATGTGTAAATTCGTAATTGATTAACGGATTGTACTGAGTATAGTAATAAGTGTAGTACCCTAATGTAGTCAGTGTAGTGACAAGTGTCGGTGGTGCGTGGTATATGTAGTGTTAACCGTGTTCGTTGTAATGTATTAAATTAAATGAGGGCATATAGTGTGTAGGAATGTACATAAGATGGGTCCAAAGCCAGCAGATGGCAGCAAAGAGCTAAATTTCAGAAAACTGATTGTGGCTTAAGGAGCTAGTCAGTTTGAGGGAGATTAAACTGGTAACAGGGTTGTGAAAGAGATCGTTTTCTCAAGTGTTGTCAGTGTGTGGTGCATTGTACTAGTGTCTTCCCGATACAGGAGGCAGTAACCGCTTAAATCTTTTAACTTATAACAGTAAATTATAACTTTTAACAATTTACCCTTCGGACTTTTCTCAGGATACAAAGGGTCTGCAGGTATTAAGTCCGACGAGGTATATAATGTGGGTCCCGGTGTCAGAATAGAGCTTCTGTACATACAAATGTCTGTACAGGAAGCAGATGGAGCGGCCCCTGGGGACAGAATGTTCTGCAGTGGGGAGCGGTGACTACAGCATAGATTCCGTGGTTGTTTCAGTTCGGTAGTCCGTTAATTGGAGGATCGTCAGGGATGAAAAGTTAAGGTAGTCGTGTTTTGTTTCAGGGGTAGTTAGCAGAGTCAATGTGCAAGCGGGAAAGAATATTGCAGACAAGAGGACCGGGTCTTGGGTGATGTTGCAAGCCATCCGGGTGGAGCGTTGTTTCTTCCGTAGGATGTTGATGAGTGTGGGAGAGGTGGGTGTTAGATTTCCAGATACAGGTGGAGAGGAGAAGGTGGGAGAGGTGGAGTAGGATCTGTCAGCAAGAGCGACTTGTGAGGACAGCGTATTCAGGGGCATGGAAGGAGATCAGCGGTCTCGGCGAGCTCTGCGAGGCAGGGGCACTGTCATGGGGCTGGGGGGCGGGTGTCGGGGCCCCATTGAAGAATTGGGTCTGGTGGGTGACGGAGATCTGTGTCTATGGAAGCTGGTGTTGTGTGCATCCATCGGTTCCTCTTCTGGTGGATGTCGGGTACGGGGTGAGATGTTGAACTCCGCATACCAGTTTGGGACCGCCACATATGGTATATCCAGGGTACGGCAGAATACTTTGAGGTCTTCTGGGACTCTCAGTAGTGCAGAGCGGCCTTGGTGAGAGGCGGATAAGCCGAACGGGAACTTCCGATAGCGGATTCCATTGTTCCGCAGAACTTCCAGAAGCGGTCGGAGATCTTTGCGGTGCCTCAGTGTAATTGCTGACAGGTCTTGGTAAATATGGATGTGGCAGCCATCGTATGCCAGGTGCGATTTTTCGCGTGTTTTCTTGAGGAGTTCTTCTTTGGTTGCATAGTCATTTACAAAGCAGATAATATCCCTCGGGGGGTCTGTGTCTCTGCCTCTGGGACGGAGCGCTCTGTGGATACGTTCCATAGCCAGTGGAGTGTGCCAAGGCCTGTCGAGGAGTTGGTTGAAGAGGCCTGTGACAACTTGGAGGAGTTGGTCTTGGTCCACGGATTCGGGTAGGCCTCTCACCCTGAGATTGTGTCTGCGGCCCCTGTTGTCGAGATCTTCAACATCGCGTTGAAGATCTCTAAGTTGCATGGTGTGGGAGTCCACTTTATAGTGAATGGTTTGCACTGCTGAGCCTTGTAGTGCCACATCATCCTCGACACGCTGCATTCTCCCTGAGATGGCCTGTAGCTCGTGGTGCAAGTCTGTGATGGCCGAGAACAGGGTGTCTTTAATGTCAGCTGCCACAGCTTGGAGATCCCGTAAGCTCGGTTGACGGAGAGATGTGCCGTCCGTCTCCATTTGCGATGTGCGGGGTTCGGATGGGGTGAGGACAATCCCTCTCAGTTCCTGAGGAGGAGGTGAGGCGGAAAGGGGAGCCGCCATGTTAGGCCTCTGGGAGCGGAATATCTCCGGTATAGTATGGTTTGTGCGGCCGGTAAATTCTCTCGGGGAGCGGGATCGTGACTGCGAGCTTCCGTGGGAAGAAATTCCCATAGTGGGTGGTCGAGAAATGTCGGTGCTCCCCTGTATAAGCTAATAAAAAGGCAGTGGTGAGCGGGAGCCTAGGGATCAAGCAGCCATCTTCTCTCAAGGCAAACCACGCCCCCTTTCCTGTATCTCTACCTCTCTAAATAATACATGAAATGTCAGTCTGCAACCATGTGCTAGCTTTATACGTATTTGGGGGGAGTATCCATACAATTCTTACCTGTTCTTCCAAAATAATGCAAATTTCAGCACCTTAACTGGTAGAGAGATTTGATGAGAGTTACAACTTGTGTGAATCAATTTGCTAATCTACACTTTGACCCCTACATGTAGTGGTGGCTGGTGCTCAAAATTTTTGGGGGCTGAAAGCTGAAAAAATTTTGAAAAAATAAACATTGATTGCAGGCACTGTGCCATCAAATGCAGCCTATGTGCCCAACACTGCCACTGTGCCCATCAAACGCTGCCACTGTGCCACTGTGCCATCAAACGCTGCCAATGTGCCATCAAACGCAGCCACTGTGACCATTAAATGCAGCCACTGTGCCAAACGCTGCCACTGTGCCCATCAAATGCTGCCACTGTGCCATCAAATGCAGCCACTGTGCCATCAAACACAGCCACTGTGCCATCAAATGCAGTGACTGTGCCCAATGCTGCCACTGTGCCCATCAAATGTTGCCAGTGTGTCCATCAAATGCTGCCAGTGTACCCATCAAATGCTGCCAGTGTTCCCATCATATGCTGACAGTGAGCCTATCAAATGCTGCCAGTGTGCCCAACTGCCCATCATATGCTGCCATTCTGCCCAACTGCCCATCAAATGTTGCCAGTGTGCCAAACTGCACATCAGTGTGCCCAACTACCCATCATATGCTGCCAGTGTGCCCATCAAATGCTGCCAGTGTGCCCAACTGCCCACCATATGCTGCCAGTGTTCCCATCAAACACTGCCAGTGTGCCCATCAAATGCTGCCAGTATGCCCATTAAATGCTGCCAGTGTGCCCATTAAATGCTGCCAGTGTGCCCCCCGCCCACTCGCCGTCTGCCCGGCACTTACCCCGTGTCTGTGGGGCAGTGGGTGATGGCGATGAGTGGGGTCCTTCATGTGTCTCCTACCTCATCTCCCGTCCTCTCCTCCTGATAGGCGTCCAATAGCGGCGCCTGTCATTTCAGCCAATCAGGTGACAGATAACAGACAAGAGCACCTGATTGGCAGAGAGGCGGTTCAGTGGTAGGAAAGTGAATATTCATTTGCTTTCCTAACACAGCTGAGTGGACTGCGAGCGCCATGCTCTCTATTTTGTAGCCTATTAGAGCCTTACTTACCAGTTCCGCTCCGGCCGTAAGTTCCATGGAGCTTCTGACATAATTTCCGGTTTACCACTGGCACAGGGAAACTGGAAGTGAATTCTAAACTCAGAGAACAATGCACCTCCGAGTTAAGTGATACTATGGGCAGGCAGAAGTTGTCCGGCGTGATGGACTGCACCACAAGCCAACTCAAAAGCCTGCAAATGAAGCGCCTCCTCTGCAATCTCGTGATTGAATTGATGTGGTGCTTCCCATAGTGCACTGTGTCTGGCGCCCAAACACAGTGCACTTAAAGGACATTTTTTCTATTTTTTTTAAAGGGCCTTTTTTTACTTTTTTTTTCTTGTGACTGCTGGGGGGGGGGGGGGCAGCGCCTGTGTGCCCCCTATGGACGGGCCACCACTGCCTACATGATTCAGTTATTGTTTTTTTTTTTTATATAATCTTTATTTTATTTTGTATTTTCAAAAATAACATACAATAAAAAAGGATACAAAAAGAAAAAAGAAAAGGGAACATATTGTATAAGTCAAAAGGAAGACAAGACAATACCGCTTAAAGGGCACAAATGGGGAGAAGGAGGGGGATTGGGACATACGTACATAGAAAACTTTGATACAGTCAGGTAGTAGGCCTCATATGACTTCATCAACTGATGTCCCACAACAACAGGGGTGGGGATTTTGTGAGTTTTATAACCATTGCATCAAAACAAGATTGCATTTTCAAGCCTAGAGTGTATCACCCTAGTGACTGCACTTAATTGAACCCAAATTGAGAAAATAGGGAAAGGGATGAAGGGGAATGGGTAAACTCAAAAACCAAGAACAAGTTTGACGGTCATACAGCACGACAGCTTTAGGTGTGAATCATATACTGATATAGAAAACCTGGGGATGTATAGTGTGTGGGTCTCAACCTCCAGAAATTGAGTATGTATCAACATTTTCAAGGTACCTGTCCAGGAGTAGCAGAAGACACTGCATTAGACGTATAATGTATCCAAGTTGCCCATGTAGCGTAGAATTTGTCATACCTGTCTCTGCACTTTGCCATCCACTCCTCTGCTGCCATAATTGAGATTAGTAATCTCACCCAATCGTTTCGCCCTGGAATGTGGGCCGACTTCCAATGTACGGGAATCAGACGTCGGGCTGCATTCAAGAGGTGCGGGAGATTCTATTTGCGATAATGGCTTAGAGGGGTGGGCGGCACATGCAGTAAGAACTCCAATGAGGAGTCTTGTAGGTCAACATCCAGGATAACTTTTATCTTGGCCTTAATATCCCGCCAAAAGGGTCGGAGTCTCGGGCATTCCCACCAAATATGCAGGAAAGTGCCCCGAAGCCCACAGCCCCTCCAGCATGTGGCAGAAGCTGTCGGATATATCCTGGCCAAAGTCGTTGGGACTCTATACCAGCGAGTCAATAGCTTAAAGCTATTTTCTTGCATTTTAGTGTCCACCGAGCTCTTGTGAGTAAGCTGGTATAAGTGACTCAATTGGGCTTCTGTGAATGTATGCTGTAGGTCTCTCTCCCATTCCCATATATATATTGGTTTGCCCTGGGACTCCATAGACTGCAACATCTCATAGAGCAAAGAAATAGAGTGAGGGATGGGGCCCTCAGATTTGCATAGTTTTTCAAATGGGGTTAGGGAGGAGGGAAGTCGGACAGGATGAGGCAAACTGTTAATAAAGTGTTGTAATTGTCTATAACGCCATCCATCCATCGGGAAGCTACCAAACTGGGAGCGAAGCCAATCCAGGGAAACTAAACCCTGTTCATGGACAAACCTTCCACAGCGAACTTCCCCGTCTCCTGTCCACGTGCGAAGATAGGAGAGGTGTTCCCCTGGAGTGAACAAGGGAAAGCCCCCAAGAGGTGCAAGCGGGGATATCGGCTGTGATAACCATATCCCTTATATTTAGTGCATCCCATAATTTCAGCACGTGGACAGAGACCGTGACATGAAGCTCGAAAGGCCTCGGCTTTCCCGAGGGAGCCACGGAGCATGAGACAAATTACACCCAGCCAGAAATTTCTCAAGAGGAACCAAAGATATAGTGGTGGTATGGTGTTGCCAATCGAGAATACTCTGTAGGGCAACCGCCTCATAATACCTGCGTATTGAAGGGATTCCCAACCCCCCCAGGCTCTTAGGATGTTGCAGCATACGGAGGGCCAAACGGGGTACATGACCCTGCCATATACATTTTACAAACAGGCTGTTGAAGGCCGAGACGAGAGATCTGGGTAAAGCAATAGGTATCATCTGGAGGTAGAAAAGAATTCTAGGCAGTATATTAATTTTCAGGATACTGACTCGTCCCATCCAAGAGAAGGTAGGAGGAAGGGGATTTGGGACTTTAAATGAGGCCCACGGACATCAGGAGGTAAATAGAAAATGTAGTTTATTGATCCTGAAACCTGTATCGAACCATATCACAAAAAGACCACATGTAAAAGAAGAACATTGTAGTGAATGTCATTCAATATACCTACGCCCATAAGTGGGGCGCATGCAAAAAGCATCAAGAATACATCAATATGTCAAACTAGAGGTCACATGATGGGCATAAATGATCAATGGGTACATACAATAGTAAATAGATATATATACACACAGTAAAAAGCAGCATATGACAAGAAACGTAAAAATGTATAAACCCATAATTGATTGAAGAAGGTGTTCTGAGTTGATAGTGAGATGTGAGCAGCTGTCTGCGTAACAAAATGCCCGACGCGTTTCGTGTAAACCACTCATCAGGGGCACAGTGCTCAACCATATCTATAGAATGTAGTAAGGTAAGCGATTAATATATATGTAACCGATAGTAGCCGGGGGAGGCAAATAGCGACCCCTGAGTACTTACATAGAATCATTGCAGGGGAGGTGTAATGGTGATGGAGCCAAGGCCATATTGATAGTCCGCACCGGGAGCTGAGGTGACCGAAACATGCACTGGCGGGGCGTATGCACAGAACCCCCCACATACACAGGACCCGGAGCGCTGGATCTTGGGATGAGACAGTAATCTGCTAGTAATAACTACCAAGCGGGGTCTAAAACAAAGGAAGGTGCATAATCAGTATACCATATTGTACTGATGGGGGGGTAATAAAGGAGTATATATGTATAACTATATAAGCATCAGATGCATAAAGACTGAAATTGGAAAAGTCAACGCAACGAAAAGGAAGAAAGCAAAACCCTGCTGGGAATAAAAGAAATTGGGGAATAAAAAATAATGAATAATAACTGATAGACAATAAATAGTGGAAATATAGGAAAAATAACGGTAGGAAAGTGGAAAATGAAAAATGAGTAAAATAAATAAATAAATAATGAAATGAAAAATAAATGAGATGAAAAAGGGAATCATGTCCAATCCCCCTGAGATGTGATATAAATACAAGAGATAACAAAACATGAACCTGGTTGATGCATGAAGCCAAAAAGACAGAGGGGAAAAAAAAGGAGAGGTAGAGACCGGTGATGGATGATATGTGAATGGGGTAGCTGAGTAGGAGCTTACATGTTCCCAGAAGAGTATATCTACGTGCTGCGGTGAGGTATGTCATCATCTGGTTTGCGGCGCCCAGACTGTGTCGGGAGGGGTCATATAAGTACACCAGCCCCAACCACGTGCACGCTAGCAGACACCAGCGTCACGCAGACACGGCATTTGCAGGGAGGGGCTCCAATGTGGGCGAAAGGTACCGCCCACACAGGACGCCCACATGACCCCGCTAACCGGCCGAGATGGAAAACCCAACGCCTGCACGCCGTGACGTCAGAATTGACGTCACCCGTGCGGCAGGATGCGTGGCGCCGATGCGCTGTGGGCGCCCGCCCGCCCCCCACACACGCCCACTCTGGGAAGCGAGGGGGGGGGGGAGGGGGGACACACAGAGCGCATCGCAGCTCCCGGATAGTGGACAACAAAGCAGCCCTGGTGATTCAGAAAACACACATCATTCCCCAGGAGGGGAAAGTGTGTGTAACGGACTATGCTGCCTGATCTCATGGGCACACATGGTAGTGTCCATTGAGAGTGTGTGTAGGCCCGGACAAGGTAAAAAACCCTCCAGGAGTAGAAGAAACCTAGCCTGTGAGTAGCAGGGGAGCACTGCTAACTCTGTCCGTGGACCTCCATCCCTAATTGTGGAAGGATATTGGAATTTTTTGGGACTTTAAATGAGGCGCATGGGGGATGCGCCTCCATCCCTGGTTCAGAAAAAAGGAGGAAGGGGATTTGGGACTTTAAATGAGGCCCACGGACATCAGGAGGTAAATAGAAAATGTAGTTTATTGATCCTGAAACCTGTATCGAACCATATCACAAAAAGACCACATGTAAAAGAAGAACATTGTAGTGAATGTCATTCAATATACCTACGCCCATAAGTGGGGCGCATGCAAAAAGCATCAAGAATACATCAATATGTCAAACTAGAGGTCACATGATGGGCATAAATGATCAATGGGTACATACAATAGTAAATAGATATATATACACACAGTAAAAAGCAGCATATGACAAGAAACGTAAAAATGTATAAACCCATAATTGATTGAAGAAGGTGTTCTGAGTTGATAGTGAGATGTGAGCAGCTGTCTGCGTAACAAAATGCCCGACGCGTTTCGTGTAAACCACTCATCAGGGGCACAGTGCTCAACCATATCTATAGAATGTAGTAAGGTAAGCGATTAATATATATGTATCATCGGTTACATATATATTAATCGCTTACCTTACTACATTCTATAGATATGGTTGAGCACTGTGCCCCTGATGAGTGGTTTACACGAAACGCGTCGGGCATTTTGTTACGCAGACAGCTGCTCACATCTCACTATCAACTCAGAACACCTTCTTCAATCAATTATGGGTTTATACATTTTTACGTTTCTTGTCATATGCTGCTTTTTACTGTGTGTATATATATATGTATATATATGTGTATATATATCTATTTACTATTGTATGTACCCATTGATCATTTATGCCCATCATGTGACCTCTAGTTTGACATATTGATGTATTCTTGATGCTTTTTGCATGCGCCCCACTTATGGGCGTAGGTATATTGAATGACATTCACTACAATGTTCTTCTTTTACATGTGGTCTTTTTGTGATATGGTTCGATACAGGTTTCAGGATCAATAAACTACATTTTCTATTTACCTCCTGATGTCCGTGGGCCTCATTTAAAGTCCCAAATCCCCTTCCTCCTTTTTTCTGAACCAGGGATGGAGGCGCATCCCCCATGCGCCTCATTTAAAGTCCCAAAAAATTCCAATATCCATCCAAGAGAAGGTAGTACGGTCCCATCTTGTTAGATCAGCCCTAATAGTTGTGAGTAAGGGGGCAAAGTTACACGTGTGTAATTGTGCAATGGTAGCTGGAAGGTGAATGCCTAAGTATTTTAGGGAGGAGCAACACCACGTGAAGGAAAATTAGGCTTATAGTTGTGAGCACATCACAGGAGGAATATTGAGAGGGAGAATCTCCGATTTACTGTAATTAATTTTGAAGTTGGAGAGAGAGTGAAATCTCCGTAACTCCGACATAATGTTAGGGAGGGAAATCAGTGGGTCTGTGACATAAAATAAAACGTCATCGGCATAAGCCGATAAGTTATGTTCTGTTGCCCCTACCATGAGCCCCTTAATGTTAGGGTTAGACCGTATCATGTTGAGTAGCAGTTCCAGGGTGAGGGCAAATATTAGGGGGGACAAAGGGCACCCTTGCCTTGTACCATTTCGTATAGGGAAAGGATTAGAGAGCGTCCCAGTGACTTTAATCTGTGCTTCCGGGGAGCTGTATAAGGAGCCTATCCATCGGAGCATATAATTTCCCAGGCCCAATCTAGATAGCACCTCCTGGAGGTAGGCCCAGTGCACCCCGTCGAAAGCTTTTTCAGAGTCTGTAGATAAAAGGAGCCAGGGTGCACTGGGCCGCTGCAGGTTCCCCCAGTGGATCAGCTGTATAGCTCGATTGGAATTATCCCTGGCCTCCCTGACTGTTATAAAGCCTGTTTGGTCGGTGTGAATTACCGCCTGGAGGACGGGTTTAAGGCGATTGGCCAACACCTTCCCGAAAATCTTGTCAGTGTTCAACAACGAGATCGGCCTATAGCTGCTAGGGGTGGAGGGATCTTTACCCTCTTTTGGAAGGACAGTAATGTGCGCCATCAATGGCTCCCTTGGAACGGTGGTGCCTGACGCCAGAGCATTAAAATATGTGCACATGCGAGCAGACAAAAGGTGAGAAAATTTGCGATAGTAGGCATTGGTAAGCCCATCTAGACCAGGACTTTTACCTTGCGGAAGGTCCTTAATAATAGCTTCAATCTCTGTTACAGCTATAGGCCTGTCAAGCTGCTCACTAATTTGTTTCGATAGCTGTGGAGTTAGTGCTTCTTCAAGATATTGTGTAATACACTCCACCTTCCGCGAAGGCGTATGACCGGCGAGTGTGGCAGGGAGTTGATAAAGTTGGGCATAGTATTCCCGAAAAGTGTCCGCAATTTTAGAGGATAGTACAGTTTGGGAGCCTGGGGTCGTTTGGAGCCTATGGACATGGCCGGATGCATGTTGTCGTTTGAGGGCCCTAGTTAGTAATCTACCACATTTATTTCCAAACTCGTAGAATTTATGAGAAACATATCGCAGTCTATCCCGAGTTCGCGTTTCTAACATGTTGGAAAGCTTTTCTCTGAGGACTATCAGCTCCTCATAGAGGAGTGGCGTCATTTGGCGTTTGTGTTTGAGCTCTACCGTATGCAGTTGGGTCAGCAGGGATTGAAGTTCCCCACAGCATGCCTTTTTGAGTCTAGATCCCTGAGAAACGTATCACGGCCTTATGTCCTTCCCATACATATGCCACCCCCATCTCTCCCGTCATATTCTCTTTAAACTACAGAGAGATAGTATCTGATATCTGCTTGTGAGCCACAGCATCATCCAGTAGGTTTTCATTCAAACGTCATGTCCAATGACGGACCTCTGGGGATAGAGGAGCTAGCGAGACAGAGATAGGTGCATGGTCAGAGATCGACATTGATCCATTTGACGAGCCAGAGAGCGACTCCAAGAAGCATTGGTCCACCAATAGGAGGTCTATCCGTGTATATACTTTATGTGTGGCAGAATAGTAGCTACAGTCTTTTACAGTGGGGTGAGTTACTCTCCAGCAGTCGACCAGATAATTAGCATGTAGGGCTTTATGGAAGCGTTTAAGAAAAACGAACAAATGTGTAGAGCGGCCAGAGGAGGTATCCAACTGCGGGTCGGGGCAGACATTAAAGTCCCCTCCCGCAAACAGACGTCCCTCTCGGAAAGTGGAAAGGGTGTCCAAAACTTTATCCAAAATTTCTAACTGCCTAGAATTGGGAGCATACAACGCAACGAGTGTAAGCTTATGGTCGAACAGAGTGCCTTTCAAAAAGACAAATTTGCCATCAGGATCCGCATAGTGATCTAGGGGAATAAAAGGGCAATTCTTATGTATTGCAACCTCAACTCCACCAGATTTAGGTCTGGGTGAGTTTCTGAGGAACCATTGATTGTATATATGTTTGGGGAGGTGGGGAACCGAGTCAGTCCTGAAATGAGTTTCCTGCAAGAGTAAGATATGTGCACCCAGTCTCTTTGTCTCAAGCCACAACTTACTGCGTTTGGATGGAGAGCCTAGGCCATACGATCTTCAGATCAGCCATAGTTGGTTACCAGTAACATCGCCCCGGGGGCGTAAGGAGGATGAGGAGAGACCCACAGCAAATCGACCCATTAATCCTGAGGTGCTGAAAAGAGAAACATATGAGTACAACCCATGTAGTGAAATAACAAAAAACCCTATAGGTAGTATACAACAAGAAAAAAAAATAAAGAGATGGGGAAAAAGGGGAAAACAGAACATAATACCCAGTGGGCAAGTAAGCAACACTAATTTTGACGGTGCAGGGGTTACCTTCTGGCCAGCCAGCTCCAAAAGGTTGGGGCAATCCATGCACCGAGGACATCCTCGGCTGAGGAGTGTAACTCCCAGGAGTTCTCCTATGGGGGGTGAGTGGGGAGACATAGGCAGGAGCCCCATCAGGAGACCCGCTCCTTTACATGAGCACACCTGAAAAACAGAAGTGCGTGCAAATTATCTGCAGCAGCAAAAAGTATGAAAAAAAATAAATAAATAAACAAGGACAAAACACCAGTCCTGCGAATAGAAAATTAAGTCCTTCGGTGTTGTATCCGGCCGTCAACGTGCAACCGGAGAAGAAGAGAGACCTTGCTCAACGGCAACAGCATTAACATCACGGGGGTTTGTTGCGGCGTCTGCGACGAGCCTGCCGCCAGGGTTCTGGACAGGCTGAAGCTGGGACATCAGGGGGGGTGCGCCAATCAGGAATGTCCATTGCAGGTAAGCCGAGACGGGAAAGAAAGTGAGGTAGGTCCGATCAGGAGCCTCCTTACCCAGAATCTGTGTGAATAATCCCTGAAGGGAAGGAATGATGTCCCTGGGGCCTGTGGCCTCAGGTAGGCCGCGTATACGGATATTGACCCTACGGCTCCTGTTCTCCGCGTCATCAAGTTGATCAAGCAAAGAGTCAATCCGTTGGTCTTGCATCCTGCAGTGTGTCTGTAGAGCCTGCAGGGAAGGATTAATGTCCTCCACTGTCGCCTCTAGAGCCTCCACTCTGCCCACTATGTGAGCTGTGTCTGCCTGTAGATCTTCAATATCTTTTCTGAAGGCTTTCTCCATGCGGGCCATAAAACCCTACAGGTCGGCCCATGTGGGGAGGGCAAGAATGTGTGACTGTAGGTCTCCATCTTCCAGATCAATCTGCGAGCCCCTGTGTCTGGGGACCATGTGGTGAGAGATTCGGGGGCTAGAGGAGGGGGAGACAGCAGGGTTCGCCAGATAAACATGCAGCGATCCACGTGGGGTATGACTGCGGTTCCTCCCTGCACCCTGCCGGCTCGGACTGCTGAAGGGGCTCCCTCGGGAATCTGGAGAGGAGGGGAGAAGAGGGGATGCAGGTGGATGGCACAGTGATGGGATCTGGGATGCCTCGTGTGCGGCCTGTGAGGACTCACCCAGCGCCATCTTGGATTCTGTTCCGGGCCGCCTGCTTCCTCTGGTAAAAAAAAGCCTCCAGAGAGCTGGAATGGAGTGGTGGGGTTCTCCGGGGTAGTGGGGATTGCTTCCTCCATGCTGGCATCTCTTTAGACCGGTGCCTGGGTGTTGGATGCTGCTGCAGAAAGCGCTGAGTGGAGCGGGTTAGACGGAGCTCAGATCACACACGTCTGCTCCGTTCCATGCCGCGGCCACGCCCCCGATTCAGTTATTGTTAATGATGTTTGGTTGAGTAATATTGTACAGCACACACTAGTTGTAAAGAACCTGCACACCAGGTTATAAAACATTTACTTGCTGAATTTCTCAACAGTCATGCAAGCATAAGGAATAACACCCATAATGTTTGCAATATGTGTTTAATAGTTTCTTTAACGTGAAGAGGGATTAAAGGGGTTGTAAACCGCGGTGTTTTTTCACCCTAATGCATACAAAAAAACTTCTGGCAGTGACCGGCCCCCCAGCCCCCCATTTTAATTACCTGAGCCCCTTCATCCCCTCGGTGGAGATGCGCTCCCCCTCTCTGCATGGGGTCCCGGCTCTTGATTGGATAGATTGATACCAGTGCAGCCATTGGCTCACACTGCTGTCAATCAAATCCAATGACGCGGGCGTGGGGGCGGGACCAAGTCTGGCATTCGTTTCTATGGACGC
This sequence comes from Lithobates septentrionalis, assembly GCA_037952835.1. Classification (NCBI taxonomy): domain Eukaryota; kingdom Metazoa; phylum Chordata; class Amphibia; order Anura; family Ranidae; genus Lithobates; species Lithobates septentrionalis. The sequence goes on from JBBDGP010001113.1 coordinate 4,452,851, forward strand.
AAATGCTGGACTTGGGAGCACGCCCGCAAGGTAACCCCCCGGGGGAGCCTTCCTCCTAGGGCAGGGGTAATGAATTCACAGAGGTCCGGTCAGCAAAATTTTCTACCAGCAGAGGTCCGAACATCATGTCGTTACCCGTGGCGCCTTTTCGCATGTGCAAAAACGCATGTTGCTGCCGCACTATTTTGGAGAAGATGTCAAAGACGTCTTTCTCCGTGTTTCTTGTGGGTAGCGCAGCCCCTTAAAAAATGGGCTAACCTACCCACGACATGTGCACCTAATGCACATGTACAGATCTGAACCCATTCTTACATCAGCATCCTCAGTCCCAAGTGCACATCAGAGTCCTCTCCCTCTTGATGAGTGTCCTCAGGTCCTTCTTTATATCACCCCCTGCACACTAATGTTCTCACACTTCCTTGACACCAAACCCCCCACCAGTACTGTCCTTTGCCCCTATTTACATTATCCCTCCACATTACTATCCTCAGCCCCCTTCACATTACTGTCATCATTGCCCCCACATTACATTTCTCAGCTCCCCCACATCACAGTCCTCCGCCTCCCCAAATTTAATGTCCTCAGCCCCCCACTGTAATGTCCACAGCCCCCCACTGTAATGTTCACATCTCCCCCACTGTAATATCCACATCTCCCCACTGTAATGTCCACATCTCCCCCACTGTAATGTCCACATCTCCCCCACTGTAATGTCCACATCTCCCCCACTGTAATGTCCACATCTCCCCCACTCTAATGCCCCAGGTCTCCACTGCTATACATTGGTTATTCTCCTCACAAGCATGAATACATATGGGATGAAAGAAATGCTCCAATAATAATAATAATAAATAATAACGTTAAAACAAATCAATTTATTCACACTAAAACAGCGCCAGTGAACTCACATTTCAATAAAAGCTAATAGGCAAAATCACTTCACAGCAGTTGGAACACAACACAGCAAACTGGATGGTGATATAAAGCGAAACAACAACACACGGCCACGGCGGACCCAGGGAGTATAGCAGCTGAAGAGCGTCTCACCCGCCTGCAGCAGCCCGTCCCTCGGCCGATCCCTGCTCCATCACCCGCTCCTCCTTCCTTGACTCCTTGTGTTGGATTGCCATATAGCCAAGCCCCGACATGTTTCATCACCTGGACTTATTCATGGGGTTGGCTATCCGGCAAGGCAATCACCAATTTATGCAGATCAAATGGGCGGGCGCAAATCACTCTGCGCTTACACACTTCCTGTGTCCCCGTGACCGCGATACACACAATCTCTCCTCCTAGAAAGCAGTTAATACAAGATGTAGCACTTTTAAAACGCTACTACCAGAATCATTCGATGTTCACCTTCTATAAAATAAATTACAGTATCTTTTTAAGGTGCTTTGTGGCTTATATATTACTACCCTGTCGCAAAATAAATATAAAAATAAAAATAGAGATGTATACATATACATTCATAATTTTGCTCAAACTACATGCAAAAATAAAATAAAAATTAAATGTGACATTCCATCATTGTGTGCACCAGAACAAATGAACTTTATAGTGCCGCAAAAATGTAGGTTAAGAAAAGATTTATTTTTGAAGAGATTTTTTTCCGAAAAATCCTTTCAAAAAACTCTTCTTGTGTATATGTATGAGATCTCAATTATATTAGCAAATAATTGTGAAACATACCAGTATTTAAACATATCCCAGTGTCTTAATAGTTCTAACTATTTAAGTGTTACTAAATATATCCCAATGTCTTAATACTTCGAATCAATAAGTACTCAGTGCTAAAAAAATATATATAAATTAAAACTCCTATTATCATATTCATGTGACTTTAAATATTGAATTACCCAACATATATGTTAGAAAAAATTAGAAAAAATTATTTTAGAAAAAAATTATAAAAAATATTACATAATATATATATTAAATAGTGTGCAAAAACATATTTTATATATATTTTTATTATCCTTACACCATATATACATATGTGTATGAACCCTCCATTCAGAAAATACACTGGCTACCTAGATGAATGAACTTGAAACTACATGCATCTGTCCTAAAAGTTAGTAACCAACTGTAATGCTGGTAGTGTGTAATCACTACGAATTATTAATGAAACAGTTTAAATCAAGTTCAATGTTCATTCCTCCAGGGAATAGACATTTGAGCAGGAAGATCCAACGGGTTTCCCTCTGAGAGAGATCCCTGACCCGATTGGACCCTCTCCAGCACTGGTATACCACATCCAAGCCACAAAACTGTAACAAACTTGGGTCCTGGTTGTGTTTCTCCTTGAAATGGAGAGACATACTGTGGTATTGGAAACCTTTCTTAATGTTAGCTAGATGTTCAGCAATTCGCACTTTTAATAGTCTCTTGGTGCGCCCAACATAGAAAAGACCACACGGGCACCACAAGAGGTATACCACAAAAGAGGAGTTACACGTGATGAAGTCTCTAATCTCAAACGTCTCTCCCTCCACATTAGTGATTTGAGTCATACCCCTGTTTCTTACCTGTACTGTTCTACAGCAAATGCACTTCATACATGCATAAAACATCCGTAGATTGATTTTAAACGTTTGCTGCTGAGGTGGATTCACAACTTTCTTCACTATTCTGTGACCAAAATTTGGGGCTCGTCTGTAGATTAATCTGGTGTTGTTAGATAAAACCTCCCCCAAAACTCTATATCGACACAGGATATGCCAGTGTTTCTTAAAAATACCTTCCACATCCTTATACTGGAGATGAAAATCTGAGATAAATCCTAGCTGGTGTTGGTCAGTAGGTACCCTAGTGTCTTTCTCTTTTAAACACTGTTCCCTAGGTATGGATAGGGTGGATATAGACAGCAACCTAACCAATACCCTCCACCATGCCCGGTACAACAACATAGAGTTAACCAACCATCAAATTATAACACCTATCATCACCCCCAACCTTATCAAGATGGATATCTCACCCCACAATTACTATCCAGATATGTGATACCAGATTTCTACCCACAATAGATATGCACCTTTGATGGATTATGAATCTAATGGTTATTACAATAATCCAAGATCTGGCCCACCTTCTTTTTTAGGACACCGAGGGAGGGGGGGGGGGCCCCCAGAGGGAACACCCGCCCAGTCAACAACAGGGGTGGAGGGAGGAATGGAATAGACCAGCATGCAAACAGAGAACCCATACCCTTCCCAAGAGAAGAAGGGGTTGTAGAGCAGGGAGATACAAACAACCCAAAAAAGCGAATGAGGGACACTTGAATGATGGAATTTTTAATTTAACTGAGACACAATTTAATAAAAATGAATTGAACATATTGAGCTTGGGGCTTAAATGCGCACCAAGGAAACTGATTAACAAATTTGAGGTGTATATAGACACCAACAAATTCATTCGCACTTTGAATATTAAAAAACATTTTTTGAGTCATCTGGTCGCCCCCGAGGAGGGGAACTGTCATCAGTTCCACTAGAATAGATACAGGTTTGAGGAACAAATCATTGTTTAATCCCCAGAACTCTAGCAACCACTTCATCAAGGTCTTTAAGAATCTGGTCCTAAGAGATATAGAACTATTAAAGCCTATTAAAAGGGTGAATCCTGATTATATTGTAAATGGAATCAAGTCATTAGAGGATAAAAATGACATAATTATCCGACCGGCGGATAAGGGGGGAGGGGTGGTTATTTTGGAGAAAGCGTTCTACCATAACCAGTTGTTAGAAATGTTGGATGACCGGACTACGTATTTCAGATTACCTTCTGATCCTACAAATGAGTATAAAACCCAGTTGGATGCATTGGTGGAGTGTGGTTATGGCATTCAAGCTTTGAACCTTAAAGAAAAATGTTATTTGGTCCCTAGCTCATGTCGCATCCCTATAATTTACACCCTTCCCAAGATTCACAAGGATTTAAGGGTGCCACCAGCGCATCCCATCGTGAACGGTATAGGGTCAGTCACAGCCAGGTTGGGGGAATTTTTGGATAAGTTTTTACAATCTAGTGTGAAGGCCACCAAAGCTTACCTGAAAGATACCACTGACCTATTACGCTCTTTACAAGAGGTCAAGTTTGATGCCACTTCCGATTTATATTTAGTGACGGCCGATGTGGCCTCACTTTATACCATTATCCAACATGAGGATGCAGCACTAGCGCTCAATTGGGCGCTGAGTCAGCGAGAGGACATCCCTCATGTGTAGAAGGTTTTTGTGGGTCATGCTTTAGATTTTTGCATGACCCACAATTACTTCTGGTATAATGGACATTATTACACTCAGAGGGTTGGCGTGGCAATGGGAGCCAAATATGCTCCCAGCCTCGCCAACCTATTTTTAGCAGAGTGGGAGGATAGACAAATATTCAACACTAAACCATCACAGTTGTTATTCTACCGCAGATTCATAGATGACCTCCTGTTCATCTGGAAGGCATCGAAGGAATCTGCGGTTGAGTTTATCCAACGTTTGAATAATAACTCCAACAACATCCGATTGGATTATGTCATCAGTGACACTTCAGTTAATTATCTGGATGTCACCATTATGAAAACTAACAATGTTTTGAGCACAAAAGTGTATTTCAAGATGACAGACCGAAACAGCTATCTCTCTATCAGGAGTGGACATCATCCCTCCTGGATTAAAAATATACCAAAGGGACAGATGCTCAGAGTCCTACGGAATTGTTTGGATTTGAACACTTATAATGTTCAGGCTAACATACTTAAGGAGAGATTTCTCCAAAAAGCATATGATAGTATGACCATTAATAATGTTATTCAGGAAGTGGCAAATATACCTAGGGAACAGTGTTTAAAAGAGAAAGACACCTACTGACCAACACCAGCTAGGATTTATCTCAGATTTTCATCACCAGTATAAGGATGTGGAAGGTATTTTTAAGAAACACTGGCATATCCTGTGTCGTGATAGAGATTTGGGGGAGGTTTTATCTAACCACCCCAGATTCATCTACAGACGAGCCCCAAATTTTGGTCACAGAATAGTGAAGAAAATTCTGAATCCACCTCAACAGCAAATGTTTAAAATCAATCTACGGGGGTTTTATGCATGTAGGAAGTGCATTTGCTGTAGAACAGTACAGGTAAGAAACAGGGGTATGACTCAAATCACTAATGTGGAGGGAGAGACGTTTGAGATTAGAGACTTCATTACGTGTAACTCCTCTTTTGTGGTATACCTCTTGTGGTGCCCGTGTGGTCTTTTCTATGTTGGGCGCACCAAGAGACTATTAAAAGTGCGAATTGCTGAACATCTAGCTAACATTAAGAAAGGTTTCCAATACCACAGTGTGTCTCTCCATTTCAAGGAGAAACACAACCAGGACCAAAGTTTGTTACAGTTTTGTGGCTTGGATGTGGTATACCAGTCCTGGAGAGGGTCCAATCGGGTCAGGGATCTCTCTCAAAGGGAAACCCGTTGGATCTTCCTGCTTAAATGTCTATTCCCTGGAGGAATGAACATTGAACTTGATTTAAACTGTTTCAATAATAATTCGTAGTGATTGCACACTACCAGCATTACAGTTGGTTACTAACTTTTAGGACAGATGCATGTAGTTTCAAGTTCATTCATCTAGGTAGCCAGTGTATTTTCTGAATGGAGGGTTCATACACATATGTATATATGGTGTAAGGATAATAACAATAAATATAAAATATGTTTTTGCACACTATTTAATATATATTATATATTATGTAATATTTTTTATAATTTTTTTCTAAAATCATTTTTTCTAATTTTTTCTAACATATATGTTGTGTAATTCAATATTTAAAGTCACATGAATATGATCATAGGAGTTTTAATTTATATATATTTTTTTAGCACTGAGTACTTATTGATTCGCAGTATTAAGACATTGGGATATATTTAGTAACACCTAAATAGTTAGATCTTCTAAGACACTGGGATATGTTTAAATACTGGTATGTTTCACAATTATTTGCTAATATAATTGAGATCTCATACATATACACAAGAAGAGTTTTTTGAAAGGATTTTTCGACAAAAAATCTCTTCAAAAATAAATCTTTTCTTAACCTACATTTTTGCGGCACTATAAAGTTCATTTGTTCTGGTGCACACAATGATGGAATGTCACATTTAATTTTTATTTTATTTTTGCATGTAGTTTGAGCAAAATTATGAATGTATATGTATACATCTCTATTTTTATTTTTATATTTATTTTGCCACAGGGTAGTAATATATAAGCCACAAAGCACCTTAAAAAGATACTGTAATTTATTTTATAGAAGGTGAACATCGAATGATTCTGGTAGTAGCGTTTTAAAAGTGCTACATCTTGTATTAACTGCTTTCTAGGAGGAGAGATTGTGTGTATCGCGGTCACGGGGACACAGGAAGTGTGTAAGCGCAAAGTGATTTGCGCGGGCCATTCGATCTGCATAAATTGGTGATTGCCTTGCCAGATAGCCAACCCCATGAATAAGTCCAGGTGACGAAACATGTTGGGGCCTGGCTATCTGGCAATCTAAGACAAGGAGTCAAGTAAGGAGGAGCAGGTGACGGAGCGGGGATCGGCCGAGGGACGGGCTGCTGCAGGCGGGTGAGACGCTCTCCAGCTGCTATACTCCCTGGGTCCGCTGTGGCTGTGTGTTGTTGTTTCGCTTTATATCACCATCCAGTTTGCCGTGTTGTGTTCCAACTGCTGTGAAGTGATTTTGCCTATTAGCTTTTATTGAAATGTGAGTTCACTGGCGCTGTTTTAGTGTGAATAAATTGATTTGTTTTAACGTTATTACACTATTGGAGCATTTCTTTCATCCCATATGTATTCATGATTGTGAGGAGAATAACCAGTGTAAAGCAGTGGAGACCTGGGTCACATGTTAACCCCCATGAGAGTGGGTTGGAGGCTCTGTACGGCCAAACACGAGAGTGGGAGGCCTTAATAGTTGGTGAGTTTGAACTTCAGAAGGGAGTGGAATCACATCACTGAGGTGTGGTGATATTTGCGAATCACAGTTGAAAGACTTTGAGGATACCTGCACTTTGTCCTGGATTTTTTATTGCATCTCATCACACATTCATCATCACTGTGTTTTGTGGACTGCTTTTTTATATTTTTTCAACTTTTTTTCTTTTTCACTTTATATTTCATGTATAGAGTTTAATTTCTGTTATGGATTATATATTGTAATTATCACTTATTCTTTACTGTCACGTGGTGTATTTCAGCATATGGTCATCTCATCACAGCCTTTTATTGGGGACATTATTAGTTTACACTAGAGTGTCACAGTTCATTACTTATTTTTTGTTTTATAAGAGTGATTGTCAGTTTACTGTTCATCATTTTGGAGAGTCAGCACACCTCCAACTCACTCTATAGTGATAGGAACGGTGGGATCCGACCTATTCCTACCACTATTAAGGATAGCGCCACTATTCATCTGCACCATTGGAGGGTGGATTCAGTTTTTATATGTTTTAATTGTTTTAAGTGGCAGCTGTGTTTGGGTTTTCCATTAGCGCAGAGGTGGTAATACAGGCTTGGGTGGGCATTTCTCCTGGTTACCTTTCAGTTTACAATGCCAAAAAATGTTCAGTATTTTTATTAAGTAAACGTTATTCCTAATGCATTTCCACATTGGCCTTTTAGTTTTGCTGACAGAGAATGCCTGACATGCACATTGCATGAAATATACAACGCTAACTATTTGACAGTTCATGTCATAACGTGGGGCCCATGATTTCCCATTGGGGAAAGTGACACTTCTGCCAGTAAGAATCCAATCACAGAATCTCCCACATCTAAAGGTACCCCTGTGTCTCAAATGGAAGGGTATTCATGGAATTTTGCTTTCAAAATGAGTATGTGTCAAATTGTCACGTAGTGACCTGCATCGCCTGTATGTAATCTGAGGTCTCTCACCAATATATTTTTGCTCATGAATACCCTCAGATGATGTTGTTGATGATGAAATGCGTCAGAGTGTGGCTTAAGGACGTCTATCAGTAATCTCAGTACGCCACTCGGAGCTCACTACCACCGGAAAGACATCTCATTGCGGTAGGAGACACCGCGTGATTCCCGTTCATGCAAGCTGTTTACCTTGCATGATGCTATGCTTTGATATTTTGTGATTGATGTAAGTGCAAGACCTAAAGGGGGTGTTTGAGGAAATAAATTGTTTTAACAGGATTACACTATCCATTGTGTTTTTTCTTTTTTCTATGGTTTAAAACAAGCATATCACTGTGTGACCCACACCCTTTGATGCAGTTGGTCCTGGGAGACTGGATATAAGGATTTTAAACAAGTGTCATTTATCTGCTTATTACCTTATCCTATTCGGTAAGAGTTTAATCTAGAGGGGGATGTGAGTACTCTCCTGTCTCTTCACGTGTGGTGGTGTTGGTGACAGTTAACCATCCTGCAGTCAGAATTATACTTACATTTGGTTTATCTCATGGACTTTTACTGCTATCTATCTGTCTATCTATCTATCTATCTATCTATCTATCTATCTATCTATCTATCTATCTATCTATCTATCTATCTATCTATCTATCTATCTATCTATCTATCTATCTACACACACACCTTTTTATATTTTTTTTCATATTTTAAATGTGTTTATACCAATAGTGTTTAGTGCTGCCTATATGTGTATTTGTTTACTGTGTCTTTTTAAACCCTGGTTTGGGTTTTTATGGTACCAGCTTTAGCCTAAATTGGCCATAGGTTATTCCTATTTAGTGCTAAATTTTTTTGCCCAATCCATTAAGCGCTTGTATGAGAGGAAATAGGCGCAGTTTTCTACATATTTTTTTGCAATGTTCATGAAGGAGTGACTCATGTGACCTTAATGTGACTCTGCAAGGCCCTTTTTAAACTTATTAAGAATTCCACACATTCATAAGTCTTAATATACAACAGATCAAAACAAGAATTGTAAATATACACTACACAATCGAATTGTACAGCATACATATTTACAGTACACCCATCTGTACCTAGCGCGCCTGCTCGGCTCATGGCTTGTAAGAAAACAATAAATGACTATTACATTTCTACTTAATAACATTATGTATATGTCATTTGTGAGGATGATACACAGAGCCCTGCATCATTTTCTCTCCAGGTTTTATGGAAACAGGCTTTCTGTCTTTTCACTGATGCTGCTCCATATGCATTATCTCATTCACTACTCCAACCCAGTGTCCCACCATGGAGAGGAGGACTTCCAAAATGCAGGTCCTCGCCACGTTATGGAGGTGTCTTACCAATGATTGGCAATATCTACAAGAGGACTGAGATGTAACAAACATGCTGCTGGGTCCTGATCAATGGAGAGACCAGAGATATCTTTAATCAAAGAGCACACCTCTTGCCAATGGGGCAAATTCTGGGACATTTCCAGAAAATATGGAAGGGTGTTCCCCTTTCTTCTCTGCAGCTCCAACATATAGGGTCAGCATTAGAGAACATTCGGTGCAGCTTCTCTGGAGATCTATACCATCTAGTCAAAAGCTTGTAGCCTGCTTCCTGCAATTTCAAAGAGATAGAAGATTTACTGTATGTATGAAATAATAGACACAATCTCTTTGATCAGCTGAAAATCTTATATTCAAATCTTTTTCTCATGCAATCTAAAAATTATGAACCCTGTGGTAGTGAAATAAGAAGTGCCCTAGTTGTATTGCCTGCCATGTTGGTAAAGATGGTGTAAGCATGGATTGTATATCCCTTATGAATTTCCAACCATCTGAGTCTCAAAATCCCACAATTGGAACTTATCTACCTCTAAGAATCATGTCATGGGAGGGCCTTGAGTGGAATAGAGGATATATGTTGCTCCAGGGATACCCAGCTCTTTATCTGACCATGATTGCAACAGTCCAGTATCTGTAGTAAATGCGCAGCTTGAGAGTACCGTACCGGGTCCGGAAATCCCCTGCCCCCTGCGCACTTAGACATAGTGAGCATTTCTGCTCTATTCCTTGGTGGAAAAGACTATGCAAATTCAAACCCCTGTGTCTCTGTAGATTAACTTTTTTACTTTCAATACATTTTTATCGAATATTTCACATAAGGAAAAGAGAGAAGTAGGTGTAATTGGTAATACATGGTAACATACAATCCGAAACAAAGGGTCATACATGGGAACTCTGGTGCAACATGAGATATAACTAAAGAGCATCTGTGTTTATACCACCTCCATAGTTTAACGGGGTAGCTAAACCCCACTCCTCCTCAAGACACCTCTCATGGGTAGAATAACTTTAGATTAACTTAATTCTTAAATGCATCAAAAGTAAATGCTAACTCCACCTATTGAATCATGTAACACTCACATTTAGGATATAACAAGGTGCAAATTGGAACCCCTCATTCCCAAAACATCCCCATGGCAGCATGCCACTTCTAAAATTCAAGCAGCTGTGTGTGTGTGTGTGGGGGGGGGGGGTGGGGATCTGTGAATTTTTGAACCACAAGTCCAGTCTACCACAGTGGCAGATTGAATTGTAGTTCTCAATGGGACACACATTTGGTGATTACTACACTCGTACTTCATTAACATTTCCTCCAGCTCTGTACCTGTACCTATGGACACAGAGCTAGAGGAAGAATCTGCAGAAGCCTGGAATTGCACCTGTGATCCACTCAACATGGTTGCAATGCTTTGCTGACTGATTTGCAAAAAAAAAATAATACATGCACATTTTTTTACTGCAATTATATGTGCATGTATTTTTCTTTTTTTTGTCAAAGGTGGACTTAGCCATTAAGCAATGGCTTCAAACTTAAAGCTCATATCAGTTTCATAAAGTTTAACTGCATGTCTAAAAAGTGCTTTGAACATTCCAAAATAACACTTCTTTTAGTTACAGCTCTTTGGTTTTTATATAGCAAAGTTAAAATGTACTGTGTATTATCCACAGACTAGACAAGCATCATAGTTTGTATATATAGGTGTGTAGGTGTGTGTGTGTGGGGGGGGGGGGGGGGGTGAGACATGTTGTGTGAGTTTAACAGTCTATAAAATTCAGGGTGGTGATAAATGGGGAGTACTCGGAATGGTCAGGGGTGGGTAGTGGGGTCCCCCAGGGTTCTGTGCTGGGACCAATCCTATTTAATTTGTTCATAAACGACCTGGAGGATGGGGTAAACAGTTCAATCTCCATATTTGTGGACGATACTAAGCTAAGCAGGGCAATAACTTCTCTGCAGGATGTGGAAACCTTGCAAAAAGATCTGAACAAATTAATGGGGTGGGCAACTACATGGAAAATGAGGTTCAATGTAGAAAAATGTAAAATAATGCACTTGGGTGGCAAAAATATGAATGCAAGCTATACACTGAGGGGAGAACCTCTGGGGGAATCTAGGATGGAAAAGGACCTGGGGCTCCTAGTAGATGATAGGCTCAGCGATGGCATGCAATGCCAAGCTGCTGCTAACAAAGCAAACAGAATATTGGCATGCATTAAAAAGGGGATCAACTCCAGAGCTGAAATGATAATTCTCCCTCTCTACAGGACTCTGGTCCGGCCGCACCTAGACTATGCTGTCTAGTTCTGGGCACCAGTCCTCAGGAAGCATGTACTGGAAATTGAGTGAGTACAAAGAAGGGCAACAAAGCTAATAAAGGGTCTGGAGGATATTAGTTATGAGGAAAGGTTGCGAGCACTGAACTTATTCTCTCTGCAGAACAGACGCTTGAGAGGGGATACGATTTCAATATACAAATACCATACTGGTGACCCCACAATAGGGATAAAACTTTTCTGCAGAAGGGAGTTTAACAAGACTCATGGCCACTCATGAAAATTAGAAGAAAAGAGGTTTAACCTTAAACTACATAGAGGGTACTTTACTGTAAGAGCGGCAAAGATGTGGAATTCCCTTCCACAGGCGGTGGTCTCAGCAGGGGGCATTGATAGTTTCAAGAAACTATTAGATAAGCACCTGAATGACTGCAACATACAGGGATATACAATGTAATACTGACTTATAATCACACACATAGGTTGGACTTAATGGACTTGTGTCTTTTTCAACCTCACCTACTATGTAACTATGTAAAAATGTTCCTGTCTCCATCTGTTTAGCCAGCAATCAATATCAATTCTACAAACAAAAACTAGGCTGTATAAACCCTGTCCAATGTCCACTTTAAATATCCAGATTGGATCAGGAAACACTTTAATTTTAAATAACTGGAACATGACTGGGCATCTTCACAGTGATCAATGATCACAGTCCAATAAAAAAAAAATATCTCTAATTTCAAGTATGCATGTTAATAATTTGTGACATCCACACCTAACCGAGAGTGATTGGCTACTATAGTAGTATAGCTTTATGATGATTCTATCCGTCAGTATTTTATTGTCCCTCCTCTGTAACAGACATCTGCTGATGAATAGGCACATATATTTTTGTCCATAAAATATTACTTTTAGAAACATTGTCCCTATATTTAAATCAGGTACAACTTCACTACAGGAAATAACAATACCAAAATGAAATAAAATAATGAAAACATGCGTATAACAGGTTAGATAATCTATTTATAACCTGGGTTGACACATAATACTGTTTCATAGATTGTTTCAATTGAAAGGTTCACGTGGCATCTAATTATAGGATCTGTGGATAAGATGGTGCACAGTGTTAGCTATTTTTATGTTATAAAGATCAAAAGAAAGAAAAAACGGAAAAACATAAAGCGCTGGAATAAACTACAATGAAATAGGAAAAAGGCATATATTCAGAACTTTATTTTAAATATGTATATTTTACTCAGAGTTCTTTTTTAGACTAGCAGAAAAGCAGCATTGTGTTCAGCATCTGCACATAAATAAAAGACGGGATAATATTTGATTTAAAAAATACAAGTAAACGATAAGTGCCATTATTGAGACCATGTGAAGGCAAAGGAACAAAGCATATTTTCATTGCTAATCATTTTAACATCAAAGTTTTAAAAGTACATTTGCCTATTCAGAGGAAATACCATCACACTTCTGACGATCACATCTGCCACTAATATCATCCGGCATGTGGTCAGCTCTCTGTTCTTACTTTTATCTCTCAACCAAAATTTCATGTCATGATTTTAACATCTGATGTTGAATTCAGGTCACTACAAAATAAGTACAACCTTTCTTTCTGTTCCACTTTCATGAAACATTCATGGTCTGTGTTGGAACACTAGAGTTTATGGAAGAAATCTGGAAAATATTAATTCTATATAAAAAGGATCAGTGATTGAAAAGTCACTCATGTAAATAATTATATTTTTATATAAGACTAACAGAGCATTTTAAAAAGGGTGCCATAATAAAGTTCAGAGTAGTAAAAAGTCACTAAATTACTTATTTTACCTATATCTTTAAGAAATGTTGACTAGAAAGGGGGTAGCAATATATCATATTGTCAAATATGTTTACATATTGTACAGTAATTGGGAAACCAATGCAATTTTAAGGGGAACTATGAGTTCTAATTGAATACTCAAGATGTAATTGAAGAAAGCCATTATCACATTTTTCTATGTAATCAGTATTACAGATTAAAAAAAAAATACCTCTTTATAGTGAACCATTGGTTAGACTATGGATACTGAAGTATTTACATGTCTTTAACAAGCAGTTAAAAACAAACCCTCTTTTATTTCTGTAGCTGTAGGCACTGTTCATCCTCAAAGTTCACAGCAGAATCATTGGTGTCTATTAAAAGAGAAGTTCAGGATTTGAAATAAACAACCATTTATACTTACCTAGTTGGATGCAGCATAGATCCAATGCTTCATCTGTCCTCTGCCAGCTCTGTAGTGAGAACTGAGTGATCAAACACAACTGATTGTTAAATTCTCCCCCTCTGCTCTGAGCAGAAAGCTGTGACTGTCAGTCAGCGGCTCTCTGCACTTTTCTCCAGTGCTCACTGGAGTGCTGGGTTGTGGAGGGGTCAGGATTGGCTGGCTGAGGCCATCAGCGGCTTGCTGAGAGGCTGAGCCACGTGTCAATCCATGCTCCTGGGAGGATACTAACCTTATGGTCGGGATCTTTACAAAGCCTGGACCGGCGATGCAATGAGGTTCTCTTCACTCATTACTTATCCACTCATCACTCATACATTCATTTATTCACTTTTCCCTGAAAAGTACAAACTTTATACAAAAGATAATCATAAAACCCCAAAGAAAATCTGCTTGTTGTGTTTGAAATGATTTAACCCCAAGTATGAGCAAAATAGAGTCTTAAGGTCAAAGTTTGCCTGTGTATGTGTGGAACATACACATTGGGCGGCACAGTGGTGTAGTGGATAGCACTTTCGCCTAGCAGTAAGAAGGATCGCTGGTTCAAATCCCAACCATAACACTACCTGCCTGGAGTTTGCATGTTCTCCCTGTGCCTGCGTGGGTTTCCTCCGGGTACTCCGGTTTCCTCCCACACTCCAAAGATATGCTGGTAGGTTGATTGGATCCTGTCTAAATTGTCCCTAGTATGTATGAATGTGAGTTAGGGACCTTAGATTGTAAGCTCCTTGAGGGTAGGGACTGATGTGAATGTACAATGTATCGGACAAACATTTCTCAAAAAATCTGGATTTTTTTCCTTTTTCAATTACAGCTTTCAGAGTTTGTAAAAGACCCCCAAAACCATATATTTGCTGAAAGCACATGGCCAGTAGAATAAGAAGGTGATACTGATTTTCAAGGCACTGCAATATTTGTGCAAATGTTTATCAAAAATATTTTTACTAAAAATACACTAAAATCATTATTAGTGGATTCATACATGGCAAAATTTACAAAATTCCTGCTAAATTCCTACTGAATATAAAAGTTAAAACTGTATTAAGTTAATAAATAACATATATTTGTACATTTTAAATTGCACCCTTTTGTGAAATGGTGAAAACTGAAGGTACGCAAAACTGTATAAAAACAATTTACTCTAAAAATCCGGAGGTTACCATTTTTCACTTACAGCTTTCAGAATTTGAAAAGACCCCCCAAACCATACATTTTCTGAAAGCACATGACCTGTACAATAAAAAAAAAAATGCTAGTGATTTTTTGAGCTCCCCAATAATTGCGCAAATGTTTATCAAATCAATATTTTCACTAAAATACACTGAAATCATTAATAGTGCACATAAACACAAAGTAACTTACAAAATCCCTGCTAAATTGCTACTAAAGCATCATTCACTAGTGGCATACTAAAGTATACACCCATGGAGGACCATGTTTACCCAAACAGGGATGCACAGGTGTTCAGTGCATCTCCGTATAAGCAGTCCCACTTATGTCAATTGGGATGCAACCAATGCACATGCAAAGCCGCTGCTCCCAATCTGACATTTGTGTGAGTGCACGACCCCGAACACAGGCAGTATGAGCTCAAGGACATGCACTCAGACCAACATGGATGTCAAATTGGCAGTAACGGCTCTGTTAGCGCAATTGCTACATCCCAAATAACATGAAAGGGACTGCCTGCACAGGGATGTACAGAACACCTGTGCATCCCTGTACAGGTAAACATGGCCTTGCAAAGATGTACGCTGTGTATTCCCTGTGTGAACAAGGCCCCTTTCACATGAGCAGACCAACTGGGTCCACCTGTCCATTTTTCAGGAGAGCTCGACTGGACCACCCATTGTTTTCTATGGAGAGATTGATTTATATGGACATGTGTCTGTTTACACCTGCCTGCATCTGATCCGATCCAGTACGTTAAAAACAGATGGATGGGGATCCCATTCCCCACCCATCTAGCAGATCGGATCAGATGGCATAGAATGGAAAAGGACAGGCGGACTGTGTCTGTGTCCACTCTGCATCCGTGGAGCGGACAAGGACCTATCATCCACCTGCTCAGCGGGGATCAGCTGACAGAGCAGGTGGATCTGCTTGAGTCCGCTCCATGTGAAATGGGCCTTACTATGTTTTTGTTTTATTTTATTTTTTTAACTTTTTCAATTTTTTATAATTATATTTATTTTTTTGGGGGGGTCATTGGTGAGATATCAGAGGTCTAAACAGACCCCAATATCTCTTTTTTGAGACAGAGAAAGGGACTTCTCTGGATATCAGAGCGGCGTGCGTTCCACCGGCAAAGGATGGCAGCTAAAGGTGTCATTCCATGCGGTAGGGTTCACCCGATTATCTCTTTGATCCCCATATATGTGACTGATTTGGGGGTGGTATAGGTAGATCATATGCCTGACCACCTCTGAATGGGAGGTTTATTGCCTCCCCATGTATCTCTCCACCACTTTGTTGTATACTGTATACCATCACATTTTTTCTTTGGCTATGCACCTATGGGGTTACTGTCATTAACCCCTTTGGTGTTGCATCCCAGTTATTGGGTGCAGTCGGGGAGGGCCCTACAATGTGGGTGGGCGTGACTTATGTTGGTGGGTGCTGGTGGTGCACAGACACACACATATATTGAGGAGACCGTGCGTGTGAGCAGCCATTGTCCGCTTAGGCTCTGAGGAAGGGGGTTCTCCCCTGAAACGTGTCAGCCATCGCTATCCACTTAACGTCAGGTCCTGACTTGTTGATGTTCAGAACTGCGAACCTGTAACATTGCTAATGCCTGTTATCCATGCTCGTTTGTGAGTATGCACTTTGCTGTTTTATGCTTTAATAAAGCTTTACCAGTGGTAATGCACTAGGTCAGTGCGCCCTCCTTTTTTCTTTTTTCTTTAGCCTGTGAATACCCATTATTCTGAGGAGGGCTGCAAGACGGCAGATACTACTGTATGAAGTTGGTCACACCACTTATTGAGGAACCAGACACTTGAGAGCAGGAGAGATTTTTATTGTGCAGCCTCTCAGAAAGCCACTGAGAGCCTGAGCTGGCCGCTTCAACACCCCCACAGCCCAATGCACCAGTGAGCGAGGGGGGGCAGAGCAGAGAGCGGTGACTAACAGTCAGCTATGAGAACCAAGTGATTGGTGGTGTTTTATCGCTCGGTTCTTGGTGTTAGAGCCAGTGGGGGACAGATGCAGCATCAGACCAATGCTGCATCCACCTAGGCAAGTATAAATCTGCAAAAACCCCAAACTTCATACTTCTCTTTTAAATATAGTAACTTAATTAGTTTCAATAAAGTAATTGGGCATATCCTGTATACAAAAAACATTTAAAGTGTCCAAAATCCAGATAATAAAATCTTAAATCAAACGTTGCACAACAATCCACCAAAGTCCAATCCAAACAAAGTCCCCCCACCAAATGAAGAATTCCAACCATCAACTGATGTGAACAATTCTTGGGATAAATGGATCAAAATAATACTGTGTGCCCTCCACTGCAAATACAAGCCTCTTATCTAATTGTATTGATCCCTTGTGACAAAGATCAATACAGCATGTTGCAAACAGGCTATCCCAGGCACTCCGCGATGGTCCACATCAGACCGCCATCAGACCACCCACCAATGGATCTCAGACGGCTTCAAGAGTTAATGCACCAGGCCAAATATCATCATTAGGGATGAGCTTTATGTTCAGGTCGAACATGAGTTCGACTCAAACATCGGGTGTTCGCCCGTTCGTTGAAAAACGAACATTATGGGGCGTTCGCGACAAATTTGAGTGCCGCATAATGCCCCATAATGCACTGCAAGGTCGCAGTGCATTGCTGTATGTTGTATAATTGGCCAAAGCTTGCACCATGAACTCCATGCTTTGGCCAATCCCAGCACCCTCAGCTAAGAGAGCCATAATTGGCAAAAGGCAGGGTGCTTTTGGCCAATTATGGCTCAGGGGGACTAAGCCCATGCCCCACACTATATAAGGCTGCCTGCACATAAGCCCGGTGTAGTGTGTTGTTGGCGTGGACAGAGAGAGAGTGTGATTTAGCAGGCAGGCAAGCAGGTTATTCAGTTAGCTGCAGTATATATATATATATATATATATATATATATATATATATATATATATATCTCCAGTGTAGCCAAGCCTATATCTGACTGCAAGCCATTCCTGGTGTACTTTTTATAATATACTTCAGGCGGTGTACACAGTACACAGTACCGTGCACCCATAGTGCAGTTGCTACTACTTTTCTGGTGGTGTACACAGTACACAATACAGTGCGCCCATAGTTGTTATTACACTTCTGTTGGTGTACACAGTACTGTGCACCATAGTGCAGTTGCTACTACTTTTCTGGTGGTGTACACAGTACACAATACAGTGAACCCATAGTTGCTATTAGACTTCTGGTGGTGTACACAGTACCGTGCACCCATAGTGCAGTTGCTACTACTTTTCTGGTGGTGTACACAATACAGTGCACCAATAATTCTTATTACACTTCTGTTTGTGTACACAGTACCGTGCACCCATAGTGCAGTTGCTACTATTTTTCTGGTGGTGTACACAGTACACAATACAGTTCACCCATAGTTGTCATTATACTTCTGTTGGTGTACACAGTACTGTGCACCCATAGTGCAGTTGCTACTACTTTTCTGGTGGTGCACACAATACAGTGCACCCATAGTTATTACACTTCTGTTGGTGTACACAGTACCGTGCACCCATAGTGCAGTTTCTACTACTTTTCTGGTGGTGTACACAGTACACAAAACAGTGTAGTGTGGTTTTGTTAAACAAAATTTACAGCATGTCCGGAAGGCCACCAAGGAGAGGCAGACACTCACAGGCCACTAAAAGAGGGCAAGCAGGCTCTGTGTCTACAGTCAACAGTGCTGGTCATGGACACGATGCATCCTCAGCACATGGCTGTGGGGCACACATGTCCTTTTTTTCTGCAGCTGGCCGTGTTATTGCGTCACAACATGCAGAAGAGTTAGTGGAATGGATAACAAAGCGATCCTCATCCTCCTCATCCTCTGTCACACAGGCTCAGAGTAGTTTGCCTGCCAATGCAGCTGCCAAAGCGGCCTATTCCATCGGCTCCATGTCAACAGTCACTCTTTCCCTAGCCCCACCAACATGCACGGAGGAATCCCCCGAACTATTCGACCACAGTGTCGGGTACATGCTGCAGGAGGATGCGCAGCGATTTAAAGGCTCCGATGATGGTACCCAGGATGAGGAAGGGAGCAACATGAGCCTAGAGAGAGGGGGTGCCCAAGAAGGACAAGAAACTGTCAGTCATGTTCCCCCAGCTGCAGCATACTGCCAAGTTTGCTCCAGTGACGAGGAGGGAGGGGATGATGAGGTCACTGACTCTAATTGGGTGCCTGATAGAAGAGAGTAGGAGGAGGAGGCACTTCTCCAGTGAGGCAGGATGCCCTCCAGGGGGCAGCTCAAGGGCAGCCACCCTGTTGCATCCCACCACAGAGCTAAGGAGGTGCAGGGCACTGCTGACTCCCCGCATATTTTGAAAAGTTCTTTGGCGTGGGCCTTTTTTGACATGTGTGCAGCAGATCGCACCATTGCTGTTTGCAACATGTCTGAAGCGTATCGAGTGTGGCCAAAACAGCAGCCGCTTGGGCACCACATGCTTGACCAGACATATGATGACCTCCTATGCAGTCCATTGGCAACAGTACTTAAAAGACCCACATCAAAGAACAAGGTGGACCTCTCCTTGCTCCTCATCAGCTGGGATCTTCAACCCCACTATACCTCCAGTCCTCTCAGAAACCTGCACCAAGAGGAATGAAGGTATAGATATAGGTGTCCCAAGTACTTGCGGCCAATCTGCTAGCGGCACACCAACATCGGATTTTAGCAGACAAATTTCCCTACCCCAGTTGCTAAACCAAAAGAAATTCGGTCCCAGTCATCCACATGCTCATTGTCTTAATGCTAGCTTGGCCAAATTGCTAGCACTGCAACTGCTGCCTTTTCAGCTGGTAGGCTCTGCCCCCTTTCATGAATTTGGAAATGTGTAGTACCTCAGTGGCAGGTTCCCAAACGCCATTCCTTTTCACGGAAGGCCATTCCGGATCTCTCCCAGCATGTGGAAGGCAATGTCTTGGCCTCGTTGGACAGGGTGGTCAGCAGTAAGGTGCATATTACAGCTGACTCGTGGTCCAGCAGGCATGGACAGGGACATTACCTTTCTTTCACAGTGCACTGGGTAACTCTGCTGGCAGCTTGGAAGGATGCAGGACAGGGTTCAGTATTGTTGGAGCTTATTCCACCACCATGCCTCCAAAATGCTAGTGGTGATTTTGCCACAGCTTTCTCCTCCACCCCTCCACTTCTTCTTCCTCTATGGCCTCTTCCCCTGCAGATTTGTCCTCTGTGCTCCATAGGCGTTCAAGGGGCTACACAAGCACTCAGGCAAAAAGATGCCATGTGGTGCTTGAGTTGGTCTGCTTAGGGGACAGGAGCCACACTGGGGCAGAGATTCTGTCAGCTCTGCAGGGGCAGGCTCAGAGGTGGTTAATGCCACGCCAGCTTCAGCCAGAAATGGTTGTATGCGACAATGGCACCAACCTCCTCTCCACCCTCTGACGCATGTTCCCTGTTTGGCTCATGTCCTGAATTTGGTGGTGCAGCGGTTCTTCAGCAGGTACACAGGCTTACAGGATCTCCTGAGGCAGACCAGGAAAGTCTGTGATCATTTCCACCGGTCATATAATGCCAGTGCTTGGCTGGCTGACCTTCAAAGAGAATGCAACCTGCCCAAGAACCGCCTCATTTGTGACATGCCCACCAGGTGGAACTCAATGTTGGCAATGCTGCAGCGGCTGCACATGCAGCAGAGGGCCATCAATGAGTACCTGTGTGAGTATGGCACCAGGACAGGGTCAGGGGAGCTTGGCTTTTTTTCGCCATGCCAGTGGCTACTGATCAAGGATGCATGCACTGTCCTGTCACCATTTGAGGAGGCCACGAGGATGGTGAGCAGTGACAGTGTATGCATCAGTGATACTGTCCCTCTTGTCTTCCTGTTGGAGCACATGCTTCGTGGAATAATGGACAGGGCACTTGAATCAGAACAGCGGGAGGAAGAGGAGGACTTCCTTACCTCTCAAGGCCCCCTTTATCCAGATAGTATTCCTGCGGGCCTGCCGATCACACAGGAAGAAGAAGAAGAGGAGGGGGGAGGAGGATGATTGTGTCAGCATGGAGGTGGAGGATAACACTCAGCATCATCAGCAGTCTTCAAGGGATCATTTTCTGTCCCCAGAAACCCATGGAGTTGTACGTGGCTGGTAGGAGGTGGTTGCAGATCATGTGATCCTTAGTGACCCAGAGGACTCAGGATCGAATGCCTCTGTAAACTTACGCTGCATGGCCTCCCTGATCCTGCAAAGACTGCGAAAGGACCCTAGGATTCATGGTATCAAGAAGAGGGATCATTACTGGCTGGCAACCCTTCTTGATCCACATTACAAGGGTAAGGTTGCAGAACTTATCCAGCCTTCGCAGAGGGAGCAGATGGTGAAACATCTTCGGGAGGCCTTGCAGAAAGGTTTGTGCAATGCGTTTCCATTGCCAGAGAGGTTACAAACTTCTGGTCCTCCTGGACAACGTGTTGCTGAGGCTTCGGTCAGTCACAGAAGGAGCGATTGAGAAGGTGGCTTTCTGACCAATGCGTTCAGACAATTTTTTAGTCCGCAGCCCCAAGGTTTGATCGGTTCCAGCAACCATCTCCAGCGTCTAAATTACATGGTGCAGAAATATCTAGGGGCAAGATCAGACTTGGAGAATTTTCCAACAGAACATCCACTGGGTTACTGGGTCTTGAGGCTGGACCACTGGCCAGAGCTTGCTGAATATGCAATTGATCTAGTGGCCTGTCCTGCATCCAGCGCTCTTTCTGAATGAACATTCAGTGCTGCTGGAGGCTTTGTAACCGATCACAGAGTGCGCCTGTCCACAGACTCTGTTGATCGGCTCATATTCATAAAAATGAATCAGTCTTGGATCACCAGCTACCAAGCACCTGATGCTGATGTAACCTGCCCAAGAACCACCTCATTTGTGACATGCCCACCAGGTGGAACTCAATGTTGGCAATGCTGCAGCGGCTGCACATGCAGCAGAGGGCCATCAATGAGTACCTGTACCTGATTTTTCCATGGGAAATGTGGGATTCATTGAAGATTGCCTATGCTGAGTGACTATCCTATTATGCTGAGTAACTATTCGTTTCCTCCTCAATCTTCATAATGATAGCTTCTAAGAATATTTTTTGTTCAGGGCACCACCACCACTGCCTAAGGCCCAATTTTTCTGCCCCTGTTTAACAGGGGCGTGTAATTACAATTTTTGATCAAATATTTCACAGCAGGGCTCATTCCTGTGCTCAACAAGAGTATCTGTGAAGGGTTGCAGTGTTGTGGCACCACCACCACTGCCTAAGGCCCAATTTTTCTGCCCCTGTTTAACAGGGGCACGTAATTACAATTTTTGATCTATTATTTCACAGCAGGGCCCATTCCTGCGCTCAAGAAGAGTATCTGTGAGGCTTTACAGTGTTGTGCCACCACCACCGCCTAAGGCCCAATTGTTATGCCCCTGTTTTACAGTGGCATGTAATTACAATTCGTGATATATTATTTGACAGCAGGGCCTGTTCCTGCACCCACCAAGAGTAACTGAGGGCTTACAGTGTTGTGGCACCACCACCACCACCACCAAAAGCCCAATTTTTCTGCCCCTGTTTAACAGTAACATGTAATTACAATTCTTGATATAATATTTCACAGCAGGGCCTATTCCAGTGCCCACCAAGAGTAATTGTGAAGGCTTACAGTGTTCTGATACCACCAACACCTAAGGCACAATTTTCCGCAGAGTATATAGGGCAGGCCGTATAGTCCCCTATTTTCAAATAAAACATCCGACTTACAAACAACTTCTACTTACAAACAGAGGGAGACAACAGGAAGTGAGAGGAAATCTACCCCTAGGAAGGGAAATTCTCTCCTGTAAGAGTTAATATGGGAAAAGGTGTCTCCACTGATGCTTAATCACCAATTCTTGTTTCCCTAATAACCCAAAATTTTCAAAATCCAATTGTCATTGGGACAGAAAGTGAGATGAAATCTTCTGAACAGGGGCCCAGACAGCAAAACAAATGTTACAGGGGTGATAACCCTTCCCTATGTTATCCAAAAAGCTTAAAAATATATTTTTTAGCTGGAGCTACACTTAAAATATGTAACTGTTCCAAATTACAAACAGATTCAACTTAAGAACAAACCTATAGTCCCTATCTTATTTGTAACCCCCTGTATACTGCTGTTCAGAGTAAATAGGGCCTGGGGGCACCACACCTTTTTTTTTAAAATTTGGGTGTAGGGTTCCCCTTAATATGCATACCAGACCCAAAGGGTATGGTAATAGGCTGGGAAAGGGGGGGACCCATGCGTTTTTCTCAATGATTTTCATCTATATTGCCAGGACCCGACAATACAGTACATTACAGCCGCAGGCAGTTTTAAATGACTTTAATTCCTTTAGAAATGTCATTTTGCTGCAGGGACTGTTCTAAACACGGGAAAATTGCGCCACTTTACAGGCATACTATAGTTACCCCCCAGGCACGCTATTTAAAGGAATATTTCACTTTTACTGTTTCACTTTAAGCATTATTAAAGTCACTGCTCCAGAAAAAAACATCTGTTTTTAAAAACTCTTTTTTGCTTTAATACATGTCCCCTGGGGCAGGACCCAGGTCCCCAAACACTTTTTTATGACAATAACTTGCATTTTAGCCTTTAAAATTAGCACTTTTGATTTTTCAAGTTTGGGTCCCATAGACTTTAACAGTGATTCGCACAAACTTTTTGTCAGTTCGCATGTTCTGCCACGAACCGAACCGGGGGGTGTTTGGCTCATCCCTAGTCATCATCATCCATAATGGGAAAAGGGACTAAGGCAGCACATAGTGTGAAACTGGTAAACCACCATTTATTTAAAATAAAGACAGGTACCAACACATTCCTGTCAATCCATGTTATCGGGGGAACAGAAGCATAAACAAGCGACATCAAACACAGATATATTACAAAGATCAGCACGCTCACCAAACAAATGAAGGAAAATGTTAAAAAATATTAAAAAAACCAACAGTGTATATATATATATATATATATATATATATATATATATATATATATATATATATATATATATATATATATTGTATTATGGGCAATGTCTATCTCAGTGGTAGATGTGTTTTTAAGGAGTTCACAGCCAAAAGGAACTTCAGTTTAAGGGCGTGGAAGCCCACTTTTATTAAAAGTAACAAAAATGAAAGTTCATGCATGCATGGGTTGCCCACACAGGGGTTCTTCTCTACAAAAAATACAATAAAACGAAAATGTCAAGCCACCTGGCTCTTAAGGCTCAGCCTTGGTCGCTGTACAAAGCTAAGCAGGCCCACTCCTGGCCTCTAGGAAGGGGCTCTCCTGACACGCCAGGCTTTCACACTCCTCCAAGACTCAGTTGTCTCAGCTATGGTCTCCCTGACTCTCTCAGCTGGCCCAACTCTCTCAGTCCACTGACCTGGAACCTATCCCACATATAGTGCCGTCTCAAGGATATTGCCTGGGTTCCTAAATAGTAGCACACCTCCCTCCTGGCTACAGCAACTGCTCCAACACCAACTCCCATAAGCTATGCTCAGATCTGCCTTATAATGAGTGTGTGCACCTGGACATGCACACAACCTGCAGAACTTCTGGAAAGCCTGGAAACAAGACTGAAGACTCCATCCCTCCCAATGCTCTTTGAAGTCTTCAAGTTTCCAGCCCCAATTCAGACTTACAAAATCCAGAGAAAACTTAAAGCACAGTTTTCCCTGCTCACAAATCTTCTGCTGGAACTTCTAATGCTGCGTACACACGATAGGACTTCTCTTCGGAAAAAGCTATGACGGTTTTTCCAACGGAATCCTGCTCAAGTTTGTCTTGCCTACACACGGTCACACCAAATTCCTACCGCCAAAAACATGGTGACGTACAACACGTACGACGGGACTAGAAAAGGGCAGTTCAATATGAAGTGCAGAAAGATGTAACAGATAAGGGTGGTGCTGCGCTAATCCTAATGTTCCTCACACTTTAAAAGTATTAATAAATAATGGCGGTCAGTGGCTTAGGCAAACAAGCTAATAACAGTGTAATAATGAGCCTACTGATCACAAGATAGCCATAGTGGCTAAGGTGCTGTATGGGTTTAAACATGTATATGTGAGAATAAAAGTTGGTGATGTGTAAAACAAAGGTGTCTAGTCACTCTAAAATCATGAATCTATAAATAATAACCCAAAATATAGTGGGGTCAGGGAAAGGTTCTTAAAACGTAGTACAAAAAAAAACAAAAACTTTTTTTGGTGTGTGTTGAAAATACAAAGTTACACTGAATGTCCGTGGAGATCTACAGTTGCTGCAAACAATTATCTCATGCCTACAATGGGTATTTCAAAACGCAATGTTCAAATTCATCAGAAAGTGATTTATAAAGCAGCAACAACTATATTAAAATTCCAAAAAGGTGACTTGTGCAATAAAAACAGCTCCAATATTAATTCAAACGTGCCATAATATAGAAAAGAATAAATACACCATAATTGTAGAAACACTAAAAATAGATTCAAAATAAACGTGCAATATTACAATGAATGTCCATAGAGATCCATAGAGAATGTGATGTCGTTTTCAATGCCAACGGTAAGTGCAAAAACACAAGTTAAAAGTTCCTAAAAGAAAGTGACATTGTGCAATGATAAGGTGTTACAAAATCCAAAGGTGATCTGTGCAATCTCAAGCAGCTCCGAATGCTTCTAAAACATGCCAAACGGTGAGGGGATATGAACTGGATTGTTTCATATAGCAATTAGCTGAGGTAGAGGTGTGAAGTGTATACGGGTGCTTTCCATGCAGATGCTCCTACACTGTAAGGTAATGGCCCCTTACCTCCTTAACCTGAGGTTACAGCATGTAATCAGTCAGGCACCGCTGGTGTCTCCTGTGGGGATGGGTCCTGCACACAGCGCTGTCTCTCACTCAGCCTCAGGTCCTCCACATATATAGTAGCCAGAGGGAAACAAGGATGCCATATAGTGTAGTAATTTTTCAAAACGCTTTATTAGTAAAGTAAAAAAGGTACTCACACAAGAAAACAACAGATTGTGCAGTGTATCCGGACGAGCGGCGAGCTCGTACACTGCTGACAGTGGAAGGTTGTGCCTATCCCTACGCGTGGCGTCACGGGTCACATGGCTTTGCTTACCTCATAAAAAATAAATAAAAAATCAGATTTGTTTGACAATTTCTGTCTTTCAGGAATCCATGCTGGCTATTGCTTAAAATGTTTGTTTGTTTTTGTTTTTTTTTCTAGCAAAAACTCATGTATGTGGTCTTTTATTAAACGCTTGAGTATCTTCCCAACTATAAAAGTTAAACTAACAGGTCTATAGTTACTTGGTAAAGACCCAAGTCACCCACTCCAAGTTAATTTGTAAAGGGCTACATGCTCAGACCTGACCTTTACTATTAATATATTTGAATAATTTTTTGGGGTTTGTCCTACTATCTTTTGCAATTTGTCATTTGTTTTGAATTTTTGTGGCCTTGATTTCCTTTTTACATATTCTATTAAAGTTGATCCAGGGTGTATCTGCCTCTCGGGGAATCAGGAAGGAATTTTGGATTGGATCATGCTTTGTCGTGGTTTTTTTTTATTTATTTTTTTGCCTTCCTCTGGATCAACTGTGGGTATAGGATTGTGTGTATATATATATATATTTATTAAAAAAGAAAAACTGAAATCTCACATGGTCCTAAGTATTCAGACCCTTTGCTGTGACACTCATATATTTAACTCAGGTGCTGTCCATTTCTTCTGATCATCCTTGAGATGGTTCTACACCTTCATTCGAGTCCAGCTGTGTTTGATTATACTGATTGGACTTGATTAGGAAAGCCACACACCTGTCTATATAAGACCTTACAGCTCACAGTGCATGTCAGAGCAAATGAAAATTATGAGGTCAAAGGAACTACCTGAAGAGCTCAGACAGAATTGTGGCAAGGCACAGATCTGGCCAAGATTACAAAAAAATTTCTGCTGCACTTAAGGTTCCTAAGAGCACAGTGGCCTCCATAATCCTTAAATAGAAGACGTTTGGGACAACCAGAACCCTTCCTACAACTGACCGTCCGGCCAAACTGAGCTATCGGGGGAGAAGAGCCTTGGTGAGAGAGGTAAAGAAGAACCCAAAGATCACTGTGGCTGAGCTCCAGAGATGCAGTCGGGAGATGGGAGAAAGTTCTAGAAAGTCAACCATCACTGCAGCCCTCCACCAGTTGGGGCTTTATGGCAGAGTGGCCCGACAGAAGCCTCTCCTCAGTACAAGACCCATGAAAGCCTGCATGGAGTTTGCTAAAAAAACACCTGAAAGACTCCAAGATGGTGAGAAATAAGATTCTTTGGTCTGATGAGACCAAGATAGAACTTTTTGGCCTTAATTCTAAGTGGTATGTGTGGAGAAAACCAGGCACTTCTCATCACCTGTCCAATACAGTCCCAACAGTGAAGCAAGGTGGTGGCAGCATCATGCTGTGGGGGTGTTTTTCAGCTGCGGGCACAGGACGACTGATTGCAATTGAGGGAAAGATAAATGCGGCCAAGTAAGGGATATCCTGGACGAAAACCTTCTCCAGAGTGCTCAGGACCTCAGACTTTGCCGAAGGTTTACCTTCCAACAAGACAATGACCCTAAGCACACAGCTAAAATAACGAAGGAGTGGCTTCACAACAACTCCGTGACTGTTCTTGAATGGCCCAGCCAGAGCCCTGACTTAAACCCAATTGAGCATCTCTGGAGAGACCTAATAATGGCTGTCCATCAACATTTACCATCCAACCTGACAGAACTGGAGATGATCTGCAAGGAGGAATGGCAAAGGATCCCCAAATTCAGGTGTGAAAAACTTGTTGCATCTTTCCCAAAAAGAGATGGGGTCCTGGGGGCTATTCTATGTGCGCGTTCAACAGCGAAGGTGTTTGAGAATGAGTCCTTGCCAAATTTCTCCCTCAACCAGTCTTCCATAAATTTAATGGGATTATTTCCCTCACATCCCTCTGGGAGCCCCAGTACCCTCAAATTTTCTCTACGCAGCCTGTTTTCCATACTGTCCATTTTCTGCAAACAGTCCTTCAATTGGGTTTTCATGAGTGCTACTTCTTGTCTTAGTGGGTACACATCATCCTCCATTTGACTAAGCCTCTCCTCAAGAGCTGTTGTCCGGATACAAACTGCACACACCTCCCCTTTAACAGCAAGCAATTCATCCCTAATGCTTTTAAATTGCTCAGACAAGTCATTGATTGATTGCTTACAGTTATTGACAGCCAGAAAAATGTCATTCAGGGATGGCTCCTTCTCATTTGCCAGAACAAACTGACCACCTCCTGTTGCCCCCTCAGCACCCGAAACCGGTTGCCTTTCTGGGACCCCACTTGCTGCCGGGCCCGCTGATGGTATAGCTGCCAAAGTCCCATTTTCCTGGGTCTGACTTCTCCTCCCAGGGTGGCCAGCTTGATGCTGACCTCCCCCTGTACTGCTGGCCTTTTTAGGGGTTTGATTTGGAGTATGCGCAAAGTGCTCCAACTTGGCAGCCACTTGGTTCACCTTCTCCTTAGTGCCGCGAAGTCCGGGGGCCCCTATCCCTTCCTGAGCTGGCCCGTCCTCCATCCCCTTCCTCCTCGTCATATCGACAGGGTCCCGCTGTTCTCAACGCGATACTAGTCTCCGCTCTGTCCTGGATCTATGCACCTCCTTCCCACACTGGATTAGCAGCTGTAGATACTTTTTCCCAGTGGAACTTTACGCTATAGTATGCTGCGGGTGAGTATGCAATAAACAGCCTACTCACCCCTCCAACGCTGAGGACAGAGTCTTCTACTGCTCGGTTCTGCCAGGGGCTCTCCAGCACCTCTGCTCGATCCCGGGTGTCAGCGCCTCCCTCTCTCACTGGGATAGGTGCCGCTGATACCACTCTCGGGAGAGCTCCGTGTGAGTAACCCGGCGCAGCTCCCTGCAAAGCAACGTGCCACAACCGCGTCGGCTTCCGAGCACTCCGGGCGTTCCCCCTCTCCGGCGTCTCCTTCGGGCCACGCTATGCCTTCATGCCAGGAGTAGGAGCGAGGGGCGAAGGCTAGGTCTGGCCGCAGCGCCCTCCCTCACCTCATCATCCGGTCACGCCCCCCTCAACATCCGGTCACCCCTAGTTTGAAATAAAATTTAATTATTCTATTTTATTTTTGAATAAAGTTATTTGATTTATTTTATACCAATAAAGGTGCCGCGGCCATTTTAACATCAAATTGTTGTACTGTAAATAAGAGTGCGACCTACAATCCCATGAAAAGTGGGCACAATAAGGAGCCCACAACATGGGATTGTGGCCGCCAGGGGGTTTAAAGTTTTATTTAAAAAAAAAAAAAATGATGAGTCATGTGGCAGTGAGTGGGAGAAACGTTTTCTCCTCAGGTGTAGGAGGTTATATAAGCCCCCCCTGTGACAGACCCGTTCACTTTTGCCCTGAGGTGGCTTAGGATTGAGCTCCCCTTCCCTCCCACCATTGTCGCTGGCACCATTATGTGGTTATGTCACCCTTGGATCGAGGGGGGGCTTTGGTTTTATGAATTGATTCTTTTATAGCTCGAGTCCTATGACTGAGCGAGTTTAGAATTTGTTTTTAAGTTTGAAATATAATTTAATTATTCTATTTTATTTTTTAATAAAGTTATTTGATTTATTTTTTACCAATAAAGGTGCGGCCATTTTAACATCAAATTGTTGTACTGTGTTCTATTAAAAAAATAAATAAATAAATAAGAGTGCGACCTACAATCCCATGTATTTGCTTAGCAAAATTAAGAATAATGTGAACCTACAGTATGTTTACATTGTATACTCAAGCATGTTTAAGGGAAATTAAAAATCTGGAGGAGGGGTGCACAAGATCAAATGATTGAAGTTAACACAGCTGTACCTTATTCACTAAGCTAAATAAACACTAATGCTGCAAAGTGAACTCTCACTTTGGAAAAAAAAAAACCTTTAATCCCTTAGTAAATCAAGCTCTGTGAGTCAGCTGACTCATTGAAAACAGGGCACTCCTTGTGTGGCTGATATCTTATCTCAAGAGCTTTTATGAAGAAAGTTTGAGTAATTTCAGATTTAATGTTTGATCGCACTACATTTCAATTCGCAACCACTGCAATAATAAGTTAACATATGTGATCATTGAAAATATGCACTGTCTTTTCTTTTTCACAAATGTTATTAGTTTAAAAAATGTCAGTCTTTCCCGATCATAATGTTTGGATTTACAGTGCGCATGTTATTAGCAATAAGAATGATGGTACTGTGAAATTGTTTTTAAACAAAGTCTGTCATCCTAAAAACACATGATCAAAAATACTGACACAGGTATAATAAGTTAAAATTAATCTAATCTGTATAGCCAGCCTTACTCCTAATTAAACATGTTATAAAAATAATATCAAAAATTCAAGTTAGCACTCTTTAGTAACAATGCAAGTATCAATACCTGTGTTTTGCTTGATTTGAATAGTGAAAGCTATAGACCGTTCACATCCATAGAAATTATTTTGTACAGTGCATAATTGACTGCATTTAATAAAACTCAATTGTCCTCAGTCTGTGCAGTGTGAAGTAATGCAAATTATGCTACAGCAAAGAAGTCTTTGTGGAGCTATGAAACTGTATGGTTACAAATTTAAAAACAGATGGGAAGAAAAGTGAGCTCCCACAGTTTGCCAGATGTTGTAATTACCGTCAGACAGTTTGGCATATCGCTACAAATTTTTTTACTTCAACATGTGACTGTTCAGTTTTCCTGATCAGAACAGCTAAAGAAAAGCACTATCTTGAAGTGACGATTGTCACTCACATGTTTCTGGTTTTCTTCTAAAATAAATTATTTAGTATTAGTATTTGACATATTAAAATAATCAAAGAAGAAGGAACATATGGTTGTAGTATTTGTGGAAGGCTAATTAAATGGTTCTTAACACTTTCAGCATTTAGTGGCAGGGCAGTTTTTTATCATAACTGCACTTGCTGGGCAGTGCTATGGGTATAAGAGTAAGGGGGCAGAACCGAGCCTCAACATTTGCATTATGTATGTAGATCCAATACATGTGATAATTTTTTCTCATTTGGCTCAGCTCTCCCCAAGCCAGTTTTGGCTATGCTCAGCAAATGAACTACACTATAGGCAGCACAATGTCTAAGTGGTTAGCACTTCCACCTGGCAGCACCACGGTTGTTGGTTTGAATCCCAACTATGGCACTACCTGGAGTTTGCATGTTCTTCCTGTGCCTTTAGGGGTTTTCTCTGGATACTCCAGTTTCCTCCCACACTCCGAAGACATGCCGGTAGGTTAATTGGCCCTAGTATATGTATGTACGAATGTGAGTTAGGGACCATTGATTGTAAGCTCCTTAAAGGCAGAGACTGATGTTAATGTACAATATATATGTAAAGCGCTGCTTAAATTGTCAGTGCTACATACAGTGCCTAGAAAAAGTATTCATACCCCTTGAAACTTTCTGCATTCTTGTGAGGTGGAAGGAAAATGATAAATAGTTTTCATTTTTTTTTTACAAATAAATATGTGAGAAGTGTGGGGTACATTTGTATTCATCCCCTTTACTCTGATACCCCTAACTAAAGTCTAGTGGAATCAATTGCCTTTAGAAGTCACCTAGTTAGTAAATAGAGTCAACCTGTTTGTAATTTAATTTTGGTATAAATACAGCTGTTCTGTGAAGCCCTCAGAGGTTTGCTAGGGAAAAGTAGTGAACAAACAGCATCATGAAGACCAGGGAACACGCCAGACAGGTCAAGGATAAAGTTGTGGATAAGTTTAAAGCAGGGTTAGGTTATAAAAAAATTTCCCAAGCTTTGAACAGCTCACGGAGCACTGTTTAATCCATCATCTGAAAATGGAAAGAGTATGGCACAACTGTAAACCTACCAAAACATGGCCGTCCACCTAAACTGACAGGCCAGGAAAGGAGAGCATTAATCAGAGAAGCAGCCAGGAGGCCTATGGCAACTCTAGAGGAGTTGCAGAGATCCCCAGCTCAGGTGGGAGAATCTGTCCACAGGACAACTATTAGTCATGCACTTTGCAAATAATGCCTTTATGGAAGAGTGGCAATAAGAAAGCCATTGTTGTAAGAAAGCAATTAGAAGTCCTGTTTGGAGTTTGCGAGAAGTCATCTGGGGGACACAGTAAACATGTGGAAGAAGGTACTTTGGTAAGAAAAGACCAAAATGTAACTTTTTGGCCTGAAAACTAACACTGCACATCACCCTGAACACACCATCCCCACTGAGAAACATGGTGGTGGCAACATCCTGTTGTGGGGATACTTTTCTTCAGCAGGGACAGGGAAGCTGGTCAGAGTTGATGGGAAGATGGATGGAGCCAAATACAGGGCAATCTTAGAAGAAAACCTGTTAGAGTTTGCAAAAGACTTGAGACTGGGGCGGAGGTTCACCTTCCAGAAGGACAATAACCCTAAACATACAGCTAGAGCTACATTGGATTGGTTTAGATCAAAGCATATTCATGTGTTAGAATGGCCCAGACAAAGTCCAGACCTAAATCCAATTGAGAATCTGTGGCAAAACTTGAAAATTGCTGTTCACAGACACTCTCCATCCAATCTGACAGAACTTGAGTTATTTTGCAAAGGAGAATGGGCAAAAATGTCATCTCTAGATGTGCAAAGCTGGTAGAGACATACCCAAAAAGACTTGCACTATAATTGCAGCAAAAGGTGATTCTACAAAGCATTGACTCAGGGGGGATGAATACAAATGCACCCCACACTTTTCACATGTTTACAGTGCCTTGAAAAAGTATTCACACCCCTTGAAATTTTCCGCATTTTGTCATGTTACAACAAAAAGCGTAAATGTATTTTATTGGGATTTTATGTGACAGACCAACACAAAGTGGCACATAATTGTGAAGTGGAAAGAAAATGATAAATGTTTTTCTATTTTTTTTACAAATAAATATCCAAAAAGTGTGGTGTGCATTTTTATTCAACCCCTTTACTCTGATACCCCTAACTAAAATCTAGTAGAACCAATTGCCTTCAGAAGTCACCTAATTAGTAAATAGAGTCCACCTGTGTGTAATTTAATCTCTGAGTAGACCTCAGAGGTTTGTTAGAGCTCCTTAGTGAACAAACAGCACCATAAAAGCCAAGGAACACACCAAACAGGTCAGGGATAGAGTTGTGGAAAAGTTTAAAGCAGGATTAGGTTATAAATATATTTCGCAAGCTTTGAACATCTCATGGAGCACTCTTCAACCCAGCATCCGAAAATAGAAAGAGTATGGCACAACTGCAAACCTACCAAAACATGGCCATCCACCTAAGCTGACAGGCCGGGCAAGTAGAGCCTTAATCAGAGAAGCACCCAAGAGGCCCATGGTAACTCTGGAGGAGCTGCAGAGATCCACAGCTCTGGTGGAAGAATCTGTCCACAGGACAATTATTAGTCATGTACTCCACAAATCTTGCCTTTATAGAAAAGTGGCAAGAATAAAGCCATTGTTGAAAGAAAGCCATAAGAAGTCCCGTATGCAGATTGTGAGAAGCCATGTGGGGAACACAGCAAGCATAGGAAGAAGGTGCTCTGATCAGATGAGACCAAAATTGAAATGTTTGGCCTAAAAGCAAAACACTAAGTGTGGCAGAAAACTAACACTGGGCAATCTTAGAAGAAAACCTGTTAGAGTCTGCAAAAGACTTTAGACTGGGGCGGAGGTTCACCTTCCAGAAGGACAACGAGCCTAAACATACAGCCAGAGTTACATTGGAATGGTTTAGATCAAAGCATATTCATGTGTTATGCCGCGTACACACGGTCGGACTTTTCGTCGACAAAAGTCCGACAGCCTGTCCGACAGACTTCCGGCGGACTTTCGGCGGACTTGCGGCAGACTTTCTAACGAACGGACTTGCCTACACACGACCACACAAAAGTCCAACGGATTCGTACGTGATGATGTACACCGGACTAAAATAAGGAAGTTGATAGCCAGTAGCCAATAGCTGCCCTAGTGTGGGTTTTTGTCCGTCGGACTAGCACACAGACGAGCGGATTTCGGGGTCCGTCGTAGTTACGACGTAAAGATTTGAAGCATGTTTCAAATCTAAAGTCCGTCAGATTTGAGGCTGAAAAAGTCCGCTGAAAGTCCGGGGAAGCCCACACACGATCGGATTGTCAGCCAGCTTTAGTCCATCGGCGTCCGTCGGACTTTTGTAGACAAAAAGTCCGACCGTGTGTACGCGGCATTAGAATGGCCCAGTCAAAGTCCAGACCTAAATCCACTTTAGAATCTGTGGCAACACTTTAAAATTGCTGATCACAGACCCTCTCCATCCATTCTGACAGAGCTTGAGCTATTTTACAAAGAAGAATGGGCAAAAATTTCACTCTCTAGATGTGCAAAGCTGGTAAAGACATCCCCAAAAAGACTTGCAGCCGTAATTGCAGCGAAAGGTGGTTCTACAAAGTATTGACTCAGGTGGCTGAATACAAATGCACGCCACACTTTTCACATATTTATTTGTAAAGAATGTTGAAAACCATTTATCATTTTCCTTACACTTCACAATTATGTGCCACTTTGTGTTGGTCTATCACATAAAATCCCAATAAAATACATTTACGTTTTTGGTTGTAACATGACAAAATGTGTAAAATTTGAGGGGGTATGAATACTTTTTCAAGGCACTGTAAGTCCTGTAAAAAAACTTTCACTATAATAATTCATAAAGCAATATCTTGACCCTCTGCAGCTTCTGCGCTATTCCATCTAACTCTCATTGGGAGGTGCAAAAACTGGGGAATTGTGGGAAGCAGAGGAGTGGACTCCAGTGGCAACCTGTGAAGCTCTGGCGAACTCCATGCCCAAGAGGGTTAAGGCAGTGCTGGAAAATAATGGTGGCCACACAAAATATTGACACTTTGGGCCCAATTTGGACATTTTCACTTAGGGGTATACTCACATTTGTTGCCAACTGTTTAGACATTAATGGCTGTGTGTTGAGTTATTTTGAATGGGCAGCAAATTTATACTGTTATACAAGCTGTACACTCACTACTTTACATTGTAGCAAAGTGTCATTTCTTTGTGTTGTGTTGTCACATGAAATGATATAATAAAATATTTACAAAAATGTGAGGGGTCTACTCACTTTTGTGAGATACTGTGTATATATATATATACATATATACATATACATATATACATATATATATATATATAGATATACATACATATATATACATATATATACATACATATACATACATATATATACATATATATATATATATATATATATATATATATATATATATATATATATATATATATACATATACATACATATACATACATATACATATACATATACATATACATATACACATACACATACACATACACATACACATATATATATATATATATATATATATATATATATATATATATATATATATATAGTGTACAACCGACTGAGCGACCACCTCATTGAGAATAACCTTCCTGATCTCCTTCAGTCTGGATTTCGCTCACAGCACTCCACAGAAACTGCCCTCCTAAAACTCAAAAACGACTTACTAACAGCCAAAACCAACGGTCTTTATTCCATACTCTTACTCTTGGACCTTTCCCCTGCCTTTGATACAGTTGACCACCTCCTCCTCAAAAAAAACCTCAATTTGCTTGGTCTCCATGGCTGCACTCTCCATTGGTTCGGATCTTACCTATCTCATCGCACCTTCAGTGTGACTTACAACTCCACTTCCTCCTCTCAAACCCATCTTACCATTTGGGTCCCCCAAGGTTCTGTCCTTGGACCTCTACTATTCTCAATCTACTTGTCCTTCCTGGGTTAGCTGATCCCATGGCTTCCACTACCATTTATATGCTGATGACACCCAAATCTATCTCTCGCCCCTCAGCTCACCTCATCAGTCTCCCCACACATCATTGATTTACTAACAGACATATCAGCCTGGATGTCAAACTACTTCCTCAAACTGAATCTAATCTAAAACCTAAAATCTAAATCTAATCTGAATCTAATCTAAAACCAAGCTCTTAATATCCCCCCCATGCACCCCTTCCTCTGACTTCTCTGTCAAGATTAATGGCACATCTATCAGTCCATCCCCACATGCCAGGGTGCTATTGGTAACCTTAGACTCTGAACTGTCCTTTCAGGCCCACATCCAATCCCTGTTCAAATCATGCCACCTTAGCCTCTTCAACATTTCCAGAATACGCCCCTTTTTAACAAATGACTCCACCAAGCTTATTATTATTATTCACTCCCTGGTTATCTCTCGCCTCGACTACTGCAACTCCCTCCTGATTGGATTACCTTTATATAGACTATCCCCCCTTCAGTCCATAATGAATGCTGCTGCAAGACTCATCCACCTTACCAACCATTCAGTGTCCTCCACCCCTCTCTGCCAATCCCTCCACTGGCTTCCACTCACCCAACAAATAAAATTCAAAGTACTAACAATAATTTACAAAGCCATCTATAACTCTGCCCCCCAGCTACATCACTAACCTAGTCCTAAAATACCAAACTCCCTACCCCAATCTGTCCAACTGTCTCCTAATCTATCCATCTTTAGACAATCCTTAAAATCCCTTCTCTTTAAAGAAGCCTATCTTGCTTCTAACTAATACACTGTTTTACTTCTTCCATCAGCTAATCCCCCACAGCTATTAACTTTTGTATCAATTGACCCTCCCTTTTTAGATTGTAAGCTCTAATGAGCAAGACCCCCTGATTCCTCTTGTACCAAATTGTAATGTAACTGCAATGTCTGCCTTTATTTTGTTAAGCACTGTGCAAACTGTTGGCGCTATATAAATTCTGTATAATAAAAGATAGATAGATAGATAGATGGATAGATAGATAGATAGATAGATAGATAGATAGATAGATAGATAATATTTATATATATATATATATATATATATATATATATATATATATATATATATATATTATGGTCGGAGCCCTATGTCCGATATGGACATAGAAAACACTTATAGTAAAGATAAGACTTACCATCGGAAATAGACCTAAAAGTGTGGACTTACCATATGAAATGGACCTGAAAGTGTGCCTTGGTCTCATGGCCGGTATGCCAAAATAAGGGGGCATACCCTGGTTTATGAAATGATTATTCTGTAAGAGAAATGAATGAAATGAATAGTTGAGAAATGCTATGAAATGGGGATGGGAGGGTGGGTATCGCGCACAGGAAACCGACAAGCACCACAGGTGAGCGGTGCTGCTTAAATACCCCCGGGCTCCTCCCATAAATTCAGGCCACCATACTGGCCTTCCTACTTATGGTCGGAGCCCTATGTCCGATATGGACATAGAAAACACTTATAGTAAAGATAAGACTTACCATCGGAAATAGACCTAAAAGTGTGGACTTACCATATGAAATGGACCTGAAAGTGTGCCTTGGTCTCATGGCCGGTATGCCAAAATAAGGGGGCAAAAACATTCAGGTAGGGTTATAATTTTTATTGGTTTTCAGTTACTTATTGAGCCAATTTGGAGAATGCCTGTGCCATCTCAGTTTGTGGATTGGGGATGTACCGGGCGAAGCAGGCTGATTTCCACCTGCCTAGTCTTTTGATGATGTGATCTGGCACCCCGTGGCGGGACGCCGCGGAGGCTGCTCCGATGCGGAAATAGTGTCCGGAATACTGACTGGGGTTAAGGTGAAGATTGCGGAGAAGTATCCTTATGTGGCTCACAAACTGAGAGGCGTTTAAGGGTTTGACTGGAAATGGTAGAAGGGGACTGCTGTCTGGTTGCTCAGGCAGGAGAGATAGGAGTCGGTTGAGTACAGCGACTGGACACCAGCTGTTGTTGGTTCTGTAGAGGTGGATGTTTACTCCCGAGCCCGTTTGCTGGGTTTTAGAGACCTCGAGGTGCAGGATAAAGTGGTCTTGGTGTCGAAGCAAGTGTCGTCTGCATAGTACTTGGTCTGTGGGTTTGTTAGAGGTGAATTCGCCAGGCCGCAAGAACCCATAGTAAGCTAAATATATGGCTGCTTGTAAGACCGTGCTGGGGAGCAGGCCGAATGGCGAAGTAGCCAGAATATTTGACATGTCCCTAAAGATGGGCCCCGTAATGGGCAAGCGCTTAGTGCTGATGACTGGTTGTTGTCTCTGTATTCCCCTTAGGATGGCTCGTATAGCGTGAGATGAGAACAGTGACGATTTCGTCGGGTCTTCAAGCGCCATGAAATGTTGAATGCCGGCTAGGTATAACCGGATGGTGTTGTAGGATAAGGCTAGCTGCGTGTGGCAGTGTGCCGTGAAGGCCAGTACCTGTTTGATATCTGTTGGTTCTTTGCGGCTGGGCGTGAGGAATTTATTAAAAGCTTTCCAAGCTGTCTGGTAGGCTTTGAGTGTGTTGCGGGAGAGGGAATTATTTATGAGTTGCGTAGCTCCGTGTAGATGTTGCATTAGTCCAGGGTCAGTTGTGACCAGACGGGGATAGGGGCCGACATTGGATCGGCATCGGGAACCTGTTTGAAAAAGGAGGAATAGTTGAAACGTGATAGTGCGTCAGCTGCTGAGTTGTATCTGCCGGGAATGAATTCACTGTGTATGTTGAACTGGTGTTGTAAAGACAGTTGTACCAATCTGCGCAGGAAGGACATGACTGCTAGGGACTTGGACCTGCCTCTGTTGATGATGTCTGCCGTGGCCTGGTTATCGGTGGTGAAGACTACGGTTTGTCCTGTCCAGTGGTGGCCCCAGAGTTGTGCGGCTGCCACTATGGGATAAAGCTCAAAGAGGGCAGATGTTTGGGAAAAGCCGGGTATCAACAGTATCTGTTGAGGCCAGGGTCCTGAAAACCAATGATGGCCAAAAATTGCCGCGAAACCTGTGGAGGCTGCAGCGTCAGTCACTACCTGGGGTGAATGGATCGAAACCATAGGTATAAATAGAGATATGCCATTCCAGGCGGACAAGAATTCCTCCCACATTGATAGGTCCGCTATAGCTGCGGAGTCTAATTTCAAAATCTGATCAGGGTCTTGAGTTTCTGACAGAAATCTCAGCAGGCGTGATACAAATGTGCGGCCTTGTGGGATAATTCGCATAGCGAAGTTGAGCATACCCAGGAGAGACTGCAACTGTTTTTTGGTACAGCCCTTGGTGTGTGTAAACTCGTGAAGGACTGCCCTAATGCGTGTTAATTTGTCGGGGGGGAGACTGGCCTGCATTGCGCAGGTATCCAAGCTGACCCCGAGAAAGGTGATGATGTTTGCTGGACCATCGACTTTGTGCTCGGCGATAGGAACGTTGAGGTTTCCAAAAATAACTCTAAGTTTGTCGAGATCTGCTGGGGTTTTGTTGGGCGGTTCTATCAGTAGGAAGTCATCTAGGTAATAGATGACTTCATGGCATTGGCCCTTGTGTAATAGTATCCAAACGAGGGACTGTGCGAATGTGTCGAAGAGCCACGGGCTACTCTTCGAACCGAAGGTGAGTTTCGTAGCAAAATAATATGCTTCCTTCCATTTGATGCCATGCCAGCACCAAAGGGATGGGTGGATGGGCAGGAGTTTGAAGGCATCCGATATGTCGGCTTTGGAGAGCCAGGCACCTGTGCCTGCTTTGATGATGGCTTGTATTGCCATGTCAACGGAGGAATATTTTAGGGAAAACTCTGCGGAGGGGATCAGGGAATTGAGACTGGGTATGTGCGAAGAATGAGGCGCAGACAAGTCGTACACCAAACGCAATTTATTAGAGAATTTGCCCTTGACAAGCCCAATAGGGCTGACTCTCCATGTGCTGAAAGGGGGGCAAGTGAAAGGGCCTATTACGTAGTCTCGATCTACCTCTGCCTGTAAGAGCTGATCTATGGCCTGTTCGTCGATGGCTGCCGAACGAAGATTGGCGCATTCGTGAGTACTATGGGGCAGTGCGATGAGGCCGGTGTGAAAGCCTACTGTGAAGCCTTGGATAAGGTAGGTGGCCAGGGAAGGGGTGGGGTGTGAAGTGAGATACAGTCCTAGCCATAAGATGTTGATTCGGCTTAGTCAGGCCCTCTTGTGTTGCTTGACTTCACACAAATTCCTAGGGTGTGCTCTTTGGCATATAGTGCAGATGTGAAGTAGACGGCATTGGCTGAAGTTGCAGGACCCATAGTTGTAGTTGTTACAGATGGCTGCCCCTCCCACGGTTCGGACTGGGCGTCCGAGTTTGTCCACCTGAGGCGTTGGTTCAGGGATTGACTGGCCCTGTACTGTACCTGAGGTAGAGGGGAACTCGAAGGGCCGTCTGATCGCCGTATTGGCACACCAGGTGGCAGTGTGGGTGGAAGACTGGCAAATTGCACACAGAGGTGAGCGTAAGCCGGCAAAGTGGCGGCAGAAGAGCTCTGTGTCCATGAGACTCCAATCTGTGGTGACCTGGTATTGTGCGAATCTGGCGGCGGCCTTGGCTGAGAAGGAACGATGATAATCGTAGAATGCGAAACCTCCATACTTGTGGCCCAAGTCTACCACAGTATGGAGGTATAAGTCCAGCTCTTCCCGCCTGCTAGGGGTGGCTGAGCACAGGACATCTCTGAGCATGCCAAAGGCCAGGGTAAATTCGGGGACTGATAGCTTGCGGTTCAG
This sequence comes from Lithobates septentrionalis, assembly GCA_037952835.1. Lineage (NCBI taxonomy): Eukaryota > Metazoa > Chordata > Amphibia > Anura > Ranidae > Lithobates > Lithobates septentrionalis. Next base: position 4,493,615 of record JBBDGP010001113.1, read on the forward strand.
CCTGGGGTCTTTGGCTTTAAGGACCACCGATATGTCACCCCAGGAGTAGGCCTTATTTTCTGCTAAATCATGCACGGAGATCAGGAGAGAGGCCAGGTTGACGTCCTTGCCGTCTAAAATGTCCTTCCTGATACTGGTTGGGACCAGATGGGAGGGGTAGACAATGGCGCTTGAGCCTGAGGTACCTGTAGGAAGAGGTGTCAAGGTCTGAATTGCCGTTGGGTCGGGGACAGCCGTGGCCGGTCCGGCCTCCAGAAGTGCCACCCTGGCTTGGACGTCTGCCACTGAGGTGGATAGAGATGACACCATCGTGTGTAACTGCGAAATGGCCGATGATATGGACTGGAGGGATGCCTGTTGGGTACTGGGTCCTGCTGCTGATGGGGGGAAGAGGAGTTTGAAGAGCTCGCCTTTCCTCGCTGTGGCGGGGAAGGGGACACCTCTGCGTCTGAGCTCTGCCGTCAGTTTGGGGATAGTCCATCCCCTGAGGGATTGCACGCTGCCGCTTTCTGAAACCGGAGTAGGTGATAGAGGGGCCGTGAAGTCTTCACTGCCGGCCTGGGACATGGTTGCTCTGGTGAGGATCTCGAGCTTTATTTCCTGGTTGACTGTAACCTATTGGGGGTGAGATGAATTTCAAGTTTTTTTTTGATCCGCTGAGTCATACTTACCCGACTTATTCTCCCTTTCCCCCCCTTTTTTTTTTTTTTTTTTTTTACCTGGGGGAATATCGTCCAACCTGGTGCAGGGTGGACCTACTGAACTTTGACTGACCTGAGGAAGATGAAAGGTGACAATTCGTGAAGGGATTGCTAAGTAACTTGGAGCAATGATTTGTATGGTGCTTGCAATTTGTGACAATAAAATGGTTCGAAATGTTTGCCTTGATTTGACAGAGGTGCGGCCTGGTCGTGTCACGATTTGTTCGACCGTGGACCGGACTCTGGAGCATGTATTGAAATGAGGCAACTGAAATATTGGTGCTCCTGGGACGAATCGGTGCTTGTTTGATGCATCTGGATTCGAGTAGGAGTGCAGTATTAAATGAAATGAGAGAAATGATTGTTTTGACCGAGGCTCGAATTGGTTGTGCCGTGTTAGCGACTGGCAACTAACCGAGCTCTGGTGTAGGTATGAAATGTGATCGGAACCAGTGATGCATGCCGTGATGAAGCGGTGCGCCTCGGATGCAACTGGTTTCGAAACGGTGATGCGTTGTGGGAGTGAAATGATAGAAATTGCATGACAGAGATACGGGTCAATCCCTGGTGTCTGCGATTCAGCTATGATCCGGATTTCTGGAGCATGTATCAGAAATGTGGCCAATCCTGGGCACGCCGAGACGAATCGGTGCATTTTCATGCGACTGAATTCCTGTCGGAACGTGATACGTGGGAATGAAATGATAACCATGACAGAGATACAATTGATTGATAAACGTAACTCTGGAGCATGTATAGAAATGAGGCCAATCCTGGGGCACGCCGAGATGAATCGGTGCATTTTCATGCGACTAAATTCATGTCGGAACGTGATACATGGAAATGAAATGATAACCATGACAGAGATACAATTGATTGATAAACGTAACTCTGGAGCATGTATAGAAATGAGGCCAATCCTGGGGCACGCCGAGACGAATCGGTGCATTTTCCATGCGACTGGATTCATGTCGGAACGTGATACATGGAATGAAATGATAACCATGACAGAGATACAATTGACTGATAAACGTAACTCTGGAGCATGTATAGAAATGAGGCCAATCCTGGGGCACGCCGAGACGAATCGGTGCATTTTTCATGCGACTAAATTCATGTCGGAACGTGATACGTGGAATGAAATGATAACCATGACAGAGGTACAATTGACTGACAATAACATAACTCTGGAGCATGTATAGAAATGAGGCCGTAATAACTGGGGCACACCGGAACGAATCGGCGCACCTTTTTGGTGCGATTGGATTCAAATCGGAGCGCGGTAGGTGACTGAAATGAGAAATGATTTGAAATGTCAGAAATGAGTTTTAGAAATGTTTTCAGAAATGAGAAATGATTTGAAATGTCCGAAATGAGTTTCCTGAAATGTTTTCAGAAAAGAGAAATGATTTGAAATGTCCGAATGAGTTTTTGAAATGGGTTTGATAATTTGCAATTTGCGACTGGCTATGGCTGTTTAGTAATACCGACATGCTAGAAATGAAGCGGCGTCAGCGTCACTGTGCTATCGAATTGTGACATATCGAAAGTACGAGCGATATACATTGCAGTTTGTGCGATGCGGGTGAAACGAAATTTAGAACTCACGGTTTAGTGACATGATATGAAAACGAAAAGTCCGACGGGACCTTACCTGCGACAGCCAAGCCAGACGCGTGGTACAACTATAACGAAAACGCGGACTTCGAAAGTTTTGAGTTCGGAGTATCGAATACGGGAACTGCGAGGCAAGAACTTGCGGACGCTGGTATGTCGAATAGTCGGCTTAGTGACGTATATCGCGCACAGGAAACCGACAAGCACCACAGGTGAGCGGTGCTGCTTAAATACCCCCGGGCTCCTCCCATAAATTCAGGCCACCATACTGGCCTTCCTACATATATATATATATCAATAACTCTCGGTGGAGCTGCTGGTTTAAAGCGGGCCTGTCCTCTTATCTCTTTACCCCTCTCAAATTGTTCAATCCCCTTGCCACAGCTGTAGTGCAGTGTTGTAATGGTATGAGTATTGACTTTAACCCACAATATACACTTATGTTTATATTTACCTCTACCTGGGTGTCTGTAGCTCCACCTGCAGGAGAAATAACAACACTGCACACAAACTTCAGTAATAACCAAAAATTATTTCTTTCTTTGTGTAAATAATATATTTATGTAAAAGGTTATTACAAGGACTACACTGTCACACCAACGTAGTGCAATCGTATAGTAAATAGTTATGACAATTGGTAACACACACAAATATACCTAATTGTATATATCTATACCAGGGAGCTCCCCCTGCTCTAAACTGTAAAGTCACTATCCTTGGTAACTAAATGCAGGGCCCTGCAATAAAAGAGATAATCCAGACGTCTTCAGTCTTCGCTAGCTTTTGTAATTCTAATCCACAAAGGGTTCCTCCTGGGTGTTGCACAGTGTAATGTAATACACTAAGGCAATTATAATCCAGCAGATTGACTAAATGTTCTTATATGTAGAAGACAAACCTCTAGCATCCGTTCTTGAATACTGAAGTCTATTCAGATGTAAGGCTCTCCAACTTAACTTGTTCCGTGGGACTATCAGTCCTAGCAACACTCTAACAGTTCTAAGTGTGTGTGTATTTAAACAAACTTCTAGGTGTTAACCCTCTCACCACACGAGATGCGGGTGGATGGATGCCTCTGTTTCAACAGTTCTCAGTCCATACGGAACCACCGCCACGCCGTCACACTGCTCCATTCACTAACAACCAGGAGTCCTCAGTTATGTCCTCCACGGGTCTCTGGAACAATCACTTCTGCTGCTCCAGCACACTGTGATATGATGGCAGGATCCTCAATGCTGCTCTGCTCCCTCACAAGGTAGGCCACAATCCTGTGGGACACACACACCCACAGAGCTCTGCAGGCAGCCCACGCGTCCCAGGAACAAGAGACTTAAGATGGCCGCTCCCAGCCCTTTTATATCCTCTCACAATGCAATTCAGTTCTCCTCTTGTCCAGGAGCATTGTGGGTAGGTCATAGTTAAAGTTCAGAAGTAAACAATCAATCACTTCCATGTCACTTCTCTTAATCATAAAACATAAAAGCATTGTACCTTTTCAATTGTCCACAAGATGGCACTATAACATTTATGTCCTGTATAACACACAGATGGCTAAAAACAAAAGTTGTCAGTGCTACATACTCCCCCTGCTTTAAATCTTTGGTCCCCAAAGATATGCAAGACCTTGTTCCTGTTACACATCTTAGCCTCTAAACGAGTGCACAGGACCGACAGAGGAGCCTCCCACCAATTCTCAGGTGTTGGAAAGCTATTCTGTGTACCCACAACTGTCACCTTAGTATCAGATACAGGTGTGCCAAGGGGTGAAACAGGGCTCTCATTATCCAGATTAACTGAGGAGGAACTAGGCTCATCAACATTCCTTTTGCTGGTAACCTTTGTTGTCTCAGAACACTCGCCCAAAGTATCATAGGTTAATCTCTTAGGTGGGTGAATGTTCCTCTTTCCCCTTTGTTATTTTGGTGTGTCCTCTATTTCTGGATGGACACCATTCTCTTCTACTTCAGTGGGAGATAAACACTTCTCAACTCTTTCGGACAATGGTACAAACTCTGAAGCTTCTGGCCTAAGGGCCTCACTACCCTCTTTGGTTGTTGGTGATGAAACACTCTCTTCAGCTTCAGGTATATTAGATGACCACAACCAGCTAATGTCCATCTCTCTCTCCTCACTGTCTACAGTTGTCAAAGGCCCAGACTGGGACCTAGTTAGAGGCCTTTGTGCAACTTCTGATGTAGATGATAACTCCTCCTCGGGGATTATCCTGACTGCATCAGTAAGGGGCAAAAGGTGATTCTGATGCTAAGTCATGATTGGTCCAGCACTTCCTTCTGGCCTAATTTCAAATACTGGAAGTCCTGGGAGCTGTTTACAAACAATGTATGGCTGTGATCTCCAGCAATTCGCCAACTTGTGTTTGCCAGGAATACCCAAATTCCTTAATAGGACTCTGTCACTGGGTTGAAGATCCTGAACCCTTACCTTGAGGTCAAAGTTTCTTTTATTTCTATTCCCTCTGCTGTCTGACATAGTCCGAGCCTTCTCATAAGCAATCTTCAGACTCTTTCTCAGTCTATTTTTATATCCTCGGTGAGAAGTCTCCGAAGTGTGGCCCAGAGAAGTTCCGAAAGCCAGGTCCACCGGTAATCTAGCCTCTCGCCCAAACATCAACCGATAAGGTGAATATCCTGTAACGTCACTCTTGGTGCTGTTATATGCATGCACCAAAGCAGTGATGTGCTTACTCCAATTGGGCTTTTGCTCAGAGGTCAGTGTCCCTAACATATTAAGAAGGGTTCTATTAAACCTCTCCGGCTGAGGATCTCCTTGCGGGTGATAGGGTGTAGTTCTGGACTTTTGAATTCCCAATAGATCCAGCAATCTCCTGATGAGTGTACTCTCAAAGTCCCGTCCCTGATCTGAGTGGATCCTCTTTGGTAAGCCATAATGGATGAAAAACTTCTCCACTAGCGTCTTCGCCACTGTGACTGCCTTCTGATCTTTAGTGGAGAAAGCTTGAGCATATCTGGTAAAATGGTCTGTGACTACCAGAATATTTCCTTGCCCACTCAAGTCAGATTCTAGACACAGGAAATCAATGCAAACTAAATCCATGGGACCTTGGCTTGACAAATGACCCATCGGAGCTGCCCGTTGTGGTAGGGTCTTTCTCTGGATGCACCTATAGCAAGAGTGACAATAATACTCCACTTCTTTCCTCATATAAGGCCAGTAGAATCTACCTCGTATTAATTGAAGAGTTCTTTCTGAACCCAGATGTCAATGACAATCATATAGAGCGGTTAACACTGTCTCTCTATGCTTCTCTGGCAGAAGCAGTTGCCACTTCTCCTCCAGATCTTCAGAGGGTCCCCTTCGGTATACCACCCCTTGTAATAACTGCAACCGATCCCACTCTTTATGTAACAACAGAGCTTCTTTCTGGGCGCTTCTCAAAAGTAAATCAGGGTGTTTACCCTCCAGAGCTTCCAATACCAGACTGCAGAGTGGATCTTCTTGTTGATCTTTCCTAAGATCTTTCCTTGATAACTTGGGTAAACCCTCTGCAGCAATCTGGGAGGCATTACAATAATACCTGGGTACTCCTGCTGTAGTCACTCCAATCTCTTCAGCTCTGGCTCCACCTTTCTCCTGCTTTTCTACTCCTTCACAAAGGGCTCTTACCCCTTCGGGGGCAAGTTGAGTCAATCCTCTTGGGAGCTCAGGGGACTGTGGGGTCTTCTTGACAGCGCATCTGCATCTCCGTTGCCCGCTCCTGGTCGGTATTTCGGGCTGAAGGAGAATGTTGAGAGAGCAGCCAACCACCTATGGCCTGTGGCATCCAATTTTGCGGTGGTGAGTAAGTATGTGAGGGGGTTTTTATCTGTTTTAACTACAAATTCAGCTCCACACAGATAATCTCTCAACTTGTCTACTACAACCCACTTCAAGGCCAGAAACTCAAGTTTATGAGTAGGGTAGTTCTTCTCAGCAGGAGACAGGCTCCGGCTCACATAAGCAACAGGCCTTAAATGTCCATTATGATCCTGATAGAGCACTCCGCCCAGCCCATCTCGGCTGGCATCCACATGCAGTTCATAGGGCTTGGTAGGATCCGCATAAGCTAACACTGGAGCAGTTGTAAGACTCTTCTTCAATTGACTGAATGTCTCTTCACATTCCTGAGTCCACTGATCCAGGATAGATTCCTTTTTCTTCTGCGGCCCTTCTTTTTGCCTCCCAGGTTTCACCGAAACCACATCAGCCTCTTCCTGATTCTTCAGTAGTTCTGTGAGTGGGTGGGCTATCTTTGCGAACCCCTCCACAAACCTCCGGTAGTAGGAGCAGAATCCTAGGAATGACCTGAGCTCAGTCACATTCGTGTGCCTTGGCCAAGAGGTAACAGCTTCCAATTTCTCAGGGTCAGTTGCTATCCCTTCTTCAGACACAATGTGCCCCAGATAGTTCACTGAAGATTGATAGAACTGACATGTCTCCATTGAAAGTTTCAAACTCTCTTCATGTAATCTCTTTAGAACCTTTTCCAGTCGCTCTTCATGTTCTTCAACAGTTCGGCCAAATACAATGATATTGTCTAAGTATACTAATGCACACGGTCGGACTTTTCGTCTACCACAGCTTGACGGACGCCGACGGACTAAAGCTGGCTGACAATCCGATCGTGTGTGGGCTTCCCCGAACTTTCAGTGGACTTTCAGCGGACTTTTCCAGCCGCAAATCTGACGCACTTTAGATTTGAAACATGCTTCAAATCTTTACGTCGTAACTACGCCGGACCCAGAAATCCACTCGTCTGTGTGCTATTCCGAAGGACAAAAACCCACGCTAGGGCAGCTATTGGCTACTGGCTATCAACTTCCTTATTTTAGTCCGGTGTACGTCATCACGTACGAATCCGTTGGACTTTTGTGTGATCGTATGTAGGCAAGTCCATTCGTAAGAAAGTCTGCTGCAAGTCCGCCAAAAGTCCGCCAAAAGTCTGACAAAAGTCAGTCGAAAGTCTGTCGGACAGGCTGTCGGATTTTTGTAGCTGAAAAGTCTAACCGTGTGTACGCGGCATAAGACTTCAATCAAGTTTATGTCGCCTACTGTCTTCTCCATGAGCTGCTGGAAAGTTGCTGGGGCCCCAGACAGACCTTGTGGCATCCGGTTGAATTCATAGAACCCCAAGGGGGTGATGAAAGCAGTCTTCTCCTTATCCTCAGGACTCATGGGGTTCTGGTAATAGCCACTCTTCAAATCTAATACACTGAACCACTTCGCCCCTGACAGGCTCTGTAGGGCATCTTCTATACGGGGGGTAGTGTATTGATCAGGAATGGTCCGTTCAGAGTCCTGTAGTTGATACACAGCCGGAGTGACCCATTTTTCTTCCTCACCACCACTATCGGAGAGGCGTATGGACTCCTGGACTCCTTGATAATTCCAGTCCTTTTCAGCTCAGCCAGCTGTTCTCGGAGAACATAAACTTATTATATAAACTTATATTTATATTTACCTCTACCTGGGTGTCTGTAGCTCCACCTGCAGGAGAAATAACAACACTGCACACAAACTTCAGTAATAACCAAAAATAATTTCTTTCTTTGTGTAAATAATATATTTATGTAAAAGGTTATTACAAGGACTACACTATCACACCAACGTAGTGCAATAGTATAGTAAATAGTTATGACAATTGGTAACACACACAAATATACCTAATTGTATATATCTATACCAGGGAGCTCCCCCTGCTCTAAACTGTAAAGCCACTATTCTTGGTAACTAAATGCAGGGCCCTGCAATAAAAGAGATAGTCCAGACGTCCTCAGTCTTCGCTAGCTTTTGTAATTCTAATCCACAAAGGGTTCCTCATGGGTGTTGCACAGTGTAATGTAATACACTAAGGCAATTATAATCCAGCAGATTGACTAAATTTTCTTATATGAAGAAGACAAGCCTCTAGCATCCGTTCTTGAATACTGAAGTCTATTCAGATGTAAGGCTCTCCAACTTAACTTGTTCCGTGGGACTATCAGTCCCAGCAACACTCTGTAACAGTTCTAAGTGTGTGTGTATTTAAACAAACTTCTGGGTGTTAACTCTCTCACCACACAGGATCCGGGCGGATGGATGCCTCTGTTTCAACAGTTCTCAGTCCATACGGAACCACCGCCACGCCGTCACACTGCTCCGTTCACTAACGACCAGGAGTCCTCCGTTACCTCCTCCACGGGTCTCCGGAACGATCACTTCTGCTGCTCCAGCACACTGTGATAAGATGGCAGGATCCTTGCTGCTGCTCCGCTCCCTCACAAGGTAGGCCTCAACCCTATGGGACCCACAGAGCTCTGCAGGCAGCCCACGCGTCCCAGGAACAAGAGACTTAAGATGGGTGCTCCCAGCCCTTTTATATCCTCCCACAATGCAATTCAGTTCTCCTCTTGTCCAGGAGCATTGTGGGTAGGTCATAGTTAAAGTTCAGAAGTAAACAATCAATCACTTCCATGTCACTTCTCTTAATCATAAAACATAAAAGCATTGTACCTTTTCCTCTGTCCACAAGATGGCACTATAACAACTTATGTCCTGTATAACACACAGATGGCTAAAAACAAAAGTTGTCAGCGCCACATATATATATATATATATATATATATATATATATATATATATATATATATATATATATATATATATATATATATATATATATATATATATATATATATATATACACACACACACAGTTATGCTCATAAGTTTACATACATACCCTGGCAGAATTTATGATTTCTTTGCCATTTTTCAGAGAATATGAATGATAACACAAAAACTTTTCTTTTACTCATGGTTAGTGGTTGCCTCAAGCCATTTATTATTAATCAACTGTGTTTACTCTTTTTAAATCATACTCACAACAGAAACTACCCAAATAACCCTGATCAAAAGTTTACACACCCTGGTGATTTTGGCCTGATAACATGAACACAAGTTGACACAAAGGGGTTTAAATGGCTATTAAAGGTAACCATCCTTACCTGTGATCTGTTTGCTAGTAATTAGTGTGTGTATAAAAGGTCAATGAGTTTCTGGACTCCTGACAGACCCTTGCATCTTTCATCCAGTGCTTCACTGACATTTCGGGATTCTGAGTCATGGGGAAAGCAAAAGAATTGTCAAAGGATCTGTGGGAAAAGGTAGTTGAACTGTATAAAACAGGAAAGGGATATAAAAAGATATCCAAGAAATTGAGAATGCCAATCAGCAGTGTTCAAATTCTAATCAAGAAGTGGAAAATGAGGGGTTCTGTTGAAACCAAACACGCTCAGGTAAACTAAAATTTCAGCCACAACTGTCAGGAAAATTGTTCGAGATGCAAAAAAAATAATTTCAGGTGAAATACAGTACTCTCTGAAAAACATGTGGTGTGGCCGTTTCAAAAAGCAGAAAAGGGAGGCACTTGAAAAAAGATGGGCTGCATGATCAAGTCGCCAGAAGAAAGCCATTACTATGCAAATGCCACAAAGTATCCCGCTTACAATATGCCAAACAGCACAGAGACAAGCCTAAAACCTTCTGCACAAAGTCATTTGGAGTGATGCCACCAAAATTGTCAACAAGGCCTATGATGAAAGATACACCATTCCTACTGTGAAACACGGAGGTGGGTCCCTGATGTTTTGGGGATGTGTGAGCTACCAAGGCACAGGAAATTTAGTCAAAAATTATGGCAAGATGAGTGCAGTATTTTATCAAAAAATACTGGAGGAATATTTGCATTCATCAGCCAGGAACCTGCGCATGGGTCATACTTGGGCATTCCAACATGACAATTAGGGATGAGCTTCGAATTCGAGTCAAACTCATGTTCGACTCGAACATCGGCTGTTCACCAGTTTGCTGAACAGTGAACAATTTGGGGTGTTCGCGGCAAATTCGAAAGCCGCGGAACACCCTTAAAAAGTCTATGGGAGAAATCAAAAGTGCTAATTTTAAAGGCTTATATGCATGGTATTGTCATAAAAAGTGTTTGGGGATCTGGATTTATCAATGAACTTTTATGTGTATTGTCGGACCGACAATTCATTAATAGCCGTGAGTACTTTTAAATGACTTTTTTTCCTTTGAAAAGTCATTTTGCTGTCAGACTGTTCTAAACACGGGAAACATGCGCCCCTTTACAGGCATACTATAGACACCCCCAGGTACAAAATTTAAAGGAATATTACACTTTTATTGTTTCACTTTAAGCATTATTAAAATCACTGCTCCCGAAAAAACGGCCGTTTTAAAACTTTTTTGCATTGATCCATGTCCCCTGGGGCAGGACCCAGGTCCCCAAACACTTTTTACGATAAAAACTTGCATATAATCCTTTAAAATTAGCACTTTTGTTTATTCATGTTTGAGTCCCATAGACTTTAACGGTGTTCGCATGTTCAAAAAGATGTTTTGTTTGTTCGCATGTTCTGGTGCGAACCGAACAGGGGGGTGTTTGGCTCATCCCTAATGACAATGATCCAAAACACAAGGCCAAGTCGACATGTCATTGGCTACAGCAGAATAAAGTGAAGGTTCTGGAGTGTCCATCTCATTTTTCTGACTTTAATATCATTGAACCACTCTGGGGAGATCTCAAACGTGCAGTTCATGCAAGACAGCCCAAGAATTTACAGGAACTGGAGGCTTTTCGCCAAGAGAAATGGGCAGCTTTAGCATCTGAGAAGATAAAGAGCCTCATCCACGAATACCACAAAAGACTTCAAGCTGTCATTGATGTTAAAGGGGGAAATACACAGTATTAAGAACTGGGGTATGTAAACTTTTGATCAGGGTAATTTGGGTAGTTTCTGTTGTGATTATAATTTAACCCTTTCACTGCCAAGTCCATACGGACCTACAGAAGTGCCCGAAGGTGTCTAAGTCAGTACAGCATACGGACCTCATTTCCCCCTCTCCTATAAGCTCATGGTCACTTCAATGCGGTGTGGGTGGGGGTGAAGTTGGGGCTTAGGGGGCTTAGTAAACATGTGTTTACTAACCCCCCTTGTACAATGGATTTAGGCAGCAATCGCTTCTATATCCACTGACAGCTGATTATTGTAACCGCGAGCGTTACAATGTATCAGACTGTCATTTCATGAATGAATGGAATCTCTATTCCATTCTTTCATGTAAAGTGCTACAGAGAAAGAGATCTTCAGTCCCTTTCTCTATCTCAAAAATAAATATATGGGGGTCTGGGTCTGTTTAGACCTCTGATATCTCACAAAATGCCCCCCACCCTCCCAAAAAAAAATCTGTAAAAAAAAAGTAAAACTTTATTTTTTAAAAACACAAACATTGTAAGACTCCCCAGGTCCACCTGCACTCACCCCTCCATGGTGGTGCCCCCCCCCCCCCCGCACTCAGCCCTCCACTGTGACACCCCCCCACACTCACCCCACTTTCTCAAATTCTCCTCCTGGCCAACCCTATCCATCCTGATTGGCCAGGAAGAGAAGCCGGAAGACAATAGCGAATATCAATTCGCTATTGTCACAAGTGGGTGGGTTCGGGGTGCAATGCTCTACGCCCCGAGCCAAGCTTTTTCAAGCCAATTAGAGCCTAAGGCTCTAATCATGTGGCTTGAAAAAAAAAGCCTCTCCATAGAAAACAATGGGTGGTCCAATTGGGCCGCCTAGAAAACAGACAGGCAGACCCGATCGGTGTGCTTGTGTGAAAGGGGCCTAAGGCCTTGTTCACACAGGGCATACACAGCATACCCTTACAGGGACACACAGGTGTTCCATGCATCTCTATCAATAGTTTTTTATTCAGTTTTTTCAACATACAAAAGGTAAAGAACAGTTGTCAATCATCAAAATGTAGCATAGGCTGTTGTATAGATAATTATAATTATAATAGCTAACAGAATCGTGCATCTACATAACATTAGTGTGGTTATTGAAGAATGTGTAGAGGACGGAAGGTGCTGCCTCTCTCCACAAGTCACCCCTGTGGGAGCTTACTGTGACTCTGTGAAGGGACCTTCCCCACACGTCCTCTCCTCTGTTGTAACAATATGGGGGAAGTTCAACTAGACAATTACTGTTAGCATTTTTACATAAAGAGCGTATTGCTCGTAATTAATAAGTAAAATAAACAAACAAACAAGGATCAGCTCAGAGACAATAGAGAAAAGGAGGGGTTCAAACCTCAATTAGAGTATTTTTATTCAGTTCTACTCAGAGAATAGGGATGGTATATAGTTATACGCTTATTAGGAATTTAGCTATGTGTGGTTCATATTGTACCAAGTTATCCATTGTTGCCAATGTGGAAGAAAGGTCTCGTATTTTCCCTCAATGGTTGCGAGCATGCGTTCATAGGTACAGTGTATGGAAAGTGTGCGTATAGCTTCTTTTACTTCTGGGGGATTCGGTGATCTCCACAGTCTAAGTATCACTAACTTGGCTGCTAGAAATAAGTGGATGGTGAATTTCCTATGGAGTGGTGGTATGTCTTCAATTCCTACATTTAATAGAGCTAATGAAGGAGAGTATGGAATCTGTATGCCTGTCACTTGGTGTAGGATAGTAAAGATGTTGGACCAAAAGTTTGCCAGTCCTTTACAACACCAGAGAACATGAAAGATGGTGCCTGATTGTTCACATCCTCTCCAGCACAAAGGAGATGTGGAGGAGTCAAAGTTAGCTAACCGATATGGTGTTAGGTACCATCTCTGTGTAATCTTGTGAGAGAGTTCCCAGAGATTGGTGCATTTAGTGGCCGAATGGATATATTGTAAGGCTTTGTGCCATTGTTCCTTTGAGAAGGAATCGTTAAGATCTCTTTCCCATGCTAGCATGGAGTTTGTTTTGGTGAGTATGAATTTGTCATGGAGGAAATTGTAGAACAGTGAGATACCACCTCTACGAAAATGTTTGGCAGTAAGGTAAATTTTGATCTGCCAGAATAATTTGTATTGAAGGGTGCCGTAACTCTTCAGATAAGATGTAACTCGGAAGTGATTAAATTGTTCTGAGGCAGGTAAACCATATTCCAGTTGTATTTTAGCGAATGGTTTGATATTAATGCCCGAGTATAGATCCGATACCCATTTCAGTCCCCCGCTTTTACACCTATTTAGGTTAAATTCCGGGATTATCAAAGCTAGGATAGAGATGGGTATGGATAACGGAATAGTGGGGGATGACAGAGATTTGGAAGTCACCATAGTCTTCCATGAGTACAGAGTTGCCAGAATTGGTAGAGGAAGATCAGTGGTTTTAGTTTTAAGATGGGGGTAAGCTAGGACATATTCGTATAGGTTACCTCCTGGTATTGCGGCTTGTTCAATGTTCCCCCAGAGTGGGGTAGGTTGGTCAGGAAACCATCCTCTAAGTTGAGCTAATATGGCAGCTAAATGGTAGTCAGCCAAGACTGGTAGACCCACTCCGCCGCTTGTTTTGTCTTACGAAGTTTGGAGAAAGCGCTTCTGGGTTTCTTGCCTTCCCAAAGGTATTTGGAAAGAATGGTTTGTAAGGTTTGAAAGCGTCCAAAGCAAGGAGCAGAGAAGGCGTCCTGTGTTTCGTAGCCAAGTGGATTATATCTATTAGTCGTCTGGTGGCATCAGAGGTCTGTCTACCCTTAGTAAATCCAGATTGGTCCGAGTCCACTAGGGTGGGCAGCATGTCCACAAGTCTCAGTGCTATTAATTTAGCATAAATCTTTGGGTCGTTGTTTAATAAAGAAATGGGCCTAAAATTTTGGGGGACGTCCGGTGTCTTGCCCAGTTTAGGCAGAGTAACTATTAGAGCTTCTAACATCTCAGATGGAAAGGAAGAAGAGGCAGCAGCAGTCTCAAACACCCTAAGAAGGTGTGGGCCTAAAGTTTGTTTAAAATTTTTGTAGTATTCCCCTGTCAGCCCATCCGGTCCTGGGGATTTGTTATTGGGAAGATTATCTATAATCTTCATTATTTCCGACAGGGAGAAGGGGGTATTTAACTCCTGTAATTGTGAAACGGAGAGTTGTGGTAGGTCAATGTCTTTTAAAAAATTAACTATTAACTAAAAAATTAACTATAGCTGAATTAGAAGGTTGTGCAGTATTGCTATCTTGATTTAGGTTATAAAGGGACCCATAGTATTCACTAAAGGCATCTGCAATGTTTTGGGGATCAAATACTTTTTGGTTAGACTTAGGGTTGATGATATGAGGTATTTTGGTTTTAAAGCGCTGGCCTTGTAGTTTGCGAGCAAGTGCTTTACCAGCTTTGTTACTAGACGAATAGAAGGACATTTTCACCCTTCTTTCAGTTTGTTCAAAAGACTCCAGAAGTTCTAGCCTAAGGTCGTGTCTTAGGGAGGTGATTTTCACGCTGATGTGGTGCGTTGGATTTATTTTGTTTTGAGCCTCAAGGGTACTAATTTCAGATAGTAGGGTATTAAGCCGCTGCTGTCTCTGCTTTTTGAGCCTTGCGCCCAGTTGGATAAACATTCCTCTAATGTACGCCTTATGTGCGTTCCAGAGTACAAATGGATCTTTTGTAGAGGAGGAATTGATCTGAAAATAATCGGACAAGTGACCCTCTAGTATTTTTTTAGTTACCAGGTTTTGTATTACCTGGGGATTAGAACGCCACACATATGCCCTATTGTTGGGGTAGTTATCCCCTAGAGTCAGGAGGACGGAAGCATGGTCCGACCACGTTATATTATTGATTTTGATTTGAATTATTTTTTGAAGCAGCCACTTGTCCATCAGAAACAGATCAATCCTCGTATATGTGCAGTGTCTATGAGAGAAAAAACGAAAAGTCCCTTTCATTGGCATGTGTGCATCGCCATGCATCATACAGGTCCTGGGAACGTAAGAAATTAGCCAAAGAGGGTGACCTATTGGAGGATACCGATGTGGAATCTATGCGTGGATCTGGTGTAATGTTAAAGTCTCCACATAGTACTAGAGAACCTTGTTGGAGCTTCTTGAGCTTTTCCATCAACCTGTTCAGGAATCGAATTTGGTGGTTATTGGGAACATATACGTTCACTAGAATATATCGGGTGGCATTTATGTCACACACTATAATGAGATAGCAACCATCCGGATCAGATGTTACTGAGTAGAATTGGAAGGATATCGAGTCCTTGATTGCCACCATAACCCCTCTCTTTTTCGCTGGCATATTGGAGAAAAAATAATGTTGGAAGCATCTGTGAGAGCATCTGTGCGGAGCTGTGTGGTGGAAGTGTGTTTCTTGGACACATAAGATGTCACATTGGGAAGAGTCTGCTTCTTTCCAGAGAGATGCTCTTTTGGCCGGATGGTTCAGGCCATGAGCATTAATGGAGAGTATTTTAACTGGCATGTGTTAACTTGGGGGTTCGTTAAATGTCAGGTGTCGATTGTACTCACAATTGAGATGCTTATAGATGGGCCAAGGGAGGAGTAGTTTCTTATGTTCACGGGCGATGACGTTTTGTAGGTGTACCATGACCTGGGCGAATGGAAAGGAGAATCCTAGCATATTCTTCAAGTCCTGGAATGCCATGTGATTGGATGTCGGTACAGTGCAGGTCGATGAGGTTCAGTGGAAGGAATCCTGAAGATGTCTCTGATGCCGGTTGTTGATCCGAAAAAAACAGAAAAAACAAAGAGAGATGCAAAACATAGCAAACTGAAATAGAGAAAAGGAACAGTTGACAGGGTAAAAGTAGAATCCACTGGGGGATTCTTGAACCGTGTGTACTGTTCAGCAGAAGTGGGGGGAAATGGAAGAATTTCCATGTGATGAGTACCAATGCCAGGGGGTATTTAGCAATAGATCATATTTAGATGTGTAAGAGCATTCTTTTGAGGTGTACATTCTGCTTGTCATTTTTTCTTTCGGTTCACCACTTGCCACTCAGGCTGTACGTGTGGGGGACCATCCACTTGAATGGGGACTGGAGGTGAGTCCAATAAAATTTCCCATTGGCGGAGGGCTGTCAATCCTTCCTCAAGGGTTGAGACATTGGTATCAGTTCCGTTGTAAGTGATGGAGAGTGTGGCAGGGTATTTCCACTTGTGTAGGATGTGATGGTTGCGCAGGGCCTTAGTTATGGTGGCTAGGTTGCGGCGACGCTGAAGAGTGTGTCTGGAGAGGTCCGGGAGTAGTTGCACGGAGGCATATTGAGCTGGGCGTTGGTCAGTTTTGCGAAAAGCAGCCAATAAACTCTCTTTTGCTCTGTAGAAGTGCAATCTCAGCAAAACATCCCTGGGTATATCGTCAGCTAAGAAAGACGGTTTTGGAACTCTATGTACTCTATCCACTGTGAGTTCTAATGCAGACATCGTGGGTATTATGGTGGAAAATAGATCATGGACATATTGTGGCAGCTGTGACGCAGCTACTGTCTCAGGGATACCTCTAATTTTTAGGTTATTCCCTCTGGACCTGTCCTCGAGGTCTGCTATTTTATCTTTGATCCATGTGATTTCATCATTGTGGGCACTGTGGGCGTCCACCATCTTGTTGAAAGAGGTAGCGTATTCTCCCATAGCATTCTCTATCTGATTCACGCTCTCTCCCACTCTGTGGACCTCTGCCTGACATTTGCTCATTGTGTGCAGCATATCATTATGGAGTGATGATCTCAGGGACATTAGCATGTCTTTTAAAACTGTATCTGACACAGGCTGCCCAGTGGTAGGGAATCCAGCTATGGGATCTGGAGTTGCTGTAGTGTGAGACTGTGATAAGCCATGCCCACTCACCTCCATTTCCTGAGGCCGTGGGCCGTCTTGTGGAGAAGCCGTGCGTTTCCTAGACTTGGCAGGGCTTCTGGTCGTGGGTGTAGAGGCTGCGGATGATGATCCGCTGGAGGGATTCCCCTTGCTGTTCCCGCTGTGTGGAGAAGGATAGGCCGCGGCCGCGGCCTTCCCATTCTCACTCTCCGCTCGGGCGCCATTTTGTTGGAGCCACGCTGCATTAGGGAAGTAGCCCTGCAGCTTACGAAGCTGCGGCGGCGGCTCTTTTCTCCCCCTTGGCATCCCGATCGATTCTCCGGACTGTGCTGGGTCAGACTAGGGCGTGTAAACCGTGTCTGCGCTCCGATGACTACGGATTCCCCCGGCTGTATGGCGGAGCTCTCAGGCTTAGCGGCCATCTTCGGGCTCAGACGCCACGCCCCCCCGTGTTCCATGCATCTCTGTGCAGGCAGTCCCATTGATGTCTTTTGGGATGTAGCACCTGCATGAACAGAGCCGTTGTTCCCAATTTTACATCCATGTAGTTCCGCATGCATGTCCCTGAGCTCACACGGTCTGCGTTCAGGGTCATGTACCCACACCCACACGGATGTCAGATTGGGAACAGCAGCTATGCCTGTGCAGCCGTTGCATCCCAATTAACATAAATGGGACTGCCTGTACAGGGAGGCATGGAACACCTGTGCATTCCTGAGCGGGTAAACATGGCCCTCCGTGGGCATACACTTTAGTATGCCACATGTGAACGATGCTTTAGTAGCAATTTAGCAGTAATTTTGTAAGTTATGTTGTGTTTATGTGCACTATTAATGATTTTAGTGTATTTGTAGTGAAAATATTGTTTTGATAAACATTTGTGCAAATATCGTGCTGTCCTAAAAATCAGTAGCACCTTTGTCTCATGGTTTGGGGGGTCTTTTACAAATTCTGAAAGCTATAAGTGAAAAAGCAAAAACCTCCAAATTTTCGAAAACATTTGTGTACCTCCGATTTTCACTATTTCTCAGAAAGGCGCAATTTAAAATTTACAAATATTTTTTATTTATAGAGGAATTTTGTAAAATTAGTTGTGCTTTTATCTGCTAATAATGGTTTTAGTGTATTTTTTGCGAATATATTGGTTTGATAAACATTTGCGCAAATACCGCGGGGTCTAAAAAAAAAATAGCACCCTCTTTTTATTCTAGAGGTCATATGCTTTTAGAAAATATATTGTTTTGGGGGTTTTTCACAAATTCTGAAAGCTGTAAGGGAAAACTACAAACCTTCTGATATTTAGACAAATTTGGATATTTACATTTTTGTCTGTGTTCGATTTTCACCATTTTGCAAAAAGGCGCAATGTAAAAATTAAATTTTTTTGTTATTTATTAACTCCATACAGGTTAAGATTTTATATCTAGTAGGGATTTAGCAGGAATTTTGTAAAATTAGCTGTGTTTTTATCTGCTAATAATGGTTTTAGTGTATTTTTTGCGAATATATTGGTTTGATAAACATTTGCGCAAATACCGTGGGGTCTAAAAAATCATTAGCATCTTCTTTTTATTCTAGAGGTTATATGCTTTTAGAAAATATATGGTTTTGTGGGTCTTTCCTAAATTCTGAAAGCTGTAAGGGAAAACTACAAACCTTCCGATATTTAGACAAATTTGGATATTTACGCTTTTGTGTCTGTTCAATTTTCACCATTTTGCAAAAAGGCGCAATTTAAAAGTTACAAATATTTGTTATTTATTAACTCAATTAGGTTAAGCTTTTATATTTAGTAGGAATTTTGTAAAATTTACTGTGTTTTTATCTGCTAATAATAGTTTTAGTGTATTTTTTTGCAAATATATTGGTTTGGTAAACACAAATACCGCAGGGTCCAAAATATCAGTAGCCTTCTTTTTATTCTTCTGTTTATGTGCTTTCAGAAAATATATGTTTGGGGGGTCTTTGACAAACTCTGAAAGCTATAAGTGAAAAATAATAAAGCAAAGGAAAAATTGCAAAAACGGTCTGGCCACCTGAGTGTACAAAATGGAGCACAGGGCCTGGCAGCGAAAGGGTTAAAAAGAGTAAACACAGTGGATTGATAATAAATGGCAACAGCCAAACACTAACCATGAGTGAAAGGAAAAGTTTTTGTGTTATCATTCATATTCTCTGAAAAATGGCCAAGAAATCATAAATTCTGCCAGGGTATGTAAACTTATGAGCACAGCTGTGTGTGTGTATATACTCTGTGTGTGTGTGTATATATATATATATATATATATATATATAAAATGTATAATATATATAAACAAGACTGCCTCTAAATTCCATTATAAAGCCGCGTATCAGATTGTTGGCCAACAAAGCGTCAGACTTTTGTCTGAAGGGCGTGTGACGTGAACTTGCCTTGCATACAAACAATACACAATTGTCGGCCACCAAATACGAACATAGTGATGTACTAGACGTACTATGAGCTGATAAAGAGGAAGTTCAATTGTCCCATTTGGGCTCCTTCAGCTAATTTTGTGTTAGTAGAAGTTTGGTGAGTGTTGATTCGTGCTTTTCACTTCGTTCTTTTCAGTTTGTTTCTGAACGGCCGTTCGTCAACCAGCCATGTTGCGGAATTGGAGCAGAGAATGTGCTATTATTGGGCTTGGAGTTATTGCTTTGACCCAAGTACAGTCCAGGAACAGGAGGAGGAGGAGTTGCTTAATCGTGACCAATTATGTCATATGCCTTTGCTGCGCGAGCTTCAGGAGAATAATCCACATGATTTTCAGAATTGTCTCCAGATGATGGACCCCTGCTTTCGCCAACTTTTGGCATTGGTGACCCCCTATATTAAGAAGCAGGACACATGCATGAGGCTTGCAAAAGCTAATAGCCACCTTGTGTTAATTGGCGACGGGTAGAAGTCTCCAGGACCTCAAGTTTACCACTGGGATCTCCCCCAGGCTCTGGAACTCATTATTCCAGACACCTGCTCAGCCATTATTCAAGTACTGCAGAAGGACTATATTCGGGTAAGTTTTTACCTTTAAGATCACATTCTATGTATTAACGTTTGCTAATGTATTGTCTTAATTTGTTGATTACATAATTATCGATATTGTAATATGCTGTGAATGTCCTCTTTGTCCTCATGCATGCTGTAAGCTTTTCCTGATCCTTTGTTGGCCTACATGCATATTTTCCATAACTAACCTCCCCAGCATGCTATCCTGGGCACATACACACCTAGCCTAGTAACAGTGTTTTTTGTCAGCTAAATTTTGGGGCTTACCCTAAACAACCCCTAAAATGTGTACAAATCTTATTGTTGTCCTCAAATTCAGGCAAAGTGCAAGAGACAATTTTTTGGGGCACAAACTCATTTGAAACCCTCCCTCCCCCCCAAAAATGCAAAGTCAACAGATACAAATAGTCTATCTGCTGACTTTGCCAAACCCATACACACTATCCCTCTTTTGTGTTTAAATTCTGTCTAAATTCACCCAACCATGTAGTGCAAGGGCCTGCCTGATTACCTACAAATTGTAACGTAGACAGTTTTTGTCTCCTATTATATTGATAGGTATTTTCAGAATGTCAAAATGTGCTGCAATTTGGACAGTGTGGATTCATATTTTTAGATTATGACACTTCTTACCTGTCCACTGGGCTGCCAGTAGTATAATTAAGGAGGGGCTGACTAAAGCATCCCCAATTATTTGTGCAAACAGTTCTCATTGAAGTGGAGAGGGTTAACCCACAAAACACACAGTGTGTTAACATGTGCTAGCTCTCATCACAGGGTATCAATTAACATGTTTCGGGGGTGCAACCCCTTCCTCGCAATTCCTTCCAATGCAACATATCTGCACTCATTCGGCCAATTGTGCATCTTGTAAGATCATGACATAGTAAGAAGACAAAAAAGGATTAAGGGAAAGATGGTCAAGGCCCTACATAGTGAGTTATGGTCAAAATACTATTCAAATTCAGGAAATACTTACCTACCCATTCTATTGTTGCTTGCAACTTGCTTGCCCTTTAGACACCTACACTACTAGGAATGTACACACTGCAACTACTCAGTAATCTTGGCCCTGGTGCCTGGGTCTCCAAAACTCAGGTACCTAGCAAAAATTACAGCTCCTTCCACCTCTTCCTTCTCCATGCTAATGTTAAGGCACTACATACTTTGCTAATGTGTGGAGGTGGTGTTTTTTTTCGTTCAGCTAAACACTCGACATGTAGACACATTTGAAGCCAGATTCCAAGAATACTTACTTGCGCAAACAAGAGGCTCCCAAATACTTTCTTCCTCTTCGGGGTCACTTTGGCCCTCAGAGTGACTTGCGTCAGGGAATTTGCCGTCCACAATGGACAGGTCTGTGCTGGGTCCAGGAGTCAGATCCCACGCCTCCAAACCAACATCCTGGGTGAGATGACCACACTCACTTTCCTCTAAAAAGAAACAATACTTCATTTCTTCATTTCTTTTTTTCATTAAGCCACCCCTAGTCCCATCTGTTTCTAGCATCAATTTTGCTACATTAGTTGACCAACCTTGCACTTGGTCTGATGACAATGTTTGTTCCTGACTAGTGGACTCCACCATGCTGCACTGTGTTTTTTTTACAGTGAAAAATGCATAGAAAAGGGAAGGTGATGTCGTTTTACAGAGGGCAAACACTGGACAAGTGCCAACATTGAAAAAGTCCTGCAGTTGCCCCCCACCCCTTTTGTTTCCTATGGGATAGGGGATATATGATGATCATTCTAGCAGACATAATTCTCTGTGACTGTGATCCCCGGGGCCTCTCCTCTAGCCATGTCTACACTGGCAAGGCTGCATTAATAGGCACTGATGAGCCAGGCAGCAACCAGAAAGTGTTCTTTACTCCTTAAGTTCTGCCCTAAGCCCATGGCCTTTGGCCCACCTAGAATAAGGCCTGTCGGTGGCTAAATGAGTGTGTTTGAAGTTGTCACTTACGTTTTTGGTGGGAAGATGGCCTTATTGCCCCCCTTGTTGGGGCCCGAGCGAGGATAGCCTTCCTTCGCCCCTTCTGGTGCCTTGGCTGTTGCCTCATTTTTTGATGCCTCCCTGTTGAAAGAAGAGAAAAAAATTAGGTACAAAAATAAAAAAAATGTCCAAAAACAGAACCAAATAAGAATGTTTGTATCTACTTTATATTTTACTTCATCTTTAACCACCTCCGGACCGCCCACTGTATATTGACGTCCTTTTTTTTAAAGATGGATATCTCGGTAACGGCAGCAGCTGCTGCCACAACCGAGGTATCCATCTTTAGGGCAGCCGGTTCTGTACATGATAATAGTGGTCTCTGCGGCGGGTTCACCGCAAGATCACCGTTATCAGGGGCGGGAGAGGTGCCACCCCCCCTCCCGCCACTCTCCCGCACCCTCCGCCGCTTACCGGAGCCGTCGGTAGCGGCGGAGGCGATCGGGTCCTGTCACTTCCTCGGTATGGAGATGAGTGAGGCCAAGATGGCCCCCACCCGTCTCCATACCATGTGACGGCCGGAGCGACGTCATTACGACGGCTCCGCCCACTTCTTTTAAAGGCACAATTTTTTTTGTGTCATTTTTTTAAACAACTTTTTTTTTTTTTTTTTGCATTTTAGTCTAAATATGAGATCTGAGGACTTTTTGACCTCAGATCTCATATTTGAGAGGACCTGTCATGCTTTTTTCTATTACAAGGGATGTTTACATTCCTTGTAATAGGAATAAAAGTGATCCAATTTTTTTTTTTTTAAAAAACAGTGAAAAAATAAATAAAATAAAGTAAAATAAATAATAAAAAAAAAAAAAAAATTTTTAAAGCGCCCTGTCCCAACGAGCTCGCGCGCAGAAGCGAACGCATATGTGAGTAGCGCCCGCATATGAAAACGGTGGTCAAACCACACATGTGAGGTATCGCCGCGACCGGTAGAGTGAGAGCAATAGTTCTAGCCCTAGACCTCCTCTGTAACGCAAAACATGCAATCTGTAGAATTTTTTAAACGTCGCCTATGGAGATTTTTAAGGGTAAAAGTTTGACGCCATTCCACGAGCGGGCGCAATTTTAAAGCGTGACATGTTGGGTATCAATTTACTTGGCGTAACATTATATTTCACAATATAAAAAAAAATTGGGCTAACTTTACTGTTGTCTTATTTTTTTTTTTCAAAAAGTGAATTTTTTACAAAAAAAGTGCACTTAGAAGACCGCTGCGCAAATACGGTGCAAAAAAAAGTATTGCAATGACCGCTATTTTATTCTCTAGGGTGTTAGAAAAAAAACAATATATAATGTTTGGGGGTTCTAAGTAATTTTTTTTAACCTGTTTTAAACTTGTAAACACCTAAAATCCAAAACGAGGCTGGTCCTTAAGTGGTTAAAATAACAATTCAGACAAAGATTATAGAAACCATTATATATAGCTACTTGGAGAAAGCACATATACAGACAGCTAATTTACACATATCCATATTGGTTAGATACAAATATTGCTTACTTTTTTTGATGATCTTATGTATGGACTCCATCTGGTCTTGCTCACCGTGTTTGAGATCAGACCATCGTTTTCTGAGTTGGTCCTTTGTTCGTTGCACCAAAAAATCGCCCCACAAAATGGCCTTCTCCAAAATTCTATCCTTTTGGGTGTTGGGCCTTTCGTAATTGCGCAGTCTTGTGTTCTGTCTTGCAGGCATCATATCATTTACCATGACGGATGAATTTACTGCGCCTGATTTTTTGCCCCAATTCATTGACCTTTACTGGTAGCTGCCCTGTCTCTGAAAGGTCAAGAGTTGAGACTACTTGAATAAAATCTTGAGGAAGGCAGTGTTGGAGAAACTGCTTGAGTTGGTGAAGCCAGTGAAGCCCAGGGCAGACATCAACTATGTCAAGGCAAAAATATCAAACCTGAGGAGTACTTTTAAAAAGGGAGCTCAACAAGGTGATGGACTCGCAGAGATCAAAAATAAAAATTCAGACAAAGATTATAGAAACCATTATATATAATTCTCTCGAGCTACTTGGAGAAACCATATTGGTTAGATACATTTTCCGTGCTGACTGCCAATAAATTAAGGCAGATGGACGGTGAGCAAAGGAGCAGGTGTGAGGAACTCATCCTGCAGCTCCTCAACAAGGGGCTGAGGGGCCAAATTAAAGAAAACACACACCTGTGTGATTTTGTGGCCCCATATCCAGCACTTCCACAGCCACCCCCCCACCACAGCCACCCCACCCACTACAGTAGCATGGCGGACAGTGACAATACCAGCCACAAGACCCCCAACAAGGCTGCTGGATTGGGGATTTTCAGCCCCTAATCAATTACTAATTTCCTTTTTGTTTTTGTTTTGGAATATTGATTTTATTTGTTATATTTTCTATATTTTTGTATGCATAGAATGCACTTTTTGGTTAAGTTCTTTATATTTGGATGGCAGATAGCATCTCTAATTACTTTACATTTTTGCTTTTTTTATTGCACAATAAAAAAAAAATTGTGTAGAATAATACTTGGTTTTACTTCAAATGACAGTTTGGGAGTAGGCAGTTACATTTAAAAAAATGCAATGTAAAATTAACAAGGGACACCAACATAGTTGTATCTTTGATCTTAAAAACTATGGGATAATAGTGTTGTGGTAACTTGCACAAAAAAAAAGCATAATAATATTATTCTTGATACCACTAGAAAAAAAAGCCTTTGAAAATACATTTGGCAGAACTCCATAAGTATCAACAGCAAAGCAGCTTCATTATTATCCCATTAAAGAAAAAGAGAATGTGTGCTGCATTTCAAGAGTTCATAATTTGCCACGTCACGAATGTTAATTCTCCATTACGAACGCTAGTTTACAAGACCAGCCGCTTCCAGCTCGTCCTTGCTTCCGAGCATGCGTGTTTGTACTTTGAACTTTTGTGTGACGGACTTGTGTACAGACGAGATGAAAATCTGACAACAGACCGTTGTCCGCCGACAATTTACTAGCCTGCCATCCAACATTTGTTGGCGGAAAGTTGGACAACTTTGATGATCTGATGGAGCGTTGGATTTTAGGCAGTCTGTCATCACACAATTCCCTGCTGAAAACCTGATCGTGTGTACAAGGCTTTAGGCTCCATTCACACAATGCATTTTTTCATGCTTTTTGCTTTTTGCAGAAACGTAGGACTTTTTTTTCTTGTTCAATATTTTTATTGAAGTTTACATAAGAAAAGACATATGATAACAAGAAAAGAAAGAGAAAATTACAAACATGGGAGATTCATAATAAATAAAATAATCAGATATTCATATATGTAGTCACTTTTGAGCATAGAAATAAGAATAGGATATACAGCAATTATTGTACAAGAAAAAAAAATATTGGTATAACTTAGGAAGGAAAACAGAAATAATTAACAAAATAAAATATAAAATATAAAATATCCCCGAATTATATATTCATTCTTTCAGAGATATTAAATAAATAAATAAAAATAAAATATAGCTCTTCACCACCCGTCCACCCCTAATGGGTTCAAACTGTGGACGAGTAGGGGCATTCTTAAAAAAAAAATTAAATGAAGTTTATCTCAAACCAAAAGAAAAGTGTGTTTTTTATAAGGTATGCCGGGGTCTTAAAGTAAACCCTATGATATTCAATTGCCTTACTTAAACGTCATAGAGAAGCTATAATAAATGAGAATTCAGTAGGGTAGCTGTAACTGATGCTCTAAGTTGTATACATGAGTAAAAGGAATAAATCGTAATCCCATGTTCATATATCATATATGAAAAATAAATAGAGAGAAGAAAAGGAAGAGAAGAAGAAAAATGAAAAAGAAAAGAAGAGAGAGGAAGAGGGAGAAAGAAAAGGTTCTTGTGGTGGTGGTCAGACCCCAGCCCCGGGGGTACCTATAATAAAAAATATTAACAGGAAGATGTAATAAACATCAATAATTATCAGTAAGGCATCAACAGAGTTAGATCGAAGTCTGTAGATAGATGATGTTTAACCCAAGGTTGCCAAATCTTGTGATATTTTTTGATATTATTATCTTCAATAGATGACATTTTGTGAAAGATAAGAGCCTTATTCATTCGGTGATTAGCTTCAGCCACAACTAGCGTTTGAGTTTTCCATGCTTTAGCTATAGTTTGTTTGGCAGCAGTTGTGAGATGTATTAGTAATTGAAATTGAGCCCGAGTAAGACCCAGAGGTTTAAGATTTAGAAGTGCCAGGGCTGGGTCAGGAGATATCATGGTTTCCAGAGCTTTAGAGGCCATATCAAAAAAAAATTTCCAGAAGATTTGAACAATCGGGCATTGCCACCAAATGTGAAAGTGGGTACCAGGTGAAGTGCAACCTTGAAAGCAATACTCTGAATAAGAGGGAACAAAGTTAGCTATTCTAGCTGGTACCAAATACCAACGTGCCAGGACTTTAAAATTAGTTTCCAGTGCGAAACAATTAGGAGAGGAGTTTTTAGTGGCTAACCAGATACTACGCCATTCATCTGTACTAAATGTTCTGTTCATGTCTATTGACCATTTAGTAGTGTAAGAAGGTAGAGTGTCAGTAGATAACGAGTTGAGTTGTTTATATAAAAGTGAAATCAGTCCTCTAGTATGAGGGTCACTTTTACAGATTCTTTCGAATTGCGACAATTGATTGAGTATTGATCCTGTCTTGATCAAGGGTATATAAAAATTTTTGATTTGTAAATAGCGGAACAACTCAGTGTTAGGGAGCTTATAAATATCACAAAGAGTGGGGAAAGTATGAATAGAATTAGTGGAAACTAAATCATGAAAACGAACCAAATTTTTAGAAGACCAGGCCGTAAATGACATTGGAAATCTCCATGCAGGATAAAAAGCAGGGTTCCTAATGAAAGAAAGGAGGGGGTTGTGAGTGGATTGAAGTTTAAGAGAGCTTCTGAATTTATCCCATATGTTTAGGGAATGCTTAGTTATGGGGTTAGATAAATGAGTTCTATCTTTGGGAGATAACCATAAAATATTGGCTACAGATATAGGGTCAATTTCGATAGCTTCGATAGCAACCCATAGTGGAGATTCCATGTTCGCATGATATTTAGGCAGTTGCGATAATTGTGCTGCATAGTAGTAAGAAGAAAAGTTAGGTAGTCCTAATCCACCACTAAGCTTGTCAAGAAAGAGTGTTGATTTAGGGATACGTGGTTTGGTATTACCCCATATAAAAGACATGACTCTGCATTGCAAAAGTCTTAAGAAATAAGATGGTATTTGGATAGGAAGTACCCTAAATAAATACAAAAATTTTGGTAATATGGACATTTTTATAGCATTGATCCTCCCGACCCAAGATAAAGGGAGGGAGGACCATTGCTTCATTAAACCAGTGACTTGTTTCAATAGTGTTAGATAGTTTGTTGTAAACAAATTTGATAATGAGGCTGTGAGTTGGACTCCTAAGTATGGGATAAATTGTGTTACCCAATTAAATGGTACTGATGTTTGGGCTTGTTGTAGTTCAGCTTGTGGTAAGGAGACATTGAGCGCATTAGATTTATTAGGATTAACTTGAAGTCCTGAAACATGGGCAAATTTATCTAGAATGTCAAGAAGATTAGGAGCGGAGATATGAGGATGAGTTAAAAATATAAGTATATCGTCTGCGAAAAGACAAATTTTATGTTGATGTCCACCTAATTCCACTCCTTTAATATTGGGGTTATTCCTAATTAAATGAGCCAAGGGTTCTATAAGTAGGGCAAAAAGTAGAGGGGATAAAGGGCAACCTTGTCTTGTACCTCTTCTAATATCTATCATGGCAGATTTGTAGCCCATATATTTAATGTATGCTCTAGGATTACCATATAAAGAGGAGATCCAAGACAAAAAATTGTTTCCAAAGCCCCATTTTTGGAGGATAAAATGCATATATGGCCATGTAACCGAATCAAATGCCTTCCTAATGTCCAAAGATAGAAGGCAGGTCGGAATATGTCTTATTTTAGCTGCATGTGTCAATAAGAGCGCTCTTCTAATATTGTCTCCTGCTTGACGTGTGGGCATAAAGCCCGTTTGGTCGCGGTGAATAAGTTTGCCAATGACGGAAATTAGTCTATTTGCTAGGATTTTGGCTAATAATTTAATGTCCAGATTTAATAAAGATATAGGTCGATAGTTAGTCCAAGATGTGGTATCTGATTTAGGTTTAGGAAGCATAGAGATAATGGAGAATAAGGATTCATTACTAAATGAATGTCCAGCTAGTATAGAGTTAAAGGCTCTAGTCAATATAGGTGTTAAAGTAGACGTAAATTGTTTAAAATATGAAGCTGAAAACCCATCGGGGCCTGGTTTTTTATGAGGCTTTAGTGCTTTAATAGCGACTTGGACTTCTAATGGAGTAATGGGATCCTCAAGAAAATTAAGTTGTTCATGTTCTAGAGTTGGTAATTTAATATCAGTGAACAGGGTATCTGCTTTATTCTTATCGAAATTCTGAGCAGGGGAATAGAGTTTAGCTAAATTTGAGTGAAAAATCTCTAATATTTTCACAGGGTTGCTAGTATATGCATCTCGTGATGTTTTAAGTCTAATAGATGTGTGTGGATGATGGATTCTCTTTAGGCTATGTGCCATAGGTGTGTCTGGCTTGTTGGCTTTAAGATATTGAATGTGTTGTCGTTTACGTAGAAGTTTGTCTGCGGAGTCAGTCAAAAAAAGGTCAAGATCAAGTTGAACACCGGTTTGAACACCGTTTTCATATGTGGGCGGGACTTACGTATGCGTTCGCTTCTGCGTGCGAGCTCACGGGGACAGGGGCGCTTTACATTTTTTACTTAAAAATGTTTATTTTGACACTTTAAAAAATTTTTTTTTTTTTTTGATCACTTTTATTCCTATTACAAGGAATGTAAACATCCCTTGTAATAGGAATATGACATGACAGGTCCTCTTTACAGTGAGATATGGGGTCAATAAGACCCCACATCTCACCTCTAGGCTGGGAAGCCTAAAATAAAAATAAAATAAAACAATCGCCGCTTCACAGCCGAAGCGGCGCAGTTTTTTTGAATGCAGAGGCCGGGCATGACGTCATAACATCGCCTCCGAACGATCATAGAGACTCCGGCGACCATCTGGTCCGCCGGACATCTCTATGGTGAACATCCTGCGCCGGCGGATCCGCTATCCGACTCACCGATCACTGAGGTGAGTCGGTAGAAGCACCAGAGGGCAGCGGGAGGGGGGGGATGTCCCGTCCCGCCGCCCGTAAGAACGATCAAGCGGGGGAACAGCCGCTATGATCGTTCTTATGGTGTACGGAATCGCCGGCTGAAAATGCCGGTATCTGAATGATGTCTGTAGCCTCAGGCATCATTCAGATATAAGCCCCGAAAGTCGAGGCCATCATATGACGGCCTCCGGATGGCAAGAGGTTAATACACCAAGTCGCATCATGTGACCGAGGAATCGTGGAGGCCAGAGTAGTAAAAACTTCAGAATGGTCAGTCCACGTGTAAGGAATGATAATAGAGGAAATAATCTCAGGTAACATGCTTGATGGAGTAAGTATGTGGTCTATACGTGAAAAAGACTTAAAATGTGTAAAATTTTTGCTAGTCTGGTTAATTTCCCGCCATGTATCTACCAGACCATGTGTAGTAAGCAGCTGTTGAAAAGTTTGTTAATGCATATTAGAAATAGGGTTTGGTGGGGACTTATCTAGAAAAGGAAAAACGGTAGTATTAGAATCTCCACATAACACAACGGTGGCAATCTTATGGGCTTCCACCACCTGAAAAAGGTGTGATAGAAAGGCTTCTGGGTGTCTATTTGGAGCATAGCTATAGCTATAAATGTAGTAATAAAATAATAGTTATTTCAGGATCATTCCATATAAGAAACCATCTGGCCGAGTTTGTGTTAAATATATGAGAAATAAAAAATTGATGAACATAACAAGGTCATAAAACAAAACAAAAAACAATATAGCCTAGGTGTAGTAAAACAAATAAAAAAAAACAAAGGCTAATTAAACCGGAACCAATGGTGAATAAACCATAAAATATTATTATTGTAAGTAGTGCGGTAATCTACCTACGAGTACTAGAAGATATTCCGGAAAGAAAAAATAATAAATAAATAAATGAGTAATAATAATAATAATAAATAATAAAAAAAAAGAAATAAATATATATATATATATATATATATATATATATATATATATATATATATATATATATATATATACACACATACATATACATGCATATATATATATATATATATATATATATATATATATATATATATATATATATATATATATATATATATATATATATATATATATATATATATATATATATATATATATATATATATTACATATATATATATATATATATATATATATATATATATATATATATATATATATATATATTACACATACATATACATGCATATATATACACATACACATACACACACATACACACATATACACACACATATACAAACATACACATACACACACATACATACATATATATTCATATACATACACACATACACACACATATACACATATATACATAATACATACACCTACATATGCATACTCATATAGAAATACACACATATACATACACACCTACATATATACACCCATATACACATACACATATACACCTATACACATACATGCAAATACATATCTAAATAAATGCTCCTGAGGAGTAATGAAAAATGAGTGTGTCTCAAAGAGGGAAAGAAAAAGAAAAAAGAAAAAAAAAGTTTTTTTCCCTTCTTTTTCCCCTGCCCCTCACTCTTCTTTCCCTTACAAATAAAAAATAAATATATATATATATATATATATATATATATATATATATATATATAATTAATAAATATATATTGCAGGGTATGTAATGACTTTAAAAAGAGGGAGTGAGAAGAAAAAAAAGAAAAAAAACCCATAACCTAGCATAATTTGCTAGGTGACATCTTAATGAAACAAACCGATCAGAAGTTTAGATTCAGTCCATAGAGTCTTCGTTGGGTGGTGGTAGATTTTCAAAATGTCCCCGTTTATGTTGATTTTGCGATGTAGAAGTTGAAGGTCTTGAGCTTGAGGTATTTTGGAGTGGAGGAGAACTGGAAGTGGAGCGTCTGCGAGAAAGATCTTTAGTTACACCTGTATCTAAAAGTCCCATGTCGATCAGAGTCGATTGTAATTCTTCTGAGGAGCGACAGACATATTTGGTTGTAAGGTGTGTAAATCGGAGTGAAAATGGAAACCCCCAATGGTATATAATTTGGTGTTGTTGAAGAACTTGCAATAGTGGCTTAAGTGCACGTCGCTTGGCTACTGTAAGTGGGGAGAGGTCTGTGTAAAGCTGATATTCATTACCTTGAAAGACAAGTGCTTTTTTCCCTCTGGCTGTGGCGAGTAGCTGCTCTTTTGTTCTATAATAATGAAATCTAACTATTATGTCCCTAGGGGGACCGTTAGATTTGCGTGGGACCAAGGTTCTATGTACTCTGTCCATTTCTAGTCTTTCGACCGGGATGTCAGGCTGTAATTCCTGAAAAAGTGCAAGCATTGTGGTCTGTAAATCTAGAATGTTCTCAGGAATTCCTCTAATTCTTATGTTCGCACGACGGTCTCTATTTTCTTGCTCTTCTAAACGAGATAGCAGGATAAGTTTTTCCTCCTTGAGGTATTCAATCTCGTCAATGTGTTGCTGTGTGTGATTTTCTATTTCATCAACCCGCACCTCTTGTTCATTTGTTCTCTGTCCCAATTCCCTTATCTCCCTGGTAAGCTTATCTGTTATATGGTCAGATGTTTGCTTCAATGCTTTCTTTAGCATTATTTCGAATTGTTTAAACATGCCAGATTCAGGTACAGATAATAAATTTCCAGCTTCAGAATCTGATTCACCATCAGAGTTCTGTGTATTCAGGCTGTGTGGCAGGGGAGTAGAAGCGCGTTGTGTAGTGCGCTGTGAGGGAGGCTGTGAGGCAGGCTGTGAGGTACCTGGCGACGCCATTTTAGATGCCGACCTGGACGGCATCTCTTTAGGATTACCGGCTTTGTACTTCAATTTAGGGCCTCTCAGGACCATGGTTTCGTACCGGAAAGCTCCAGGAGGTAAGCGGCAGAA
The DNA here is from genome assembly GCA_037952835.1 of Lithobates septentrionalis. NCBI lineage: Eukaryota > Metazoa > Chordata > Amphibia > Anura > Ranidae > Lithobates > Lithobates septentrionalis. Next base: position 4,525,787 of record JBBDGP010001113.1, read on the forward strand.
GCTGAAGTCATTGGCGGCGATGAAGAGATTATTTATTCCCCGGTGCGTCTATCCCAGGAGCGGAGCTCTAAGAAAGCGCGACTGCTCTCTCAGGCATCCGCGCATGCGCCTCACGTAGGACTTTTTTTTAACATGTGTTCCTATGGAACATGTTCACATCAATGCATTTTTTTGCCTCTGCATTTTTGGAAAGGGTCAGGGACTTTTTTAAACCACTACAATGGAGAAGCTGCAGAAAAGCATTTAGAAAAGCATGTTTTTACCGTGTTTTTACTGCAATTTTGCTGCAATTTGTGTTTTGCTTTTTTTTTTTTTTAAAAAGGAACATGTTTATTCGACAAAAACAAAAGGAAAGCATACATACATGTTTTACATTGAAACTTATTCACATACCAAACACTTATCCAGGTGATGTGTTTTGCTTTTTTAAATCTGCCTAACAATAAACCCCCCCCCCCCCCAAAAAAACCCATAAGAAATGCAAAACGCGAATTGCAACATAAAACGCGGAAAGCACAGCAAAAAGCACTGCAGAAATGCTCAAAATCAACATGCATAGATGTAAATGATGCATGTTGCTTTTGAGGCTGGATTCCCACCTATGCATTTTTAGTGCTTTTTGCATTTTGCAGATTTGCACTACAGAACATATTCCATAGGAAATCATGCTAAATGGACTGTAGTGCAAATCTGCAAAATGCAAAAAGCACTAAAAATGCATAGGTGGGAATCCAGCCTGAGAGTTTCTGCAGTGCTTTTTACTGTGCTTTCTGTGTTTTTGTAACCGTGATTTTACCACGATTTGCATTTTGCAATATGTGTCCTTTTTTTGAGCCCCCCCCCCACCCCAAAGCACCCACCACTCATGTTGATAGGGATAAGGGCCTCTTCCCGACAACTCTGGCTGGTTGTTGTCGGGGTCTGTGGGCAGGGGGCTTATGGGAAATCTGGAAGCCCCCTTTAACAAGGGGGCCCCCAGACCCCCCCATGTGAATGGGTATTGTGTACATCGTACCCTTACCCATACACCAAAAAAGCAGTGCAATGTAAAACAAAAAACAAGAGCTGGTTTTTGACAAGTCCTTTATTAAAAAAAAGCTCTGTCTTCTCCCCAAGCCGTCTTCTCCCGCTGCCATCTCTCCCAGTGCCGTCTTCTCCCCGAACTGTCTTCTCCCACCATCATCTCTCCCGCTGCCATTTTCGCTCGGATCTCTCTTCTCCCACACCGCCGTCTTTGTCCTCGCTGCCATTTTTTTCGTGAATTTTTTTTAGCCGCCAATTTTTTTTTTACATTCAACTGTCAGCGGGGAAGCCCGCTGACAGCTGATGACTCATCCATTGCTAAGGACGCGACGGCTGGCTTTCCGACCCATTCCTTAGCAACCAGCTATATACAATAAATGTAAAAAAAAAGACACAAATCGCGGCAAAAGCACTGTAAAATTGCGGTAAAAACACAGTACTTGCGTTTTGGATGCGGGTCCATTGAAGTCTATTACATGGAAAACACTGCATTTTGTGGGAAAAAAGTCCCCAACCCTTTCCAAAAACACAGAGGCACAAAAATGCATTGATCTGAACATGTTCCATAGGAACCCATATTAAAAAAATTATCTGCATTTCTGCAAAATGCAAAAATCATGAAAAAACGCATTAGTGTGAATCAAGCCTGAGGCCTGATTCTCACCTATCCTTTTTTAGTGCTTTTTGCAGACTTGCACTACAGTCCATTTAACATGATTTCCTATGGAACATGTTCTGTAGTGCAAATTGAGTGTTTCTGCAGTGCTTTTTGCGGTGCTTGACACGTTTTTGGACACGCGTTTTTACCGCGATTTTACCGTGATTTTGCCGGCGATTTGAGTTTTGCAGGTTTTTTTTACACTGTATATAGCTGGTTGCTAAGGACAGGGCTGGGAAGCCAGTCACCGAGTCCTTAATAACCGATGAGTCATCAGTTGTCAGCGGGCTTCCCGCTGAATGTAAAAATAAATGCCGGCTAAAAAAAAATAGTGAGAAAAAACAGCGTGGGATCCCCCCCAGGTCCATACCAGGCCCTTGGGTCTAGTATAGATTCAGAGGGGACCCCCACACACCATTTTTTTTTTTTAAATGGCTTCAGGGTCCCCCCAAAATCCATACCAGACACTTATCCGAGCATGAAAGGAAAGGGAGGGGACGAGTGAGTGCCCCCCCCTCCTGAACCATACCAGGCTGCATGCCCTCAACATGGGGAATGGGTGCTTTGAGGCAGGGGGGGCCTGCCCCCCACCCCAAAGCACCTTGCCCCCATGTTGATGGGGACAAGGGCCTCTTGCCGGCAACCCTTGCCCGGTGGTTGTCGGGGTCTGCGGGTGGGGGGCTTATCGGAATCTGGAAGACCCCTTTAACAAGGGGGCCCCCAGATCCCGCACCCCCCCATGTGAATGAGTATGGTGCACATTGTACCCCTACCTATTCACCAAAACAAAGTAGTGTAGTGTTAAAAAATACAGTAGACAGTTTTTGACAAGTGTTTTATTAAAAATCTTCTTCTTCTCCGCTTCTTTCTCTGGTCTTCCTCCATCTTCTCCCGCATCTTCATCCTCCGGTCTTCTCCTTCTCCCCCTGCTTCTTCTTCCGCTCCTCTTTTGTCTTCTTTGTCCGGTGTCCTTCTTCTGCCGCCGCTCCTGCCGATTATCCTTCTCCGATGCTGCGTCCCGCTGATCTGTCGGCACCGATGTCCTGCATTTCTTAAATAACGATGGGGGCGTGGCAATCGGATTACGTCATCCAGAGGCCATGCCCCCTTGTGACGTCACCGCCCGGGGCATCAAAAACTGTCTACTGTATTTTTTAACACTACACTACTTTTTTTGGTGAATGGGTAGGGGTACAAAGATTCCGATAAGCCCCCCACCCGCAGACCCCACCGGGCAAGGGTTGTCGGGAAGAGGCCCTTGTCCCCATCAATATGGGGGCAAGGTGCTTTGGGGTGGGGGGCGCAGAGCTGGAGGTGGCTAGCTTCCCAGCGCCCTCCTTAGCAACCAGCTATATACAGTTGTAAAAAAAAGAAATTAAAAAAACGCAAATTGCGGTAAAATCGTGGCAAAATGGCGGTAAAAACGTGGTACTTGCGTTTTGAATGTGGGTCTAATGAATTCTATTACATGCAAAATGCTACATTTTGCGGGAAAAAAGTCCTTGACCCTTTCCAAAAACGCAGAGGCACAAAAATGCATTGATGTCCATAGGAACCCATGTTAAAAAATTTCCCTTCATTTCTGCAAAAATGCAAAATGCATAAAAAAAAACGCATTAGTGTGAATCGAGCCTAAGACAAGTTCAGCAAACATCCAAAAATCCACAAATGCAAACTTTAATGAGAACTCAATTGAAATCAGTACATTTCTTTTCTTTCTAAGGCTTATGCCGTGTACACACGACCAGGCTTTTCATCCGAACTGGTCCAACAGGACGAATCCGTCGGATAATTCTATCGTGTGTGGGCTTCATCGGACCTTTTATGTTGAAAAATCTGTCAAGGTTTAGAAATAGAACATGTTTCAAATCTTTCCGACGGACTCGAGTCCAATCGAAAAATCCGTTCATCTGTATGCTAGTCCGACGGACAAAAAAGGATGCAAGGGCAGCTCATGGCTACTGGCTATGAACTTCCTTATTCTAGTCCGGTCGTACGTCATCACGTTCGAAATGATCGGACTTTGGTGTGATCGTGTAGGCAAGTCCATTTTGCTGGAACTCTGTCGTAACGCCATCGAAAAGTCCTTCGGAGTTCAGTCCGAGGAAAAGTCCGGTTGTGTGTACACGGAATAAGGCTCCCTGCACACTGGACTTCTGGATGTCAATTGCTGGCAGAAAAACGCTGCTTAAAAAATGCGCTTTTATCAGCGCTTTGTGATTGTGTTTATGCACCTTAATGCACGCTTTTTAGCGTCAGCATTTTTGGGCGTTTTTTTTTAAATTGCACTAAGGACACTCCAAAACTCCCACAATGCATTTCTAAACTCCCACAATGCATTGTAAAAATTAAATTTAATAGACACTGCCTAGTCAGACCACTCACTAGTCCTCCTCTCTATGCAAAACTCCCTCACTAGGCCGTCGGGTTCGCACTAGCAACTTAACGAATCCATACTGAGTGACCCCATAAAAAACACCGAAATAGAGAAATCCCTGAAGGAATACTTCCTACTCAACAATGTAGATGACCTCTACCCCGAGATTCTCTTGGCAGCCCACAAAGCCACCATTAGGGGCAAAATCATCAGCATAGAGAGACTAATAGACATAAAAAACTTGAAAAGACTTTTTCTGCCCTCAAAATCCAACACAAGAAGTGCCCTTCTAAAACCTTAATAGATCAATTGGATGCTGTCAGGCTGGAATTGAATTTAGCCCTCACGGTAAAAGCGGAAAAACACATCCACTGGAGTGGAACTAAATTCTACCACCAAAAAGATAAAATAGGGCCTATGCTAGCCTCCAAGCTATCCCCACAGACACACACCCTGTCACGTACCTGGTAGGTTGTGAGCCTAAAGTGCAGAGAAGGACTTCCCTTACAGCTCCCACTCCTGTTCCTCTGGAATGGAGACAGAAGGCCAGGAGTGAGGAGTGGTATGGGTGCCTGGCAGGATCGACAGTCACCGGAAGTTCAGGAGTGGTGACACCCTCTGGGTCCAGAAGCTGAAGAGGATGCTGGATCGCAGAGAGGACCCGGAGCCACAGCAGATAAGGAAGCAGGTAAGTAAGCAGGTAAGTAAGCAGGACTGGAACCAGGAACAAAGCAGCAGGTAGTAGCCTGGAACGCTGGACTGGAACCTGGAACAAGCAGCAGGTAGTAGCCTGGAACGCTGGACTGGAACCTGGAACAAACTGCAGGTAGTAGCCTGGAACGCTGGACTGGAACCTGGAACAAACTGCAGGTGGTAGCCTGGAACGCTGGACTGGAACCTGGAACAAGCAGCAGGTAGTAGCCTGGAATGCTGGACTGGAACCAGGAACAAGGCAGCAGGTAGTAGACTGGAACGCTGGACTGGAACCAGGAACAAGGCAGCAGGTAGTAGACTGGAATGCTGGACTGGAACCAGGAACAAGGCAAAAGGTAGTAGACTGGAATGCTGGACTGGAACCAGGAACAAGGCAGCAGGTAGTAGACTGGAACGCTGGATACATGTGTCAGACTGAGGGGTGGTCAAACAAGCCAGAGGTCGGTATCGGTCGATCAGCAGAGGTACCAGGGACAACACAGAGGGATGGTCAGGCAAGCCAAGAGGGTCTGGTGCAGGCGGATAGCAGGATGGTCTAACAGGAAGCCGGGTCAATAGCAGAGTACACAGGTCAGATCAGGTTAAGGCACACGGAACGCTGTAGAGCAGACAGCGGGGATGGAGTGTGACAGGCCGGTTTAAATAGCCCGCCTGGCACTAGCGGGAGTGCGCGCGCGCGTGCCCGTGCGTGACAGCACCTGTGAACGCGCGCGCATGCGCAGAGGAACCCGCGGCCGTGTCCCCCTGCGTCTGGATCGCTGATTATTGCCAGGATCTTCATGACATTGCCCCCCCCAAGGGGCAGCCTCCGGATGCCCCTTTGAAGGAATTTCTCCGGATGGGCTCTTTTAAAAGATTGTAAAAGATTTTCAGCATGAATATTATCCTCGGGTTCCCAAGAATTTTCTTCTGGGCCGAACCCCCTCCATTTTATCAAAAATTGATTCTGGTTGCCTCTTCTCCTATGGTCCATGATAGCCTCCACCTCAAATTCTTCCTCCCCATCCACCAAAATTGGATCAGGAGGATCCGTACTTCGGCCTGGAAATGGGTTAGAAACAGAGGGTTTGAGTAGGGACACATGAAATACTGGATGCACTTTTAATGAATCCGGAAGTTCAAGTTCGTATGCCACCTCATTAATCCTTCGCTTAACAGGAAATGGGCCAAGAAACTTGGGACCCAATTTCTTTGATGGGCAAGCCATCCTGAGATTTACTGTAGACAACCATACTTGGTCCCCGGGTGTAAGTAACAGCTCACCTCGTCTCTTCTTATCAAAAGTTGCTTTATTATACTCCTGGGTCCTGGTCATGGTCTCCTGCAAAACTTGATTGTTGGAAGTGAAGAAGTCCAACCTCTCCTGAACTGCGGGTACTGTGCACTCTGGAAGAGAATTAGGCAGAAAAGAACGGTGGTAACCATAATTTGCAAAAAATGGGGTTTGTTTGATAGCGGAATGAATAGAGTTGTTGTAGGCAAACTCGGCCAATGGAAGAACAGAAATCCAATCATCCTGGGCAAATGAAGAAAAACAGCGTAAATATTGTTCAAGAGTCTGGTTTGTTCTCTCTGTTTGCCCATTAGTCTGGGGGTGGTAAGCAGATGAAAATGAGAGTTCAATCTTCAATGTTTTGCATAGAGACCTCCAGAATCGGGAGGTAAACTGTACCCCCCGATCTGAAACTATATTAACCGGTACCCCATGGAGCCTGATGACTTCTCTAATGAATGCCTGTGCCGTTTCTGTAGCTGAGGGAGTGCCCTTCATTGGGACAAAGTGGGCCATCTTCGACAACCGGTCTACTATGACAAAAATTGAGGTGAAACCCCCAGCCGGAGGTAATTCCACAATAAAATCTATAGAAAGCATCTTCCAAGGCCTATCTGGGACAGGTAATGGCTTTAGCAAACCCCATGCCTTGGTCCTGTGCCCCTTGTTTCTGATACAGGTGATACAGGATTCAACAAATCTCCTACAATCATCACGTAACTGAGGCCACCAAAAGGTACGCTGTACCAGATCAGTAGTCTTAGCCACTCCAAAATGCCCAGCCAAAGCATGGTCATGACAGAGTTCTAGTACTGAAACTCGTAGTTCTTCAGGTATAAAAATCCTATTCTCGTGCCATAATAACCCATCCTTAACTTGGAGTTCTGGCCTAATGGAAGACCCCAATTCTGTGGAAGCCTGCTTAATCCGGGAAAGCAGATCTCCCTGAAGCAAAAGGAAATTCCCCGGGGACAGAATGGTGTCCGGAGGGGAAACCTCTTGGGGCTTTTGAAACATCCTGGATAGGGCATCAGGCTTGGTATTCTTGGAACCAGGGCGATAAGTGACATGAAAAGAGAACCTGGAGAAAAAGAGGGCCCACCTGGCTTGGCGTGGCTTAAATATTTTTGCAGACTTCAAATACTCCAGGTTCTTATGATCTGTAAAAATTAAGACTGGATGAGCGGCACCCTCTAGCAGATAGCGCCACTCCTCCAATGCGGATTTGATAGCCAATAATTCTCTGTCACCTACATCATAATTTCTCTCTGCCGTGGACAATTTACGAGAGAAGAAGGCCACAGGATATAACAGGGCCTTAGTTCCCTGTCTTTGGGACAACACTGCCCCTACCTTAATTTCGGATGCGTCCACCTCTAGTACAAATGGCAGAGAGGAATCTAGGTGTTTTAGCACGGAAGCAGAGGTAAAAAGGCCCTTGAGAGGCTTGAAAGCCTTTTGAGCCTCAGCAGACCAGTGGAAACGTGTACCCTGTTTAGTTAGCTGTGTGATGGGTGTGATGATGGCTGAAAACCCCTAATAAATTTGCGGTAGAAATTAGTGAATCCAACAAATCGCTGGATCCCCTTCTTATCTGTTGGGACTGGCCAGTCTAGTACTGCAGTGACCTTTTGGGGGTCCATCTTAATGCCCTTGCTGGAAATGATTAACCCCAAAAATGGAATACTTTCCTGTTCAAATTCACATTTCTCAGCTTTTGCATATAGACCGTGTTGTCGAAGCCGGGCCAAGACACTTCTGACGTGCCTGCGATGGGATTCAAGGGAACAAGAAAAAATTAGTATGTCGTCTAAATAGACGATAACAAACAGATCTAGAAAGTCTCGTAAAACATCATTGATGAAGTACTGGAATGTAGCAGGAGCATTGCACAGCCCAAACGGCATCACAAGGTATTCAAAATGTCCATAACGGGTACGAAAGGCGGTCTTCCATTCGTCTCCGTCCCTAATACGAACCAAATTGTAGGCTCCGTGGAGGTCAAGCTTAGTGAATATGGTAGCTGTCCCAAGTCTTTGGAACAGCTCTGGTACCAGAGGAAGAGGGTAACGGTTCTTTACAGTGATTTTGTTCAGCTCACGGTAATCTACACATGGTCTGAGGGTCTTGTCTTTCTTTTGTACGAAGAAGATACCTGCACCTGCTGGAGACGTGGATGGACGAATTAAGCCTTTCTTTAGATTCTCATCGATATATTCTTTTAAAGCCCCTTGTTCCACTTCCATTAAAGGAAATATTCTTCCAAAAGGTATCTCGGCACCGGGGAGTAATTTGATAGGACAGTCATAGGCCCGGTGAGGGGGTAAGACCTCTGCCCCCTGCTTGCTGAATACATCTAAGAAATCATGATATGCAGAAGGGATGGAAAGGTGCAGACTAGGATCTGTGTTTAAACAGAGCAAGGTAGGATTCTTCTGAGTGTCCTGAAGTCTACAAGACTGTTGGCAATATGGGGAGGAAAAGGTAACCTCACCTGTGATCCAATTAATGTCAGGATTGTGGGCCTGTAACCATGGCATGCCGAGGATTATGGGGAACATAGGTGAAGCGATGATATCTAGGCGTAACAGTTCTTGATGAGAATTGGAGATGGAAACGGGTATTGGAACAGTCTCTTGGGTAACAGGCCCTGACTTAATGGCTGTTCCATCAGCTAGATGAATGGAGAGTCCATGGGTTTTAGGCAACAGAGATATCCGGTGTTGGGTAGCAAAAAGAGAGTCCATGAAACAACTGCAAGCTCCAGAGTCAATAATGGCGGCTATTTGCAGGGTCTCTCCTGGAAGCTGTAACAGGAGAGAGAGAGCAAGGTGAGTAGTGTTCTTAACCAGAGGTGCAACATAGTCAGAGGACAGAGATAGGCACTTACGGAGTTTAAGGGGACAGTTCCTGACATAGTGCCCAGGTTCCCCACAATACAGGCACAGATTATTCACCCGACGACGTTGTCGTTCCTCCTGTGTAAGAGAAGGCCGCAGAACCCCTAATTGCATTGGCTCAGGTGGGTTAAATGTAGACATTGGTGGTGCTGGTGATGTATGATGGGGAACTTTAGGGGTAACCCAAGTTGGGCGAGAGGTTCCCATTGCTCTCTCAGTCCTTCGTTCTCTTAGACGTCGATCGATCTGGATGGTTAGATCGATCAACGCGTTCAAAGTCTGTGGGGTACCCACCCTGGCCAATTCATCTTTCAGAGAGTCAGAAAGTCCCATTCGAAACTGATAGCGGAGAGCCGCATCATTCCAATTCGTGTCTACACTCCACTTTCTGAATTCCGCCACATAGTCTTCTGCAGCCCTGCGACCCTGCTGAAGGGTGTGCAAAGCCGCTTCTGCAGTCACGGACAGCTGGGGGTCATCATACAGCTGACCTAGTGCGTCAAAGAAGGTGGAAAGATTAGTCAAGGATACGTCCTTTTGCTCCAAGAGGCGGTGGGCCCAGGTTTGGGGGTCACCAGAAAGCAGAGAGATTAAGTAGCCCACCTTAGTAGCCTCCAGGGAAAAGGTACGTGGCTGAAGAGCAAAGAACAGTTCACAGGAGTTGCGGAAAGCCCTGAATTTGAGGCGATTTCCGGAAAAACGTTCAGGCGTCGGGACTTTGGGTTCTGGAGGGAGCATCACCACTGTTGAGGAAGGCCCGACTGAAGGAGCAGAAGCGGAAGGAACTCCCTGAGCCCCACTGGGATTAGACAAGGTTAACACTCGTTCCTCCAGCCTGGTGTATCCTTGCTGCAGATTCTTGACTGCTTCAGTCAAACCTGCCAGGTGTGCACAGAGTTCCTCCATGGGAGACGTTCCCTGCTCAGGCTCAGACATGGCTGTCTGCTACTGTCACGTACCTGGTAGGTTGTGAGCCTGAAGTGCAGAGAAGGACCTCCCTTAAAGCTCCCACTCCTGTTCCTCTGGAATGGAGACAGAAGGCCAGGAGTGAGGAGTGGTATGGGTGCCTGGCAGGATCGACAGTCACCGGAAGTTCAGGAGTGGTGACACCCTCTGGGTCCAGAAGCTGAAGAGGACGCTGGATCGCAGAGAGGACCCGGAGCCACAGCAGATAAGGAAGCAGGTAAGTAAGCAGGTAAGTAAGCAGGACTGGAACCAGGAACAAAGCAGCAGGTAGTAGCCTGGAATTCTGGACTGGAACCTGGAACAAGCAGCAGGTAGTAGCCTGGAACGCTGGACTGGAACCTGGAACAAACAGCAGGTGGTAGCCTGGAACGCTGGACTGGAACCTGGAACAAGCAGCAGGTAGTAGCCTAGAACGCTGGACTGGAACCTGGAACAAGGCAGCAGGTAGTAGCCTGGAATGCTGGACTGGAACCAGGAACAAGGCAGCAGGTAGTAGACTGGAATGCTGGACTGGAACCAGGAACAAGGCAGCAGGTAGTAGACTGGAATGCTGGACTGGAACCAGGAACAAGGCAGCAGGTAGTAGACTGGAATGCTGGACTGGAACCAGGAACAAAGCAGCAGGTAGTAGACTGGAACGCTGGATACAGGTGTCAGACTGAGGGGTGGTCAAACAAGCCAGAGGTCGGTATCGGTCGATCAGCAGAGGTACCAGGGACAACACAGAGGGATGGTCAGGCAAGCCAAGAGGGTCTGGTGCAGGCGGATAGCAGGATGGTCTAACAGGAAGCCGGGTCAATAGCAGAGTACACAGGTCAGATCAGGTTAAGGCGGAACGCTGTAGAGCAGACAGCGGGGATGGAGTGTGACAGGCCGGTTTAAATAGCCCGCCTGGCACTAGCGGTAGTGCGCGCACGCGTGCCCGTGCGTGACAGCACCCGTAAACGCGCACGCATGTGCAGAGGAACCCGCGCCCGTGTCCCCCTGCGTCTGGATCGCTGATTATTGGCAGGATCTTCATGACACACCCACTGCCTACCTAGGATTAGAGTAGTAGGCAATCCTCCCTCTGCACACCCCAACAAGGTGCTTGAAGCCCTCCGAGGTTTCTACACCAACCTCTATAGCATGACCCCCACGAACAAGGGCCCCTTGATTTCTGGCTTTCTCTGAGACCTTCCGATACCAACTCTCACCACTGAACACAAGGATGTTATGGAGGTGAGCATCTCTGTTGAGGAAATAAGGGAGGTCATTAAAAACCTCAAAACAGGATCAGCTCCTGGGCCCGACGGTCTATCCGTTCCATATTACAAAGCCTTTGCGGACACATTAGCACCTCACATGGCAAAAATTTTTTAACGCGAAGGCACAGGGATCTCCCTTGGATCCTCAACTCAATGCTGCCTACGTAACGGTAGTCCCCAAACCAAGTAAGAACCCGGAAGAGGTTGAGAATAATAAACCAATCTCCCTAATAAATAACGACCTCAAGATTTTGACAAAAATCCTGGCCAACTGCTTAGCCTCCTTTATAAATCGGTACATCCATAAAGATCAAGTAGAGTTCATTCCAGGCAGACAGGGGCCAGACCAAATCAGAAGGGCCATTGGTCTCCTTTCTACAATCAGGATGGGACGGGGGCCCCAAACAAGAAGTGATGTTTCTATCCCTGGACCTGCACAAGGCCTTCGACACAGTCGAATGGCCTTATCTATTTACATTACTGAAGCAATGGGAATTCGGCAAGCGCTTCCTGGGCATTCTAAACTCCCTCTACTCTACACCTACATCACTGATTCAACTCAACGCGCACCACTCTAAACCTTTCAACATAGCAAGGGGCACTAGACAAGGATGCCCCCTATCCCCTTTAATATTCGCCATAGCCATTGAGACACTGGCGGTTGCAATTCGTTCCAGTCCCAATATCCAAGGAGTTTCCTGTGGCTCCCAAATACAAATATGCTGCTATTCATAACTTCACCCATCACATCCCTCCCTAACCTCTGTAAACTCCTGAACGATTTTGCAATGGCATCATGTCTCCGGGTAAACTATGACAAATCCCATGCATTCAACATATCTCTGAAACCAGCCACAGTGGAGATGCTGCAAAGCTCCTTTAAATTTAGATGGAACGTTTCATCCATAGAATACCTAGGGATTAACCTTACCGACAAAATAGACTTGAGTCAGAGTTAAAAACCTGGGCAAGTAAAGAACTATCCTGGCTGGGTAGGATCCACTCAATACAAATGACACTCCTCCCCAGAATGCTATACTTATTTAGAGACATCCCGATTAACCTAAGAAAAGATCATTTGCATTCTCTCCAAAGGAAAGTCATCATGTTTATCAGGGCAGGAGCAGGACATAGGTTACCAAGAAACACTACATACCGACAGCATACACAGGGGGGGAATAGGGCTGCTAAGATTGCTCTGGTTCTTTTTAGGCGGTGAGACTCACCCAAACATTCCACAGTTTACTCCAGAAATGAAAAACCAGACTGGATTCAAATAGAGAGACAGGCGGCACCCACTTACACCCTCGACTACTTACTATGGATCCCCTCCAAGGAAAGACCCCCCATACTCTCACCTATCCTTTCGCAATCCCTAACACTATGGGATAAATTGAAATCCCAGACCTCCTTAACCTCTGCCTGCCGTCCTCTGGCCCACATTTTCAACAGCCAAGACTACGTTCCTGGTCAAGACATAAAATCCTTTAAATAGTGGTTGGACAAGGGGTTGTATCAGATCGGACACTTCTTTACTGCAACAGGCCCAATAACTTTAAAATTCTGTGAGCAACAACTGGAAATCCCGAGTGGGGAGCACTTCAGGCTTCACCAAATACAACACAAGATATGGAAAGGGAAACCCATCCCACCTAGATTCACTCCATACGAGTTATGGTCAGGAAAGGCCAGGGATCAGAGGGGTGGAATCTCTGTCATCTACCAGTCATTAGCCCAGCAGGCAGGCAAAACCCCTTACATGTCCGCATGGGAAAACAATCTCCAAATTCAATGGGATTTTGAAAAATGGCAAACATCCATTTCCAGAGCCTATAAGGGGATAAAGAATATTTCCCTAATAGAATCTAACCTCAAAGTGATGACAAGATGGTATCTCACTCCTACTAAATTAGCCCACATGTATCCCTCTGCGAACCCCCAGTGCTTTAGGGGAAGTGAAATGAACAGCTCCATGGACCACACCTGGTGGGAATGCCCCAGAATCAGGCCATTCTGGAAAAGGATGTTTAACCTAATCCAAACAGTGACGGGCATCCAGGTACCTAGAACCCCCCCAGTAGCCCTCCTGAATGCTAATATCCCAAAGACTCTTAAATGGAATTGCAAATTAATCCACGCCATTCTTTTGGGCGCTAAGATGACAATTGCCAAAACCTGGAAACAGCCGGGGGTCTCTTTCTCAGCTGCCAAGCGTAAAATATCTTGTATGATGTCCCAAGATAAATTGACCAGTGTTTTGCTAGACTCAAAAGCACAGTTTGAATTCACCTGGGAACCGTGGGTCAAACACGTGGGTATCTCCCTCATTCCCGGGATGCAAGTATACCAAGTAAGCTTCAACACTATCCATCCAACCCACTTCCTTCTGAATGGCTCCTTGCTCTTTCCCCTCTCCCCCCCCCCCTTCCACTTTTATTTATTTCTTTGGACCCATCTCGTTTAGGTATGATGTGGCCCTATACAACACTCTGTTCGACAGTGAAGCATAAGTGCCTCCAGGCCCTCAAGTATTAGAGTCCCCCCCAGGGCCTCATAGGCTAGGCGCTCATATCAACTCAACACACACAGTTCCCTTTGCCCACCAATAGAGTTGGCTGCACTCTTGGTGTCCTGTGGTGGCTGTCCCGGCACAGTAAGATTCCTTTAGGGTAGCCGGGGGAGTTCCCCAGGGCCTCCAGAACCAGGTTGATCAAGGCATGGGTACTGCAAGGTACCCTCTAAACCGCCTCAGAATTATAACCCAAAACATACCTCATGTGCTTTTTATATTTGTAAGTGAATATTCCCTTTCCGCGCCACTAGGAGGTATCTTATGTTGCATTGTATCTTGATTTTGATGTATCACATGTATCCTGTTTTTTCATTTTCGGAAAATAATAAAAACTTTGAAAGTAAAAAAAAATGAGTAAAAAAAAATAATCTTTTAAAAAAATGCACATACAAATGTAATATATTTTTAAAAAAATTGTAAACAATGTTACATAAAAATACACTCAATACCAATACTACATCACCCCACTGGCCACTCCCTGCTATAAAAATTACTTACCCTCTCGACTCCATGGAGCGTCTTAGGAAAACAAGCTCTTCTGCTAAGGGGTGCGGCCTAATAATTGAAGGTGCTCCACTGCACTCCGCAAGCAGCTTATCTTTCACTTCACTGCTTATTCGGTCAACTAGTGACTTCCATCGAGTCTGCAAAGCCTCAACTGACAAAAAAAGGGACTTATTAAGCATTTTTGCAACTATATACAAGATACACATAAACACATTACATTCATGCACATATATGGCAGAAGGGAGAATGGGAGGCCAAACTTTGCTTCCTGTATGCACAGGATTTCCTGTTTTGTTTTTGTAAGCTCCGAAATCACAAAAACGCCAAAGCGCGTTTATGCGCGATTAACTCTTTTAAGTGTTTTTGTGGTCAGCTCCTGACCACGATTGTAGGGCATTCAGACAACAGCCCATAAACTCCACTGCTGATAAATGTCCAAAAAAGTTCATGTGTGCATGGACACATAGGATAACATAGAGGGGAGTTTATGGGCTTTTAAAAAAATGCCCAAACTCCCAAAAACAGCTGTTTATGAGCTTCAGTGTGCATGGACCTAATAGACAAGTGAATGTTAAATAAAGGGCAAGGGGAGCTACCAGGGAACATGTACGAATACCTCTTCATGAAGAGCAGCTCTTTTAATAAAGTTTAAAGGGGAACTTAAAAAATACACAATTAATTTAAATAACGTGCTTTGGGAATACCTTAAACCTATCTGACCTATCTATAAAGTGGCGTACTACAGCAAAAGTGTTGGTGTATTCTTCTTGCAAGGAAAGCAGCTAGGAATCCCCTCCACATCCATACCAGACAACTCTAAATAAGACTCTAGGGTCCTTCCTGAAAATTCACACCAGACAATATTGCAGCATGCAGTCTGGCTGATCAGAAAATGGGGCAGGACAGTGAACCAAACAAGGCCACATGTTCTCAACATGGGAAGGGTAGCTTGCCAAGATGGTCCTAGGTCCTATTTCCCAAAACCCTGGTGGTTGTGGGGGTGGAAAATTATCAAAATTTGGAAGTCCCCTTCAAAATAAGGGGTCTCCAGATATAAGATGCCCTTCCGGGGGCATGGGCAGAAGCCGACCGAGATGGCTGCTTGCTGAAACAGTTCTGAGGGACAGCAGCTTTCTAGGGCATAGTGCGACAGGTAATCACCCTCTACCCACTAATACAACCTTCATACAAGACCGTCTAAAGAAATTTTTGACATTAATATGTCTTCAGTTAGCAACCCAGCTACTCTATGGACAGCCCGCAAGGCATTTATCCGCTGTGTACTAATTCAATTAAATGCACAAGCAAAACATCAAAGGACACAGCAGCTAACAGAACTACTAGACAAAATTGAAAAATTGGAAACGATAAATAAAACAAAACCCCACTCAAATCACTAGCAATAAAAGCTTTCAGGCCAGAAATGATCTTAGATCTTTCCTAAGCACCAAACACGCCAAGATGTTATTAACCACTTCAGGCCCGGAAGGATTTACCCCCTTCCTGATCAGAGCATTTTTTGCAATTCGGCACTCGTTGCTTTAGCTGACAATTGCGCGGTCGTGCAACGTTGTACCCAAACAAAGTTGATGTCCTTTTTTCCCACAAATAGAGCTTTCTTTTGGTGGTATTTGATCACCTTTGCGGTTTTTATTTTTTTGCGCTATAAGCAAAAAAAGAGCAACGATTTTGAAAAAAAAGCAATATATTTTACTTTTTGCTATAATAAATATCCCCAAAAATATATAAAAAAACAAATGTTTTCCTCAGTTTAGGAAGATATATATTCTTCTACATATTTTTGGTAAAAAACCCCCACAATAAGCGTATATTGATTGGTTTGCGCAAACGTTATAGCGTCTATAAAATAGGGGATAGATTTATGGCATTTTTATTATTCATTTTTTTTTACTAGTAATGGCAGTGATCTGTGATTTTTATTGGAACTGTGACATTATGGCGGACACATCAGACACTTTTGACACTATTTTGGGACCATTGTCATTTAAAATAGCCACTGATTACTGTATAAATGACACTGGCAGGGAAGGGGTTAAACACTAGGGGGCGATCAAGGGGTTAAGTGTGTCTTAGGGAGTAATTCTAACTGTGGGGGGGATCGGCTACTACTGACATGACAGCGACCAATGCTCCCAATGATAGGGAGCAGTAGATCCCTGTCATGTTACTAGGCAGAACAGGGAAATGCCTTGTTTACATAGGCATCTCCCCGTTGTGCCTCGCTGTCTCATGATCACTGGCCGCCGGCAAACATTGAGTTCCCGGGACCCACGGGCACAAAGGAGGCAAATTCAAAGGGACATTCAGGTATGCCCATTTGCCTGTATGAGTCATTATGCTGACGTATATGTGTGTGCGGTGGTCGGCAAGCAGTTATAATTTCGTTCTACCTTTTATGCAGCCGGCAATAAAGCTGGTAAATTATTGGCAAACCAAATCAAACAAAAAAGAGCTAAAAATAAAATCCCCCACATCTTGCATCCCACTACAGGAGACAAGATGTACCACCCAAAAGATATAGCTAATGCGTTTAGGGCATACTACCACACACTTTACTATTTAAAAGATGACCCCCACACAACACAACCCACTGATTCTGACATAATGGGTTTTCTAGAACTAATTAATCTTCCCAAACTGTCCTCTGAACAACTGACATCCCTCAATGCTCCATTTTCTATCACAGAAGTCTCCTAAGCTATATCATCACTCCGTAAGGGTAAAGACCCTGGCTCAGATGGTTTGTCAGCCGAATACTACAAATTATTCAACAACGCTTTAGCTCCACATCTATGTCAACTGTTCAGCGCTGCTGCGTCCTCTGGTGAATTTTCGAATGAAATGCTTTCTGCAAATATTTTAATCCTGCCCAAACCAGGGAAGGAGCCGACAACCCCTTCTAACTTCCGTCCTATCTCCTTATTAAACACTGACCTTAAATTGTATGCTAGGCTAGTAGCCCAGAGACTAACCCCCATTACGCCCACTTCATACACCCTGATCAGGTGGGGTTTACCTTAGGTAGACAGGCCTCAGATGGTACAAGAAAAATATCAAACCTTCTATACCATATCGTAAAAAAAAATATAATGACTCTATTTGTTACCCTAGATACCGAAAAGTCATTTGATAGTATTCACTGGGGTTATTTGAAACATAACCTCACAAAATTTGTATCTGGTCTTCCAGAAACCGCATCCTGTTGTAGTACCACAGACTGGGTACATAAACATCCTTTGCTGCTGCTTCTGATTTCATGGAAGCCTGGACCTTATTAAGCTCCTTCCTATACGTGCTTCTCAAGCTACTAATTTTCTTATCCACAAACTCGATATCTGCATCGGGGACCTGCGTCTTCACTGATTGCAGCAGTTTCTCTAGCGATGCCTTTCTAGCTGGTTTAATTCGATATAAGGGGTTTTTAACCTCCCACAAATATCTCAGCTCCCTATATCTGTCTATGAACTGGCCCATGAATTCCTGATCTTTTAATTGTTTTTATATTTGCTGCAAGACAAAACACAAGACAAAAACACTAATATCAGGCTAAACTCTCCTAATCTTATCCCAATATAGGCCTCAATCTCGAATCAGTATAGGCCACTGATGTCCCAAGTTAAAATGTTACCTTCATTCTCACGATTGGCACTTCCTCCACTCATAGATTGTACGTACGACATGCGCATGTTAGCTTTATATACACTGCGAATGCATGCAACTTCTCCCGCGTCGCCCGTCCCTGACGTTCTTTCAAGAATATTCCCCGCCCCGTCTCTTTCATCGCAGTGGGAGAGGAACATGGTGGAGACACAGCAGGAGCGTAATAGCAGTAACGAGGAGGAATGCCCGGAGCCAGAAATGTCACGATCCAGCAGGAGATTTAAGGCCTCAAATATGGCTTATAAAGAGAGGAAGAGGGGGGGGGGAGGGAGAAAATGGGAAAACCCCCTCCTCAAATAATTGGGACTTTAGAGGAAAAAAACTGAGTCTAGTAGGTGAGAATCAAACAAGCTTGATAAAATTTAACAATATTTATTGAAATATAATAAAAAGTAGTATTGTCAATACATATACAAACATATGACCATCCAGTAGTAGAATCCAGAATTCGTACGTGACTAAAGCCAACATGTTTCGCAAAAGAATTTTCGCTTCATCAGGGCTAGACACGATGTAATTGATTCATTTAAACTGTGTAAATAATGAACAGTCTCAGATTATATAGTGGTCATACATAACATCAGATCATAACAATGAAAGAACATCAATTATATGAAATTATTGCTCACCTACTGTTAAAATTTCAAAGGAATAAGGCTATTACCACCATTCACCAGACATCAACCGCTGAACCAACCAGCACGGACTGTCCCTGGGTGCCAGATCCCAGGCAGACAATACCGGTAGGAGGCCTGGACCACACACTTAGGGCAATATAGGCTGGTAACCCGTACTGAAACAAAGACGGGAAACCCATAAATTCCACTAATTCAAAATCAATCATAAATAGTACTAACAATGACCATTGATGGTCAGACAAATAGGAAAGTTTCATATGACGCCCACAAGGATACATTATTCATAGGGTATATTAAACCATATATAATATTTAAGAAAATCAAAAAAAAAAAATGTATGATTATTTAAAATGCGGGACAAAGCCCACCAATGAATTGCTTGGGATATCTATATCTTTGTTTTGGGGGGAACATTTGTTTCATTTGTAATAAAAGGCCAATGAAGATGTCATACCTTTTTGTAATAAAAGGCCAATGAACATTGTTTCATTTGTAATAAAAGGCCAATGAAGATGTCATACCTGTATCCATAATAGACCAGTATAACTATGCCTATAATGCTGGTAATGCAGGGACCCTGTGAAGTAATCCCTTAAGTTATGACAGAGGGTCCCCCAGGTAAAGACATATCCAAGCAGAGCAAAGCAAGTGCGTCCAAATTAGTCTCAACTTACCCTTAAGTGTGGAAAACAGAGGGAGAGGAGCTGTGATGGCTCCTAATCACAAGATTGAGCGTCCGCCCATTTACGATGGATGGCCGCAGGATGCGTCTAACAGACAGCACCGGCGCCTCCATCTTTTAAGTGATGCAGTCCCACCGGAAGCAATCAGGTCAGAATTGACGGTCAGTACTTGTCGTGTTGCTGCTCCATGTGCTTTTCTTTACTGTTGTACAGTTTTAAATGGCTACATGGAAGTCCGGCCTCGGGCCTAACTGAGGCAACATAATTTGGAGCATTTCTCTTTAAAAAGTTGTGACGTATGCAGCATGCTTGAACTATGTGGTACAGTTTGTACTCCGCCATATTAATAGCCGTAAGAAATAGGCAGAACCGGCTGGCCATTATCCCAAAGGCATTCTCCACGACTCTTCTTCATCAGCGATAAAAACAAATAGGAGTCCTTCAACGTTCTCTTCCGCAGGTGGCAATCCCAAGCCACCACTCTGGAGATGTCAGTAGAACTCGGTCTGGGCAAAGACTCCACCATCCGACATCCGGCCATTCTTCCCCACGTCCACATAGAGAAACTCATATTTCGCCGACACCACTGCCATCAACACAATACTATTGAAACCCTTATATTTAAAATAGTATGACCCCGAGTGGGGTGGTGGGATGATGTGGATGTGTTTCCCATCGATTGCCCCTCCGCAGTTAGGAAAGTCCCAACCCTGGGAAAATTGGGATGCCATAGTCTGCCATTCCTGTGTCATTGAAGGAAACTGTGGAGTCAAAAAAGAAAAAAAATATTATTACTTTTGCACATAACATTGCAAGCAGATTAGACACAAACATTTTCGGCCAACATCAGTATAACATTTATTTTAAGGAGTATTTAAAGACAAAAGTATAAGGTCCACTTATCGGATTCCTCACCCACTCTGATGGCCCATTGTAAAAATTTTAGGGGAGGGGTTATAAATGAGTTTTGGACCTCAAAAAAAAAGCCTCTGGCACACTGCCTGAATTTAAGGACAACAATAACATTTGGACACATTTTAGGGGGTGTTTAGGGTAAAGCACTACAATGGAGCTGACAAAATACATTGTGAAGTGACTAGACTAGGTGTATATGGGCCCAGGATAGCATGCTGAGGAGGTTAGTGAAGGCAAATATGCATGAAGGACAAAAAAGGAGCATTAAAAACTTACAGCATGCATGGGCACAAAGGGTACATTCATATTACAGCATATTACAATCATGGTAATTAGGGAATGATGAAAGAAATACAAAACATGTACATAGAATGTGATGTTAAAGGAGAAAACATACCCTAATATAGTCCTTCTGCAGGACCTGTATGATAGCAGAACAGGTCTCTGGAAAAATGAGCCCCAGAGCCTTGGGCGAGATGCCTGTAGAGAACTTGAGGTCCTGTAGACTTCTCCCTGTCGCCAAGTACCGCAAGGTGGCGACTAGCCTCTGCTCCGGAGTGATGGCTTGCCGAATGCAGGTATCCTGCCTTCTGATATAAGGGGACAGCAAAGCCAACAGATGGTGAAAAAGGGGGTCCATCATAGTTACATAGTTACATAGTTAGTAAGGTTGAATAAAGACACCAGTCCATCCAGTTCAACCTGAGTGAGTGTGGGTCTACAACCCTGACCCTTGTCCCTAACCCTGTACATCGCACACTCACATCAGTCCCTACCCTCAATCCAAGTTCCCCATTCATATACTAGGGCCAATTTTGGACAGAAGCCAATTAACCTACCAGCATGTCTTTGGAGTGGAGTCATCTGGAGAAAATTCCTGAAATCATCAGGGTTATTCTCCTGGATCTCCAACAGCCAAGGGATTGGGGGGAATTGGTCACGCTGAAGTAACCAATTCTTGGTCCATGAACTCCTCCCCACCCTGTTCATGGACTGGGCTTGGGTCAAAGCAAGAACCCCAACACCACGCCCCGCATAGCACGAACTCTACGACGAGCACGTACCCGCAATATAGGCTTCAAAACGGTCGGCTGGTCAGAACGAACTAACAGAACACACTGAAGAACAGAAAGGCCTATGAAGAGCGAGCTGAAAATCAGAAACGAGCGGACAAGAACGCACTGAAAAACAGATACGAACTGACTACACGCACTGAAAACCAGATACAAACCAACAAGCACAAACTGAAGAGCAGTAACAATTTGAAAAGCACGAGGCTGAAAAGCGCGAATCATCTCTCACCAAACTTCTACTAACACGAGATAAACACGAGACTAGCAGTAGGAGCCCAAAGGGTGGCGCACTGGCTATTGAACTACCCTTTTCTAGTGCCGTCGTACGTGTTGTACGTCACCGCGTTCTTGACGGTCGGAATTTGGTGTGACTGTGTGTATGAAAGACAAGCTTGAGTGGAATTCTGTCGGAAAAACCATCCAAGCCTTTTCCGTCGAAAATTCTGATCGTGTGTACACGGCATAACAGGATTGAATTTCCCTTCCTAGGGGTAGATGTCCTCTCACTTTCTGTTGTCTCCCTCTATTTGTAAGTCAGATGTTTGTAACTCGGAGACTGCCTGTAGTAAATAAACACAATGAAACAATACACAAAGCCCTTTTAGGGTTGCAAAGTTCCATAATCAGAAAGGCAGAAAAAAGACAATTGCCCATCCAGTTCAACCTGTGTAGATGTATGTGTATCAGTGTCTCTAATGATTTCCCATATCCCTGTATGTTGTGTCCTTACTCCCTGCAGCCACCACCAATTGTGGGAGAGAGTTTCATATCCTTATTGCCCCAACAGTGAAGAACCCCCTATGCAGTTTAAGGTTAAACCGTTTCTCCTTCAGGCTCATTGTGTGCCCCCCCATGTCTTTTTACAATCCCTATGGCTAAATAGTTTGCTTCCTCTGCTGGGATCCTCATAGAGATATTTGTAGATTGCTATCATGTCCCCTCTTAAGCGTCTCATCTCGAGCAAGAATAAATTTAGTGTTTGCTGTCGTTCCTCATTATTGAGGTGGAATCAATATGGTACCCCACTTACCATGTTGGCTTTTCCTCAATCAGCTGGTACCAGTCCTGTCATTATGCTGTCCACAAAGATCAGGTATAATGGCCTGGTTATAACTTGACTGAGTTCTCTTAGACTCTCGGGTGTAAGCCATCTGGTCCTGGTGATTTATTTGTGTTAAGTTTATTAAGTCTTTCATTGACTCCAGCCTCTTTTAGCCATGTGGGCATGTCATGTGTTGTGTTACTAAAACTACAGTCGCTGTCGGTAAACCGTTCTTTTTCCTGTGTAAAAACTGCAGAGAAGAAGGCATTTAGTACAGTTGCCTTCTTTGTGTCATCTGTAACCATCTTCCCATCCTCATCTTTTAAGTGTGCAATGTGCTCTGATTTTGTCTTTTTACTGTTAATTTATCTAAAAAAATGTTTGGTTTATTTTTACTCTCTTCCACTATGTGTCTCTCGTAATCCTTTTTAGCCATCCTGATTGCGATTTCACATTTTTTATTGCATACCTTGTAGTGCTAGAATGCTGATGGTGACCCATTACCCTTATATTTTTTAAAGGCTAGACTTTTTTATCCTTGGTGAGGCTACTCATATTACGGTTTAACCACCCAGTTTTAATTTTCGCTCTTCTATATTTGTTGTCCATTGGAATGTACTGTTTGATACCTTTGTTTAATATGCTCCCAAAGCATTCCCATTCAGAATCTGGTCTCAATTAATATCATGTAGCAATGACCGTAGTTCAGGAAAATTGTCTCGTTTGAAATTTAGTGTTTTCGTACTACCCATATGCCTCCTTTTCCTATGATTTATGCTAAATGTGATCTTCCTATGATTGCTAGATCCCAAGTTGTCATGTATCTCCACATCTGAGATCAGACTTGGATTGTTCATAATTAATAGATCTAACAGGGCATTCTTTCTAGTTGGGGAATCCACCAATTGGGACATGAAGTTGTCCTGTAAAACATTCATAAAATGACGGGCCTTTAATGAGTGAGCTGTTCCCTCTGCCCAGTCAATATCGGGATAATTGAAGTCCCCCATTATGATTACATTTCCCTGTTTCCCTGCCATTTCTGAGATAGTAATTCCAGCTCCTCCTCCCCCTTCATGGTAGTGGCCCTTCAGGGTGGCCTATAGCATACTCCCACTATTCATTTCTCACTTACTTCTTCTCTTTGAAGTTCTACCCATACTGATTCCACCTCCCCCTAGTCCCATACATAACGTCGCTCCTCTCTACCACTCCCCAGATGAAGTCACGAGCGGTGACGTAACGCGTAGGGCATGGCAGAGAGCAAGACGTAACCGGAAGTCAGTAAGGAGGCGCCTCGGACGCTGCTCCAGATTTTCTCATGCTTATATGCTGTTTTTAAGATGTTTTTAATGTAAGAGACCACCCTTATTCTTTAATAAATATTACTTTGGTCAATATACTACACCATTGGAGGCTTCTCTCTCTTCCCTCATTCCCTATCCCACCGGATTGGTGGAGCCCAAGGTGGGCAACCCCTCCTTCCCTCCTCTCTCCTCCTCTCTATTTGTATAGGCATGTGTACGCCGGGAGGATTATCTAACCACTAGAGGCACATCACCCGGATCACTAAATGTACTGCACCACACAGGACCTTCTAAAGCAGACATCTGATGCCTATATTCGCTTTTTTAAGGTGAGAGGTTAGAGAGCCCGGATTCACCGGACCCCCCATTAAAAGATTATCTGTATTGTCCCACATACTGGATCCCATCTACAGTCACATATTATTTTGAACTTTTATTTAAGAAGAGAACATTATGAACTTTTCACCTATGAAGAGCATCTGTGTCATTAGCACATTCAGATTATTTTGTTGACTATTGTGTGTGTTTATTCACTGTTGTGTTTACTCACAGTTGATGTTTATGTTTATAGTCACTATAGCTGTACTTTTTATAGGTCACAATTACCGTCACCTATTCATGTGATAGATTTGAAGCGCGAAGTCCCTTTACCGTCTTTTGTATATTGTTATATACGTCGCTTTCGTGTTTACAATCAGGAGACTGGAACAAAGCCATTTCCGGCTTTGTGCCAGTCTATCCCTAGCCGCCGGAAGTGGCGGATCATGGATCAGAGTGGCAGGAGGTGGCAGGAGGGGGGAGTCCCCTCCCGCTCCTCTGGGATAGCAATCGAGCAGCTTTTAGCCGCAACGGTTGTTATCCCTGGAAAGCCAATCGCCCGCTCTAAAAAACAGTACCAGGATGATGCCTGCAGCTGCGGGCATCATCCCGGTATAACCCCCAAAAGCCGAAGCCACACATCTGCATACGCTCGGCGGGAAGGGGTTAAACTGAAAAATATTTCCTTTGATTTACTGCTTGTGTTTATTTTAGCTGTCTCCTAGGTTATCCAATGGGCTTTTTTTTGGCCATTTTCTTCAATAGTGCAAACGTAATTTCTTTGATACATAAGGTGACAATCTCTTCTTCAGCTAACTATTATGTTGTGGGTCTGCTACACACACTCCTTGTTTTTGATGTTAATGTATGTAATGCATTACTGATAAAAATATTCATCATTTTCAGCACCATGAATTAATTTTTTGGAGTGATGAAATGGCCTGATTGATGCAAATTATGTGGATGTTATTTACTAAAGGAAAACCCACTTGGCACTACAAGTGCACTGCAAAAGTGCACTTGAAAATGCACTTAAACTGCACTGAAAGTGCACTTGTAGTGCCAAGTGGATTTGCCTTTAGTAAATAACCCCCATTGCCACTGTAAACAGCAACTTAAGCAAACAAATGCTATTGAGCATTGAAAGAAGAAGCCACACATTGTTGAGTAGAAAATGTTTTACTCTGTGCACATTCACATGTGCATTTAGAAAAGGGTTTTTGAACAAACCAACATATTTTTGGAATATTTTTTTTTTTTTTGACAGTAGAAATATCCTTTTTTTGTGGTAAACAGGCATGTTTTTCAAACCATAGAACAATACACAACTCAGGAACTTACAAAGTTCAACTTTGATAAATTGAAGGCAATATCAGACATTAGTATGTCAAAACTGTGTTGATATTGCCTTCATCAGATGGGGTCACCCCTGTAAAAGCCAAATTTTAAAGATGCACACAAATTGATAGTCAAAATGAGGATTTCCCACCTGATCCCATGCCTGATGTCAACATGTTCTAGCTCCCATCATGGGGGATCAATGGACATGTTTCTGGGGTACAATCCCTTCCTCTCATCTACTTTAGTTGCGAGGAAGGGGTTGCACCCACAAAACGCGTACATTGATATCCCGTGATGGCAGATAGTACATGTTGACACACTGTGTGCATCTTCAAAATTTGGCTTTCAAAATTTTTTAGAAAAGTTAGAAAAAAATAAACAATTTGATAAATTTTGGTGTATTTTCGATTCTGCCTAAAACATCAATGATGTTTTTTAGTCTTTTTTCCACATCATTGATGTCTTCCTTGATCTTCTGTAAATCACAATTGCACACCATGATCTCCCCGATGAGGATCTGTGCACTTGCACTTGTGAAATGTGTTTCTTCTTCCACAACATCCACATCACCTAAAATAAAAAAACACACCATGTATTATAAATATGCAGGCATCTATCTATTACCTGAAGCTGTGGTCTCAGACACTCACCTATCCTTCCTCCACATCATGGTGTGGGGATTCCCCCTTCATTAGGTGGTTGTGGGTCCCTGGTGTCCTCTGACATCCCGAGTCTTTTCTCCCCTATGTGAATAAAAAAAAGGTATACTGTACTTAGCACACAGATATTTGAGGACAGAAATAGGAATATGAAAGTGACATCCAATTGTCTTCAAGATGAAGACATGATTTTTTCCCTTTCTTAAAGCTGGAATACTTACCTTTTTTGGTCACGTTTCACAGATGGAGACACCCCTAGTATCCACTGGAGCACCTGTGTGGGACACCCTAAAAAGTTTGTTCTGGTGTCCCACACTAGTGCTCCTGCATCCAGATGTGTAAACAGCTGCTGAGTGTCCTCTCCTTACACTGAATCAAGTGTGCATTTCATTCTAGTTACAAACCCATCTAGACAACAATGTACTAAACTTCTTTGAATACAAATAGGCCTGAACAAATGTAGTTAACCTGTATCTGCCAAAAACATCGTATTAGTGGGCGAATGAACAATGTTTACTACAAAAGATTACTGTGCTCATGAACCTGAAAGTTGCCATTTTAAACTGTACAACAGTAAAGAAAAACACATGGAGCAGAACAAAAGTAATAATAATAATAGAAACACACAACAACTACTTAATTTTTAGAAGCAGTTTCCTGATCCTTCTGTACTGATCCTGCTCCCTCAATTTGAGGTCTGACCAGCGTTTCCTCAATTGCTCCTTGGATCACCACACCCCAAAATTCTTGTGCAGACTTCTCACAAATTTAGTCACGATTTTGGCCTTTCTCACATTAGGATGTCTGTACAGTCCATGCTTCCCATCATAGTCGGCCCTCTTCAAGATGTCCACCATCTCCACCATCTCTACAAGGGACATATTTGAGTCCTTAAATCTCCTCTGGGATCGGGACTTTTGTGGCTCCGGGCTTTCGTCGTTGCTGCTGCTGTCTTCATGCACTTGTCCTTTCTCCGCCATGTGCTCTCCCACTGTGCCAAAAGAGAAGGGGCAGGGAATATACTAGACAGAAGGTCAGGGGTGGTTGGAGTTTCACGCATGCGCAGTGTATATAAAGCGTAACACGCGTGCGTCGTATGGAAGAACTGTGAGCGGAGGAAGGAGTAGAAGAAGCGCCAATCGGGATAATGAAGGTACAATTTTAACTTGGGCCTATACTACTTATAGATTGAGGCCTATATTGGGACAAGATTTGGAGAGTTTAGCCTGACATTATGGTTTGTCTTGTGTTGTGTCTTGCAGATAAAATGGATATATTGAATGATCAGGACTTTATCCCCATATTCATTGATATGTACAGAGAGCTGCCCTGTCTGTGGCAGGTAAACCACCCCTTTTATACCAATAAAATAAAGAGGAAGGCAGCGCTGGATCAATTGTTGGAATTAGTGAAGTCGCAGATCCCCATGGCAACCCATTTGAAGGCCACAATTGGTGGCATGTGGAGCACTTATAATAGGGAGCACAAGAAGGTCCAGGATTCCCAGAGATCAGGAGCTGCAGCGGATGACATTTATGTACCCAGGCTGTGGTACTATGACAGACTGAATTTTCTGGCAGACCAGAAGGAACCCTGGCCAGCACTCTCCAGTGTTCCTTCAACGCTTCTTTCTACCCCAGCTGAGGCTTCCGACGTCCAACCTGGGCCTTCCAGCCAGGAAAATGTGGAGGAGCCTAGCTTGAGCCAGGTATAGCATTGTTCAACATATTTCTTGTCAAAAAATTAATGATGTTAACTAAATGTTATTATTGATCACTAATTTCTGATTTAACAAAGTGTTTTACATATCAATGGACAGCCGTGACCACAAATGATTGGGACAAGAATGAAAAATGCTGGGGTCAGAATGATAGTCTTTTCTATTTATTAGCATTCGATTTGCAACAGTCATGAGCTGAAAATTGTGTGTGATTGATGACCAAAAAACTAAAACTATGTCCCTTTTCCATACACAGGAAAGCCTCAGCCAGGAAGAGGCTGTAGAAAGTGGCAGCCAGGAGGTGGCCGGGCCCAATAGCCTGACCAAATCCCAGGTCCCTCCTCTCCGCCTTCAAAAAAAAAGGCCCAGGAAGGGGAGAACCTGGAGGAGGCAGCACTTGGGCTATTTCTGCAGGCTACTGCGGCCCTCAGAACCCCCCAATCTTCAAGAGGACTATGCCTGCATGGCAGCCTGCAAAATGCAGGAAATGGAGGAGGGCCAACTCCTCTTCTGTGAGGAAGTTATCTTACAAGCCCTAAATAAGGGGTTGAGGGGCGAACTCACAAGCCAAAGGCAGGTTTGTGAGTTCGACCATCGTCCTCCTCCTCCACCTCCTGCCACAACTCCAACACCAGAGCCACAGCCTGGAAGCAAGCCTGGAAGGAAGTGTGGAAGGAAGACAAGAGAGTGATGGCCTGGGTTCAGTCTAGTCTGACAAAAGATGCAGGCTGTTGTAAGACCACAGCCTGGGGACATATATGTCATCTGCCACTGTTCCTGATCTTTTGGAGTCCTGGATCGGATTGTGCTCACTATTATATGGACTCCTCATGCTACCAATTTTGGCTGTAAAATAGTTGATGTGTGCCATGGGGTACAAAGGCTTCACCAATTTCACAAGTTTATCCAGCATTGCCTTCCTCTTTATTTGGTTATGACCCATAATAAATGGCTATTTTTTTCACAAATACTTGCCTATGTGTTTACTTTAAAAAGGACAGTTTGTTTGTGAGAAGGCAGGTACATTTCAAAAATACTGTCAAATTAACAAAGGACACCAACACCAAACAACCTCCTTGATGTTAAAGCATACAAGTTAATAATGGTGTTGTGGTAACTTGACACACAAAATGCCAAAAATATTATGGAGATCAGTAGAGAAAAATATATATAAAAAAAAAGAGTAGATCTTGATAAAAAAACAAAAAAAAGAGTAGATCAATATAAAAAAAAACAGGAGATCTTCATAAAAAACAAAACAAAAAAAAATGGATATCTTCATAAAAAATAAATAAAAAAAAGATCATTATAAAAATAAATTCAAAACATTATTATGGAGATCTGATGAAAAAGATAACAAATATTATTCATGAGATCACAAGAAATAATAAAGAAATCAGTTTGTGAGAACTCTGTGTGAATATCAGCAGCAAAACAACTTCATAATTCTAGTATTCTAAAGAAGAAGAGAATGCACTGCATTAAAAGATTAAAAAATGTGCAGCGTGACGAATGCGCTATCACTATTATGTTGGATGACAGGCTAGTAAACGGCTTGACATCTGATTTTCATATGGTCAGTACACAAATCCATCACACAAAAGACTAAAGTACAAACACTCACAAACAAACACGCATGCTCAGAATCAATGCTCACCAGACACAAAATTAGTGGAAGGAGCCCAAAGGGTGGATCTTAAGAGCTGAAATTCCTCGTAGTATGTCACTATGTTCGTATTTGTGGCACGACAATTGTGTACCGTTAGTATGCAAGACAAGATTATGGCACACGCCCTTTTGACAAAAATCAGACGCTCGGTGTAAGAAAATGCATAAACAGTTGTGACTCCATTTTAGATTCCCCTCCATTTTACATAAAGTAGAAATGAAATTTTGTATGTATGAGTTTTGCCATAAACAACTTAACTAACAGTTTTCATAGAACCACACCCTATGAGTTACTGTGGTTAAACCGATTCCTGGAGCAACATCCTGTGTCAGCAAGTCATCAGCTATTTAATGTTATCTAGTTAGCAGTCTAACTCATGATAAGAAAGTACTGAGTGTAAGTCTGTATAACCATTAGACACATATATATATTAAAACGCAGCCCCTCCCTTCATTGTTTTACTTATATATAAGCTACTGTTGTAAAAAATCAGACACCTTATGAAAACACTCAAGCCTGTTTCCCGTGTCCCATGTGGTGTCTCATGGATCCGAGGTTCTCGGTGGGGTGCCTGCATAACCACGGTAGTCGTCAAGGTGTATACTGTAATTCGTTTCAAATGAGGGCTCGTCCGGGATAAAGCAATCATCCGTGGTAAGTAAACTTTTGTCTCATTTTGACAAATTATTTTCTTGCCTCTGCTCTGATAAAGCTTTAGTCCAGGGGTCTTCAAACTATGGCCCTCCAGTTGTTCAGGAACTACAATTCCCATCATGCCTAGTCATGTCTGTGAATGTCAGAGTTTTACAATGCCTCATGGGATGTGTAGTTCAACAACAGCTGGGGGGCCATAGTTTGAGGATCCCTGCTTTAGTCCCTTAAAATGTATATAGAAAGGAGACAGCCCATGCCTTAAAGTGTGAATGGTCTTTAGGAGATCTGAGAGTCCTAGAGAGAGGATTCATTAACATTAGACAAAACAGTACTGTAACTCATTTTGGGAAGGAGAGAAAGAGTTTATGGGGTAACCACCACCATGATCCAAACCTCTGATTGCTTTGTATTTCTGTTGCATAGAAGTTTAAGATAATTTGTTCTGTAAAACCTGGGGAAACGTGTAAGGATTATGTTGCTGGGGTTTGTGGTAGTGATTATGAATTTATAAATTCTTGGGTGTCAAATTTAGCAGGGTGGACTGAAACTATGCATAGTAGTGATCCCTTCCCCCAAGATGGAGATAATGATGAATTTCATATGGATATGGTGAACGGTTTATGTCTTGGTGACATGAAGGCTTTCCCATGGTTTTCAGGAGACCCTCAGTGGGATATGAAATACATGAAAGAGGGAGGGGAAAATTGGCTTAGGTTTGCCCCATACTGGTTTCAGAGGGATAATAAGAAACAGAAGAAAGCAAATAATGTTTAACTAAGGAAGAGTATGACCTTAAACATAATAAGGAATCTTTCAAGAGACCCGATCCCACGGCTCCACCTTTGCCTTTCTCTCATGTATCCCTACCACCTTACACCAGTTAGATCTATCCTAGCCTCAGCAAGGACAAGATAGATCTTCTTGCTGGATATCATGCCACCCACCAGAGACCCCCTCCACCAGGTGCCCCACAGGCTCTGCCACAACAACAAGCACCTCCACAGACACAACAGCTAGCAGTACAAACTAAACAGGCACCCCCCACCCCACAAAGACAAGCATCACAAGATTCTGAGGATAGTAATAGCACCTCAAAAGAAGCAACAGGGCGCCACACATCAACTACCCAATCCCCCCTGCTGTTATAGTAGAAAAGGAAGATAAGGAAGACGATCTTGACATGATAGGAATGACAAAAGCTATTGGAGGTACTATTGTAAATTTTTTAAGCCCAAACAGAACAAAGAGTGGAGCGATATATGGGATGGATGCAGATGTACAGGGTGTCAGCATGCAGGCTCCTTTTATGACTAAAGGAAATTACATGCTTAAAAATGTAATTGATATTGAAGATATAAATTCCTTTTTTAACCGCTTGCTATCCGCGCTATAGCCGAATGACGGCTACAGCGCGGACCTGCATTCCCGGGAGGCCGTCATATGACGGCCTCCCCTGTGCACGTGCCCTGCGCGCGCCCTGCAGGGCGCGCGTGGAGCGCGCTGTGATCACCGAGTCACTGAGACTCGGGTGATCACCGATCTGTGTAAGGGGCCGGTCCCGGCCCCTTACCATGTGATCAGCTGTCAGCCAATGACAGCTGATCACATGATCAAAACAAAAGCTCTGTGATCGGTTTTTTTTTCTCCTCGCGCTGACAGTGCGAGGAGAGAAAAAAGCCGATCACCGGCTCAGCTGCAAGGGACATCGGTCCCGAAGAGGAGGAGGCAATAATGCCTCAATTGTGCCTTATAATTATGCCACCAGTACCCCCTGCCAGTGCACCCAGACATTAAAACATCACAGTGCCCACAGTGCCCACCAGTGCCACGTATCAATGCCCATAAGTGCCACCTATCAATGCCTACAGGTGCCACCTATCAATGCCCACCATTGCCACCTAACAATGCCCACCAGTGATGCCAATCAGTGCCACCTAGCAGTGTACAAGATCAGTGCCCATTATTGCCACCAATCAGTGCCCATCACTGCCACCCATCAGTGCCCATCACTGCCACCTATCAGTGCCCATTGGTGCCGCCTCATCAGCGTACATCAATGAAGGAGAAAAATTACCCTTTTAAAAAATTTTATAACAAAATATAAAAAAAAAAAAATTTTTTTTTTTAAAAATTCAGTCTTTTTACATTTTTTTAACAAAAAATAAAAATCGCAGAGGTGATCAAATACCACCAAAAGAAAGCTCTATTTGTGGGGAAAAAATGATAAAAATTTCATTTGGGTACAGTGTTGTATGACCGCGCAATTGTCATTCAAAGTGCGTCAGCGCTGAAAGCTGAAAATTGGTCTGGATAGGAGGGGGGTTTAAGTGCCCGGTAAGCAAGTGGTTAAACACTGTCCTAAACCCACTCAATCATCATCCGATACACTGAGTTACTTAAAAAAAGGCTTGTAATGGTAGAAATTATACACAGGAAGATATGCGATTGATTGTTGATGGGGTGATTGGGCATACATCTGCCTTTGATTGGACAAACATTCCCAGTATTTCAACAATAGAAGAAAATAATGTTTGTGCAGATCAGTATAGTCTAAATACAGACAGGGGCAGAACCACAATGTGGGACCACTTGGAGACAGAATTAAAAAATGCTTTTAAAAACAGGACCTCTCTCCCCACTGCCATAGCATGTAAACAGAAATCTGGAGAAAGTGTATTAGAATTCTGGAAAAGGTTTGTAGATGTATGGACACAGGAAGCTGTATTATCCACATTAGCAAATATGCACAGCTTAATGATCGAATCTTTCATTAGCAACCTTAAACCACAACATGGCTTAAAGCAGATGATTTCTGATTGGCCCACAAAATCAATGTGGGACTTTTAGAAAGCACTGGCTGAATAGGATGCAGCAGGTTGCTTTGATATATCGAAGGTTAAAGCTACAGGTGCCCTTCTACAAGGAGTACCACCTCAACAGGATATTAGACCTCAGGATAATTTGGGGAATGGGAGGCAATGGGGTAGAGGAAGGGGGTAGAGGAAGAGGCAGAGGATGAGGGAGAAGTTTTTCCCGAGGCCCCCCTCCCTCTAGAACCGGACGCTTAAATTGTGGAGCTGAAGATCACTGGAGGAATCAATGTTCTTATGAGATCTATGACCCAAATAATCAACAGCCCTTGAATAATACCAATCCTGATCCTCAAAGATCCCAGAGTCAACCAGCTCCTGGCCCAAGGTTTCCCGTGGACCCAACCGAAATAACAATGAAGCTTCCCAGAAGGTGGTATCCCAGCATTTCCTCTTGTGTCACACTCCTTTGATGACAAACCTCTAGTGACCCTACATATAAATGGGTTACTGTTCCTGTTTCTTCTTGACAGCGGGGTGACTCGGAGTACTTTAAGCCAAGATTATTATAGAGGTGAGACCACAAATTCTGAGCCTTCAATGGTAATTAATGGGATACTCACCAAGACCTACAAACCCCCCCCCCCCCTCTCCGATTGTAGATGATGAACATGGGTCCTCAATAATCCATCAAAGTTTTAAGATCATACCAAATTGTGATGTAAATCTCCTGGGAAGAGATTTGTTGGTCAAGCTGGGCATGAAAATAGTAATGTCTCCAAGTGATGGTCTAACTGTATATTTGTATATTCTAAAAAGGTCCCCATAGTACCTATTCTAGCTTTAAATGTCGAAGTACCAGAAGAGAAATTTTCAAAGGACTTACACAGGTCCTGGTCAGATGGGCCTCTGGATGTAGGTCTTATCTCTTGTATCCCATACAAAGCCACCCTCAAACCTTGGGCAGAACCTATATACCACAAATAATACCCTTTGTCAAAAGAAAAGGAGGATGGACTTGCTTCCACGTTGGACAATTTCAATAAACAAGGAATTTTAAAGGAAATATCTTCACCTTACAACACTTATTAAAATTCACTCAAAAAGCTGGATGGCAGTTATAGCTTTGTTCAAGACCTTGGGGCCATAAATAATCTTGTAGTGCCCATAGCACCTATAGTACCTGATGTGCCATCACTTCTGACTTCCATACCAACAGATGCAGAGTATTTCACAGTAATTGATTTAGCAAATGCATTTTTTATTGTCTCACTGGACGAAGAGAAACAGCCTATTCTTGCATTTTGTTTTAGAAATTGCCAGATGACTTGGTGCAGAATGCCCCAAGGGTATGTAGACTCCCCTGTAGTCTATTCAGTTGCACTCCAGGCAACCCTGTGGTCCTGG
The DNA here is from genome assembly GCA_037952835.1 of Lithobates septentrionalis. Lineage (NCBI taxonomy): Eukaryota > Metazoa > Chordata > Amphibia > Anura > Ranidae > Lithobates > Lithobates septentrionalis. The sequence continues at coordinate 4,559,941 of JBBDGP010001113.1, forward strand.
ACTCCCCACCATGGTTCAGTCCTATTACAGTATGTTGATGATTTGTTGTTATGCGGTCTGAGCCAGGTTACCAGCAGAGAGGATGGTAAAGGTTTATTGTACTGGTTAGCAGAAAATGGTCACAAAGTCTCTAAAAAGAAATTGCAATGGTGTCAAGAGACTGTTGAGTACCTTGGTTGTACCCTCACAAAAGGAGAAAGAAGAGTCAGTCACAAGAGAGCTGCGGCTATCGTGGGTCTTCCCCACCCACTGACAAAGAAAGATATGCTATCTTTTCTTGGTATGGTTGGTTACTGCCACCAGTGGATACCTGACTGCTCTTTTTATGATAACCTCCTGAGGCAAGCCACAGGTCAGACATGCCCGATTGTGTAAAATGGACAAATGAAATGTGTGATGCATTTGTGTACCTTAAGACAGCAATGGTAATGGCCCCTGGCCATTGCATGATGTTTCACTTGTTTGCCAGGGACAATTGTAAATCAATGGCGTGAGTCCTGGCACAGGAACACGGAGGAAAACTCTGCCCTATTGCATTTTTTTCAAGAGTAGTGCCAATGCCGGTGTAGTGATGTAGATCAGTGGTCATCAACCCTGTCCTCAGGGCCCACTAACAGGGCAGGTTTGCAAGATAACTGAAATACATCACAGGTGATATAATTTGCTGTTCAGTGATTGCAGTATTCTAGTCTACATCTCCCCAAGGTAATACATAAAACCTGGTCTGTTAGTGGGCCCTGAGGACAGGGTTGATGACCACTGATGTAGATGTAGTGCACAGGCTGCAGAACTGATTGCCCCATCAAGAGCATGCCAGCTCTTTGAACGACAATGTGTGAACATTTATACTGATTTTAAATACGCATTCGGTGTAGTCCACAATTTTGGTAATATCTGGTTAACCGTTTCAGCCCCGGAAGATTTTACCCCCTTCCTGACCAGAGTACTTTTTGCGAATTCGGCACTGCATCAGTTTAACTGACAATTGCGTGGTTGTGCGACGTAGCACCCAAACAAAAATTGACGTCCTTTTTTTCCGACAAATAGAGCTTTCTTTTGGTGGTATTTGATCTCCTCTGCGGTTTTTATTTTTTGTGCTATAAACAAAAAAAAAACGACAATTTTGAGAAAAATGCAATATTTTTTACTTTTTGCTATAATAAATATTCCCCAAAAATATATAGAAAAACAAATTTTTTCCTCGGTTTAGACCAATATGTATTCTTCTACATATTTTTGGTAAAAAAAATCACATTAAGTGTATATTGATTGGTTTGCGCAAAAGTTATAGCGTCTACAAAATAGGGGATAGTTTTATGGCATTTTTATTATTCATTTTTCTTCATTAGTAATGGCGGCGATCTGCGATTTTCATCGGGACTGCGACATTATGGAAGACACATTGGACACTTTTGACACTATTTTTGGACCATTCTCATTTATACATCGATCAACGCTATAAAAATGCACTGATTAACCACTTAAGGACCGCCTCACGCCGATATACATCGGCAGAATGGCACGGGCAGGCAAAATCACGTAGATCTACGTGATCTGCCTCCCGCGGGTGGGGGGTCCGATAGGACCCCCCCCCGGTGCCCGAGGCGGTCCTCTTTTGTCCCCCGGCGATCGGAGGTGAGGGGGAGGCCATCCGTTCGTGGCCCCCCCTCGCGATCGCCGCCGGCCAATGAGAAAGAGAGGAGAGGGGGGGCGAGAGGGAACCCCCAAAAAGAAGATGGTCCGCTCAAGAACAAGCTATTGTGAACCTAAATAACTTTATTGTGTCATAATAAATACAGAACAACTATCCACAAACCATGTATTAAAAAATAGGGCAGGGGTCCTATTATGTGCAGGTGGCCACCATTGACATTCCACATACATCCTTCACTCATGCACTCGCACCCATATGAATTATATCAGAGAAGACCCGGGTCTGTGCAATTTTTATAAAGTTCCTAAATAGGATAACTATGTGAATACTAGGCCTTCGGTCTTTCCTCAGTAAAGTGCAAGTGCTGGTGATTGATGAGGGTCCATTCGGATGTAATCCCGATAACCAAATAAAAGTGCATATGTCAAAACAACAACATAGGGAACTGGAAAGTCCCGGTTTGGTTAATTAAATAGCGGCAAATCAAAGGGCTATTTCACATCTTGTACAGGGAAGGTAGACGGTGAATAGCCATAGACAGTGTACCTCCTGTGTGCTGGAGTGCAGTTTAGCTCACCGTTTGACGTCTTCAGTGAAGGGGTGATGGAGCCCAAGAAGGTTGCTGATGGCCGCACTGATGTGGTATAGAGGAACGTTCATGCGGTGTGTTTGTCTGTTGTAGACATGAGCTTTCGCTTCCGGATCTTCCCCGAGGGGATGTACGGTGAGTCACAGGGTTCAGACGTTCAGGCGTTCCGCGCTTAGTTTGTCAGATAGTAAGAGGGAGCGCTCAGTCTCAGTGTCCACCGCAAGACTCAACCCAATATCCGAGATCCGATCGGGATGTTCACATACAATCAAAGGGGTTTCCTCATTGATGTGTGGAGGTCTATGTTCCACCTGCACATGGGTTAGACGCTTACGCGTTTCGCTTGTTTCCAAGCTTCTTCAGAGCTAATGTGGTGCCAGTAGCTGAATGTTTAAATAGCATTGCGGCCAGTATTCAATATCCTGTCATTATAGCCAGCACCTGGACACCAAAGCCTAACCATAATTTGCATTCATCAATTTGTGCAATCACACTCATGCATACATCTGTGTTACAAATTCAGACAAACCATTAGTAGTAGTGAGTACATAGGGATTCAATCTAATCGGCTTATGTATGTAGTCAGATTTTGATATTCCATTGTTATTGCCTTTGTAAGAAATGGTAAGGTAGCTTGTTATGCAGTTGCTATTGGTATACAGAGCCCATAGTCAGGGGGTGCTGGGATTTCGATCTGGTCGATTAGTGTATGGCCACATGATGGACACAAAATGGAAAAGGAGAGAGCAGACTGTCATTTCATTTAGATTACATCTCACACATTGGATACTGTCATCCATGTGAAAGACAGAGATATTGCTTGCAAATCGAATTGCATACGGTCTGTTATCCACAGAGGGTGTCAATCACAGTCGGGAGAAGTTGTGGACCCTCAATCGCAGATTTTTTAGTCTCCGGATGAACTCAATTAAATTATTTACAATTAAGTTATTGTTCCAAGAAAGGAGACAAATTGAATTCATTGTTCAATCCGGAAGGTTGCATACTGTTTAAATAGAAGATCCACATCTTCTCCTTTTGGTACAATATCCTATCGAAATCTCCACGTCTATGGGGCAAGTTAAGTTTGTATATGCCCTTAACCTTGAGGCCATCTGGTTTACCCTCGTGCTTTTCAAGGAAATGTAAGGACAAAGGCCGATCGTCATCCTTATTGAGGATGCTCTGGATGTGCTCGCCAGTCCTGATTTTCAGTTCTCTTTTGGTCTTGCCAACATAGATGAGACCACACGGGCAGGTCAACATGTAAACTACCCGTGTGGTTGTACAGTTAATAAAAATGTTGATTTTAAACTGTCTTTGGTTGTCAGAACTGGCGAACACATCCGTTCTATCCACATACCTACATACATGACACCTGCCACAATGGTACATGCCGTTTAGTGGTGGGAGATCAGTGAGCCAGTTACGTTTTTTGGGGCGGTTGTACTCTGAATGTACCAGACGGTCCCTCAAATTTGTTGCTCTACGAGCAGTGAGCAGGGGTTTTTTGCTAACAAGATTTCCCAGGATGGGGGCCTCAGACAAAATGTGCCAATGACGGCCCAGAATCTCCTTAATTTGGTCCCACTGTGTACCAAACTTGGTAATGATCCTTAGGGGGGTGATTTGAAGTTTTTCCCCTTTCTTTTTTGGTATGATTCGTCAATAGGGATGATCTATTTGTTTGCAGTGCTCTTTTTTTGGCACGTCTGATACATGCATGCGAGTAACCCCTGTCACGAAACCTCCCATACAGGTCATGCATTTCCCTGTGAAAGTCACCTTCCTCCGTGCAATTCCTTCTTGCACGGAGGAACTGCCCCACCGGAATGCCCTGCTTGAGGGGTGTGGGATGGTGGCTGGATGTCAGCAACAATGAATTTGCTGCTGTATCTTTTCTGAAGGTTTTTGTATGCAATTTATCATCTTTTACAAATACCGTAAGATCCAAAAATGATAAATTATTAGCATCATACGTATATGTTAATTTGATGTTACGGTCGTTGTCATTAAGTTCCTCAATAAATCGCGTCAGTTCAACCGGTGAGCCGTCCCAAATCATGATCACGTCATCGATGTACCTCAGCCACAACCGACAGTGGCTGAGGTACATCGGCGAGGGGTACACGCATTCAGATTCCCAGAGGCCAAGGTGCAGGCATGCGTATGATGGGGCCCATGGGGCACCCATCGACGTGCCTCTGACTTGTTTGTAATATATCCCAAGAAATTGGAAATAGTTATTTTCCAACATGAATTGCAATAGGTCGATGATAAATTAATTTTGCCCTGCCAGTAGTGGGAATTTACTGTCTAAGAAGAATTGTGTCACTGCTAGCCCCCATCTATGCGGAATTGATGTATATAGCGACTCTACATCGACTCCAACAAGTAACATACCCTTGGGTAGAGATATGTCCTCCAATCGCCCCAGAACATCCCGTGTATCCTGAACATATGATGGTAGTTCATGTACAAGTTCTTTAATCAGTGAGTCCACATATTTCCCGACCCTCTCAAGGGGACCCTTGACAGCCGATACTATCGGTCTCCCTGGAGGGTCGGTAATGGACTTATGTAGTTTAGGAATGGTATATAGAGTGGGAGTGTTGAAGTCACTGACACTAAGATATTCACATTCTTTTTTGATGATTAGGCCTGCTTCTTGGGCTAACTCAAGTTTAAAATTCAGATCTGACACCATTTGGGGAAAGGGATTCTGATGTAACCTTAGGTACGTGGTCTCATCACGGAGGAGACGCATAGTTTGTTCCTCATACATGGTATGAGACATGAGGACCGTGTTGCCTCCCTTGTCACTTGCTTTAATAACTATGTCCTTTGCGTCCTCTAATTCCCGTAGGGCCCTCCTTTCTTCTCGGCTAAGATTGTCATGTCCTTTATACTCCCAGTTAACCCCAGCTAGGTCCCTTTTGACCTGTTCTAGGAAGAACTGGATATGTCTATGTTTGGACAGGGGGGGGCATTTTTTGGGATTTAATCATCAGTTGGGATGGACGGGGACAGCTCGGTGACAGCTGTATAGCTTCCCCTTCTAAATTCCATTCTTGGTTTTCATCAAGGAGGGCAATCAGGGCCTCAAGAGAGTCCCACTCTTGTTTATCTAGCTGGTCCATATCGGTGCATTGGGTGTCCCTATTCGCGTGCCAATACCTGAAAATTAATTTTCTCAGAAACAAATTGATGTCTTTGAAGACCTCAAATTCACTCATTGTTGTGGTGGGAGAGAAAGATAGGCCCTTTTGTAGCAGGGAGATATGGTGATGGTTAAGGGGGAAATCTGATAGGTTTACAACCTTCAGATCTAATTGTGGTTTTTCTAGATGTTGACTAGGTAAATTCGGTTGACTATCTAGAACTTGCGCGACCCTGACCTGAGTTCCCTTCGATTTTCTCTTCCTTCTCTTCCTTTTCCCCGGTTTCCTCTGTTGGTTTGGGCCTGGGTTTTGATCATAGATGTAGTTGGTTGGGTACCTGTCCTGGGGACGGCATCCCCTTCCTGATCTAAAAAAGCCACAGTTTTTTCAGGCTGTTCAGGGTCACTGTCTGTAGATGTATATCTGGGTCTAGATACACCTGATCGATTTCTCCTACCCTTACGTGATCTACTCCTCCCTCGGGGTACTGTGGGGTCAAAAATGTCTCCCTTCTCCCAGTCAAGAAGATTCTGTTTGAATTTCTCTTGTTTAGTGGACTTAAGGATTTTTTGAGTTTTTTCAACCTCCTTTTTGAGCAAGTCATTGTACTTATTGAAGTCCTGATCATTCTTATATGGTTCTAGCAGTTGTGCACTGATATCGATCTCTTTTTTGATTTCAACAGTGGATCAATTGAGAGTTGGATAACAATTGCTTAACAAGCTGATACAGATGCACTCAAAAACAATTGTTGAGTCTGATTTTAAAAGTATGCACTTGAGTGTGATATTAAAAAACGTGGGGTGGATAGTGTTACTGATCTGACTAGGAGACTAAGGGTTCAGAAAGGAAGTCAAATCCTATTATAATGCATATGAGAAGACAAAGGGAGGGGGACACCCTAAATTCATCCAAAATAGGTTTTAGGGGTATATGAAGGGGGTTCAATGACCGGCCAAGAGTTGCCTACCTTAATTATTATACCCCTAATGTCACAAGTACCCTTTGTTGATTGACTCGACAATATTTGGTCAGCAATCAAACAAATGGTTGTTCAATGGACCATATGACATATGTGAAAGAGAGGAGAGGGGGGGGGGGGCGAGAGGGAACCCCCAAAAAGAAGATGGTCCGCTCAAGAACAAGCTATTGTGAACCTAAATAACTTTATTGTGTCATAATAAATACAGAACAACTATCCACAAACCATGGCCAATGAGAACATTCCTTTGCTGCTGTATGCTAAACAGCAGCAAAGGAAATGATGTCATCTCTCCTCGGCTCGGTATTTTCCGTTCCGACGCCGAGGAGAGAAGACTGTAATGTGAGTGAAAACACACTACACACACAGTAGAACATGCCAGGCACACAAAACACCCCCGATCCCCCCCCCGATCGCCACCCCCGATCCCCCCTCAATCACCCCCCCCCCTGTCACAAACTGACACCAAGCAGTTTTTTTTTTTTCTGATTACTGCATGGTGTCAGTTTGTGACAGTTACTGTGTTGGGACAGTTAGGGTTAGCCCCCTTTAGGTCTAGGGTACCCCCCTAACCCCCCCTAATAAAGTTTTAACCCCTTGATCACCCCCCGTCACCAGTGTCACTAAGCGATCATTTTTCTGATCGCTGTATTAGTGTCGCTGGTGACGCTAGTTAGGGAAGTAAATATTTAGGTTTGCCGTCAGCATTTTATAGTGACAGGGACCCCCATATACTACCTAATAAATGTTTTAACCCCTTGATTGCCCCCTAGTTAACCCTTTCACCAATGATCACCGTATAACCGTTACGGGTGACGCTGGTTAGTTTGTTTAATTTTTATAGTGTCAGGGCACCCGCTGTTTATTACCGAATAAAGGTTTAGCCCCCTGATCGCCCGGCTGTGATATGCGTCGCCCCAGGCAGCGTCAGATTAGCGCCAGTACTGCTAACACCCACGCACGCAGCATACACCTCCCTTAGTGGTATAGTATCTGAACGGATCAATATCTGATCCGATCAGATCTATACTAGCGTCCCCAGCAGTTTAGGGTTCCCAAAAATGCAGTGTTAGCGGGATCAGCCCAGATACCTGCTAGCACCTGCGTTTTGCCCCTCCGCCCGGCCCAGCCCAGCCCACCCAAGTGCAGTATCGATCGATCACTGTCACTTATAAAACACTAAACACATAACTGCAGCGTTCGCAGAGTCAGGCCTGATCCCTGCGATCACTAACAGTTTTTTTGGTAGCATTTTGGTGAACTGGCAAGCACCAGCCCCAGACAGCGTCAGGTTAGCGCCAGTACCGCTAACACCCACGCACGCAGCATACGCCTCCCTTAGTGGTATAGTATCTGAACGGATCAATATCTGATCCGATCAGATCTATACTAGCGTCCCCAGCAGTTTAGGATTCCCAAAAACGCAGTGTTAGCGGGATCAGCCCAGATACCTGCTAGCACCTGCGTTTTGCCCCTCCGTCTGGCCCAGCCCACCCAAGTGCAATATCGATCGATCACTGTCACTTACAAAACACTAAACACATAACTGCAGCGTTCGCAGAATCAGGCCTGATCCCTGCGATCACTAACAGTTTTTTTGGTAGCATTTTGGTGAACTGGCAAGCACTAGCCCCAAGTAGTGTCAGGTTAGCGCCAGTACCGTTAACACCCACGCACCGTACACCTCCCTTAGTGGTATAGTATCTGATCAGATCAATATCTGATCCGATCAGATCTATACTAGCGTCCCCAGCAGTTTAGGGTTCCCAAAAACGCAGTGTTAGTGGGATCAGCCCAGATACCTGCTAGCACCTGCGTTTTGCCCCTCCGCCCGGCCCAGCCCAGCCCACCCAAGTGCAGTATCGATCGATCACTGACACTTACAAAACACTAAACGCATAACTGCAGCGTTCGCAAAATCAGGCCTGATCCCTGCGATCGCTAACAGTTTTTTTTTGGTAGCGTTTTGGTGAACTGGCAAGCACCAGCGGCCTAGTACACCACGGTCGTAGTCAAACCAGCACTGCAGTAACACTTGGTGACGTGGCGAGTCCCATAAGTGCAGTTCAAGCTGGTGAGGTGGCAATCACAAGTAGTGTCCCGCTGCCACTAAAAAGACAAACACAGGACCGTCGTGCCCATAGTGCCCTTCCTGCTGCATTCGCCAATCCTAATTGGGAACCCACCACTTCTGCAGCGCCCGTACTTCTCCCATTCACATCCCCAACCAAATGCAGTCAGCTGCATGAGAGGCATTTTCTTTATGTCCCCCCGAGTACCCCTATACAACGAACCCCCCAAAAAAGATGTCGTGTCTGCAGCAAGTGCGGATATAGGCGTGACACCCGCTATTATTGTCCCTCCTGTCCTGACAATCCTGGTCTTTGCATTGGTGAATGTTTTGAACGCTACCATTCACTAGTTGAGTATTAGCGTAGGGTACAGCATTGCACAGACTAGGACACACTTTCACAGTGTCTCCCAAGATGCAATCGCATTTTGAGAGACCCGAACCTGGAACCGGTTACAGTTATAAAAGTTAGTTACAAAAAAAGTGTAAAAAAAAATGAATATATAAAATAAAAAAAATAGTTGTCGTTTTATTGTTCTCTCTCTCTCTATTCTCTCTCTTTCTATTGTTCTGCTCTTTTTTTACTGTATTCTATTCTGCAATGTTTTATTGTTATTATGTTTTATCATGTTTGCTTTTCAGGTATGCAATTTTTTTATACTTTACTGTTTACTGTGTTTTATTGTTAACCATTTTTTTGTCTTCAGGTACGCCATTCATGACTTTGACTGGTTATACCAGAATGATGCCTGCAGGTTTAGGTATCATCTTGGCATCATTCTTTTCAGCCAGCGGTCGGCTTTCATGTAAAAGCAATCCTAGCAGCTAATTAGCCTCTAGGCTGCTTTTACAAGCCGTGGGAGGGAATTCCTCCCCCACCGTCTTCCGTGTTTTTCTCTGGATCTCCTGTCTCAACAGGGAACCTGAGAATGCAGCCGGTGATTCAGCCAGCTGACCATAGAGCTGATCAGAGACCAGAGTGGCTCCAAACATCTCTATGGCCTAAGAAACCGGAAGCTACAAGCATTTCATGACTTAGATTTCACCGGATGTAAACAGCGCCATTGGGAAATTGGGAAAGCATTTTATCACACCGATCTTGGTGTGGTCAAATGCTTTGAGGGCAGAGGAGAGATCTAGGGTCTAATAGACCCCAATTTTTTCAAAAAAGAGTACCTGTCACTACCTATTGCTATCATAGGGGATATTTACATTCCCCGAGATAACAATAAAAATGACTAAAAAAAAAAAATGAAAGGAACAGTTTAAAAATAAGATAAAAAATCAAAAAAATAATAAAGAAAAAAACAAAAAAGCACCCCTGTCGCCCCCTGCTCTCGCGCTAAGGCGAACGCAAGCGGCGGTCTGTCATTAAACGTAAACAGCAATTGCACCATGCATGTGAGGTATCACCGCGAAGGTCAGATCGAGGGCAGTAATTTTAGCAGTAGACCTCCTCTGTAAATCTAAAGTGGTAACCTGTAAAGGCTTTTAAAGGCTTTTAAAAATGTATTTATTTTGTTGCCACTGCACGTTTGTGCGCAATTGTAAAGCATGCCATGTTTGGTATCCATGTACTCGGCCTAAGATCATCTTTTTTATTTCATCAAACATTTGGGCAATATAGTGTGTTTTAGTGCATTAAAATTTTAAAAAGTGTGTTTTTTCCCCAAAAAATGCGTTTGAAAAATCGCTGCGCAAATACTGTGTGAAAAAAAAATATGAAACTCCCACCATTTTAATCTGTAGGGCATTTGCTTTAAAAAAAATATATAATGTTTGGGGGTTCAAAGTAATTTTCTTGCAAAAAAAAATTACTTTTTCATGTAAACAAAAAGTGTCAGAAAGGGCTTTGCCTTCAAGTGGTTAGAAGAGTGGGTGATGTGTGACATAAGCTTCTAAATGTTGTGCATAAAATGCCAGGACAGTTCAAAACACCCCCAAATGACCCCATTTTGGAAAGTAGACACCCCAAGCTATTTGCTGAGAGTCATGTCGAGTCCATGGAATATTTTATATTATGACACAAGTTGCGGGAAAGAGACAAATTTTTTTTTTTTCTTTTGCACAAAGTTGTCACTAAATGATATATTGCTCAAACATGCCATGGGAATATGCGAAATTACACCCCAAAATACATTCTGCTGCTTCTCCTGAGTACGAGGATACCACATGTGTGAGACTTTTTGGGAGCCTAGCCGCGTACGGGACCCCGAAAACCAAGCACCGCCTTCAGGCTTTCTAAGGGCGTGAATTTTTGATTTCACTCTTCACTGCCTATCACAGTTTCGGAGGCCATGGAATGCCCAGGTGGCACAAAACCCCCCCAAATGACCCCATTTTGGAAAGTAGACACCCAAAGCTATTTGCTGAGAGGTATAGTGAGTATTTTGAAGACCTCACTTTTTGTCACAAAGTTTTGAAAATTGAAAAAAGAAAAAAAAAAATTTTTCTTGTCTTTCTTCATTTTCAAAAACAAATGAGAGCTGCAAAATACTCACCATGCCTCTCAGCAAATAGCTTGGGGTGTCTACTTTCCAAAATGGGGTCATTTGGGGGGGGTTTGTGCCACCTGGGCATTCCATGGCCTCCGAAACTGTGATAGGCAGTGAAGAGTGAAATCAAAAATTTACACCCTTAGAAATCCTGAAGGCGGTGATTGGTTTTCGGGGCCCCGTACGCGGCTAGGCTCCCAAAAAGTCCCACACATGTGGTATCCCCATACTCAGGAGAAGCAGCTAAATGTATTTTGGGGTTCAATTCCACATATGCCCATGGCCTGTGTGAGCAATATATCATTTAGTGACAACTTTGTGCAAAAAAAAAAAAATGTGTCACTTTCCCGCAACTTGTGTCAAAATATAAAATATTCCATGGACTCAACATGCCTCTCAGCAAATAGCTTGCGGTGTCTACTTTTCAAAATGGGGTCATGTGGGGGGGGTTTGTGCCACCTGGGCATTCCATGGCCTCCGAAACTGTGATAGGCAGTGAAGAGTGAAATCAAAAATTTACACCCTTAGAAATCCAGAAGGCGGTGATTGGTTTTCGGGGCCCCGTACGTGGCTAGGCTCCCAAAAAGTCCCACACATGTGGTATCCCCATACTCAGGAGAAGCAGCTGAATGTATTTTGGGGTGCAATTCCACATAGGCCCATGGCCTGTGTGAGCAATATATCATTTAGTGACAACTTTTTGTAAATATTTTTTTTTTTTTGTCATTATTCAATCACTTGGGACAAAAAAAATAAATATTCAATGGGCTCAACATGCCTCTCAGCAATTTCCTTGGTGTGTCTACTTTCCAAAATGGGGTCATATGGGGGGGTTTGTACTGCCCTGCCATTTTAGCACCTCAAGAAATGACATAGGCAGTCATAAACTAAAAGCTGTGTAAATTCCAGAAAAGGTACTCTAGTTTGTAGACGCTATAACTTTTGCGCAAACCAATAAATATACGCTTATTGACATTTTTTTTACCAAAGACATGTGGCCGAATACATTTTGGCCTAAATGTATGACTAAAATTGAGTTTATTGGATTTTTTTATAACAAAAAGTAGAAAATATCATTTTTTTTCAAAATTTTCGGTCTTTTTCCATTTATAGCGCAAAAAATAAAAACCGCAGAGGTGATCAAATACCATCAAAAGAAAGCTCTATTTGTGGGAAGAAAAGGACGCAAATTTCGTTTGGGTACAGCATTGCATGACCGCGCAATTAGCAGTTAAAGCGACGCAGTGCCAAATTGGAAAAAGACCTCTGGTCCTTAGGCAGCATAATGGTCCGGGGCTGAAGTGGTTAATGTGTAAATGACACTGGCAGTGAAGGGGTTAACCACTAGGGGGCGATGAAGGGGTTAGGTGTGTCCTAGGGAGTGATCCCAATTGTGGGGGGATGGGCTACTAGTCACATGACAGCGATCACTACTCCCAATGACAGGGAGCAGTAATTTCTGTCATGACACAAGCCAGAACGGGAAAATGCCATGTTTACATAGGCACTTCCCCGTTCTGAGGCTCCATGACACGATGGCCGGGAGACCGGCGGACATCAAGTCCGCAGGTCCCGCGGGCACGGTCACGCTGCACATGGCGGACTTGTGCCTCCGGCGGCACGCGCCTGCTATCCCCGCCTCTTAAAGGGGACATACAGGTACGCTCATTTGCTCAATGCTGCCCTTGTGCTAACGTATATCGGCGTGCAGTGGTCAGCAAGTGGTTAAGAAAAGGGTATATAGGGGGCAGGAGGCGGAGCCTAGCGGAGCAGACATGCATTGTTAGAGCTCCACACCGCTGAGGAGAGAAGAGAAGGACAAAGCGGAGCCTGCAGGCTCAAAAGGTATCCATTTGAAACTTTTTGCCCCAGGGAACAAACTGTGAAAGTTTGGGCAGGAAATATGGTACTGGGAGGAAACCGTGGCAGAAATAAAAATCACCTCACAAAGAGCTCACAGGCACTCACTGCAGCTGAAGCAGCTCCAGTCACCTCACAATATACAGCATCAGGGCGCTCTCACAGACAGAAAATGTCACAGCAAGACTCTCCATTTGAGTCAGATACAGAACAAATCCTCTCACAAACTTCTCCACAAGCCTCCTCAGTATCCCCAGTAATATTATTACAATTTGAAAAGATGCTTCATAAGGCTTTAAAACAAACCTCAGACCAAATAACAAAAAGCCTAACCAAAGAAATAAGAGAGCTGGGAAACCGCACCGCAGCCTTAGAAATAAAAATGGATGAAATTGAAATTACAACCCAAGAAAATATAACAGAATTGGAACAATTAAAAAAAGAGAATTTAATACTTCAAACTAAGCTCGATTAGATTACGACAATAGAGCCAGACGTTCAAACTTGCGCATAAGGGGAATACCTGAAACTGTGACAGACCTGCAATCTACTATTACTGCTCTATTACAAGAACTAAAGCCAGATATCCCTATTGAACGTTTAGAACTGGACAGAGTACACAGAGCCCTCACAGCCAAAAAGAAAGATGGACCCCCACGTGATATAATCACAAAATTTCATTATTACAGAACGAAAGAACAAATACTAATTGCTGCAAGAGAAAAAAAGGAACTTAATTTTCAAGGACACAATTATCAAATTTTTGCTGACCTATCCCAACTTACTATTACTAAAAGACGATCCATGAAAACCCAACTAATGGAACTGCAACGCCACAACATTATGTATCAATGGGGCTTCCCCTTTTCAGTCAGATTTAACTACCAAGGTACAATTTACAGAAGCAGATCAGCAGATGAAATACAACAAACCCTTTTGAAATTAAATCTGACAGAACCCACGAGCAGCAACACTCCCACACGCAGAAGAATGGCATCATCTTCACCTTCAGGCAGCACCCAGAAAATTTCAGAACAAAATGGGAATCATCATTCTCACAAAAGAGGCCGTTATGCCACATCATCCATGGACCAAGAAGATTCAATGGACTGACATCCTAATTCCTGATATCTCTTCATTTATTATACTAAGAGATGGTTCTCTATAAAAAACCTATATTTATAACTGAATGTAACTGCATTCTGATAGTCACACACTGTGTGGGATGATGTTACATTCCATTTATATTTCTTATTACTTCTGATTCATATAGCCTTAGAATATATAAGTGAAATAAGGAAATTCTTGTTCAGTTATATATTATCAGGTAATAACAATAGATTTATTAGTTTTTAGGACAAATATGTTCAATAATCCAGAAGTAATGGAAGCTTTTTCTTTCTTTTCTTAAAACAAATATATTATTACCTAACTAGTTCCTAGAATTATGTTTTTGTTTATTCTAATCTGAAGCAATACAACCTCAATTTTATGAGTTAACATATCTAAACAGTTACATATGAATAAAATATGTCATTGTTTACTCTAAAAGGGTTAAAATCCCAAAATAATTCAAACTATCTTCATCAATACCAAAGTTATTAACAGTACCTTTCTAACTGAATTATTTAGCCTAGGGCAAGACTAACCATATACAACCACCCTGGAATAAATAATTTCAACAAAAACTATATTCTGCACTCCAATTAATGAAACATCATTTTAAAGTCTTTTGACATAGCACTTCTCTCCTGTAAGCGGAAGATCCGTGTACCCCCATTAGCCCTCCTCATTCTCCCAACCATATTATGTGGGAGTGTGACAAAGGCACTTATTCCCCTGAGAGAGATATTTATTCTCTTTCACGGGTAAATTGTGATTACTTGCAAAAAATAATTTATACAATGTATCATCTAATCTCATATGTTTTTTGTTTACTCTTTACTCCAGAATTCACTGGTTTCTTTTCTATCTATTCATCTCTTCAGTCCACACAGGTTGATCTGCGCAGTCAGCTCTGCATAACAAAAAGTAAGTCAAAACTATTTGATCTATTGCCATGGCACCACTGAATATACTTTCCCTGAATGTTCAGGGAATAAATGTCCCTCAAAAAAGGACCAAAGCCTTCTGTACTTTCCATAACAAGAAGGCTCACATAGTATGCCTCCAAGAAACACACTTCACCAAAGATTCTACTCCAAAATATATTTCTCCTTTTTATCAACAAATTTACACGGCGTCTGCCTGTACCAAGCAAAGGGGAACTCTAATTGCATTTCACCGATCCACACCATTCACCTTATCATCAGAAATTAAAGACCCAGAAGGTAGATACCTGATACTCATGGGTTATATAATGGATACAGCAATCACGGTGATTTCCTACTACGCTCCTAACAAACAACCTACACCATTCCTCTCACATATATTACAAGTGATTAATACACACAAAATAGGAACAGTGATAATTTGTGGGGATTCAAACCAGGTCCTCCTCCCATTTCTAGATAAATCACCTTTTACACCATCCAAAATAACCTCTAGATTACCTTTTTCTCAACTTCTTTCCAAATACAATCTGGTAGATTCATGGAGAGAAAGTAACCCAATGAAAAAGAAATTCACTTATTTCTCGCACCCTCATCAAACCTTCACCAGAATAGATCATATTTTTCTAACAATAGGAATGATACCAGAAATTATTGCATCAGATATAATTCCGATTCCGTGGTCTGACCATAATGCAGTATACACTACTATAGCCTCAGCCATACCAAAAGCGCATGACCCAACGTGGTACTTACCGGACATAATGCTCAAACACCCACTACATCAGATGGCCATTGAACAAGCTTTAAAGGAATACATATCAATTAATAATACAACAGACATCTCCCCAATAACACTGTGGGAAGCTCATAAGCCTGTCTTGCGTGGTACAATACAAAGACAAATGGCACTATTTAAACGGGAACGCAAAAATCTAGCAAAAAAAACTAGAACTCAATTTTAATGCAGCCTACATATCATTTCAAGATAATCCATCTCAGAGTACAAAATCTCATCTGGAAAAATCTAGATTGGAATACGATCTATTTCTCACTGAGTCAGTTGATAAATCCCTCAAACGCTCATGTAGAAACACAATTTCTACATGAATACAAACAAACCAGGTACATATTTGGCTCGGGCATTAAATTCAACTAACAAATCTTTCAAACCAATACGTTTGAAATTATCAAAAAATGTTTACACTTGTAATCCAGTTAAAATAGTCCATAAATTTCACTCACATCTCGCAACTTTATACAAGACAAACAATGAATTTAATCCTACAGAAGCTGAATCCTTCTTCTCAAAAATAACCTTACCTGAGTTATCTCAGAATCAAAAAAGCAGTTTGGATGAGCCTATAACTATAGATGAAGTTGCTAACGCCATAAAAGACCTAAAACTTAACAAAAGACCAGGCCCAGACGGCTACTCGGCTTTATACTATAAAACATTCTCAGAAATACTCTCTCCCATTCTCACTGAAACTTTTAACAAACTTCTAGATGGACATTCTTTTCGGCAAGAAACACTAATGGCAATTGTTTGTATGATCCCAAAACCCCTTTCTGATGATACTTCCTGTGTGAATTATCGGCCTATCTCTCTGTTAAACCTCGATATTAAATTATTAGCAAAAATAATAGCAAAACGCCTCAATAGCATTATAGGAAAATTAATACATAGAGATCAAGTAGGCTTCATGCCAAATAGACAGGCAGGCGATAATATACGCAGGGCAGTGTTATTGGCACATATTGCTAAAAAACGGAAAATCCCTTTATGTTTTCTATCTCTCGATATTAAGAGGGCATTTGACGGGGGCGTGGCCAAGGCAGGCATGTGAGAGGACGCATCTCCCACAGCTCCCAGCAGTGATCCGGTAACCGATCCTCCCCCAGCCCACATACCGACCTTATTTTGCCCTATGCAGCACGGGCACGATCCTGAGACCCCAGGGGATCATCCGCCGGCTCTCTGCACCAGAGGAAAGTTCCGAAAAGGACAAACTGAGATGACGGGCCTGGAGATCCAAGATGGCGCCGCGGCGTCCTCAGTGAAGCACACACCGCGCGGACAGGACAAGCTGAAAGACTCTTGGCCTAAAGCAAGTAAGGCACCAAAACTCACTGGTAAAGACACACCTAAAGACATGATCTACTATGCACAGAAAATGGCTGGGACATTGGGAACGGAGCAGTCATCCTGCCAGGCTGGGACACATGCTATGCAGGCAGACATCACACAGGCGCTCTGGGGAGAGGAGGAGGGGGAGCAGTCAGCCCCTGCATCCGGGGAACCACAAAGCCCAGCGGACCCGGACGCTGTACAGCCTACTTTAGCTGACATACTCAGAGCTGTGAACAACTGCACAGCTTCAGTTAACACCTTGAAGGAGCAATTTGGGGGTCTGAGAGAAGATGTGTCATTACTTAGGCAAGACATGCAAAAGATACGGGAGCGCACCACGGCTGTGGAAAGCAGAGTCAGTGACATGGAAGACCAATTACCACCTATAACACAAGATACCAGAACAGCACTGCAACTAGCCAGGGATGCATGCGATCATGCAGAGGATTTGGAAAATCGCTTAAGGCGAAACAATGTTCGCATAGTGGGGTTGCCTGAGAAGGTGGAGGGCAGGGATCCCACTACTTATGTTGAAAACTGGCTAATGGAACTCTTTGGGAAAAATGCATTCTCCCCAATGTTTGCGGTGGAACGTGCTCACAGAGTGCCCTCACGCCCTCCCCCACCAGGGGGCCCTCCAAGATCCATTCTTGCAAGAATTCTACATTACAAGGATAGAGAAGCGGTGCTGAGACATGCTCGAGAGAAGGCAAATGTTCTCCATAATGGTGTCCGGGTATCCTTCTATCCGGACTTCTCGGCAGAAGTCCAGAGGCGCAGAGCTAAATTCACTGACGTGAAACGCAGACTGCGACTTCTGCAACTCCCATACGCCATGCTATATCCGGCGAAACTTCGGATTGTGGTGAGAGGCCAAGCACAATTCTTTGAATCCGCTAAGGACGCTTCAGTCTGGTTAGACAGAAATGAGCAGGCATTGAAA
The DNA here is from genome assembly GCA_037952835.1 of Lithobates septentrionalis. NCBI lineage: Eukaryota > Metazoa > Chordata > Amphibia > Anura > Ranidae > Lithobates > Lithobates septentrionalis. The sequence continues at coordinate 4,577,881 of JBBDGP010001113.1, forward strand.
CGGCAGGTTCCACAAGAAGAAGACTGAAAGGACTGAACCGGCTACTTGCAGAGGACTGGGATACTAGAAAATGTTATTCTGTTCCCTGTTTCTAGATGGGCAACCAGAACATACCCTATCCTTTATTTCCAGTGTTGACAGATGTTCCTTGGCTGGGGGACTGAATATTCCTAAGCAATGCAATGAGAGCGAATTGGACTAAAAGTTGAATTTACAAATGACCATTTGCAGAAAAAGAGAGCGATGGAATGTCGCATACGTTGCTAAAGTTGCCATGTTGGCAGAATGTGCAGTTTATAGCACAGAAAAGTTTTCCTTTACACCACCCCCCATTGAAGCGGGGAAGATCCTAGCAATAAGAGTTACAAGCAGCACAAAGAATACCTCAACAGGACACGAATTCATCAAACATACGGCAAACCTAGCAGAACCTCACTACAGAAATGGATCCATTATCTTGCACAGGTGCACACAAAGTACCGGTCAATACTACTCACCTACAAGCAGACATGGCGGACATCCCAGTAGTATCCTGGAACGTTAGGGGACTACACTCCCCATTGAAGCGTACCATGATTCGCATGTGTTTGAAGAGGTACATCCCCGGAATTCTCTGCTACCAGGAGACCCACTTGACTGTGGACACTGTGAGCTTCCTGGGATACTCCTGGGTAGGAAAGGCCTATCACTCCACGCACACCTCATATTCTAGGGGGGTGAGCGTGTTGATCCATGGCAACCTGGACTTTGAAGAAATCGCAAATGAAATTGATAGTGAAGGTCGATATGTTTTTCTCCATTGCAGGTTGGGTACATTGACGTGTGTGCTGGCGGTGGTATATATTCCTCCCCCCTTCACGGCGGCGGTGCTTAGGTCTCTGCTGACATTTATGGATGGCAGGCCTGACGCACCGCTGTTGGTAATGGGGGACTTTAACTGTTGCTTAAATCCAGTTGAAGATAGACACCCAGGACCCGGAGCCTCTGCCCTCTCCAGGGATACCCCCCTGGCGCGGTTGTTGCAAGAGGTGGGCTGGGTGGATGTCTGGAGACATAGGAACCCTGGAGTTAGACAATTCACATGCTTTTCCAAAACCCATGGTTGTTTATCTAGAATTGACCTGGGGGTGTGCAGCTTAAACATGCTCCCGTTTGTTTCAGATATGGTACATAGGCCCCGCAGTGTATCAGACCACTCACCAGTGGTTATACGGCTTATAATTGCCCCATTAGTCACACTACCTAAAGCCCCTTGGAAATTTAATGCTTTTTGGTTGAAACTGTTCCGCTCACACGAGGGGATAGTTGGGAGCATGTGTGAGTTTTTCCGCACCCAGGATCCAAATGAATCGATGATTGGGCAATGGGATGCCTTTAAGGCATACTTGAGGGGTGTATTAATTGCTGAAATTAATAAGGTTAAACAAGACTCTTCAACACTTAAAAACGAACTTGAAACTAGAGTACAAGAGATGGAACAATTGTATGTCACAGATCCTTCCGAGTCGACCAAGGAGGCATGGCAGGCGGCTCTTTCTGCATACCGCCAACTGCTGTCCTCATCGGCCGACAAGAAGAGATTCTTTGCTAAGCAGGCGTTTTTTGAGGAGGGCGAGAAAACAGGCCGCATACTGGCGAGAATAGCAAATGCATACCAGAAGTCCCCAACTATAGGTGCTATTAGGACTAAAGAGGGTAACATTGTTAACACGCCTGAAAAGGTGCTGCAGGTACTAAATGAGTTTTACGAGGATCTGTATAAGCCGGGTACATCTTACACATCTGACGAGTTAGAACAATATTTAGGACAGGTAGATTTCCCTAGACTGAACACAGATCAGAGAGGGCTCTTGGAGACTCCCCTTACAGTGGAAGAACTACAGGAGGCGGTTGGATCCTTTCCTAACTGTAAAGCGCCCGGGGAAGACGGAATTCCCATAGAAATATATAAACAGTATCCCACTGAGTTACTACCCCAGTTACTTAAAGTCTTTAATAGAGCCCGGGAGGAAGGCCACCTACCAATCTCAATGTCAAGGGCCAATATTATTTTGTTACTCAAACCTGGTAAGGATCCAGTAGATCCAGGGGCGTATCGCCCGATTTCCCTGCTACAGAGTGACGTGAAAATACTAGCGAAAGCTCTGGCCATTAGATTAAATGGAGTTATCACTTCAATTGTCCATGGAGACCAAGCTGGCTTCATGCCCAATAAATCGACGGCAGTTAATTTAAGAAGGCTATTCCTTAATATGCAATCCAAAGCAGATAATATGGGTTCCAGGGCCCTGCTGTCACTGGATGCCACTAAGGCATTTGACAGCATAGACTGGAACTATCTGTGGTCGGTCCTGCAGAGTTTTGGATTTGGCCCCCGGTTTGTTTCTTGGGTCAGGCTCCTTTATAGCCAACCGGAGGCCGCGGTGAGGGTTTCCGGATATCTTTCCCCAAGCTTTGTGTTGAGGAGGGGTACGAGGCAGGGATGTCCCCTGTCTCCTCTCCTCTTCGCACTGGCTATTGAGCCATTGGCGATCGGGATCAGGGCAAATCGGGGCATCACAGGTTTCTGCTACGGTGACATGCAGGAAAAAATCATGTTGTACGCCGATGACACCATGCTTCTACTTGGTGACACTGGCCCCTCCCTTCAGGAGGCCATGTCGACCATATCTGAATTTGGGAAATTCTCTGGCCTGCATATAAATTGGTCAAAGTCTGCCCTTCTTTTATTAGATGGAGACGAATCACAGGAGGTGTGCGCCGCTTACCCCATTCCGATTGCCACTACTTTCAAATACCTGGGGATCCAAATCACGTCCCAGCCCCGGGACTTTATACATTTAAATATATTTCCACTCCTTCAGCGCTTCAGAGACAAAATTAAGACCTGGAACTCTCTCTTAATGTCAGTAGCAGGTAGAGTAAACTTAGTGAAGATGATTCTCATGCCACAGTTACTTTATTTTCTACATAATACCCCTATGGTTATCCCATTAAAAATATTTCATATAGTAAATGCCATTTTCCGAACTCTTATTTGGAAAAATGGGCCCGCCCGGATCAAGTTAGAACATCTGCAGAGACCCAAGGACTGTGGTGGATTGGCATTGCCCAACCCATGGCTGTACTACCTGGCCTCTCAACTGCAACATTTGATTGGTACATTTGTCCCGTCACAAAACTCGTCTCACAGGCTAATGATTCACACAGTGGGGAAGGGTCCGATTCACATGGCTTTAGAAGCATTAGCCTTCACTAAACCACATAAAAAATTCCCAACGTTCAGTCTTATTCAAAAGGTGTGGAACAAGACCAAATATCTCCAGAACGTAGATGGATATACGGAATATAGTCCCATTTGGCACAATGACACATATAGGGAACTAGCTAAATTACAATGCGGAGCTCGTTGGAAGCAGTTTGGAATCACTCATATAAAGCATATATTTAAGGAGGGTGTGTTGTGCACATTTTCTGATTTAAAAGAAGCGTATAATTTACCAGCATCAATGCTATTCTACTATATACAACTTAGACACGCAATACAGATACAGGGCCGCTCCTCAGAGTGGCACTTATCGCCAACCCCGGTTTTCAACCTTCTGGGGGATGCTGGCTCATCTAAGGGATTTATCTCTCAATGCTATGCCATCCTGTTGCAATCCGTGATGAGCCGTCATCCCTTGAGGGTGAGAGAGAAGTGGGAGACAGAGGTGGGACAGCTAGACGGGGATCAGTGGGAGGAGATCTTTCAGGCAGTGAACCAATGTTCACTTAATGTGTCACAGAAACTCACCCAACTATATATACTATTGAGAACATATTATACTCCGCACAGATTACATTTAATGAACAGATTGACAGAACCAACATGTACTAGATGTAAACGCGAACATGGTGACCTGATACATATGCTGTGGAGATGTCCCAAGTTACACATGTACTGGGCAGGAGTGGTACAAAATATCAACTCAATCTTCAATGTGAGTCTTCCACAGGACCCTAGAGCGTGTCTTTTGGGTGCTTTGGAGGAATACGAATGGGAAGGACACAACAGAGAAGCTGTGCATAGAGTACTTTTTCAGGCCAGAAGGCTGATTATGATTCACTGGAAGTCCGATAGGTCCCCGACGGTGAAGGAGTGGACTGAAAATATTAACACGACCATAAAAATGGAAAAGTTGATTTACCAACATAGAGGTAGCATGCCAAAATTCGAAAAAATATGGGGTCCGTGGTTAGATGTACCGGGATTAGCACCTATGGAACTGGTATATGACAGGTTGTTAGGAATCAATGCTGGGTGAGACATGGATAGAGGTTAACTGTGACTGGAACTAGCTTTTAGCTGTTATTTTGAGATTGTTACTTGGCTATTGTACTGTGTGTTGTATAAGAGGTACTGTGTAATCCTGTTTACAATGTGTGTGGAGTTTTCCCTGCAAATTCAATAAAATTTTGTTGGATTAAAAAAAAAAAAGAGGGCATTTGACACAGTATCCTGGCAATATATGCAATATTCATTACAAAAATGGGGTTTTGGACCCCACTTTTTAACATGGATCAAGGCATTATATAATAAACCCAAAGCCTATATAAACTATGCTGGATACAAATCTGAAGCCTTTAATATCGAAAGAGGTACCCGACAGGGTTGCCCATTATCTCCCTTATTATTTGCCCTTATACTCGAACCCATGGCCCAATACATCAGAACAAACCAAACTATAACTGGCATTGAAGTAGGAGGTATTACACACAAATTATGTATATTTGCAGACGATATATTACTTTTTCTATCATCACCACAGGTCTCTGGTCCTAACTTAATACCAGCTCTTGATGGATTTGCAGCCCTATCCGGCCTTATGATTAATCCTAAGAAATGCCTAGTGCTTAATATTTCACTCACAAACATGGAATTGATCCCGGCTAGGGCTGCACTCCCATTCACATGGGCAGAAAAATCAATCCCATATCTTGGAATTCATTTAACAGCATCTCATTCTGACTTATTCTCAACCAATTATCCTCCTGTATTAAGACAGATCACAAATCTAATAAAACAATGGTCGCAACTTCCTTTATCCTGGATAGGGAAGATTAATGCAATCAAAATGACTATTCTACCCAAATTGCTTTATCTATTCAGAGTCCTCCCTATTCCAATTCCTTCCTATTTTTTGAGAATAGTACAAAAAAGAGCAACTTCGTTTATATGGGGCTCTTCTAAACCACGTATACCTATACACACACTACATCTTCCCAAAAATAAAGGAGGCCTGGGATACCCTAATTTTACTAACTACTACAGAGCAGCACATTTGGCCAGCCTGTACAAATACCATGCAAAACAGGAAATCCCATTATGGGTATTTATAGAGGCTTCAGAAAATGACCCTCTATTAATATCAAATTTATTATGGCTTGATCCTAAAGACCGCTTTAAAATTCATAATCCCATAACTAAACACTTCTTATCTCTCTGGGATAAACTAAAAACCAAATATCAGTTACAATCTCCACACAATCCTCTCCTTTCTTTTATCAGAAATCCGGCCTTTTATCCGGCATGGATCTACCCAAATTCTTTTAAAGCTTGGACAACATCAGGCATTCAGACACTAAATGACTTCATAGCATCTAAATCATTCCTTTCATTCCCATCGCTTAGAGAAAAATATGATCTACCAAACTCTGAGATATTTAGATATCTCCAAATCAAAAATTTCTATACACCATTCCTAAAGGGGGATACACCATTATCCCAATTATCCATTTTTGAATCAATCTGTACAAAAGATCCATTTGCTAAAGGTACAATTTCATCACTTTATAATCAATTATATGGAGTAGCAAATCTTAATAGACCCTCTTACGTTCAGAGGTGGGAGGAGGACCTGGGACGAACTTTAGAAGACACGGACTGGTCTAACATATGGCTCACATCTAAGTCATCTTCACCCAACATCTTAGCACTGGAGACAAATTATAAAGTCCTAACTCGCTGGTACCTTGTACCCGCTAGAGTGGCAAAATATTCACCTAATACCTCAACTCTTTGTTTTTGCGGATGCCCAGAAATAGGCACATATTTACACATATGGTGGACGTGCCCAGTAATCCAAACCTTCTGGAAGGAAGTCTTTGTGATTGCATCTAAAATATTTAAAAAAATAATACAACCAGATCCATATTTAACTTTACTTAATCTAAAACCAGAATGGTTAACACTCTCTCAATTCAAACTTATGATCCAACTAATAACGGCTGCAAAACAAACAGTGGCCAAGGCATGGAAATCTCCTACATTGGTACTAGCAGAAACAATTCACAGAATGAATAATACAATGTCCCATGCTAAGATGGTAGCCATCGATCAAAATCAAATTCCAAAATTTGAAAAACTTTGGCATCCTTGGATAAAACAACAGTTCCTGTCAAACTTCAATGACTCTGTCCTGTTGCCATGGTAACAGATTAAATGACTTACAGAGACACCCATTCTAAGGCTTCAAAAAGAACTAAAAAGAATAATAAACTGACCAGCGGGACAACCTTGTGGACCATACCTCTACCTTTCAACCCTTTTTCTTCTTTCTCTTTCCTTTTCTCCACCTTACGATTAAAGCTCATTATCAGAATTTATTTGACCTATATACACTCTACTTATAAACAATATGTATAGTAGGTATAAATCATTTAAATACCTACAAAAGTAACTAAGGAAATTATATATATCTTTAATTTAGGTTTACGTGAACCCAATGTTTAATATTTGAAATTTCATGATATTTACCTATATAAACCCTACTGTAAAACAATGAGCTTACTTTATAGATCCTTGTAAACTTACTTTATGTATCTTTATAACATTGTATACTCAATAAACTTCTTTTGACAAGGAAAAAAAAAAAAAAAAAAAAAAAGAAAATATAGCAGCAGATGGCAAATCAATTTCACATTCAACATTAGTGTCCAGCCTTTTGGAAGTGATTAAATTGCCTCGCTCTATAGCTATCCTCCATTGCAAGGCATACCACAAACCAAGATGATGTTTCAAAAGGAAAGCAGCAAAGGAAGCAGCTTCTAAACAAGAAGCTACAATACAAATGCCATTACTTGCACCTGAAATGCACCTGTTACACCAAACCTTGTCAGATCTTTAGACATATGCTACAGACACAGATATTAAACAATGGAATATTGCAGGAGTGCAGAAATACCAAGATATCGGACTTGTCTGTCAAGAGGGGAGACCATGTATACCTGTAGCTAGTGCACCTTTAATTATTTCTCAGTATCATGGGGTAGGGCACAGAGGCTGACAGGTCACATGTGAATTATTGGACAATGATTTCTTTATTCCAGGTCCTCCCTTTTTGGTCAAATCATATGTTGCCAGATGCATCACATGCATCCGAAACAACCCAAGAAATCCACACAAGGCAAAACATGAACACCTTACATATCTATCCACATCTTTTACACATTTACAGATTGACTTCACCCATATGCCTAAGTTAGGTAAAAGACAGGAATATTTACTTGTGGTAGTAGACAAGATGGACAGAAGCATTTGTAACCATGAAAGAAGATGTGCAAACAGTTGTAAAAATGCCTGCTCCAAATAAATTCTGACAATGGTCCTGCCTTTATTTCAAAAGTGTGCCAAGATTTAGTGAAAGCACTTAAAATTGATTGTAAATTTCATATACCTTACCACTCGCCGAGTTCAGGTATTGTTGAGAGAATGAACAGAACCATTAAAGATAAAATAAGAAAAGCAACAGGAGGCACATACTGTATAATAAGTGGCAGAAAGTCCTACCAGCAGCTTTGGCCGAAATAAGAATGACCCCCTCTAAGAAAACAGGATACTCTCCATTTGAGGTCCTTATGCGTAGGCCATTTTCCACCCCATGGGTCAGACGAACACTTATGTTAGAAAGAGGGGACCTAGAAGTAATACAGGGAGAGTGTATTAGGAAACTCATTGAAACTCAGGACAGAGTTGAAAGAAATGTTGCTTGCATCTCTCTTTTCTCTTCACAGGAACCTACACACCCTTTCCAGGTAGGAGACGTAGTGGTGGTCCAACAGCTGGATCGTACTAAGAAACAAGAGTACCTGTTCGGACCCCCAACCACTGTGATCGCAGTCACACGTACTGCAATCCTTACTGAGGGACAACAGTCCTGGATTCATGCCAGTCATGTGAAGGTGAATCAAACACTTAAGAAGCAAGATAAGGATAAAGGAGGTGAAACAGGTAAAATAAATCCTCTAAAAGAGGAGGAAGCAGGTGAAAAAGTCTCTGATCAAGATGACCTCGCTTATTGCACCACAGACTTCTGGGAAGGCATTTTGCCTCCTGTTCCTAATCTCTCTGATAGTGTTCCTACCTACATGGATCATAACTAATTGTATTTATCATCCTGAGGACTTGGGAGCCCTTAAAGGCATATGTGGGTCACCCAATAACACCACCGATAATACACATACCAGACCCAAGAGAGATACACAATCAAATAATGAGGGAGTTAAAACCGATAGTTTTACAGACAAAATGTTGCTACTGAAATTCAAATATAATTATGCCCAGAAATCAGGGTATGAGAAATGTTTGATATGTAGTAAACTGCATCCTAGTATAGCCCGTATTCCCCTTATGGCTGTGCCTTTAAATACCACCCTTTTCTTAAATGGAACTTTTCCCGTTGTTTTAACCAACATATCAAGTTTATATATAAATAGGGATGAGCCGAACACCCCCCAGTTCGGTTAGCACCAGAACCTGCGAACGGACCGAAAATTTGCACGAACGTTAGAATCCCATTGACGTCTATGGGACTCGAACGTTCAAAATCAAAAGTGCTCATTTTAAAGGCTAATTTGCATGGTATTGTCCTAAAAAGGGTTTGGGGACCCGGGTCCTGCCCCAGGGGACATGTATCAATGCAAAAATAAGTTTTAAAAACGGCCGTTTTTTCGGGAGCAGTGATTTTAATGATGCTTAAAGTTAAAAAAAAAAGTGTGAAATATTCCTTTAAATATCGTACCTGGAGGGGTGTCTATAGTATGCCTGTAAAGTGGCGCGTGTTTCCCGTGCTTAGAACAGTCCCTGCACAAAATGTCATTTTTAAAGGAAAAAAAGTCATTTAAAACTGCTTGCGGCTTTAATGTAATGTCGGGTCCTGGCAATATGGATGAAAATCAGTGAGACAAACAGCATGGGTACCCCCCAGTCCATTACCAGGCCCTTTGGATCTTGTATGGATATTAAGGGGAACCCCGCACCTAAATAAAAAAAAAGGAAAGGCGTGGGGCCACCAGGCCCTATATACTCTGAACAGCAGTATACAGGCGGTGCAAACAAGACAGGGACTGTAGGTTTGTTGTTAAGTAGAATCTGTTTGTAATTTTGAACTGGTACATTTTTAACGTGTTTAGCTCCAGCCAAAAAATCTATTTTAAGCTTTTTGGAAAACATAGGGAAGGGTTATCACCCCTGTGACATTTGTTTTGCTGTCTGTGCTCCTCTTCAGAAGATTTCACCTCATTTTTTGTCCCAATGACAAATGTTTTTTGAAAATGTGGGGTTTTTTTGTGAAACAAGGATTGGTGATAAAGCATCAGTGGAAAGGAGAAACATTTTTCCCATATTAACTCTTACAGGAGAGATATTCCCTTCCTGGGGGTAGATTTCATTTCACTTCCTGTTGTCTCCTTCCGTTTGCAAGTAGGAGTCGTTTATAAGTTGGATGTTTGAAAGTAGGGGCCTGTCCTATATACTCAGCAGAAATTTGGGCCTTAAGTGTTGTTGTGGCCACAACACTGTAAGCCCTCACGGGGCCCTGCTGTGAAATATTAGTTCAATAATTGTAATTACATGCCCCTGTTGAACAGGGGCAGAATATTTGGGCCTTTGGTGGTGGTGGTGCTAGTGCCACAACACTGTAAGTCCTCACTCTCTCTTGGTGGGTGCAGAAATGGGCCCTGCTGTGAAATATTAGATCAAGAATTGTAATTACATGCCCCTGTTGAACAGGGGCTGAAAAATTGGGCCTTAGGCACTGGTGCTGGTGCCACAACACTGCAACCCCTCACAGATACTCTAGTTGGAATGCAGGAACGAGCCCTGCTGCAAAGTATTGCATCAAAAATTGTAATTACAGGCCCCTGTTAAACAGGGGCTGAAAGATTGGGCCTTAGGCACTGGTGCTGGTGCCACAACACTGCAACCCCTCACAGATACTCTTTTTTTTTTTTTTTTTCCACGTCAGAAACCAATAAGCAAAGGGCAAAATCAGCTTAATATTCATTGACTGCCGCCTTCTCCGGTTTGCATCATGGTGGAGCGTACCTTACCTCTATTCCTCTTAAATTGTCCCTCTAAATGCTTTAATGTATCACTTTAACAACAAGTCCTCCCTTATTCCCAACACCTAAGCTCAGTCTGTAGCGATGCTAAAGCCCAGTGACAAGTGGGACTTTATCATTTTCTGAGCCAGGTTCAAGGACAGGGGGGCTCATATAAGGGAGTAAGAATATAGAAAAAATGAGGGAGAAAAAGGAAGGGAATATACAATAGAAGACTTATGGGCTCCCCATGCCCGTTCTTTGCTGGGCTGCCCAGTGTTTCACAAAAAGTTTACTTAGTCCCTAATCCACCCCCCCCCCAAAGTTTAACCTGCAAACATCTAGATTATTTATTTATCAAAATACGAAAAAACAAGAAAACAAGAAATAAGACACTAAAAAAAAGAAACACACAGAAAGAGGGAAAAAAAAAAAGAAAAAGAAAAAAAGAAAGAGGAAAAAAAAAAAAAAAAAAGGAGATACACGCGCCAAATTCACTTCGCTATAGCGCTCCCTGTCCTCAAGGATCTCAGTTACCTATCTAATTATGTTAATACCCTCTCTTGGTCTAATCCTACACCTTGCCTATTAGGGGCCTCCTACTTTCTCTAGCCATGGCCTCCACATGCTTTCGAATTCCCGAAGGTTGCCTCTCTTTATATACTCCATTCTTTCCCTACTCAGAGTGTCGTTAATAGTAGAGATATAGTCTTTCACTGAGGGGGGGTCTTTTGATTGCCATCTTAGTGTTATCGTCTTCCTAGCCTGGAACAAGGCCCGCGTGATGGCCAGTGTGGTGCTCAGTCTCTCCCCCAGAACTCCTCTAAACCTCAAGATACAGGTTATGGCCTCTTTTACTACTATAGTGCCGAAGATACTTCCCAAGTTACCGGTCACTTCTTCCCAGTATCTAAATAGTTTGGGGCACCTCCACAGCATGTGGATGAGGTCGCCCGACCTCTGACATCTAGGGCAGTTGTCGTTAGGCCTTCTCCCAAATTTAAAGAGTCTCTTAGGTGTATAATAGGCTCTATTCAACAAGAGTAGATGTGAAAGCCGCTGTGAAGGGGTCACCGAGACCTGTACACTCAATTCCAAGATTTTCGCCCATTGTGCCTGGGTCATTCCCCCTATATCCTCTTCCCATTTGGCTTTGAGTCCGTTGAGTATCCCCCCGCTGTTGTCTGGTTTACTTAATTGATCGTAAATTCTTGAGATTAGACCCCTAGTAGGATTTACCTGCATTATGCTCTGAAATAGAGGCATTTCTTCCCAGCGCAGAGTCTGAGCTTTAAATTGTGCTTTGAGAGCATGTTCTAGCTGGAGATATAGTAAAAAAGAACTCCACGGTAGCTTGAATTCCCCTACTAGTTCAGGGAAGCTCTTTAGTGTGGTGTCGTTATAAAGCTGGCTTAGCCTTCTGATGCCGAGATTCACCCATTCCCCAAAAGTACCTATTTTAAGAACTTCCTGTAAATTACGGTTATTCCAAATAGGGGAATAAACTGTTGGGTCTGCATATCCCATCATTTTCTTGACAGTTTTCCAGAGCTTAATTAGCAGCTTGATAGTTGGATAATTGTCATGGAACATATCCGCCTCTAGAGTTTCAACTAGAGTGTTGTGTGGAGTTCTTAGCAATAGCAATTTGCTATTGGGGGTGCCGCATTTCGGTATCCCACATCCTAGCAACTGCTGTAGCTGAGTTGCTAAAAAGTAGCGCTCGGGATGTGGGAGGGCAAAGCCCCCCTCCCGTGTGGGGAGCTGAAGCACTCGGAGTCGAATCCTGGCTTGCTTCCCCTTCCAGATCAACTCTCTAAAGAGGCTATCAATTCTTTTAAACCACTTCTTGCCTATCCAGACTGGTGAGTTGTGCAGAATGTATAGCAATTGTGGCATCCAAACCATTTTTATTAAGCTACATCTTCCTGCGGCGGATAGGGGCAGACGCTTCCAGATTCCTATTTTTTGTTTCAGTTTTGTTAACAGAGGGACGAGGTTTGTGCTGATATACAGGGTTGGGTCCTTCGTCAGAACTATTCCCAGGTATTTCAGGGCATCCACCATTACCATCTGGGGTATATCGCATGCTGTTAACTCGCTGATGGGATCTATCGGCATGAACTCGGACTTCTCCCAATTTATCTCTAATCCAGAGAAGTTACCGAAATCCTTCACTATCCTCATCGCCCCCAGTAATGAGTTTCTCGAGTCCCCCAGGAATAACAAAATGTCATCCGCATATAACACGATTTTTTATTCGCCCGATTTTCGCAGAAAACCAGTTATCGCTCTGTCTTCCCTTATGGAAATGGCCAGGGGTTCCATCGCCAATGCGAACAGCAAAGGAGAAAGAGGACACCCCTGCCTAGTCCCCCTTTCCAGTTCAAACCAATCTGAAAGTTCGTTGTTAACTTTTAGTCTTGCCTTAGGGCGGGTATATAACATTCTAATCCACCTTATAAAAATTGTACCAAAACCAAATTTCTCCAGCACGCGCCATATATAGCCCCACTCCACGCTATCAAAAGCCTTAGATACATTGAGGGTCATTAATGCCCTCGAGCCTACATTCTCCGCTAGTGACTGTAGATTCAAAAACGCTCTTCTAATGTTCATGCTCGTAGATCTATTGGCAATAAAGCCAGCCTGGTCCTCGTGGATCAGTTTATGAATAACTCCGTTCAGTCTTACTGCTAGTACCTTGGCGAGAATTTTTACATCGGCGCAGAGTAGAGAAATTGGTCTATAGGCGGCTACATCCAGTGGGTCTTTCCCTTCCTTCTGTAATACAGTGATTGTTGCTTCTAACATTGAAGCAGGCAACTGGCCCCCCTCAAGTGACCCCTCCAAGGCTTTTAGTAGTTCAGGGATCAGCACTTCACCATACTGCTTATATGTCTCGCTTGGAAGGCCATCGGGCCCGGGTGACTTAAGGCTTGCCATGCCCGCTACTGCTTGTTGCAGTTCTGCTACCGTTATTGGGGAGTCTAATATAGCCCTTTCTTCCTGTGATATAGTAGGGATCGGTAGCCCCTCCAAAAATTCCTCCATCATAGCCTCCTTCCCCTTTTTCTGCGAGGAGTAGAGTTCTTTATAGTACACCCTGAAGGCTTGTACAATTTCTCGGGTGTTTGATGTTATATCTCCACTATGTGATCTAATAGCGAGGACCGTGGATGGGGCTGCGTTTGCTTTTACAAGTATAGCCAATGTTCTTCCTACTCTTTCACCCTCCACCATAAATTCCTGTCTCTGAAGGAGACGCCTAGTCTCTGCTTTTTGCATGACCACTAATTTATACTTTTGTTGTTTCTCTTGCCAGATACTTTCCAGCTCCGGGGTTGGGTTTCTAATAAAGTTATTTTCGGCCTCAAGAGCATCCCTCAGAGTGCCCTCTTCCTCACTCCTAGCTTCTTTATTAAATTTAGCCATCTGTTGTATTAAAACCACTCTAAGAAACGCCTTGAGGGTGTCCCATAGCACAGGGGGAGCCGCCGAGCCCTGATTGAACTCCACAAACTCCCTCAAGGTGAGGAGAATCCCGTCTGAGTTTTTAATTATTTCAAACCAGTGTGGGCTCACGCTCCAATTCTTCCTAGGCTTAGACTCTCCTACCCTTAGTGTAGCCACCAAAAGGGAGTGATCTGAGATACCTCTTGGCCAGTATGCTATTTTTTCCAGCGAGTGAAGTGCCATGGCATTTCCCAGGACTAGATCTATCCTTGAGAGCGTGGAGTGTGACATGGAGCAGCAAGTGTATTGCAGCGCGCCTGGATTTCGCACTCTCCATAAATCTACTAGCCCCACTTCCTCCAGGAATGAACTTAAACGGCTCTTCCCTGGTTCCTTTGAGAGTTGTCGTATCGGGAATCTATCCAACTTTCTATCTAGGACCTCATTAAAGTCCCCGACGACTACAGTCAGGCAGTCCTTTTTGTCCAACAGAAATTTATGCAATTTAAGCAGTATGTCCAAATTAAATGGGGGAGGGATGTATATGTTTGCCACCACAAACATGACACCATCAATAGAGCAGAATAAAAAAATATATCTACCCTGGTCGTCTATACTGGTCTGTCTGCAGGAAAATTTTACCCCTACTTTCACAAAGATACTCACCCCCCTACTAAAAGAGGAGTGGAATGCATGGAATTGGGATTGGAATTTTTTCGTCTGTAGTTGCTGGCTGGTATCCTTAGTTAAGTGGGTTTCCTGCAGACAGATCAGATCTACCCCACAACTCTCCAGCACAGAGAACACTGCCAGCCTTTTAAGAGGAGAACCCAGGCCCCTAACATTCCAGGATCCTATTTTCAAGGGCTTAGCTAACATCTAGATTCTGGAGAGCCTGTCTTGTCACATTAAGTATTACCATATATGTCCCGTTTGTTTTTGTAAAGTGAAGTTTATGCGCCTCTTTACTCAAGAAACAGAGAAGAGAGAAGAGAAAAAAAAAAAAGAGAAAAAAAAAAAGAAGAGGAAAAAGAAAAGGAAAGAAATAAAGACAAAGGGAGATTTCTCCCAGCGAGTGCTATATTAATTCCTAATATGTGCATACTGTGAATTCTAAATACACACTTAATTTGGTCACGTCTACCCTGCTTTTTTTTAAATTTACTACAAAAAGTGCCTGCATGTGTAAAAATAATCTGTAAGTGGAGGCCTGGATACCTCCAATATGTTTTCTAGTGATATAGGTGTTCGTAAAAAATGTTTTAATCTTCCCGCCCCTTCCTTTCCCTCCCCACCCGTCCTCCCCTACCCTCCCCCCCGTACCCACCTATCTAGGTATACCCCCTGGGGATTTACCATGACCGTTACCTCTTACACTAACACCACCCTTTTACACCAATTCTTCCACTCTCCGCGCCACACCACCCCACCCGCAAACAGCTATGTGCGCCCAGTCCCTCCTGTCCCCTTACATCAAAGACCGTTAACCGAAGGGAGGAGGGGGTAATAAAAAAAAAAAAAAAAAAGAAAACACCAAGAAAAGCAAAAAATACAACCCCTGTACCTCCCAGTGCCCTATCGTGCCTACCTATTGATACGCCGGCCTATTATGTCTTCCCCGATTCTCTACGTGGGGTTCGTCATTTTTTCCCTATTATCTTCAAGCCACTTCTCTACTTCAGCAGGGGCGTTGAAAAACAGAGTCTCCCCCAGGGCCGCAACCCGCAACCTTGCCGGGTATAAGAGAGCGTAGGGCAGCTTAAATTTTTGTAAATTGCGTTTTACCTGGATAAACTCTGCTCTACGCCTCTGCAAATCCGGGGAGAAGTCGGAGTAGAACGAGGTTTTTGTACCTTTGAAAAAAACCTCCCCTAATTCCCTGATCTTCCGTAGCAGAGTCACTTTGTCCTGGTAGTTAAGAAATCTCAGGATGAGGGGCCTCGGGTGGCCCCCCTCCTGCGGTGCCCTGAAGGGGATCCTGTAAGCTCTTATGATGGAGAATGAAGCCGAAAATGATTCTTTCCCGATTAGCTCCCCCAACCACTTTTCTAGGAATGCTATTGGATTGGCGCCTTCACTCCTTTCGGGTATACCTATCAGCCTCACATTATCTCTTCTACTCCTGTTCTCCATCTCATCTATTTTAGAGGCTTGTTTAGATAGCTGTTCCTTCAACCATTTTATTTCTTTGGTTATTGGGAGCATATTATCTTCTAGCCCACTGACTCTTTCCTCCAGGGCCGCTGTTCTCTCTGCCGTTTTCTGTAAGTCTTGTCTGACCAATAACAGATCTGCCTTAACACCTTTCATCTGCTCACAAAGATCTTTAAGCGAGCCATTACACGCCCCTATAGCCATGAACACATCCGTAATGGTTGGTTCTCTGTTCAAGGGTAAATTCGGGTCGTTTATTAGCTCCATATTTACGTTTGTGATTTGATCACTTAGCCCTGGACCTTTATTACTTAAAGATTTGGAAGGCTGAGTAGCTGACGCAGCCCCTAAGGGCTGTGATTGAGGCTGGCCCAGGTTTTTCCTATCCGACGCCCCCCCCTGCTGACCTTTCTGCTGCGACCCCTTTTTTGGAGGGGTCAGAGCAGAGGCATGGGCATATTGCTCCAATTTTGCTGCTGCTGAAGCTGCTGCCGCATGCTGCGAGTTTTTCTCTTTAGAGGAGCGTAGATTCTGCATCGTTTACCCTTATAGGTGCAAATATACTCTAACAGCAACAAATTAGTAGCTGACAGTTACCAATAACTTCCACCAGTCAGAAAGGAGCTAGGAGGGGAAGAGAGGGGAAGGGGAGGAAGGGGAAGCCGCTGCACCTGTCTGCTCTTAGCTACCCGCTGTACAAAGCATGTACCATAATGTTTAAACAGTAAGATGTATAAAGCGGGATAAGGCTCTCCGCTCCTATGCACGCCGGTAGGGAAAGGGAGAGCGCAAACAGAGTGTGGGACCACTCCCCACCCCCATAAACTCCACAGCTACAACGGGGGTTAGTGCAGCCCCCCACCACACCGTAATTTACACCGCTGGTTAAATGCCACTAAGGCAGTCGCCAGCCGGATACGGTTAGTAGGGTATATACACAAAAAAAAAAAAAACAGGGAGTATACTTTGCTTCCTGTATTAGCACACTCTGCTCCCAAACTTTGTATTACCTGGGCATCAAGCATAGCAAAGCACTGACCCACATAAATAGCTCTATTACTGTCATATTACCTGGAGTTGCTTCTAACCCAAGGGTTGTCTAGCGGTTTTACAACAGCATCTGGTTACCAAATTAATGATTCTATACTTTACCAGATCTAGCCGACTTCTATTCTCTGCCTTGCATGTAGATGGAGAAGTGAAAGTGAAAGCTGCTTGTTTCGCGGCAGCGTGCAGGGAATGACGTCACACTCGGAAGGTTCGGAAGGTTCCTCAGCGCTCAGCCCTCAGTGCTCACTGCCCATCAGAGGATTAGAGGACCTTAGGGGCCCTTCAGCAGGGAAAGAGGAGAGGCGACGTGGCGCCGAGCCTGCCGGTACGGGCAGCGGCTAGGGAGCCAGAGCCATCCGGAGTGCCGGTATGCCGTTCATGCAGCCGTGGGAGAGAGAGAAGGGAACGGAGGTGGGACGGAGCACACAGCACTCTTGCACACACTCACTCACTCCATACCGTCTCTCAGCATGCTCCCGCCCATCCGGTCACGCCCCTCCAATTCCGCGAACGGACCGAAAATTTGCACGAACGTTAGAACCCCATTGACGTCTATGGGACTCGAACGTTCAAAATCAAAAGTGCTCATTTTAAAGGCTAATTTGCATGGTATTGTCCTAAAAAGGGTTTGGGGACCCGGGTCCTGCCCCAGGGGACATGTATCAATGCAAAAATAAGTTTTAAAAACGGCCGTTTTTTCGGGAGCAGTGATTTTAATGATGCTTAAAGTTAAAAAAAAAAGTGTGAAATATTCCTTTAAATATCGTACCTGGAGGGGTGTCTATAGTATGCCTGTAAAGTGGCGCGTGTTTCCCGTGCTTAGAACAGTCCCTGCACAAAATGTCATTTTTAAAGGAAAAAAAGTCATTTAAAACTGCTTGCGGCTTTAATGTAATGTCGGGTCCTGGCAATATGGATGAAAATCAGTGAGACAAACAGCATGGGTACCCCCCAGTCCATTACCAGGCCCTTTGGATCTTGTATGGATATTAAGGGGAACCCCGCACCTAAATAAAAAAAAAGGAAAGGCGTGGGGCCACCAGGCCCTATATACTCTGAACAGCAGTATACAGGCGGTGCAAACAAGACAGGGACTGTAGGTTTGTTGTTAAGTAGAATCTGTTTGTAATTTTGAACTGGTACATTTTTAACGTGTTTAGCTCCAGCCAAAAAATCTATTTTAAGCTTTTTGGAAAACATAGGGAAGGGTTATCACCCCTGTGACATTTGTTTTGCTGTCTGTGCTCCTCTTCAGAAGATTTCACCTCATTTTTTGTCCCAATGACAAATGTTTTTTGAAAATGTGGGTTTTTTTTGTGAAACAAGGATTGGTGATAAAGCATCAGTGGAAAGGAGAAACATTTTTCCCATATTAACTCTTACAGGAGAGATATTCCCTTCCTGGGGGTAGATTTCATTTCACTTCCTGTTGTCTCCTTCCGTTTGCAAGTAGGAGTCGTTTGTAAGTTGGATGTTTGAAAGTAGGGGCCTGTCCTATATACTCAGCAGAAATTTGGGCCTTAAGTGTTGTTGTGGCCACAACACTGTAAGCCCTCACGGGGCCCTGCTGTGAAATATTAGTTCAATAATTGTAATTACATGCCCCTGTTGAACAGGGGCAGAAAAATTGGGCCTTTGGTGGTGGTGGTGCTAGTGCCACAACACTGTAAGTCCTCACTCTCTCTTGGTGGGTGCAGAAATGGGCCCTGCTGTGAAATATTAGATCAAGAATTGTAATTACATGCCCCTGTTGAACAGGGGCTGAAAAATTGGGCCTTAGGCACTGGTGCTGGTGCCACAACACTGCAACCCCTCACAGATACTCTAGTTGGAATGCAGGAACGAGCCCTGCTGCAAAGTATTGCATCAAAAATTGTAATTACAGGCCCCTGTTAAACAGGGGCTGAAAGATTGGGCCTTAGGCACTGGTGCTGGTGCCACAACACTGCAACCCCTCACAGATACTCTAGTTGGAACGCAGAAACTAGCCCTGCTGCAAAGTATTGCATCAAAAATTGTAATTACACGCCCCTGTTAAACAGGGGCTGAAAAATTGGGCCTTAGGCACTGGTGCTGGTGCCACAACACTGCAACCCCTCACAGATACTCTAGTTGGAACACAGAAACGAGCCCTGCTGCAAAGTATTGCATCAAAAAATTGTAATTACACGACCCTGTTAAACAGGGGCTGAAAAATTGGGCCTTAGGCACTGGTGGTGACGCCCAGAACCAAAAATGTTCAGTGTGATCATTGAGGAGGAAGAGGATAATTACTCAGGATAGTCACTCAGAATCAGCATAGGCAGTCTTTGAAGGGATCTGAGATTTCAACATTATTCGGTTACATCAGCATCAGGTGCTTGGTAGCTGGTGGTGCTCCAAGACTGATTCATTTTTATGAAGGTCAGTCAATCGACCAAGTCGGTGGACAGACGCACCCTGTGATCAGTTACAAAGCCTCCAGCAGCACTGAATGTGCGTTCCGAAAGAACGCTGGGTGCAGGACAGGCCAGTAGCTCAATTGCATACTGTGCAAGCTCTGGCCAGTGATCCATCCTCAAGACCCAGTAACCCAGAGTTTTTTTGGTGGGAAAGGTGTCCAAGTCAGATCTTGCCCCTAGGTATCCCTGCACCATGTAAAACAGACGCTGGCAATGGTTGCTGGAACCGATCATACCTTGGGGCTGCGGACCAAAAAATTGTCTGAACACATCGGTCAGACGGCCACCTTTTCCATCGCTCCTTCTTTTTTTTTTTAATTTGATCATTTTTATTTATATTCATACAAAATACATCTCAGTGTACAGTATTCTTACAGTGACATATTACCAATCAAACAAACCATCCCTCTTGAATGTGCATCAGAATCCCGTATCAAAAGTGCTCTATTTATTTTTTATAGCCTTATCCCTTACCCATATTCCGCCCCCTCCCCTCGACCCCCCCCCTCTCCCTCCCCTACCCACCCTCCCCCCTTCCCATCATTACAGCACTTATTAACATTCCTGTTTGTACGGGCATTATCTCTATGTTCCACTATAGCGGATATCCCACTTCCTCCAGCCAAGGTTTCCAAAGTTTTTTAAATGTTTTTAGGTTCCTCCTTTTTATATATACTGCCTTTTCCTTCCACATTGTTTCAGTCACTGTTTTAAACCACTCATCTTTCCGTGGGGGGATTCTTGCCTGCCATCTTTGAGCGATTAACTTTCTTGCCTGAAAGAGACATCTCTGAACTATTGTAATTTTGCAGGTTCCTATATCCATGTCCTCCCCCACTCCCAAGATACATAATTTCGGGTCCATTTTAAGTTCTAGGGAGAATACTTTATTTAAAGTTTCTATAATCTCTGACCAATACCGGAATAATTTCGGGCACTTCCATAGCATATGTAACAAGTCCCCTTCATCTTGACATCTAGGGCAATTGGCATCCATTCTCCTCCCAAACTCAAATAACCTTTTAGGGGTGTAATATGTCCTATGGAGTACCATTAATTGTGAAATCTTTTGGGCAGGGGAAATCGACACCCGATGTCCCCCGCTAGTATCTCCCTCCACTGCCCATCTGAAAGTACGCCCAGCTCTCTCTCCCATTTCCCTCTACTTTTAAGTTTTTCCGGGGCCTCTATGCTGTTTTTACAGATATGTGGGTATATTTCAGCTATAAACCCCCGTTGGCCCTCCTGGTCACCCAATTTCTGAAGCACGATGGACTCACTCCAGTCGGGACCCTGGTCCCCAAACTGTGTCTTAAGGGCATGTTTAACTTGTATATAATTATATAATGAGCTATATGGTATATCGAATTCTTTTTTTAATGCGGAAAAGGGTTTAAGTAAGGATTGATTATATAGCTGAGCTAATTTCTCTATTCCTCTTTTTTCCCATATTTTAATTGTTCCTATTTCTTGTAGTTCTTGTAGATTCTTATTGTTCCACAGGGGAGTGTGTTTGATCCAACCACTCGTTCCCAACAGTGCTTTGACATTTCTCCAAACTTTTTTTATTAATTTAACCGTAGGGGTTTTATATACAAAAGAGTCTGCTTCCAAAGTCTCTATCACTGTCCTATGGGGGGCACCCGTGATCGTCAATCTCTCGTTGCTATTTTTCCCCAAGTGCTGTAACTGGGCTGCCAAGAAATAACTACGGGGGTGCGGTACTGCCATCCCTCCTTCCTGCGTGGGTAGTTGTAAGGTCTGCAATCTTATCCTAGGGGAACCCCCTATCCATATAAGGTCTCTAAATATTGTTTCTATTTTATCAAACCATTTCCTGCTTATCCATATTGGTGAGTTCTGCATTATATACAACAATTGGGGGAGCCATAGCATTTTAATTAGATTGCACCTCCCCGCCGTTGATAGCGGGAGGCCTTTCCATATTTCAATCTTATCTTTAAATTTTTTTAACAGCGGGGCTAAGTTATGATCTAAGTAACTCTCTGGGTCCTTAGTTATCTTAATACCTAGATATTTTGTTAGCGTTTTTATTTCTAACTTGTTATTACTTGAGGGGGTATCTATACTATCAGGGTCTAATGGCAACAAAACTGATTTTTCCCAATTTATGGATAATCCCGAAATTTTCCCAAACCTTGAAAATATATCCATTACTTGATTCAGAGATCCCTCTGTGTCTCCCATGAATATGAGGACGTCGTCCGCATACAATGCGATCCGCTCCTCACCATCCCCCCTCTGGAACCCCACTATTTTCCTATCTTGCCTTACTGCTGTGGCCAATGGCTCCATGGCTAGGGCAAAAATCATGGGGGACAAAGGGCATCCCTGCCTCGATCTCCTCTCCAATTTAAACCCGGTCGAGTAATCATTATTGACTTTTACTTTTGCATTTGGTTCATTATACAATACTTTAACCCAGTTGGTAAATGAGGGACCAAAACCGTACTCTTTTAATACCCTCCAGACATATTCCCATTCTACGCTGTCGAATGCTTTTACCACGTCCAGCAGAAGAATTGCTCTCGAGCCTCTGTTTACCGTGGGGATCTGCAAGTTCAAAAGAACTCTCCTGATGTTCATACTGGTTGTTCGATGGGGTATAAATCCCGTCTGGTCCGGGTGAACTATTTTATGAATCACTTTCTTTACTCTGGTAGCTAAAATTTTTGCTAAGATTTTTACATCTGCACAGAGCAATGATATAGGTCTATATGACCCAGGGTCCAGGGGATCCCTCCCCTCTTTATGCAATACTGTTATTGTGGCTTCTGTCATTGAAGTGGGTAACCTCCCTTGCTCTTTTGCCCAGTTGAAAACACCCAAAAGTTCCTGAAATAGTACCTCCCCATACTGTTTGTATATCTCGACTGGGAGGCCATCGGGACCTGGTGATTTATGATTGGCCATTTCTGATACTGCCATTTTAATCTCTTCTATGGTAATTGGTCTTTCCAATTCATCAACATCCATCTTCTCCAGTGTTGGTATGTCTATGTCTTGAAAAAATTTGTCCATTTCCCCCTCATCCCTGGTCCCACTAGATTTATATAACCTCTTGTAGAATTCTTTAAATGTTTCCGTAATCATTTCCAATTGACATGTTGTCTCACCTGCCAAGGTCTTAATGACCGGGACCACGGATGGGGGGGAGCCGGACCTAACTATATGGGCCAGTATCTTTCCTACTTTTTCCCCTTCCCCGTACATGACTTGTTTCTGGAATTCCCTTTTATTTTCTACTTTCCTAATTATTATATCTTTATACCTTTGTTGTTTATTTTCCCACTCTCTCTGTTTTTCAGGGGAAGGTTCATTTGTGTACTCTCTTTCAGCAGCCATTAGTTCCCTCTTAAACCGCTCCTCCCAATCCCGGGACATTTTTTTAATTTTTGACACCTTCTGTATAAGTAGGCCCCTTAAGTATGCCTTCAGTGTGTCCCACAGCACCCCCTTGATGTGGTGCCCGAGTTAAACTTTATGAATTCTTTCAGTTCTACTATTACCCCTTCCTGGTTCTCTATTACTTCCAGCCAAGCTGGGTTCAACTTCCATGTTCTATAGGTTTTCTTATGACCCGGGTTTATCGAGATTATGAGTGGAGAGTGGTCCGATACCCCTCTAGGGTGATAATTTATGTTATTTATTTCTTGTGATGCTAAGCCATTACCTAGGACTAAGTCTATCCTTGACAGCGAAGCACAGGAGCTCGAGTAACAAGAAAACTGCTGAACCCTCGGGTTCCATATTCTCCACATGTCAAGCAACCCTGCTTCTTGAAGGAATTGTTTCAACCGGTTTTCCTGCTTTCGTTGACTCTGTTTCCCCCCAGGGAATCTATCTATTTTATTGTCCAAAACCATGTTGAAATCCCCGACAACTATAACTGGCAATTCAGCCTTGTCAGTTATAAATTCCATAAGATTATACATAATATCCAGTTTAAACGGGGGCGGGATATATAAATTAGCCAGTACACATTCCAGATTCTCCATTACACAGTGCAGGAGCACATACCGCCCCTCATCGTCTATCCTGCACTGTCTGCAAGTGAACGCTACCCCACTACCCATCAAAATTGATACCCCTCTAGAGTAGGAGGTATATGTAGAGTGGAACTGCTGTTGATATCTCTTCTTCCATAAGTTATTTTTTGTATCTTTTGTCAGGTGTGTCTCTTGCAGACAGGCAATTTCGACTTTGAGTGTATCTAAACCATCGTATACAGCTGCTCGTTTAACAGGGGAACCCAACCCTCTAACATTCCATGATCCAATATTCAGGACCATGATTTGATACTTGTGTTTATGAACAGTAGATCTTAAGTTAAGGGGAAAAGGCAGTAATTGAGGCGAGCATGACATCAGCAGACAGAAAAGAAATAGAGAGAAAAGGAAGAAAAAAGAAAAGAAAAAAAGAAAAAAAAAAAAGGAAAAAGGAGAACTACCACCCCACCACTAGGTCCTCTCCCTAACGCTTTACATTCCCAACTAACTGGAGTGGTTATCTCTGCTAAAAAGAGGGGCTTTTCCCCATCCCACAGCCTTTTTATTTTAGTGACTACAAGCCTTAAGGACCTATGTATAATACACATTACGTACATATTTGTCCATAACTGTTTATAATTTACTAGTGTGTTCAGTGCAACCTTGTGGAAAGACATAATTGTTTTTCTTTTTTAAAGTGCAAGCGTGCCCTCTTTGTATCTTCATATTATAATCGTTACCCTCCTCTTCCCACCTCCCCCATCCCTCCCCTCCCCCCCACACCACTCTAGGTCCCCCTTGTAGGCTTTTTTAATGACCATCACCCGCTCCTCTACCCCTACCCTTCTTACCCTCCATCCTCCCCCTCTCCCCCCGCCCCCCCTCCCTATCTTCCGTCCCTCACCCGTAAAGAACCCTATCTTGTTTTACAACAACCCTGTGAGTCCCCCCACCCCACACATATAACATTATATCTTTTTATATTCTTTCCTCCCTCATTTACATTTACAGCCCTCGTTTATTTCGGCAAAAGCTGATCTTTCTTTTCTTCCAACCATGCTCGCGCTCTCTCCGGGGATTCAAAGATCTGGCTTCCCCCCAGCGCATTTACCCGAAGCCTGGCAGGGTAAAGGAGAGCATAGGTGATGTCATACATTTGCAGGCTACGCTTGATACCCAGGAATTCCATCCTGCGCTTCTGCAATTCAGGTGAAAAGTCGGGGTACATTGATATTTTGGCTCCATTATAATACAAATTCCCCCTTTCCCTAGCCATTCGGAGAAGGGTCACCTTATCCTTATAATTTAAAAACTTCAATAACAATGCTCTTGGTAGGCTACCCTGAACAGGGGGTCTAAATGGAACTCTGTGTGCCCTTTCAATGGAGAACTGCTGTGAGAATGTTTCTATCCCAAAAGTCTCAATTAGCCATTTTTCCACGAAGCCTGCCGAGTCCGTTCCCTCGCTCTTCTCTGGGAGCCCAACTATCCTCACATTGTCTCTCCTGAGTCTATTTTCCATTTCGTCGAATTTTTCCATGAGCCTTTTTATCTGATCTTTCTGTGCTTTTAACTCTTGCTTCATTGGGTTTAAGTCGTCCTCCAGCAGGCTTATTCTCCCTTCTGTTTCTGTCACTCTTTCTGCCATTTTCTTGAGATCTTGACTTACATGAGCTAGTTCCTCCCTCATATCTTTCATTTGATCCGCCATGTTGCTCAGAGATTGTTTGCATGCGTTAACTGCAGTAAGGATTTCCTTAAGGGTTGGTTCACCTTCCATTGCATGTGTCTGGGTATTACTTGTTTCTATTATTTTCCCCACCATACTCGCACCTTTGTTTGGGAGGTTCCTTGTTGTGGTACTATTTGGGAGTGTGTTCATCTGGCCCAGGCTCTTCCTGTCTGACGCTGTTTTGCTTTGTACCTGCTGCCCCCCCTTCGTTGGTGTATGGTCTATTATATTAACCAGTCTCTCCAATTTTGCAGTTGCCGCCACCGCAGCTGCCGTTGCCCCTGCCACCACTGACACACCACCTTTATCTTTGTCTTTTTCTTTCTCTTTGGCTGATCGCAGAGACTGGGACCCCATAGCTTCCATGTTTGTCTGCTCATCTCCCTTCCTTCTTGTCGACATTTTTAACCCCTCCGGCCACAACTAATTTGTAGCGTTTAACGTGCTGCAGCAGTGCGTGAGGGGGCCGGGAGTCAGTATAGTCAATATAGGAGAGTATCTTATATAGCGGGGGAGCTTTTAGGAATATTTCCAGCTTTCCAACGTTTCGGCTGGTATAGCTCTGAGTTTAAGCTTCTTAATATAGTATACCACTGTATGAGCTGGTGTATTACAATGTGCCACAGCCCCTTTTCCTAGTAAGTAAGTCCCACAAGTTCTATGATTTATTTAAGCTTTTTCCCAGGAGTTGAAGCATAAGGGGCGTTTATTATAATAGATAGCAGCACATCCTTCAGTCCCACTTCACATTTTAGGTTTCCACTCACCCCTCCAAAGATTCGCCCTCCAGCTGAATGGATGGATCCCTCCTCGGGATGCACAGGGTCAGAGTCTTCTCAACCCGTCTGTTGTCCCGTTGTCCCGTTCGACATTCAGCTCAGCCTTCCTCCCAATGCCGCTTACGATGGCCTCAGCGATCCCTGCTGACACCTTGTGAGTCTCTCAGCTGTTTCCGTGTGTCGCGGCTTTACTTCCGGGTCTCACACAGCTCCAGCTCCAGCGGTATCTGACAAGCGGCAGGAGGACCCGACGATATTGAGGGAGAGAGCGCCACGGCTTCTTAGGGGAGAAGGCACCACTTCAGGTAGGAATACCCGGCACGAGCGTGCATATCACCGACCCGCAATCGCATCAGCTGGTTTCAGGCGTTAGTAGGTAGCATGTAGAGGGTTACCGGTGGCAGGTAGTGAATCCGCATAGCTGCCATAGGATACCTTGAGGTTTGCCAAGCTGTAGGTGGGGTGAGGAGAGCACTCACGCCGCTCCTCACTGACTCACTCCTCCATCCACATCCGGTCCCGCTCCTTCTTTGACTGACCAAATCCTCAGCAACACGTCCAGAAACAGGAGTTTGTAAACTCCCAGTCTCTGGGAACGCGTTGCACAGACCTTTCTGCAAGGCCTCCCAAAGATGTTTCATCCTCTGATCCCTCTGCAATGGCAAGATAAGGTCCGCAACCTTACCCTTGTAACGTGGATCAAGGAGGGTTGCCAGCCAGTATTGGTCCTTCTCCTTGATACCACGAATACGAGGATCCTTACGCAGGCTTTGCAGGATCAGGGAGGCCATGCAGCGTAGGTTTGCTGAGGCATTCGGTCTGGAGTCCTCTGGGTCACTAAGGACGACATGGTCCCCAGCCACCTCCTCCCAGCCACGTACAAGTCCATGTGTTTCTTTGGACTGATCCCTGCTGCTGATGCTGAGTGCCAGGCTCCACCTCCATACTGACACAATCCTCCTCCTCCTCATCCTCGTCCTCTTCCTGTGTGATCGGTGGGCATGCAGGAACACTGTCTGGATAAAGGGGGCCTTGAGAGCTAAGGAAGTCCTGCTTTTCCTGCCTCTGTTCTGCCTCAAGTGCCCTGTCCATTATTCCACGCAGCGTGTGCTCCAACAGGTGTACAGTGTCACTGATGCATGCACTGTCACTGCTCACCATCCTCGTGGCCTCCTCAAATGGTGACAGGACAGTGCATGCATCCCTGATCATGGCCCACTGGCGTGGGGGAAAAAAAACAAGTTCCCCTGACCCTGTCCTGGTGCCATAGTCGCACAGGTACTCATTGATGGCCCTCTGCTGCGTGTGCAGCCGCTGCAGCATGGCCAACGTTGAGTTCCACCTGGTGGGCATGTCACAGATTAGGCGGTTCTTGGGCAGGTTAAACTCCTTTTGGAGGTCTGCCAGCCGAGCACTGGCATTATATGACCGGCGGAAATGCACACAGACTTTCCTGGCCTGCCTCAGGACATCCTGTAAGCCTGGGTACCTGCCCAAGAACCGCTGCACCCCCAAGTTAAGGACGTGAGCCAAACAGGGCACATGGGTCATTTGTCCCTGTGGGAGGGCAGAGAGGAGCTTGGTGCCATTGTCGCAAACCACCATTCCTGCCTTAAGTTGGCGTGGCATCAACCACCTCTGAACCTGCCCCTGCAGAGCTGATAGAACCTCTGCCCCAGTGTGGCTCCTGTCCCCCAAGCACACCAGCTCAAGCACCACATAGCATCTTTTGGCCTGCATACTTGCGTAGCCCCTTGAACGGCTACAGAGCACCGCTGGTTCCGAGGACAAAGCACAGGAAGAGGCCATGGAGGAAGAAGAAGAGGAGGGGGTGGAGGAGAGAGGTGTGTCACAATCATTAGTAGTGGCATTTTGGAGGCGTGATGGCGGAACAACCTCCAACACTACTGCACCTTGTCCTGCATCCTTCCCAGCTGCCAGCAGAGTCACCCAATGCACGATGAAACTTAGGTAACGTCCCTGTCCATGCCTGCTGAACCATGAGTCAGCAGTAATAAAAAGTGAGAAAAAGTGGCGTTTGGGTACCTGCCACTGAGGAACCTTCCACAAACTCACGGAAGGGGACAGAGTCTACCAACTGAAAAGGCAGCAGTTGAAGTGCTAGCAATTTTGCCAAGCTAGCATTCAACCACTGGGCATGTGGATGGCTGGGAGCGAACTTCTTTCGGCGGTGCAGCAGCTGGGGCAGGGAAATTTGCCTGGTACAATCTAACGTCGGTGTACCGAAAGCAGATTGCCCACAAGTACTTGGCTGTGACACACCTAATTCTACACCTACATTCCTCTCAGTGCAGGTCTCAGAGAGGACTGAAGGTATAGTGGGGTTGGAGATCTCAGCTGATGAGGAGCAAGGAGAGGTCCTCTTTGTTCTTTGGTGTGGGTCTTTTAAATACGCTTGCCAACGAACTGCATGGCAGGGCAACATATGTCTGGTCAAGCATGTGGTGCCCAAGCGGGAGATGTTTTGGCCACGCGAGATACGCTTGAGACATATGTTGCAAATAGCAGCAGTGCAATCTGATGCACTCGTCTCAAAAAAGGCCCACATGAAAGAACTTTTTGAATAACGAGGAGAGACTGCAGCGCCCTGCACATGCGGAGCTTTGGGGTGTGATGCAGTCAGTGTGCTGCCCTTAGGCTGGCCCCTGTAGGGCATCCTGCCTCGTTGGTGATGTGCCGCCTCCTCCTCCTCTCTCCTATCAGGCACTCATGTTGAGTCAGTGACCTCATCATCTCCTCCCTCCTCATCACTGGAGCAAACCTGGCAGTATGCTGCAGCAGGGGGAGCATGACTGCCAGATTGCTGTCCTTCTTGGGCACCCCCTCTGTCTGTGTTAACACTACTGCCTTCATCTAGCTCAGTATCATCATCAGAGCCTTCCAAACGCTGGGCATCCTCCTGGAGCATGTACCCAACACTGTGGTCAAACAGTTCGAGGGACTCCTCAGGAGGACATGGTGGGGCTAGGGAAGGAGTCACTGATGACATTGAGCCGAGGGAAGAGGCCGCTGCTTTGCCAGACAAAGTACCCTGAGTATGGGTGAGAGAGGATGAGGAGGATGAGGACGGCTTGGCCATCCACTCGACCAAGTCTTCCGCATGTTGCGGCTCAACACGGCCAGCTGCCGAAAAAAAGGCCAAGCGTGTCCCACGGCCATGTGCTGATGAGAATGCACGTCTCCACGACCAGCACTGTTGCCTCTTGACACAGAGCCTGCTTGCCCTCTTTTATTGGCTTGTGACTGTCTGCCTCTCCTTGTTGGCCTTCCAGACATACTAATGGCCTGTAGCTGCACTAAGCTGGGATATATCTATCTATCTATCTATCTATCTATCTATCTATATATATATATATATATATATATATATATATATATATATATATATATATATATACTGATACTGCAGCTAGCAAAATCAACTGCCTGCCTGTAGTATGAGAACACCACCAACCTTCTACAGGTAGCTTTAGCTGAACACTGTGCAGAGCTCGCAAAAAACTAACTTGTAGCTTATTTAGCTGCCTGCGGTAGTGATAGGATCAGGAAAACACCACCAAACTTCTACAGGTAGCTTTAGTTGAACAATGTGCAGAGCTCGCAAAAAAATAACTTGTAGGTTTAGCTGAACACTGTGAGGAGGACGCACTGCACTAACTTGTAGCTTTAGCTGAACACTGTGCAGAGGTCTCACTACACTTACTTGTAGTTTTAGCTTAATACTCTGAGGAGGACGCACTACACTAACTTTTAGCTTTAGCTGAACACTGTGCAGAGGTCACACTACACTAACTTGTAGCTTTAGCTGAACACTGTGCAGAGGTCTCACTACACTAACTTGTAGTTTTAGTTGAACACTGTGAGCAGGACGCACTACACTGACTTGTAGCTTTAGCTGAACACTGTGCAGAGGTCTCACTACACTAACTTGTAGTTTTAGCTGAACACTGTGAGGAGGATGCACTACACTAACTTGTAGCTTTAGCTGAACGCTGTGCAGAGGTTGCACTACACTAACTTGTAGTTTTAGCTGAACACTGTGAGCAGGAAGCGCTACACTAACTTGTAGCTTTAGCTGAACACTGTGCAGAGGTCTCACTACACTAACTTGTAGTTTTAGTTGAACACTGTGAGCAGGACGCACTACACTGACTTGTAGCTTTAGCTGAACACTGTGCAGAGGTCTCACTACACTAACTTGTAGTTTTAGCTTAATACTCTGAGGAGGACGCACTACACTAACTTTTAGCTTTAGCTGAACACTGTGCAGAGGTCTCACTACACTAACTTGTAGTTTTAGCTTAATACTCTGAGGAGGACGCACTACACTAACTTTTAGCTTTAGCTGAACACTGTGCAGAGGTCACACTACACTAACTTGTAGTTTTAGCTGAACACTGTGAGCAGGACGCACTACACTAACTTGTAGCTTTAGCTGAACACTGTGCAGAGGTCTCACTACACTAACTTGTAGTTTTTTAGCTGAACACTGTGAGCAGGACGCACTACACTAACATTTAGCTTTAGCTGAACACTGTGCAGAGGTCCTACTACACTAACTTGTAGTTTTAGCTGAACACTGTGAGCAGGACGCACTACACTGACTTGTAGCTTTAGCTGAACACTGTGCAGAGGTCTCACTACACTAACTTGTAGTTTTAGCTTAATACTCTGAGGAGGACGCACTACACTAACTTTTAGCTTTAGCTGAACACTGTGCAGAGGTCTCATTACACTAACTTGTAGTTTTAGCTGAACACTGTGAGCAGGACGCACTACACTGACTTGTAGCTTTAGCTGAACACTGTGCAGAGGTCTCACTACACTAACTTGTAGTTTTAGCTTAATACTCTGAGGAGGACACACTACACTAACTTGTAGCTTTAGCTGAACACTGTGCAGATGTCACACTAAACTAACTTGTAGCTTTAGCTGAACACTGTGAGGAGGACGCACTACCCTAACTTGTAGCTTTAGCTGAACACTGTGCACTACACTAACTTGTAGTTTTAGCTGAACACTGTGCAGAGGTCACACTAAACTAACTTGTAGCTGTAACTGAACACTGTGAGGAGGACGCACTACACTAACTGTAAATAGTCTAGCTGCCTGACTGTGGTACTAATAGAATCAAAAGAACACCAGCACTTTTCTTCAGGTAGCTGTAAATACTGTAACAAGACAAGTCTGCCTGTCAGTAGGAAGATAACAGGAACGAATCTAGCTAAACTGAATACAGTGTATATATATTTATATGCAACACCTGGGATGCATATATATACACAATACACTATAAGTGCAGCTAAATCACTGACTGTCCTGCCTAATCTAGCTAACTCAAATGAAATTACACTGTCTCTCTCTATCTAAGCACTCCAAAACACACTACACAGGGCCACCGTGTAGGCGGCCTTATATAGTGTGGGGCGTGTTCTAAACCCCCTGAGCCATAATTGGCCAAAGCCACCCTGGCTTTGGCCAATTACAGCTCTCCCTACCGACGGCGCTGTGATTGGCCAAGCATGCGGGTCATAGTGCATGCTTAGCCAATCACCAGCCAGCAATGCACTGCAATGCCGCAGTGAATTATGGGCCGTGACGCGCCACACGAATTTGGCGCGAACGGCCCATAACGTTCGCAATTCGGCGAACGATCGAACAGCCGATGTTCCTATAGCTCTTCCCTATATATAAACAACACCGTTGCTTTTCCAATAATGGCTAGAAGTCATTCCCCTGACTGGTGTTTTAATTTAGGGAATGAGACACAAACTAACCCCTCTTCATACAGTCGGTCAATATTTAACATTTCCACATATAAACCAAAGGGAAACTCCTCCTGTTCACTGTTCCACATATCTGATCCTGATTTAAACAGCACCTTGGCTAATTTTTCTTCCCTCCCTGATAATGTAAGTGATATACTACACCAATTTATACTCGCAGCACAGAACAAGGACACTCATGGGCTTATTGCTAAGAAACCATTTGCACTAGGACAAAGTGTCTATGTGTGTTGTGGGAAGGTATGCTATCCTTGGGTCCCCCTCCATGTCCAGGGATGGTGTTATTTAGCCTCTTTAGTCCTGATTATGGGAGTAATGGGTAGCAATAAGGGAGACCACCTACTTGAGGCCAGTATGCATCCAAGGTACCCTCTTAAGCATAGAATGAAGTGAGAATTGTTTCTTCAAAAGGACATGGCATGGGCTTGGTTTCCCTCATGGATGGGATGGGGGATTGATATGAAAAAATTAAATAATTATTCTAAGATAATAGATGAAATACTGGATAAAAATTCAGAATTCATGCCTCTGAAGACATCTGTTACGATGAAACATGTCAGGCAGGCTGACACCCGTACGCTGATTGCTGCAGCTGTTTGTTCCTATCATTAATGCATGCTGTCTTAAGCTTCAACTGTAAGTTACTACAATAAAAGTTTTTTTATCTATCATTACGGGCTTCACTATGGGTCTTTCATTTTCTTTTCTCGGATATATGATGACTACATGCCTGAATGCCTAATTCTGAAGTGACCATTGGGAGATGTTTATATGTGAAGGAAATCCCACGGATGTTGTGGTCTGATGAGGGGTTCCAGTGGGCTGGATTTGCTGGATGCTATTGAGAATTTATCATCTATGCCTAATCCTTAACACCTTCTGGTAAGCAGACTACATTACCACGTGGTGACGAGTGACTCTTTCTACATCTGCACAATATATTTGGTGATTGGATTCCTCCCACTCTTCAATTTCATTTTTGAACTTTTCAGTGCCGCAATAATTTTTATGCATGTGACTTTTTTTTTGTTATTGACGAACTTTGCTGGCCGCTTGCTTTTTTCAGTTCAGCGCAAATTTTTACTTGTTTTATGCAAAAATTCAGATGACATCACTAAGTTAAATTTGAAAACAAGAGCAATCAGAAAACAACTAGAACTTCATGACATGGCCATAGAAAGTATGAGTGCAGCTCTTACAGGGTTATGTGAGATGACTGGACTATGAATGTTGTACTTGGATACACAATACCAGTATAGACATACCTGATTATTATGACATAATCTAACACAGAAAAGAAGTAGATAAATTAAAAACAGAAGCATGAGACATAGCAAAGGATTGGGATCCTTTCAAATGATTTAGTTTTGGAGGAATATTTTCATGGCTGAAAAACATTGCTATGACTATTGTAATGATTTTGCCTTTTCTGTTATTTTTATATGCATGTTTCAAACTTGTAATGTGTATCATTTCTAGAGCTACTCAAACCCCTGAACCCGCTGCTGCTAATAAAGCCTACCTTAGCATGTACTATGATAAGAAATCAATTTATGTTACCGTGGAGAGAAAGTAAGTCATGTTCATGACTTAAGAGGGGATTGTAAGAGAATGTATAAACAACCTTGACTCCATTTTAGATTCCCCTCCATTTTACATAAAGTAGAAATTAACTTTTGTATGTTTGAGTTTTGCCATAAACAGCTTAGCTTGCATAGAACCACGCCCTTTGAGTTACTGTGGTTAAGCCGATTCCCGGAGCAACATCCTGTGTCAGCAAGTCATCAGCTATTTCTTGTTATCTAATCAGCAGTCTAACTCATGATAAGAAAGTACTGAGTGTAAGTTAGTATAACCCTTAGACACGTATATATTAAAACACAGCTCCTCCCTTCTTTGTTTTACTTGTATATAAGCTACTGTTGTACTCAGCCTGTTTCCTGTGTCTCATGTAATGTCTCACTGATCCGAGGGTCCCGGTGGTCTGCCTGCATAACCAGGGTGGTCGTCAAGGTGTATAATTCCTTTGGTTGGCCAACAATCGTACCATGTGTACGAGGCTTTAAGGTTTGACCTCAATTTATATGGTTTTGGTAAATCTGAAGTCAAAAATCTTCAGAAAATTAAAAAGTGTGCATGGGGTTTAAAGATTTTCTGCAGATTTTTGTCTTCAGATTTACCAAAACCATATAATATGAGGTCAAACCTTAGGCCTCGTACACATGGTTTGATTGTTGGACGACCGAGCGTCTGATTTTTGTCAAAAGCGTGTGTGCAGAATTTTGTCTAGCATACTAACTTTCCGCAAATTGTCGTTTGACAAACATAAACCTAGTGACGTACTATGAGAGTATAAAGAGAAAGTTAATTTCTCAAGCGCCACACTTTGGGCTCCTTATGCTAATTTTGTGTTAGTAGAAGTTAGTATAATTTTGGTGAGCGTTGATTTGCAATTTTCAGATCGTACAAAACAAATGCCTTTTAAAATATGTTTGGGAAAACTACATCAGTATCACCAGCAAAGCAGCTTAGTTAATATCCCATTAAAGAAGATGAGAATGTGCGATGCATTCCGTAATTTCATTATCTGGCGCGTCACAAATGGTGATTCTAGATTACGGACTCTTCCGGCTCGTTCCTTGATTCCGAGCATGCGTGTTTGTACTTTCGACTTTTGTGTGACAATTTCTGTACTGACCATCTGAAAATCAGATGTTGAGTTCACATCCGACAAAAATTTTATAGCCTGCACTTCCATCTTCTGTCTGATGAAAAAGTCAAATCGGCTTTTGAAAGCACCGTACAAGCGATCCGAAAATCCGCAGGCAGCTTGTCAGGAAAGACAGGTCCACAGTACACTTGGCGTACATGCATGCGCACTAGCGCATTGGCACATCGACGTATGCACATGCGCATTTGGGCGTCGGCATATGCGCATACGCCAGGCGGGCTATTTTAGCTGAGCTTCTGCATAGACTCATTGCTGTTTGGTCTGCAGCTTCTGTGTGTTCTGACCTGTTACCTGTGCTGACCTCTGATCTTGATCCAGCTTGTTCTCACTAATGCTGTCTGCTTAATACCTCAGCTTGTTTTGGACTCCTCTTCTGCCTGCTGCTCTGTTTATCTGCCTGAACATTACCGACCCGGCTTGCCTGACCCTGCACCTGCTCATCCAGCCTGTCATGGCTCTGCTCTGCAATCCGCATCTGAATCCTGCTCTAGCTGCATTCCCAGCCTGCCATGGCCCTGGGCTGCCTATCCAGCACCTGCCTGCCTGCCTGCTGCACACCCATCCACAGACAACCAGCCATACAGACTACAGGACTGACCTCAGGCACTCCTACGCCACTGTGCTTCTGAGGCTGCTGTCTCACCTTCAGTAACCCACAAGCCGGTGTGGTACGAGAGGATGCATGCCAATATTCTGTTTGCTTTGTTAGCAGCAGCTTGGCATTGCATGCCATTGCTGAGCCTATCATCTACTAGGACCCCCAGGTCCTTTTCTATCCTAGAGTCCCCCAGAGGCTCTCCCCCTAGTGTATAGATTGCATTCATATTTTTGCCATTCAAATACATTATGTTACATTTTTCTACATTAAACCTCATTTGCCATGTAGTTGCCCACCCCATTAATTTGTTCAGATCTTCTTGCAAGGTTTCCACATCCTGCTGAGAAGTTATTGTCCTGCTTAGCTTAGTATCATCTTACATAATGTCTCCAACTTACAAGGCTACCTCAATGCATTGTTTAATTAGGCAACTATGTGGCAAATGAGGTTTAATGTTGATAAATGTAAGGTTATGCACTTGGGGGCTAAGAATATGTATGCATCATACATACTAGGGGGAGTACAACTGGGGGAATCAATGGTGGAGAAGGATCTGGGTGTTTTTGGAGGATATGGAAGGATATGGGAGGACCTGAAAACCTTAGAACAAATCCACCAAGTCTCACCCGTAGTAGGGTGATCGAGAACCGAGGTAGGTAGGCCCAATTACCACCAGAGTAAGGAATCTAATGGTGACTCCACCAGCGTCCACTCAATCTGTACCCAATGTTTAAGAGGGTCATGAAAGTGCCGGTCCAGTACCCTCATCATATGGCACACTGCATGGCAGAGGGTAATGTCTGGTAGAGCCATTCCGCTCAATAACTTAGGTAGACACAGTATCGATTGACTGAGGTGAGGTGGCTTCTGGACCCAAAGGAATTGGGCAAAAGCTTGATTTACTGCTCATAAGAAGGAGCCCGGAATGTGGACCGGAAGGGCCAGAAGTGGATAAAGTAAACGTGGCATAACATTCATCTTAATGATACCGCAGCATCCAAACCCAGAAAACAGGCCAAAGAAGAGAGTAGCTGTCTGGGCCAGGGGCCCTACCTGTTTTCCTGTGAGAAATGGCCAGAGCAGATTGTTCTGCCGACTAGGGTTCCTCCAGAGCTGCCAACTCGTCCTCCGACAGGCAGGGGAGGCCCGAGTTCTGCAGGTATGCCTTAATGGCACTATGTCTAGTAGCATCTTCACTAGTCGGCTCCGAGCAAGGAAGGTTATAAAGAGAGGTATAATACTTTGGGAATATCTCATACATCTCATATCTCATATCTCATATAGCATTTTTTTCAGTCGTGTAAACTTTAGATTGAGTTTCATCCAAAAGTCCCAGAACAAATGTTCGACCCTGTTGGGCTCTAAGGTAATGTATTTATTAAGTTGATGTTAGGATAGCATTCCACTAAGCATTAGCGTGAGCCTGTGCTGCAGAGCTCTAAACAAAAAATAAAACTCCACTAAAATGAAATAAATTATACCTCCCCCAAAAATATAAATCCTGGAACACTAAATCCCAATCCAATTTGAAAAAAATCTGATTTTCTAAAGGCAAATAGTTCACTTTGCAAAGGAAGCTTTATTTTGGTAATTAATTGTCCCCATCATCCAATCACATGAAAGAAAAAAATGCTGTTTTTTATTTTCCTTGCACAGTTTTGAATATTAGTTGCAAAGTTAAACTGGGGCCATCATGAATCCACACAGTAGTGTTGCTATTTCACCCTTACTTGGTATTATTTATGCCTTGTACACACGACCGGACTTTACGGCATAATTGGTTCGGCGGACCGGAGTCCGTTGGACAATTCGATCGTGTGTGGGCTCCAGCGGACTTTTTTTCCCCAAAAGTTAGACGGACCTAGAAATGAAACATGTTTCAAATCTTTTCGATGAACTCGAGTCCGGTTGAAAAGTCCGCTCGTCTGTCCGACGGACAAAAACCGACGCTAGGGCAGCTATTGGCTACTGGCTATGAACTTCCTTGTTTTAGTCTGGTCGTACGCCATCACATACGAATCCATTGAACTTTGGTTGATCGTGTGTAGGCAAGTCCGTTCATTCGTAAAGTCCGTCGTAAAGTCCGTAGAAAAGTCCGCAGGACAAAGTCTGCCGTAAAAATCCGCTCGTGTGTACGCGGCATTACACATACTTTCTAGTGGTGTATTTGACGAACATGGAAATTTTGATAATTAGTTTTAATATTGATAATCCTAGCCCTTTCAGCAAAGAAAGAAAATAAAAATGATATTGGGTAAAGTTACAAGAAAACTCTGCTATTCAATTCTACAAAAAGTTTTCACACACTTCTCCACTGATCACCAAAGTAACAATGGACCAAGTAACACAAACTGTTGTACTCCGTGCTGTACATTACTTTTCCTAGACTGCTGAACTCTCTGAAGAAATATCTGCCTTTCATACCCTGACCTCAGAAAGCCAACCTAAAGCAATGTTAGAAATGAGTTCACCTTCTGGTGGCACTGTGCTGCTCTGGACTGTTTGCTTCAGCTCCAGTGTCCACCAGCAGGTGTCTCCCAAGAGCCAGCAGGCCGAAATTATCAGCCACCCCTGCATTCAGCCATTAGGTGGCTAGGTAAGGCTGCTCCTCCCTGACCCCGGTGGGTCACTACTCTGATCGCCTCCCTGCTGCCAGTTGTGCCTGATACCTGTCCAGAAGCTTCCTGTACCCCTCTGCCTTGCTCCTGCCTCCCTCTGACTTGCTCCTGCTCAAGTACCCAGTCGTGATCCCCCCTTCCTTGCTTCCTTGCATTCCCTGTACCCTTGTCCCTTATATTGTCCCGGTGAGGTTGAAAAAAGACACAAGTCCATCAAGTCCAACCTATGTGTGTGATTATGTGTCAGTATTACATTACATATCCCTGTATATTGTGGTCAATCACCTGAATGACCGCAATATACAGGGATATGTAATGTAATACTGACACATAATCACACACATAGGTTGGACTTGATGGACTTGTGTCTTTTTTCAACCTCACCTACTATGTAACTATATTGTGTTTGTATATAGTTATTTGTTCAGGGTCTTCAGTTATTTTGTCTTGGGTTTTGCTCATTGTTTGCTGTGTATGTTTATTGGTGTCTGTTCACTGTTAATAAACCTCACTTTAGGGATATATACTTTGTTTGTTGGTCTCAGTTTCCTAGTGTAGCTACGTGTCTGGTCTCCTTGCTGTTGAAACCTGACAAATACTCAGGTTCAAAATATTAAGTAATTTGTTGGATGTTCCCCTAGTCTAGTGTGTACAAATACATGTAACTATACAGATTGGCACCATTGTCTATTCAGTAGTAGAACACCAATCTAAAAATGTTAATATCAGCATTTACACCATGAAACATACAGTACAGTATGCTAGGGTGGTTAACTGTATTATAAACAGAAAATGTAGTGATAGTGCCCTAAGGGTTTTTAACCCATTCATTTATCAAATTGGCCAAATGGGAGTCAGTGGCCAACCACTTCAGCGCCAGAAGATTTACACCCCTTCATGACCAGGCCATTTTTTGCGATATGGCACTGTGTTTAACTGACAATTGTGTGGTCATGCGACACTGTACCCAAATAAAATGTATGTCCTTTTCTCCCACAAATAGAGATTTCTTTTGGTGGCATTTGATCCCCTCTGCGGTTTTTATTTTTTGCACTATAAGCACATAGGTTGGACTTGATGGACTTGTGTCTTTTTTCAACCTCACCTACTATGTAACTATGTAACAAAAAAAAGACCTCCAATTTTGAAAAAACAAACAATATTTTTTACTTTTTGGTATAAAACATATCCTACAAAAAATGTAAATAATCAAATTTCTTCATCAATTTAGGCCAATATGTATTCTGCTACATATTTTTGGTAAAAAAATCCCAGTAAGCATATATTGATTGGTTTGATTGGTTTGTGCAAAAGTTATAGAGTCATATGGGATATATTTATGAAATTTGTATTTATTTATTTTTCACTAGTGATGATTTTAATCAGTGACTAAGGCTACTTTCACACTGGGGTGGTGAGAGCATCGGCGGTAAAGTGCCGCTAGTTTTAGCGGCGCTTTACCGTCATTTAGCTGCGTTTTTTGGCCGATAGCGGGGCACTTTTAACCCCCGCTAGCGGCAGAATATTAATTAATAGGTTAATAGCGCCCGCAAAAGCACTGCTGCGAAGCGCTTTGCAGGCGCTTTGCAGGTGCTTCAGCAACGCTGCCCATTGATTTCAATGGGCAGGGGTGGTGGAGGAGCGGTGTATACAGTGTGAAAGTAGCTTTATAGCTGGACTGCGATATTGTGATGGACAAATCGGACACTAAAGCCACTTTCACACTGAGGCGCTTTACAGGCATTTTAGTGCTAAAAATAGCTAAAAATAGCACCTGCAAAGTGCCTGTAAAGCACCTCTCCAGTCACTCTATTGTGAAACCCCGATTGCTTTCACACTGAAGCGGTGTACTTGCGGGACTGCAAGCAGTGGTGGAGAAGCGGTGTATACACAGCTCCTTCACAGACCCTGCCCATTGAAATCAATGGGCAGCGCTGCCGAAGCGTTTGCAAAGCGCTTCGGCAGCGGCATTTTGTTGGCGCTATTAACCCTTTCTTCAGCCACTAGCGGGGGTTAAAAGCGCCCCACCAGCATCCGAAAAGCTTTCACCGTCCCAGTGTGAAAGTAGCCTTACTGACACTTTTTTTGGGTACCAGTGACACTAATACAGTGATCAATGCTAAAAATATGCACTGTCACTGTACTAATGACACTGGCTGAGAAGAGGTTAACATGGGTGATGAATGGGTTAACAGGGGTGATGAAAGGGTTAACTGTGTGCCTAAACTGGTGTTTGTGTACTGTGTGTGCCCAATCACAGCGCAATCTGCTGTGAGAGCCATGATTGGCCAAAGGCAGGGTGCCTTTGGCCAATCATGGCTGAGGGAGCTAAGTCCATGCCCCGCACTACATAAGGCTGCTTACACGGTGGCCATATATATATATATATATATATATATATATATATATATATATATATATATATATATATACACAGTATCTCACAAAAGTGAGTACACCCCTCGCATTTTTGTAACTATTTTTTTATATCTCTTCATGTGACACCACTAAAGAAATGACACTTTGCTACAATGTAAAGCAGTGAGTGTACAGCTTGTATAACAGTGTAAATTTGCTGTTCCCTCAAAATAACTCAACACACAGCCATAGCCATTAATGTCTAAACCGCTGGCAACAAAAGTGAGTACACCCCTAAGTGAAAATGTCCAAATTGGGCCCAAAGTGTTAATATTTTGTGTGGCCACCATTATTTTCCAGCACTGCCTTAACCCTCTTGGGGATGGAGTTCACCAGAGCTTCACAGGTTGCCACTGAAGTCCTCTTCCACTCCTCCATGACAACATCACAGAGCTGGTGGATGTTAGAGACCTTGCACTCCTCCACCATCTATTTGAGGATGCTCAATAGGGTTTAGGTCTGGAGACATGCTTGGCCAGTCCATCATCTTTACCCTCAGTTTCTTTAGCAAGGCAGTGGTCATCTTGAAGGTGTGTTTGGGGTAGTTATCATGTTGGAATACTGCCCTGTGGCCCTGTCTCCGAAGGGTAGGGATCATGCTCTGCTTCAGTATGTCACAGTACATGTTGGCATTCATGGTTCCCTCAATGAACTGTAGCTCTCCAGTGCTGGCAGCACTCATGCAGCCCCAGACCATGACACTCCCACCACCATACTTTACTGTAGGCAAGACTTGTCTTTGTACTCCTCACCTGGTTGCCGCCACACACACTTGACACCATCTGAACCAAATACGTTTCTCTTGGTCTCATCAGACCACAGGACATGGTTCAAGTAATCCATGTCCTTAGTCTGCTTGTCTTCAGCAAACTGTTTGCGGGCTTTCTTGTGCATCATCTTTAGAAGAGGCTTCCTTCTGGGACAACAGCCATGCAGACCAATTTGATGCAGTATGCAGCATATGGTCTGAGCACTGACAGGCTGACCCCCCACCCCTTCAACCTCTGCAGCAATGCTGGCAGCACATGTACGTATATTTCCCAAAGACAACTTCTGGATATGACGCTGACCAGGTGCACCCAACTTCTTTGGTCAACCATGGCGAGGCCTGTTCTGAGTGGAACCTGTCCTGTTAAATCGCTGTGTGGTCTTGACCACTGTGCTGCAGCTCAGTTTCAGGGTCTTGGCAATCTCTGTATAGCCTAGGCCATCTTTATGTAGAGCAACAATTATTTTTTTCAGATCCTCAGAGAGTTCTTTGCCATGAGGTGCCATGTTGAACTTCCAGTGACCAGTATGAGAGAGTGAGAGCGATAACACCAAATTTAACACAACTGCTCCTCATTCACACTTGAGACCTTGTAACACTAGCAAGTTACATGACACTTTGGAGGGAAAATGGCTACTCGGGCCCAATGTGGACATTTTCACTTAGGGGTGTACACACTTTTGTTGCCAGCAGTTTAGACATTAATGGCTGTGTGTTGAGTTATTTTGAGGAGACAGCAAATTTACACTGTTATACAAGCTGTACAGTCACTACTTTACATTGTAGCAAAGTGTCATTTCTTCAGTGTTGTCAAATGAAAAGATATAATAAAATATTTACAAAAATGTGAGGGGTGTACTCACTTTTGTGAGATACTATATATACAGTGCAGTCAGTGCAGAGTATATAATACAGTGTATTGAAGTGGTTAAGGGCAACCCTATGACATAATTAAGAAAAAAATGGCATGGGGTGCCCCCCATAAGGGGAACTACATGCCAAAATAAAAAAAAAACAGCGTGAGGCTCCCCCTTTCAAAATCCATACCAGGCCCTTTGGGTCTGGCATTGATTTTAAGGGGAACTCCGTGCCAAAAGTTAAACAAATATTGGCGTGGGGTCCCCCCAAAATCCATACCAGACCCTTATCCGAGAAAGCAGCTTGGCAGGCCAGGAAAGGGAGGGAACAAGTGATGGCAACCCCCTCCTGAACCATACCAGGCCGCTTGCCCTCAACAGGGGGGAGGGTGCTTTGGAATCCCCCCAAAGTACCTTGTCCCCATGTTTATGGGGACAAGGGCTTCTTCCTCACAATCCTGACCTGGTGGTTGTGGGGGTCTGCGGGCGGGTGCCTTATCTGAATCTGGAAGCCCCCTTTAACAAGGGGGCCCCCAGATCCCACCCCCTATGTGAATGGGTATCAGTGCCATTCACTAAAAATGTGTCAAAAAGTAAAAACCACAATAGACAGTTTTTGACAATTCCTTCATTAAAAAAGAAAAAATGTGTCCTGCAATGTCCATCCTTCTTCAATCATGCCACCCGACTGACCCGAAAAATAGGAAAAAAAAAGCTCGGCATTGATGGGAGGCCTCCCGGCGACTGCTGTCTCTTGGCTGTGACAGCTGTTATATAGGTAAGGGCGGAGCCACCCAGTGATGTAACTGAGTGACCACGCCCCCTTCTGACGTCATGTGAGATCAGAAGGGGCAGGGTCATCCGGTTATGTCAGCAGGTGGCCCCACCCTTGCCTATATAACAGCTGTCATAGCCAAAAGACAGTCGCCAGGAGGCCTCCCATGGAGGCAAAGTTTTTCCATTTTTTTTCTATTTTTTGGGTCTGTCGGGCGGCATGATTGATGATGGATGGACATCGCGGGACACTTTTTTTTAATAAAGGAATTGTCAAAAACTGTCTTTTGTGGTTTTTACTAGAACCCCATACCCATTCACATGGGGTGGAGGGATCTGGGGGCCCCTTGTTAAAGGGGGCTTATAGATTCTGATAAGCCCCCCACCCACAGACCCTCATAACCACCGGGCCAGGGTTGTGGGGAGGAGGCCTTGTCCCCATCAACATGGGGACAAGGTGCTTTCGGGGGGCCTCAATGCACCCTCCCCATGTTAAGGGCAAGCAGCCTGGTATGGTTCAGGAGGGGGGCGCCATCGCTTGTTCCCCCCATTTCCTGGCCTGCCAAGCTGCTTACTCGCATAAGGGTCTGATATAGATTTTGGGGGGACCCCACGCCAATTTTTTTTAACTTTTGTCGTGGAGTTCCCCTTAAAATTTATGCCAGACCCAAAGGGCCTGGTATTGATTTTTTTTTGGGGGGCCCACGCTGTTTTTTTTTATTTTGGCATGTAGTTCCCCTTATGGGGGGGACCCCATGCCTGGTATGGTTGGGGGGGGGGCATTTGCTCATCCCCCCCTTTCCTGGCCTGTCAGGCTGCTTGCTCGGATAAGGGTTTGGTATGGATTTTAGGGGGGAATTCCACACCAATTTTTTTTTACATTTTGGCATGGAGTTCCCCTTAAAATCTATACCAGACCCAAAGGGCCTGGTATGGACTGGGGGGGTGAACCCACCCCAAATTTTTCATTGATTTTTCATCTATATTGCTGGGAGCCGGCAATACATTACAGCCGCGAGCAAGTTTTTTTGAATTTTTTTCCTTTAGAAATTACATTTTGCTGTGGCACTGTTCTACACATCACACAGATGTGCCACTTTACAGGCAGAACAAGGGGACCCCCCAGGCATGACTTTTAAAGGAATATTTCATTTTTATTGTTTCACTTTAAGCATTAATAAAATCTCTGCTTCTGAAAAAACGGCCGCTTTAAAAACGTTAGTTTGAATTGATACATGTCCCCTAGGGCAGTACCCGGGCCCCTATACAGTTCTTGCAGCAATAGCTTACATATAAGCCTTTAAAATTAGCACTTTTGATTTTTCATGTTCGTGTCCCATAGACTTTAATAGGGTTTGCATGTTCGCTCAAACTTTTTGCCTGTTCGCATGTTCTGATGCGAACAACACTGGGGGGTGTTCAGCTCATCCCTAGTCCAGGATCCATGCCTTCCCTACTGACAGAATGGCAATCTGCCTTGTTTACACAGGCAGCCTGCCGTTCTGCCTCTGTAAGGAAGATCAGCGGGTGCCGGTGGACATCGAGTCTGCGGTACCCACTGATCGGCTCCTGCAGGAGCAAACCGCTGCTGCGCATTTCTGCTACCTGGAAGTGTGGGATCACATATATATATATACATGAGCATGCACACAGCGGCCACCCTGCCCCAAGCAGCAAATTTTGGGCAATCATATTAATTTGAAAGACCACTAAAACTGTTCATAATGAGGATATTGAGCCTCTGGGTAGTTACTGTTACATAGTAGGTGAGGTCGGAAAAAGACACAAGTCCATCAAGTCCAACCTATGTGTGATTATATGTCAGTATTACCTTGTATATCCTTGTATGTTGTGGTCGTTCAGGTGCTTATCTAATAGTTTCTTGAAACTATCAATGCTCCCCGCTGAGACCACCGCCTGTGGAAGGGAATTCCACAAGCTTGCCGCTCTTACAGTAAAGAACCCTCTACATAGTTTAAGGTTAAACCTTTTTTCTTCTAATTTTAATGAG
Source organism: Lithobates septentrionalis (assembly GCA_037952835.1). Lineage (NCBI taxonomy): Eukaryota > Metazoa > Chordata > Amphibia > Anura > Ranidae > Lithobates > Lithobates septentrionalis. Next base: position 4,622,448 of record JBBDGP010001113.1, read on the forward strand.
TGGCCACGAGTCTTGTTAAACTCCCTTCCGTGAAAAAGTTTTATCCATATTGTGGGGTCACCAGTACGGTATTTGTAAATTGAAATCATTTCCCCTTTCAAGCGTCTCTTCTCCAGAGAGAATAAGTTCAGTGCTCGCAACCTTCCCTCATATCTAATATCCTCCAGACCCTTTATAAGCTTTGTTGCCCTTCTTGGTACTCGCTCCATTTCTAATACATCATTCCTGAGGACTGGTGCCCAGAACTGGACAGCATACTCTAGGTGCGGCCGGAACAGAGTCTCGTAGAGTGGGAGAATTATCGTTTTATTTTTGGAATTAATCCCCTTTTTAATGCATGCTAATATTCTGTTTGCTTTGTTAGCAGCAGCTTAGCATTGCATGCCATTGCTGAGCCTATCATCTACTAGGACCCCCAGGTTCTTTTCCATCCTAGATTCCCCCAGAGGTTCTCTCCCTAGTGTATAGATTGCATTCATATTTTTGCCAACCAAAATGCATTATTTTACATTTTTCTATATTGAACCTCATTTGCCATGTAGTTCCCACCCCATTAATTTGTTAATAGTTCAAGTTCTGTAACTACCCTCCTACTTTTCATTGCCTTTTGAGGCCCTGTCAAACGCTTGCAGAGGCACTCAATTTGTTGGGGCAGCCAGAAAATAACTAATCTCTGCAGACATCATCATCAAAATTGTGAAGTTATGCAGTTACTGGGGATACACATGAAGTTTCAATCCACTTTGCTCTTCTAACATAGGAGAGAATGTGTCACGTACCTGGGCAGTAAGCCTGATGTATAGAGGAAGGCCTCTCATACATCTTAGGCTCGTGGCCACTGGTAGTGAGACAGCAGCCACAGGAGCACCACGATGTACACTATATTACCAAAAGTATTGGGATGCCAGCCTTTACACGCACATACATTTTAATTACATCCCAGTCTTAGTCTGTACGGTTCAATATTGAGTTGGCCCACCCTTTGCAGCTATAAAAGCACCAATATTTCTGGGAAGGCTTGTTGCAAGGTTTAGGAGTGTGTCTATGGTCATGTTTGATTATTCTTCCAGAAGCGCATTTGTGAGGCCAGTCACTGATGTTGGACAAGAAGATCTGGCTCACAGTCTCCACTATTATTCATCACAAAGGTGTTCTATTGGGTTGGGGTCAGGACTCTGTGCAGGCTAGTCAAGTTCCTCCACTCAACTGCACTCATCCATGTCTTTATGGACCTTGTTTATGCTCTGGTGGGCAGTCATGTTGGAACAGGAAGAGACCATCCCCAAACTGTTCCCACAAAGTTGAGAGCATGAAATTGTCCAAAATGTCTTGGTATGTTGATACCTTAAGAGTTCCCTTCAATGGAACTCAGGGGCCAGGCTCAACCCCTGAAAAACAGCCCCACACCATAATCCCCCCTCCAGCAAATTATTTGGACCAGTGCACAAAGCAAGTCCTGACCTCAACCCAATAGAACACCTTTGAGATGAAGAAGAGCAGAGACTGCGAGCCTGGCCTTCTGATCCAACATCAGTGCCTGACCTCATAAATGCACTTCTGTAAGAATGGTCAAACATTCCCATAGACAGACTCCTAAGCCTTGTGAACAGCCTTCCCAGAAGAGTTAAAGCTGATATAGCTGCAAAGGGTGGGCCAACTCAATATTGAACCCTACGGATTAAGACTGGCATGCCATTAAGGTTCATGTGCGTGTAAAGGCAGGTTCGCAAAATTTTTGGTAATATAGTGTATGCATGTCGGTAATCAGTCCAGTAGTCTGTGTGGAAGCAGTCAGCAAGTGGATGTGGCAGCAAAGCAGGCTGGTAGTAAATGAGCTGGCACTGGGCTTGGCTGGCAGCAGACTGTAGTAGGTAGTTGGAAACAGGAACCAGATGAGGGCTTGCCGGACTGAGAGCTGTAGCAGGCTAGATGAGCAAGATGCAGGGTCAGATAAGCTGGGTCGGTAATGGTCAGACAGATCAGGCATAGACAGAAGACAGCAGGATGGTCAGGTCACAAGCCAAGTCAGCCAAGCAGAAACAGAAGGCAGAAGCAGAATTTCAAAGACAACCTGAGGTCGGGCAGGTACTGTAGCAAACAAACACAGGTCAGAAGTAAGCCGGATCAGGATCAGAGGTCAACACAGGAATCTAGAACACACACAAAAGCTGCAGACCAAATATCAAAGGGTCCATACAAAAACATGTTTAAATAGCCCACTTGGTGCCAACATCAGTGACAGGCGCACGCTCCCATGTCCGCGACTATGCACATCTGTCCAGCCAGTTGCTGGCCTTTGCATGTACATATGTATGTGCTGCAAAACTCTGTCTGCACTGTGGACATGCCTTCCCTGACAGAATGATCACCATAGCTTGCAGCCATTTTTATTCCCTCTGTCTACAAATATGAGTTGGAAGGTTCATCCAATGAGAGCTTGACAACTTTTAATGCAGAAGTCTCAATCATAACCAACCACTCCTCTATCCCCATTTTCTTGAGACATAAAGGGATCCTCACTTAATTCTGCCACTTGTCTTAATCAGGAAAATGTAATAAGCAGTGCTCATTCTGGAGAGTTAATATAAAAAAAATATGCCAATGGACACAAGACCAAAGTCTTACAAAGGCCTCCTGGGAAAGGTGGCACAATGAACACTTCTCCACTTTCTCGTCTTACAAAATGAAATGGTGGTAGTTCTGGAGCAAAATGTAGTTCAAATGATGCCAGATAACCTGAGTCTGTGATATTGTAAAGGGTGGGGATCAGGGAAAAGCAAAAGCCGTGCAAGATGGATGATGATATCCAGGGGTGAAGAAGAAACTGTCCATAGCACACGGCCAGCCTCTTCAGGATAGCAGAAGCACGCTCCAAAACATGTAGAAAAACAGCTTCTAAGTATGAACTGTAGAAACTTTATGGACTATCCTCATGCTGATCATTTTTAACCTCAATGTGAGTGTTTTTATTTATTGTACCATAAAGTTTTTACAGTTCATACTTAGAAGGCGCTGTGATGAACGCGGGTGTCAGATCCCTACCCTCCTTGCTAACTCATGACGAAGGACCGGCCAACCTCATACCACGCTGTCACTAACGTAACAATGCCACTTTCAGCTGCGCCCAGCACAAAGATTTTCCAGCTTGCAGGACCACAATCTAGGTGCCAACAGCCTTGTCACTGGGCAAATTATGCAATTAACCCTTTAACTGCCACCACCCTCGTTTAGAACGAGTCGAGGGAGACTCGTAATTTTAGCAATACCAATTATAATTTTAGAATAAGTGTCTGCAAAACACACTGCCACCACAGACAGGTCTGCTCAGAGGCCTTACTCTACAACAGTAATGCTCTTTAAGAGGCAGGTTTGTTTATAGCTTGCATTAAGAGCTTTGGAGACAAGGTTAACATTCTTCAACTCTTCAACATAAGGGTTTATTATGAAAAGGTCAAAGTTGGTGCAAATAAAACATTTACAGAAAAAAGATGTTTGTCTTGGCAGCTCCCTTTTCTGTCAAATCAAAGGGGTGTTGACAGCGACCAGTGACCAATCCTCTGGTCATCTTGTTTAGGGGTTGGTTGCTGGGAGGTGTCTACATTCATGACCATGTCCCAGGTACACTTTGTGATACATATTCATATCTCTGCATCTATAGTGTTTACAGACTGAAAATATCCATATTATTATTCAGCGTGAGATTTCCTTCAAAACAGATATAACCATGCCATGTCTCCAATGTCTAGTTTACCTGGGAGGAATAAGGGGTACCAGTGGTTTCCCATATGACCTGACATAGGGGTGTCTGGACTTGAAATGTTACAAATTATCTGAGCAAACTAAATATGTCCATATTATGGCTGTGCTATTATTACTTATATTACTTACTTATGGAAGTTATGAAAGATACTGAAAATTTATACTTATTCCACTGTTTAAGCTTGATGTGCACTAAAGTATTTACGACCGGTGTCTGCTGGTTCTCTGAATTGAGAGGGTGACAGGTTTACAACACGCTTGGACATCCTGCCAGGCCAACATTAGCTGTTTTTACAGATCTAGCCGGGTTCTGCTTCAAAGGAACAGTTCCTTTAAAGTCTAAAACTATGAATTCCTGAACACAAAGGAGGAGGGAGTGTGTTCCGATTTTTCTGTAATATTAAACTGTTAGCCAAGCTGTTATGGCTGCCCCAAGGTTCTCAAACAACATGGCCACTAGCTACAGCTTTTGTGATATTGTTACAGCTCCCCCTTAGGTGGTTGCATGGGAGGGAACTACAATTTCCCTCCTGACGTAACCAGCTTCTGTGGGCTTGGCTTGTCATGACAGCCCATCAGCATTGCCATGGGTGCTGCCTTTCTTATGCTGGATAGTGAAATTGTATTGCTGCAGAATTAAGCTCCAACAAAGGAGTTTGCCATTCTCCCCAGCAACACAATTTAGCCAATTCCTGAACAATTAGAATATACGGCAATTCAGCACACAGGAGGAGATGGGCGTGAGTGAGTGAGTGAGTGCTCCCCCCCCCATGTTCCCGGGCTAAGTGCATGAGAAATCATCCGGCTGTCAGATGGGACACAGAGACGCTAAGAGACGCTGAGACATAGAGAGAGAGGGCTTGTCTACCTGCCTATCTGCCGAAATATTTGCTTCAGTCGTGCTGTACGCTGGGAGGATACACACTAGAGCTCTCTTGTCTGCCTGGGTTTGCCTGTCTAGCTGTTTGGCTTCAATCTTGTTACATACTGTACGGCAGGCAAACACACACCGGAGCTCTCTGGATAAACGAACGGGCGGCCAAAACCGAAAGTGGAAGGAGAGTGAGGTGAGAGGTGATTGGCGGCTCCTCCTGATCCCTTCGTGAACATCCCTTCTATTTACTTATACCACTTACTAATACCACTCCACTCCACCGCTGTGTTACTGGCCGACTGAGTCACCGCTTCATTACACCACAGCTCCCACTGTGTCACTGTATTAAATCCCTTCAATCTAATTATACTACTCCACCGCTGTGTTACTGGCTGGCTGGGTCACTGCTTCATTACATCACAGTTCCCACTGTGTCATTGTATGAAATCACTTCAATTTAACTATACCATTCCATCGCTGTGTTACTGGTCGGCTGGGTCACTGCTTCATTACATCACAGCTCCCACTGTGTCATTGTATTAAATCCCTTCTATTTAATTACACCACTCCACTGCTGTGTTACTGGCCAGCTGGGTCACCGCTTTATTACACCACAGTTCCCACTTTGTCATTGTACGAGGATGACAACTCGCAGACAACTCGCAGACAAGTAGCCTCGCAGCCAACAGCAGGGAGAGGAAGGGAATCAACGGACGGCATTAAGGCTTTCATGTCCCCCCGCACACCTGACGGCTGGATATTAAAAAACGGAGCTGAGCCACCATAACTGACGGTGTGGAAAAAACAGAGTGGGAGTCTGGGTTAAAGTGGGCGGATGTACAGACGAAAGGAGACAGTGTCGTTGTGAATGGTAAGAGACCTCCTACAGCGGGAAGAGGGAGGAGGACCCTGGAGCAGAGCCCTCCCGGTAGTGGTGGTGGGTGCCCCCAGGTAATAGGGGCTGAAAATATAGGCCAGCTAGTTTCTGGTAATGGACATCTAGAAGCGGCTATACAAAGTACATCAATAGGAAGCCGGGGTACAGTGACACAGGGGGAGGATAATAGACAGACTCAAGAAGAGTCTCAGACCATAGACATGGAGAGGATGAGAGCAAGAGAAGGAGAGGACCCAACCCCCAACATGGACCGAAGTAATAGTCAGGAATATCCAAGTATAAAAGGTGGGGGAGTGGGAAGATGTGGGTCACCGCAGAGACATGTCATGGACTGTGACCAGGAGAGCCTCCAAAACGGTGAAGGGAACCCACAAGGATGGACTGGACAAAGTGTAGACCCATAAAGGGATATCTGGGGCCTGTTGAAGGCCCTCCCCACTAAAAATGATATTCAGCAATTAATAAATGCAGTTGAACAATCTTGTATGCAAGCAGTAGCAAGCGTAAAAGAGGACATCAGGGACCTGGGATACAGAGTAGAGGGGATGGAAAAAGAACAAGAAGTTATTATACAAGCTGTGACGGAAACTCAAGAGTCCATGAAAAAATATGAAGAAACTTTAAATGCATACAGGGACCAGCTGGATGAATACGAGAATAGGGATACACGCCAAAATATACGTATAAAGGGACTGAAAGAGTCAATCACAGCGATAGAACTAGCCCCAGTGGCACAAAAAGTGTTTGGACAGATTTTAGGGGATCAAGCCCCTAATGTTATAGAAATAGACCGGATACACCGGGTCCACTCCAAGAGTACAAAAACTGACGTACCCAGAGATGTAATATGTAAAGTTCACAAATATGCAGTGAAGGAGAGTATAATGAAGATGGCACGTGATAAGCCTAGGATTAAATTTGAAGGTTCAAACATAGCTCTGTATCCAGATATATCGAAAAGGACTCTCTTTAAACGTGGGGCGGTTCGCCCACTGCTAGAAATTTTACGGAAGGAGGAGATCAAGTATAGGTGGGGGTTCCCTTTCAGTTTAACAGCTTCCAGGAATGGAAGAACCGCAACAATGTGAACAAAGTATGATCTAAAAGTATTTGTGGAAAAATTAGACCTCCCGATGGTGGACTTTGTGGATTGGAGAATAAGTTGTCTAGGGCCCCCCTGCAACGAGCAGAGAAGTGGCAAGAAGTACCAGCAAAGGTTAACAGGGGAATAGCCCAGAGAAGGACTTAAAGGACTTGGAGGACTTTTTCTTTTTGTTCTCTGGGTCCTTCCCACTCAGGAGGGGGTCAATAGAGTAACGCCGGGGAGGGGGGGGATTGGAAGAGAAGGTGTAATGGGAAATGTGTACCTTAGGTAGGTCAATAGGTCAGCCCCAATGGAAGGGGAGAATAATCCTGCGGAAGGCAGGGAAGGGAGGTAGCAGGCGCACAGGAGGTGTGGGTGTACGCAAACTACATACCCGATTTTTAGATATACCCCTAATGAAAGGTTTGTGGTATGGGAGGACAGGATGTAAGTATGTAAGGTCTATATTCACGATATACAAGTGGTATATTTTTTGTTTTTTTTGTGTTTTTTGTTTGGAAGTAATGAATGACGGGGAGGGGGGGGTAGAAGGGGGGGTGGGATTGGCAGAGGAGAAGATAGAGAACAAGGGCAAGGGGCTGGGTGCCCTAAAAATGAAATAAAATGACAGCCATTTTGAAAATTTTGTCATATAATGTGAGGGGTTTGAATTCACCAATTAAAAGAGGGCACCTATGGGTTGAGCTGCAACATTGGGGAGCTGATGTTGTTTTCCTGCTGGAGACCCATTTTAAGAGCAGCTCAATCCCAAGCTTACCCCAGAATGTACTGAATCAGTGGTATCATGCAGTATCCCCAATAGCAAGGGCAAGAGGGGTCACAATTGCGTTCAAAAAGTTATGCCCTTGGACTACGGAGACCCTGCAAAGTGACCCAGAAGGTCGGTACTTGTTTGTAAAGGGCACGCTACAGGGGAGACGATATACCTTTGCTTCAATATATTCGCCCAATGTTGGGACAGCTAATTTTTTGGTTAAAGTATTTAGAAAACTGGAAGAACTTAAGGAAGGGTGTGTAGTGGTAGGAGGAGATTTTAATATGGTGTTAGAGCCGAGTATAGATACCTCTACGGGTAGAACTGCTGTGTCTTTTAAAGCCATAAAGCGGTTTAAACAAACCTTACGCTCTCAACACCTAGTGGATACCTGGAGAGCGTTACATCCAGGCACCAGGGATTATAGCTATTACTCTAAAATACACGATATGTATTCACGGCTAGACCTTTTTTTGGTGGATCAATTCTACTTGGGGAATGTCAGCACAAGTACAATTGAACCAATAACTATGTCTGACCATGCTCCAATAATCTTGACCCTTCAACCAACTCAAATGACTCGGGCGGAACGAACATGGCGTCTGAATGAGTCATTGTTGGATAAGGAAGACATAGTGGAGAAATTAAGGGTTAAGATAAAGGAGTATTTCGAAATAAATAAAACAGAAGGAGTGTCAGATCAAGTGGTGTGGGAAGCACACAAGGCGGTTGTGAGGGGGGACTTAATTGCCTTTGGCACATATATGCAAAAGGAAAGCAAAAGAGAAATGGACGAATTACTAGAGAAGATCAGAACCCTAGAAATAAAGCATAAGGAAAATCTTGACCCAGTGGATGGTAGATGTCTGGAGAGTGTACGGGCAGAGCTTTCGCAATATTTAGAATATAAAGCGAAGAACAAAATTAGGTTTTTCGCAAATAGAGCATATGAACAAGGAAATAAATGCGGTAGGCTACTGGCAAAACAACTTAAAAAACAACAGGACTCCAGACACGTGCACAGCTTACTAGTTCAGGGTAGGAAAATAATAGACACAAAGGCTATAGCAAAAGAATTTAGTACATTTTATGAGGTATTATATAACATCTCCAAAACAGAACCATCTGAAGAAGGGGAAAGCGAGGGACAAAGGAGAGATAAGATAGAGGATTACATTGAGAACGCAGACATGCCCATACTAACTAGAGAAACCTCCGAGATTATGGAACGCCCAATCACGGTGGAAGAGTTGAGCAGAGTGATAGCAGCCCTACCCCCAGGGAAAAGCCCAGGCCCGGATGGGCTGACAAACATATATTACAAGAAATTTCTCCCAATTTTGGTAAAGCCACTTTGTGATTATTTCAACTCTATGGGTGCTGGAAGTCCACTTTCCTCAGAAGCATCACTGGCATACATAACGGTTTTGCAAAAAGAGGGAAAAGATCCCCAGGTATGTGCCAATTACAGGCCAATCTCTCTACTGAACTCAGACACCAAGATACTGGCAAAAATTCTGGCCCTGAGACTACAGGAAGATGTAGGAGATTTCGTGCACCCAGATCAAGCAGGGTTTGTAAAGGGGTGAGAAGCAAGAGATAATACCACCCGCGCACTCCATATACTGCATTGGATGCGACATGGCCCAGGTGAAGCCCCAGGAATCACTCTGTCGATGGATGCGGAGAAAGCCTTCGACAGAGTGAACTGGGGCTTTATAAGAGAGGTATTGGGGAGGATAGGACTGGGGGAGAGGATGCTGGGATGGATTATGGCACTATACACAAAACCAAGAGCAAGAATTAAGGTAAATGGGACAGTATCTAAATGTTTTAACATACAAAACGGTACCAGGCAGGGGTGTCCGCTGTCCCCATTTGCAATAGTAATGGAACCTTTTTTGCGTAGAATTAGAAAGAATAAGGAGATAGCGGGGACGTATATAGGCCATACGGAACATAAAGTAGCAGCGTATGCGGACGATTTATTATTTTTTCTGTCCGCTCCCCAGACATCTATAGCCGCATTGATGGTAGAAGTACAGAAATTTGGAAGGGTGTCTGGCTTTAAGATTAATTTTGAGAAATCAGTCATCTTTCCCAGTCATGTCCCAGTGGAGATGGAGAGAACACTGAAGGAGATATACCCATTTATATGGAACAGGGAGTCGCTGACATACCTGGGGGTACAGATAAGCGCAGACTATAAACTATTAACTATTGTTGGAGCATAATTATGGCTCATTAGTGAAAGAAATAACAGAAGAATTAAAGAAATGGAAGGGGAAATACTTGACCTGGTTCGGAAGAATCAGTGCCATAAAGATGAGTATACTGCCCAGAATAGTTTATGTACGATATTTTAAGAAGGAGCAGAGCAGAGGGTGGCCTAGGACTCCCGGATATAACATCCTATTATAAGGCCATGGCGCTAGTTAGAATAATAGACTGGTGCCATGACCTAGATAGAAAACCATGGGTACAGGCAGAAATGATGATGGCGGGGAGAAACCTGGCAGGAGCACCATGGATCCAAGGGTCACTGAGAGGGCTGTCACAATGGACATCACCAATGACCCTGAATACATTAGAAGTATGGGATAGAATGAATAAAGAGGGCAGGTATGCCCCACAGACCTCCCCTCTGGCTCCTCTGGAGGGATTTCCGTGGTTCCCCCCGGGGGAGAAGACGGGAAGCCTGGGGGCGTAGGGACAAGATGGAAATATTAGATGCGGTAAGTTTGCCCCAAGTGGAGTTTTAATACCACTGACAGAGATGATCTTGAAATTTGGGGAGACAAGAATGGCGGAATGGAAACACGGTCAAATGACGAGCTTTCTTAAGAAAATAAAACCGTTAAGATCCATAAATACACTCACCGCATTTGAGAGGAAGTGTGCACAGACATCGGAAGCTGGGCATACATTATCCCGGATGTACAGAATGATCCTAGGAGAACAAGAAAAGAAACCCCCATACTTCATAAAAGAATGGGAGAGGGAGCTAGGCCAAGCGTGGACAGATAAACAAATAAATAAAATGATATTGTTAACATTTACTACCTCCATAAGTAAAAAGGTGCAAGAAATGGCATATAAATTCCTAGCGAGATGGTATAGGACACCAGTTAAAATGGCACAAATCTCTTCAGAAGCTAATGACAAATGCTGGAGGGGCTGTGGACAGAGGGGAACTTTTCTTCATCTATGGTGGACATGCCCAATAATTAAGCGATTTTGGGAATTAGTAGCCCCCGGATTAAGAAAATGACGACGGATCACATAGAGCTTGGGCCCATACAATATTTATTTCATGGAACGACTGGATCTGTCAAAAAATATAGAGAAAGTATAACCCCACATTTGTTAAATGCAGCGAAAAAATTAATTCCGAAGTACTGGAGACAGGACCGGATCCCGTCAGTTATGGAGTGGAGAAATGAGGTTAATATAATAAAGGAAGCAGAGAGATGGGTTCATGTGGTTAAAAACCAAAGAAAGAAATTTGAAACGACATGGGCAAACTGGGAACAATGCGCTGAGGAGATAATAGAAGAAGGAAATACAGATGGGTAAGGGAGGAAGGAATGGTATAATCATTTAGAATAGAGATATAAGAAGAATGGCCTTGAAGGGTAGATGTAAATAGTCATATAACTTCTCTAATGCTAATCAAAGAGGGAGGGGGGTAAGATAATGTATTGTTATATGTATATGTGGTTTCTGGATTTTTTTTTTACTATTTCCCTCTTGTCCCAGTTTTGACAAACATTGGAGGTGGAGGGGGGAAGGAGACAGGCACACGATTAATAATAATTATGAATTATAGGGACATTATTCCCCCCCCCTTTTTTTTATTGATTTTTTTATTTTTATTTTCTCCCATGCACATTTACATTATTATGAATTTTAGTGGTTATTGACACGAACTAGAATAAAGGGGGATGTATTTAATAATGAATTGTAGTGATTAATGACACGAATTAGAATAAGGGGGGAATTTATTCAAAAATTTATCTTTAAAACACTTTATAAATTATATAATTATAAACACGAATGTACACGGAAGGGTTTTTTTTTTTTTTTTCTCTTCACAATACATAACAAGGAATTGAAGGGACTAAAGACACCAATCAGAATAAGGGGGAACTCATTTTTTTTTTTAAGCACTTTATAATCATAAGCACTATTATACACGGAGGGGGGTTTTTTATTTATTTATTTTTTTCTTCTCTTTCACTCCTCGCATATGTAAATGTCGACTGCTGGGACAGGGGGGAAAACGGTGGTAGGTGATGAAGGATGTAATGTGTAGTACGTTTCTTTTGATTGAACATAGGGGTACTCATTTATAATTTTATCTTTAAACACTTTATAAATATAAGCACGATAAACACGGAGGGGTGGGGTGGGTTGTTTTTTTTTTGTTTTTGTTTTTTCTGCACAATACATAACAAGGAATTGAAGGGACTAAAGACACCAATCAGGATAAGGGGGGAACTCATTTTTAATTTTAAGCACTTTATAATCATAAGCACTAATATACACGGAGGGGGGTTTTTTATTTATTTATTTTTTCTTCTCTTTCGCTCCTCGCATATGTAAATGTCGACTGCTGGGACAGGGGGGAAAACGGTGGTAGGTGATGAAGGATGTAATGTGTAGTACGTTTCTTTTGATTGAACATAGGGGTATAGAATGTTGTATAAATGGTGTATATATAAATGAAATAAACAATAAAAATTTTTGATTACTAGCCAGCTCAAGGGATTGTGATCTGTGATCACAGTGAAGTGCCGTCCTTAAAGGTATGTTTGTAACTTCTGGAGAGCCCACACGATCGCAAGACACTCCTTTTCAATCATGGTGTATGCTACTTCTCAGGGAAGCAGCTTCCAGCTCAGGTAGAGGATGGGATGCTCCTCTCCAGCATCATCCACCTGGCTCCGGACTGCACCCAATCCATAGGCAGAGGCATCCGTCTGCACTAGGAAATTGCGGGTGAAGTCTGGAGCCTGCAGAACAGGGGCGCGTGCTAGTGCCTCCTTCAAGGCCTGAAATGCCTGCTCACATTCTGGTGTCCAAGACACCACTTTGGGCAGTTTCTTTTTGGTTAGGTCATTCAGAGGTTTAGCCAGGCTACTATAGTTAAATACAAACTTCTTATAGTAGTCAGCGGTCCCCAAGAAAGACATAACCTGCTTTTTGGTTTAGGGGGTAGGCCAGGCCAGGATGGCCTCAACCTTCCCTGTCTTGGGTTTCAGGGTGCCTCCTCCTACCTGGTGTCCCAGGTACTGCACATCAGTCATGCCAATCTGACACTTACTGGGTTTGACAGTCAGATTGGCAGCTGTCAGTTGGTCCAGGACCTGTGACAGGTGCACCAGGTGTTCTTCCCAGGTAGGGCTGAACATGGCAATGGCATCCAGGTAGGCTACTGAAAAGGTTTCCAGCCCCTCCAGTAAATCATTCCTGACTCTCTGAAAGGTAGCTGGGGCATTCTTCATCACAAACGGCATGACGGTAAATTCGAACAAGCCAAATGGGGTGATGAAGGCTGACTTTTCCCGAGCCTCAGGGGCCGGAGGAATTTGCCAGTACCCCCTGCTCAGATCCATGATTGTGATATAGTGGGCAGCCGCCAGCCTATCTAACAACTCATTAATCCGGGGGGAAGGGGTAGGCATCTGCAGTGGTGATGGCATTCAGCTTCCGTTAGTCCACACAGAACCTGGTTATCTGGTCCTTTTTGGGGACCAGGACTACTGGGGATGCCCAGGCACGGTGGTACTTCTGAATCACCCCCAGCTGCAGCATTTCCTCCACCTCCCTCTTCATGTCGGCCAGCACCTCCAGGGAGACGCGATAGGCTGACTGTTTACTGGGAGGATGTGCCCCGGTGTCCACCTGGTGCCCTGCTAGGGGAATCTCATGAGCCACTTTTAGCAGCTGTCCCCTAAATTGACTGAGTACAACCAGCTACCTGCTACCTATGTCAGCCTCATTCCCCTCTACAGGCAAACCTTCTCTGTACAGTTTTCCTTTGCCCCAGTAGACCCTTTTGTTTGTCATTCTCAGCAGGGGGGCGATCAGCTAGACTTCTGAGCTGTGCTAGTGTTTGGTCTGTCTGCAGTGCTGTTTCAAAGGCAGAACAACAAGTCTCAGCCATCAGTCCTGTGGCAAACAAGAATGGCTGCTGAGGCTCAACAGAGGTGGAGTCCACTGGGTCAGAACCGGGAGAGGTCCCAGAGACCTCCTCCTGCTGTTCTGCGATCAGGGCCTGCACCTCGGCTGCCTTTGCAGCACTGTGAGTGACCCCCAATACTGGCAATGCATCATCATCATCGTCATCACATTTAACATTTACCAGTGCAGCATCATTGGAACATACGTCAGTTACATTCACAAGCAAAGGGGTCTCCTCTCCTGTCTTTGAAGAAGGAGGATCTTGCACTTCAAATCCACCCTCCCCCTCCCTCTGTCCATCCACAGGTTGCCCAGATATTACCCCTACATCTATTAACAGTACCTTGGTAGGTACAGAGAGTTCCGTGGGAGCATCCTGGGTGCTCTTAGCAGGGGCATAGTAAGAAACAAGGGTATCTAAATCAGCACCCAATTACACAGCAGTGGGGATCTCCTCCGAGACACCCACCTCTCTTATTCCACTTCTGGCACCCCAATCAATGAAGACATTGAAGGCACGGGGTACACGGGAACGCGTCCCCCCAACTCCAGTGAGGGTAAGAAACTTCTCTGGGATGATGTCGTTTCTTCTATCACCTCTGGTCTGACCAAAGTGACTTCAGCTCCGGTGTCATGAAGCCCATTACAGTCCAGTGGCCTACGATGACTGGCTGCAAGTTGGCATTGGTTGCTTGAGGTTTCCCACTGACGAGCAGCACAGCAGAAGGGTTTCTGGCCAGATGGCCAGGGGATGTCATCTTCTTCCGCTCAGAGCACTGCGTCCTGAGATGTCCGGCTCTCCCACAGTTGTAGTATCTGTGCTTGTCAGTCAGGAAGGCCTTGGCACTAGGAGCTGCAGGTTCCGGCTGCTGAGGAACTTGGTTGGCAGGCAGAGGAGGGGTTGCCATGTGTGATTTCCCTCCTTTCCAGCCATTGGGAGGAGCCTTGCGATAGTCAGATACCCGAGAGTGGATATAGGTATCTGCCAGTTCTGCTGCTGCTTTGGCAGAGGTTGGCTTTCACTCCAGCACAAACTGTCTGACGTCTGTAGGACAGATGTGCAAAAGTTGATCTTCAATCATAAGATCTTCCAGGGACTCAAAAGAATTGGCTTTCAAGCCTTTAGTCCATTGCCGGAATGTGGTGCGTAAGCGACTTGCCACATCCAGGTATGAATCACCAGGCCCCTTTTGCAAGGACCTAAAATGCTTCCGGTACACTTCCGGGGTTGGCTGAAACTTTTGGATGATCGCAGCCTTTAGGGCCTCATAATTGTCATCCTGCTCTGCTGACAGTTCGACATAAGCATCCAGGGCCTTGCCTCATAGACCTGGAGTCAGGTACCGGGCCCATTGAGCTGGGGGCAGATGGTACTGACGGCAAGTTTTTTCAAATGACAGTAGATACACGTCAATGTCACTGTCCTTTTCCATAATGGGAAATTTGGCTGCCGGGGTCACTGGCAGAGAGACATCCCTGTGCTCTAAGGATACCGAGGTTCTGAGCCTGTCACTGCTGCTGGATCCTTGCCATCTCCAGTTCGTGCCAATGATCAGCCTCCCTCTCAGCATGGCATTCCGCAGCCTCTCTCTCAGGCCTGCATTCCTCTCGCTCGGCCTGCTACTCAAGAAACTGCAGTTACACCATAGGATCTGTCTTCCTGAGGTGTTGTAGCGTTTCCTGCATTTGAGGAGAGTCTATGCTGGTTTCAGGCAATCTGGTGCTGGCCTGCTCAGGCGGTGGCGTGGAGGTAACAATCTGTGGTATTCTAGTGTAAATCTCTGCATGCCCATCTGGTGAGACCGCCTCTGAACCACTGGACTCTGGAGTAGCGGAAACCCTTTCTGGTCCAGTTTCCCCCAGGTTCTGGTCTGCACGGGTATCAAACTCCTGTAGGGCCTGTATCAAGCCTTCACGATTTTTGCCACCAACATCAATTCCTCTTCCTGCACACTCAGCAGTCAGTTCATTTTTGCTCATCTTTTTATATGCTGATAACCCAGACATGTTGCAAGCAGAAAAGATAGAACAGAAAGCAGAGATAGGAAAAAGGTGCAGGAAGGAGCGGTTGCTGTATGTCTCTTTAAAAAAAAAAATATGCACCAGCTTGTCTCTAAGGACTGTTTCCACAAAGGTTACAATTGTTCATTACATACTAATTCCTAACAATTCATTGAATGCTCTTAATGCAAAACTATAGCACTACACTGCCAGCCAATATGTGACGAACCCGGGTCGAAGGACCAGCCAACCTCACACCATGCTGTCTCTTATGTAACAATGCCACTCTCAGCTGCGCCCGGCACAAAGATTTTCCAGCCTGCAGGACCACAATCTAGGTGCCAACAGCCTAAGAGCGATTGTCACTGGGCTAATTATGCAATTAACCCTTTAACTGCCACCACCCCGTTTAGACCGAGTCGAGGGGGACTCGTAATTTTAGCAATACCAATTATAATTTTAGAATTAGCGTCTGCAACATACACTGCCACCACAGACAGGTCTGCTCAGAGGCCTTACTCTACAACAGTAGTGCTTTTTAACCACTTCCAACCCGGCCACTGCACATAAACGGCCAGGTGGGAGCTCTCTCCTTCTGAGTGGATGTTCCTGAACATCCTTCAGAAGGAGCAGGATCGCGCCAGCACGCGCCCACAAAGCCGCACGATCCTGATGCAGGCGTGTCCCCCGGAGACACGCCTCATCTCAGAGTGGAAGGAGGGCACTGTGATTTGCCCTCCTGATCTGCACAATGGCTGTGTCTAATCACAGCCATCGTAATGTAAACAGAGGGGGAGGGGTGGCATCTGACAGGGGATCGCGTCGATGCATGCCCGTGCAGCGGCATGATCCCAATCTGCCTGTGTCCCCAGAGACAGGAGAGTTGTACAAGACAGGAGTGCTCTGTGATTGGCCCTCCTGATCACATGACGACTGTGTCCAATCACAGTCGTCATGTAGTGTAAATAGAGAGCGGTTGTAACTGCTCTCATCTCTTCCTCTCCTCACACAGAGCCTATCAGTGAGGAGAGGAAGAGAGATCTGTGCTGCAGCCAGGAGATCAGTGAGTTTTTAGCTGTTTGTCTGCTGTTTACCCACTGATCACCCAGCTAGTGTCCCCAAAACACAGTGTCCCCAAAACAGTGAAAACACCTGTCATACAGTGAATATTTGCCTGTCAACAACTGGCACATCTGACTGCCAACAGCTGGCACATCTGTCCGCCAACAGCTGGCACATCAGCCTGTAAACAGCTGGCACATCAGCCCGTCAACAGCTGGCACATCAGCCGTCCGCCATCTGACACATCTGGCACCCGCCATCATCAGGCACATCTGCCCGCCATCATCAGGCACATCTGCCTGCTAACATCTGGCACATCTGCCGCCCGCCATCTGACACATCTGCCACCCACCAACATCAGGCACATCTGCCGCCCGCCATCTGGCACACCTGCCGCTCGCCATCTGACACATCTGCCCGCCAACATCAGGCACATCTGTCCACCAACATCAGGCACATCTAGCCGCCCACCATCTGGCATTGTTTTTGTTAAGGATTGCTATCCACAAAAGAAATTGGTGGCTCCTAGGTCACCAAAATTTTTCCAAAGGAGGATGGAAATGTTCTTGAAGTTAAGGATAGAGTTTGTAAACTAAGGAAATCAAGCTAATTCTCAAACCAGTTTCTGAACTGATCTTACTACTAACTTCTGAGGATGCATGGAAGGCATCAGTTGTTACCAGGCTTGAAGAGACATTCCTTCAGTGTTTTAATATAGTTTTTATCTGCTCTGACCATTTACCTTAGCTTAGGTTCCATATAATAGCCCATTGGCACTACTAATATTTCCTAAGGATTTTAAAATAATGTTTTAACCTTTTGCTGTTTCTATGCTATCCCATCAACCTCTTTTTCTAAAAGCACAATTTATTTAGGTGTCTATTTAACATCTACATAATGCATACCATAAAAAATAAGAATTTTTGCTTTGTTACATCATACGCAGAAAGTATTTTTACCATAGTGTATTAATACATCAAATCAATAATTTACTTACAAAATGCACATACATGTACATAAATCTACATATATATCTGACTCCCCTTTCCATCCACCACTCACATGGGACACTCCATAGGATCTAAATGTGCTTACTGGGGACAAAATGCCCCCATTTTAGCAGTTTCCAGTATCCTACAAGTAAGGGGTCTTAACCACTATTTGTAAAAAGTATTTTTCTATAAATAAAAGTTTCAAAATAGAACACTTCATGTGTTAATTTAATAATTATATATTTTCAGTCTGAGGAGTTAAATCCAAAGACAACTGTCAATACTTGTGCAAACTTAAGTCCCAGATGAGCTTGTTAGAGCAAGACTGGATTGTGTAATTCATGACTGGAGAACATCTTGTTAGGGTTTTATCTTTAGCCACAACTAATCCACCCATCTACAAGTATTGTTTTTCCCATTCACTTTATTAAGAGAAAAATCATGCCTGTCATACTACAAAGTATACCTGTGGGAAAAAAACTGAAAACTTGTGGGTCCTACTACTAACTTCAAACTTCATTGTAGAAATCTGGACACTCTCAAAACACCATCCTGTAGCCCTTTAGAATCAGGCACATCTACAACATTGATGTCTCAAAAAGTGTTGTAAAAACCAAGTGGAGTGGGTTTGCTTAAAATAATCTGCTCTGACTAGGAGCAGTTAAATTGCTACCACTGTCCTGGTAATCTATGTATTCATATTTACTTTCTACACTCAAGGTCATCATTAGGGATGAGCCAAACACCCCCTGATACGGTGCGCACCAGAACATGTGAACAGGCAAAAAATTTGTGTGAACATGCGAACACCGTTAAAGTCTAATAGGACATGAACGTGAAAAATTAAAAGTGTTAATTTTAAAGGCTTTGGGGACCCAGGTACTGCCCCAGGGGACATGTATCAATGCAAAAAAAAGTTTTTAAAACTACCTTTTTTTCAGGAGCAGTGATTTTAATAAAGCTTAAAGTGAAACAATAGTATTGAAATATTCCTTTAAATAGCATGCCTGGGGGTCCCCTTAGTCTGCCTGTAAAGTGGCAGATCTTTCTGATGTGTTTTACTGTGCCACAGCAAAATTACATTTCTAAAGGAAAAAATGTAATTTAAAATTGCTTGTGGCTTTAATGTATTGCTGGATCCCGGCAATATAGATAAACATCAATAAAAAAATCGGAGTGGGTCCCCCCCAGTCCATACCAGGCCCTTTGGGTCTGGTATGGACAGTAAGGGGAACTCCATGTCAAAATTAAAAATATAAATGGTGTGGGCCCCCCAAAATCCATACCAGACCCTTATCCAAGCAAGCAGCCTGGCAGGCCAGGAAAGGGGGGAGGACAAGTGAGCGCCCCCTTCCTGAACCATACCCGGCCACTTGAAATCAACATAGGAAGGGTGTTGATGGGGATAAGGGCCTCGCCCCCACAACCCTGGCCATTGGTTGTGGGGGTCTGCGGTGGGGGGCTTATCAGAATCTGGAAGCCTCCTTTAACAAGAGGGCCCCCAGATCCCCCCAGATCCCACCCCTCATGTGAATGGGTAGGGGTTACATTGTACCCCTACCCATTCACCAAAAAAAGTGTCAAAAAGTAAAAACCACAATACACAGTTTTTAACAATTCCTTTATTTTAAAAAAAAGTACTCCGCCTCCATGGGAGGTGTCCCCCTGACTGCTGTCTTTTTTCGCTGTGACAGCTGTTATATAAGCAAGGGCTGGGGCACCCGCTGATGTAACTCGATGACCCCGCCCCCTCTGACGGCACATGAAGATGGAGTATTTTTGTCTTTTTTCTATTTTTTGGGTCCGTCGGCGCAGTGATTGAAGATGGATGGATATCACGGGACACTTTTGTTTTTAACCACTTCAGCCCTGGAAGATTTGGCTACTCAATGACCAGGTCATTTTTTGCGATACGGCACTGCTTCACTTTAACTAACAATTGCGCTGTCATGTGACGCTGTACCCAAACAAAATTGACGTCCTTTTTTTTCTCACAAATAGAGCTTTCTTTTGGTGGTATTGTATCACCTCTGCAGTTTTTATTTTTTGCGCTATAAACAAAAGAAAACAGAAAATTTTGAAAAAAAAAAACACAATATCTTTTACTTTTTGCTATAATAAATATCCCAAATTAAAAAAATAAATAAATGTTTTTCTCAGTTTAGGCCGATATGTATTGTGCTACATTTTTTTGGTAAAAAAAATCACAATAAGCATATATTGATTGGTTTGCGCAAAAGTTATAGCGTCTACAAAATAGGGGATAGATTTATGGCATTTTTATTATTTTCTTTTTACTAGTAATGGCAGTGATATACGATTTTTATCAGGACTGCGGACAAATTGGACACTTTTGACACGTTTTTGAGACCATTGACAATTATACAGTGATCAGTGCTATAAAAATGCACTGATTATTGTATAAATGTCACTGGCAGGGAAGGGATTAACACTAGGGGGCAATCAAGGGGTTAACTGTGTTCCCTAGGTGTGTTCTAACTGTAAGGGGGGTGGGACTGACTAGGGGAGGAGAGATCGGTGTTCATACTTAGTATGAACACACGATCTGTCTCCTCTCCCCTGAGAGAACCGGGATTTGTGTGCTTACACACACAGTGCCGGTTCTCGCTCTGTCACGAGCAATCGCAGGTACCCGGTGGTCATCACTCCCACCGGGCACTCGCGCCGGCTCCAGGCACATGCTGCAGGCACACGTGCATGCCTCTTACAGCATCTTAAAGGGCCGATGTACAGTTATGACAGTTCGCCCAGGGGAGCCAACCTGCCACAGTACAACTGCGGCGGCTGGTCTGGAACTGGTTAATAAAGGAATTGTCAAAAACTGTATATTGTGGTTTTTACTTTTTGACACTTTTCTTGGTGAATGGGTAAGGGAACAATGTACCCCTACCTATTCACATAGGGGGGGCTGGGATCTAGGGGCCCCCTTCCAGATTCCGATAAGCCCCCCACCCACAGACTGCCACAACCAACAGGCCAGGGTTATGGGGATGAGGCCCTTGTCCCCATCAACATGGTGGACCCCAAAGCACCCTCCCCATGTTGAGGGCAAGCGGCCTGGTATGGCTCACTCATCCCCCCCTATCGTGGCCTGCCATGTTGCTTGCTCAGATAAGGGTCTGGTTATCACATACCTGGTAGAAGAGCCTGATTGGATGAGCAAGGCCTCCCTTACACCTCTGACTCAGGGCCTCTGATAGTGAGAACAGAAGGCGCCGAGGTACAGAGTCGCACAAGTGTTAAGAAGTCTTTAACCGGTAGCAGTACGGCTATCCTAGTAAGGCTGGTGAAGGCACTGGAGACTTCAGCAGGAAGACCGACAGGCAGGCAGCAGGTGCAGATGGCAGCAATGAAGAAGCAAGGTCAGGCAGGCTGGGTCATACATGGCTAGGACAATCGGATGCAGGGTGCAGGCAGGATCATGGTCAGGAGGCAAACCAAGGTCAAAAGCCAGATCAGTAAACAGGAGCCAAGGAGAAGACAGGAGGATGGTCACAGGGCAAGCCGGGGTCGGTACTGGTGGAGATCAAGGGATGGTCAAGACAAGCCAGGTAGGTAACAGGAATCAAGATACAGGTTCTCAGTGTCAGGTGAGTACTTACCGAGGCCGAGATGCCGAGAGCGGTTCGCCCTTGCCACTACACACACCCTGTCCCCTGGAGATGAAACAGGGAATGGGTGGCACTAAGGAGCACTGGCCACCAGCATGTATGGGTCCCTTGTGGGAAACTGCAGAGCCGGGTCTGGGGATGCAGGAGTCCAGGAACCAGTGGAAGTCCCGTTGCTGGGAGGAGCAGACAAACTGTAAGCAAGCAAAGGGTCAAACACAAGCAATAAGCAAGACAAGTCCGTAGAACAGGCCAGGGGGTCAAACACTGGTTTCAAGCAGAGGAAGTCAGTTAATTAGGCCGGGGGTCAAACACTGGTATCAAGCAGAGGAAGTCCGTTAATCAGGCCGGGGATCAAACACTGGTATCAAGCAGAGGAAGTCCGTTAATCAGGCCGGGGGTCAAACATTGGTATCAAGCAGAGGAAGTCCGTTAATCAGGCCGGGGGTCAATCCAGGAGAGAGGCAGCAGGGTGAGAGCAGTCCGGGTCACAACAGGAGATCAGGTGAGCATAAACAGGAAACAGGAAGCAACAGGAGCTGAAGACAAACCAGCAATCAGTCTGGGTGCTGGAGCTGATTTAAATAGCCCCGCCAGAGTGTCACGGTGGGCGTGCATGAGTCACCGCACGCACCCATGTGCTATCTCCCATTTAGAAGAGTGTAATGCTCTCATGGTTCAGAGATGCAGGATCTCCCAGTCCATGGATAGTGTAGGACCCACTGATTATGGGGTACTTTGTCGCAGTAAGTGGGCTTAGCACCATATAGCAATATGGTGTGACCAAATCCCCATATTTTTTGATAATGATTTGTTGAAACTGTTTAGGTGTTTTTAAACTAGCCTTGCTGGAGGTAAATGTCTTTTTTGCATGTGTGCGCTGTAATATTTTCTTCTACTGTATGGTCTTATGGCTGCACCATCTTTAATGCATCTTTTAGGGTGTGCCCCCCAAATATCTTGTTTGCATGTGCTATCGCGCACGTGCTCGCGCCACTCCATCGGGCTGCGTGCACGCATGCGCCGAAGCGCCAATCCAGCACGCACGCGCCCAGGGACAGGATGAATGTGACTGGAGAGGACCCTTCTCTGACACTCAGGAAACAGGATGCACAGAAGCTGAAGACGAAGCAGCACTGGGGCTAGGTACTGGCTGCGCCTAAATAGACTCACTTGGCACCAGCATCACTCACGAGTGCGCAAGAGCGTTGATGCGCACTGGGAATGCGTGACGGCTTCTGTTTGCACGCCAGTGCGCGCATATGTGCTTCTATGCACCAAAGCCCAATTCCTACGGGCAACAGGAATGCATGTATTTCTGCGCCTCAAAGCTCTTGTAGGGAGGCGAATCTCTCTGCTGGTATGCGCATCCTGACACTGGTATGCATTTCAGGGGGACCCCACGCCAATTTTTTTTTATTTGGTGTGGAGTTCCCCTTTAAATCTATGCCAGACCCAATAGGCCTGGTATGATTTTGGGGGGGGCACACCATTTTTTAAAATTTTGGCATGGAGTTCCCCTTAAAATCTATAAGAGACCCAAAGGGCCTGGTAAGGACTGGGGGGGGGGGACCCATGCCTTTTTTTTTCCTAATTCTGTCATAGGGTTCCCCTTAACCACTGTATTATAAACTGCACACTGCCTGCACTGTGTATATATATATATATATATATATATATATATATATATATATATATATATATATATATATATCACAAAAGTGAGTACAACCCTCACATTTTTGTAAATATTTTATTATATCTTTTCATTTGAAAACATTGAAGAAATTACGCTTTGCTACAATGTAAAGTAGTGAGTGTACATCTTGTATAAGTGTAAATTTGCTGTCCCCTCAAGATAACTCAACACACAGCCATTAATGCCTAATTTAATATAATATTTAGGAATAAAATTACTTATTTAGAAACCTTTCCAAATGACCACTTGAAAAGGTCATAATGTTGATGTTTAAACCTTTACCTTAAAGTTTATAGAAGGTAGCTATGTTAGGGTGATATACTTCTGTTTTACACTCTAATTAAATTGGCTTATTATAGAGACACAACATTTGTTCTTCCTTTTCTGACACATACATTTTTCTTCATTTTGTGAACCCAAAATGAATTTTCCTTACTACCGTACTTTAGACAAAAGGAATCCTTAACCATTAGACCATTTGTTCTCATCTTCTGCTCCCTTGAGGAAAAGCTCATAGTCATTTGTGTATGTTGTATGGTAAAAACAAAAACAAAAAACAAAACAGATACAAACAATATAAAATCAATAACTATTGCTACAATCACAGCACTGCCAACTACTGAAGTTGGGTCACAATTCTCTTTAAATTGTCACTATTGTTTGGTAAATATAGCTTATTTTTAAATACACTGAACAGGTTACATTTTCAAAGATGCAGCAGCATTTACCCTTGATATCCACACACTGGGACTTAAAATTAATGGCATCAATAATTCTGTCAACTATGCTGAAATAAAAAAGATTCTTAAACCTTATGATATTTTTAAATAAAACTAAAATTAATAGACAATACATGCAATTTGGTACCTACATTTTTTGGTGTGAGACAAATAAAAGTATAAATTAAGTAAGTTGCTGGGCTAACATTTGCAACATTTAAGCAAGTAAATTTTTATTATATAACTATAATTTGAATCGTATGTGTGCCTTTAAATTGTCTATACATTTATCTACAGTATTCATTGTTACTTGTAACAAAACCATGTTCACTAGACTCAAGCTAGGTATATATAACCAACTTTTTATCTATTTGAGTAAGGCGGCTTTCACACTCTGTTAAAAAAACACATCAATCACATTGCAGCATTTATGCTATGTTTTGCTGCAATGCGTTAAATTTGAAATTGTGTTTTCCCCATATCACTTATGAGATGTGATTTTCATGTGATTTCCAGGGTAACTATATAGTGCGACTTGCTTGCAGCTTTGATGTGACCTCAGTACGTCTTTACTGACAGAAGTCACATCAGCATTAGATAAGA
Organism: Lithobates septentrionalis; assembly: GCA_037952835.1. Lineage (NCBI taxonomy): Eukaryota > Metazoa > Chordata > Amphibia > Anura > Ranidae > Lithobates > Lithobates septentrionalis. The sequence goes on from JBBDGP010001113.1 coordinate 4,646,729, forward strand.
AGCATTAGAGATTTAGGACTAGTGGACTCCTTGCTGCCTAAAAACTCTTCACCCAGACACATTCCATTCACACTCGAGTGTAACAGAAACACACATTCCCAATCAAGTTTTTGGTGTGTTTTTAATGCATAAACCCGCATTGCATGTTTGTAGCCCTTTTTGTCGCACGTCAAAATATGAGTCTTCTTTTCCGAAATGCTTGGCAACACGTGCATTTTCAGTGCTGGTTGCCTTGCCATACATTCGGTAATGCACAGATGTGAATGCATAAAGTAAAATGTGGGTGCAGTGCTGATACAGTTTAAATTCCCAATTATATCTAAAAAAAGGAAAAAATTTAAAAATTTAAACAACAATTCTGAAATGGCGAAAACCATCTGAAAATAAAAAACTAAGGCAGAGTTCCAACCCAAAAGAGTTGGAATAACTGTATACAGTACAAATTAATAGACAACATAATCATCAATATCGTGCTATGAAGTAGATATAAAATGATAAAGTGTTCAAAAAAAATTAAATAAACATATCAATAAGTAATAAAATGGCTTCAGACGTACATGTGTAAGCAATAACCAAAAACATTGAAATATTGATAAAAAATACAAATTTTTCAAAAACAATGGTGGAAGAAATAGTCTGAAAAAAAGAAAACTAAAGCAAAGTCCCAAAAGTGATTATTGAGAAATTGATACACAGTCCCAAATGGATAATCTTGTGATGAAAGGTTAACCAATAGATTTTCATAAAGATGTCCAAACCAAATATCAGAGAAAAATTGTGAAGTAGAATCCCTGCTCTGGAAGGTTTGACACCCAAAGTGAGTTTGTAATCTCCTTACCGACTCAAAAGACCATCAAGGTGGTCTCACCAAGCCCAGGGAATTCGGTCTCCCAAAAACCTGTATGGATTTCTAAAGCTGCTGGATCCATGTCACTCAAAAGACATAAGCAAGAAAGGCTCCCATAGTGTAGTATTTGAGTAAAAATTTAACGGGCTAAAAGATGGGCTAAAAGATAATGCACTTACAAAATATAGATTTCTATGCGCAATATATCACATCAGATCGGAATGGAGGCGTCTCATCCTTCATTCCGATCTGATGTAATATATTGCGCATAGAAAGCTATATTTTGTAAGTGCATTATCTTTTAGCCCATTAAATTTTTACTCAAAGAACCTCATGCTACCACAGAAGCCACAATTCACGCCAAGAGCAGTGCCTAGTTCACAGAATGCCTTTTGTAAAGCTTCCGTTTTGCTTTCAATGAAGGGCGATGCAAATTCTTATCGAACATTAGATATAGGCATGAATGCTCTTACTACAATGGGAACCATCCTGCTAGCAGATGTTTTCAGAAAGCATCAGCAACCTCTCTCCCATCGCTATCCCTGGATGCTGGTGGAAAAAGCCAAGACACCAGTGAGCTTAACAAGAATGCTACCTTGGCTAGATCGCTACCCAGATCGCTCGATGGCGCATCTACTAATCAATGGCTTCAAGGAAGGTTTCTTTCCCCTCCTTCTCAGGGAAGGGATGTACCTTGGTTAAGAATTTATGTTCTGCTGTGGTTCATCCTGAAATTGTTCGGGATAAGATCTCTAAAGAAGTTGTGGAAAGAAAACTAGCTGGTCCATTCCTTCACCCACTATTTCCAAATTTCTGGCTCTCCCCCTTTGGCATTGTTCCCAAAAAGGAACAAGGTAGCTTTAGGCTGATTCACCATCTGTCCTATCCAGAGGATGCTTCACTTAATGATGAGGTTTCGGATGTTGAAGCTCCTGTTTCATATTCATCTTTTGACGAAGAACTTGTATTGTTAAGACGCTTTGGACAGGGTACATCGTTAGCGAAGGCAGACATCGAATCTGCCTTTCGCCTGCTACCCGTGCATCCACAAGGTTTTTTTTCACTTGGTTTCCACTTCCAGGACCATTTCTATTTTGATAAATGTATGCCCATGGGCTTTTTATTATCATGTTTTTTTTTTGAGGCCTTTTCTTACATTGGGTTCTGAGGATACATTCCCCTTCAGGGGGTTTTCTACATTATTTAGAAGACTTTTTGTTCGTTAGTCCAGCAGATTCCCCCAAATGTTTTGAGTCACTGAATGAATTCTTTCATGTCTGTGAATCCTTCGGAGTTCCGCTTGCACATGAAAAGACGTTTTTTCCTCATTATTTTTGTCTAAGTGTTGATAGCCAGAATCTTTTCTAGGCGATTTGCTTTGGCCACCAAAGGTTTAAAAAAACCTTATTCACATGTTCACATCTCTAAAAGCGTCAAAGACTTAAAAGTTTGGGATTCTTTTCTTTGCAACTTTAATGGGTCAACCATCTGGCAACAATCTTTTATACAGGATTTTCAGTTGAATTTCTTTACTGATGCCACGGGTTCATCGGGCTTTGAAGCCTTTATGGATGGCCATTGGTGTGCCTCTGAATGGCACTCAAGTTGGTTGCATCAAGACATTTTGCATAACATAGTCCTCCTGGAGTTATTTCCAGTTATAGTTTCAATAGTGATTTTGCATAAGGATAACAAAGGTGTACTCTTTGCTATCAATATGCTATCATCTAAATCTGAACTGGTTATTAAACTGTTATGCCGTGTACACACGAGCGGACTTTCGATGGACTGAATCACGTCTGACTTTTCGACGGACTTATGCCGGAGTTCCGCCGGAGTTCCGCTGAAACGGACTTGCCTACACATGATCACACCAAAGTCCGACCGTCTAGTACTGGGTGATGTACACCGGGTCCGAAGAGGCTGTAAAAAGGAGGTGTAATAGCTTGTGTGCCACCCTTTGGGCCCTTTCTGCTAATATCGTGTTTACCTCGTGTTAGTAGAAGTTTGGTGAGAGACGATTCGCGCTTTTCAGACTCGTGTTTTTCAGATCGTTTAACAGTTGTTCAGTTTGTGCTTGTGAGGTTTGTATCTGCTTTTCAGTGCATGTAGTAAGTTAGCATTGGTTTATTCATTGCGTTCTTGTCCGCTCGTTGCTGGTTTTCAGCTCGCTCTTCACAGGCCTTGCTGTTCTTCAGTGCATTCTGTTAAGTTCGTTCTGACCAGCCGACCGTTTTGAAGCCATGTTGCGTGTACGTACTTGTCGGGGCATAAGTGTTTCTCCTTTTATCTCTGGTATTCCCCTTTCTTTTAATAATTAGTATCTTCTAATTTCTTCTGCCAGTATTTTTCCGAGGTCTTGAATTTTTCCCATCTAGCCCAGACAGATTTACATTTTTCTAATTGCTCTTTGTCTTTGCAACCAAGAAGTTCCATTTTAAGATGATATTCCACTTGTTTAATCCAATCCCTTAGATCTGGGCCTTCGCTCTTCAGCCAATTTTTTGGGATCACTCCCTTTGCTGCGTTTAATAATCTTGACATTATTTTTTCCGTATGTTGCTTATTAGAGGAATTTGTATCGTGGAACAGGCAGATCATTTTGTTATTCTCTATCGTCTCGTCCGTTATTTCCTTAATGCTTGTAGTAATTTCTTGCCAATATGGGCTAATTTTCGGATAGTCCCACCATATGTGTAGCATTGTGGCTTTCTGTCCACAATTTCTCCAACATAGTGATGTTTCAGCTTGATTAGTTTTATATAATCTCTCTGGGGTCATATACCACCTAACTAGGAATTTATAAATCATCTCTATAGTTTTTATATAGCATGCTTGGTTGTATCCTCCTGCGATCATATTCTTAATTTGTTGGTCCTCTAATTTTGTGTCTAATTCTTTTTCCCACTTTTCAATGAAGGGTGGCCTATCTTTTCCTTCTAAATCTGTCATGAACTCATATACCTTCGAGATGCCTCCCTTCAGTGGCGTAGCTGTTATACAGAGCTTTTCCAATCGATTTAGTCTTTCTCCATCTCTGAATGGGTGTGGTGATGTATTTATTAGATGATTTAATTGTAGATATTCCCAATTTCTTAGTTTCCCCCCAAGTTTAATCTCCAGTTCTTGTGCCGATTCCAACTTCCCTCTCCTTGTGATGTCTTTAATTAGTGGATTTTTTATTTTAAATCTTCGAAAGATATCTTCACCCGGTGTAAAAAATGTTGTTCCCGTAAGGGGTATCAGTGGTGAGTTATGTGTCCATTTATGTTTCCGGTGTAGTGCATCCCATATTCTGAATACATTTTTGGTCACCTCGTGTGTGTTGGGGTCTAGTGTTCTATATTTATTTAATATCCAAATATTTTTGTGAAGCGTAGTTTTGCTTAAAGTGTTTTCTATTTCGATCCATTTTTTTTCCTCATTTTCTTTTGTCCATTCTATCATCCGTGCTATGATGACAGCTTTGTAGTACCTTGAAATGTCTGGTGCTGTTAACCACTTCAGCCCCGGAAGGATTTACCCCCTTCCTGACCAGAGCACTTTTTACAATTTGGCACTGCGTCCCTTTAACTGCTAATTGCGTGGTCATGCAATGCTGTACCCAAACGAAATTTGTGTCCTTTTCTTCCCACAAATAGAGCTTTCTTTTGATGTTATTTGATCACCTCTGCCATTTTTATTTTTTGCGCTATACACGGAAAAAGACCGAAAATTTTGAAAAAAAATGATATTTTCTACTTTTTGTTCTAAAAAAAATCCAATAAACTCAATTTTAGTCATACATTTAGGCCAAAATGTATTCGGCCACATGTCTTTGGTAAAAAAAATGTCAATAAGTGTATATTTATTGGTTTGCGCAAAAGTTATAGCGCCTACAAACTAGGGTACATTTTCTGGAATTTACACAGCCTTTAATTTATGACTGCCTATGTCGTTTCTTGAGGTGCTAAAATGGCAGGGCAGTACAAAACCCCCACAAATGACCCCATTTTGGAAAGTAGACACCCCAAGGAAATTGCTGAGAGGCATGTTGAGCCCATTGAATATTCAATTTTTTTGTCCCAAGTGATTGAATAATGAAAAAAAAAAAATTACAAAAAGTTGTCACTAAATGATATATTGCTCACACAGGCCCTGGGCATATGTGGAATTGCACCCCAAAATACATTTAGCTGCTTCTCCTGAGTATGGGGATATCTCATGTGTGGCACTTTTTGGGAGCCTAGCCATGTACGGGGCCCCGAAAACCGATCACTGCCTTCAGGATTTCTAAGGGCATTTTTGATTTTACTCCTCACTACCTATCACAGTTTTGAAGGCCATAAAATGCCCAGATGGCATAAACCCCCCCCCCAAATGACCCCATTTTGGAAAGTAGACACCCCAAGCTATTTGCTTTGAGGCATGTTGAGTCCATGGAATGTTTTATATTTTGACACAAGTTGCGGGAAAGTGACAATTTTTTTTTTTTTTTGCTCAAAGTTGTCACTAAATGATATATTGCTCACACAGGCCATGGGCATATGTGGAATTGCACCCCAAAATACATTTAGCTACTTCTCCTGAGTACGGGGATACCACATGTGTGGGACTTTTTGGGAGCCTAGCCGCGTACGCCTTCACCGCCTTCAGGATTTCTAAGGGTGTAAATTTTTGATTTCACTCTTCACTGCCTATCACAGTTTCGGAGGCCATGGAATGCCCAGGTGGCACAAACCCCCCCAAATGACCCCATTTTGGAAAGTAGACACCCCAAGCTATTTGCTGAGAGGCATGGTGAGTATTTTGCAGCTCTCACTTGTTTTTGAAAATAAAGAAAGATGAGAAAAAAAATATTTTTTTTTCTTTTTTCAATTTTTAAAACTTTGTGACAAAAAGTAAGGTCTGCAAAATACTCACTATACCTCTCAGCAAATAACTTGGGGTGTCTACTTTCCAAAATGGGGTCATTTGGGGTTTTTTTTGCCACCTGGGCATCCCATGGCCTCCGAAACTGTGATAGGCAGTGAAGAGTGAAATCAAAAATTTACGGCCTTAGAAAGCCTGAAGGCGGTGCTTGGTTTTCGAGGCTCCCAAAAAGTCTCACACATGTGGTATCCCCGTACTCAGGAGAAGCAACAGAATGTATTTTGGGGTGTAATTTCACATATTCCCATGGCATGTTTGAGCAATATATCATTTAGCGACAACTTTGCGCAAAAAAAAAAAAAATTAAAAAAAATTGTCTCTTTCCCGCAACTTGTGTCACAATATAAAATATTCCATGGACTCGACATGCCTCTCAGCAAATAGCTTGGGGTGTCTACTTTCCAAAATGGGGTCATTTGGGGGGGTTTTGAACTGTCCTGGCATTTTATGCACAACATCTAGAAGCTTATGTCACACATCACCCACTCTTCTAACCACTTGAAGACAAAGCCCTTTCTGACACTTTTTGATTACATAAAAAAATAATTTTTCTTTGCAAGAAAATTACTTTGAACCCCCAAACATTATATATTTGCTTTAAAGCAAATGCCCTACAGATTAAAATGGTGGGTGTTTCATTTTTTTTTTTTCACACGGTATTTGCGCAGCGATTTTTCAAACGCATTTTTTGGGGAAAAAACACACTTTTTTAAATTTTAATGCACTAAAACACATTATATTGCCCAAATGTTTGATGAAATAAAAAAGATGATCTTAGGCCGAGTACATGGATACCAAACATGACATGCTTTAAAATTGCGCACAAACGTGCAGTGGCGACAAACTAAATACATTTTTAAAAGCCTTTACAGGTTACCACTTTAGATTTACAGAGGAGGTCTACTGCTAAAATTACTACCCTCGATCTGACCTTCGTGGTGATACCTCACATGCATGGTGCAATTGCTTTTTACATTTGACGCCAGACCGATGCTTGCGTTCGCCTTAGCGCGAGAGCAGGGGGGACAGGGGTGCTTTTTTTTTTTTTTTTTTTTCTTTATTATTATTATTTTTTTTATCTTATTTTTAAACTGTTCCTTTCATTTTTTTTTTTTTAAATCATTTTTATTGTTATCTCAGGGAATGTAAATATCCCCTATCATAGCAATAGGTAGTGACAGGTACTCTTTTTTGAAAAAATTGGGGTCTATTAGACCCTAGATTTCTCCTCTGCCCTCAAAGCATCTGACCACACCAAGATCGGTGTGATAAAATGCTTTCCCAATTTCCCAATGGCGCTGTTTACATCCGGCGAAATCTAAGTCATAAAATGCTCGTAGCTTCCGGTTTCTTAGGCCATAGAGATGTTTGGAGCCACTCTGGTCTCTGATCAGCTCTATGGTCAGCTGGCTGAATCACCGGCTGCATTTTCAGGTTCCCTGTTGAGACAGGAGAGCCAGAGAAAAACATGGAAGACGTTGGGGGGGGGTCATTCCCTCCCACTGCTTGTAAAAGCAGTCTAGAGGCTAATTAGCCGCTAGGATTGCTTTTACATGAAAGCCGACCGCTGGCTGAAAAGAATGATACCAAGATGATACCTAAACCTGCAGGCATCATTCTGGTATAACCATTCAAAGTCGTGAATGGCGTACCTGAAGACAAAAAAATGGTTAACAATAAAGCACAGTAAACGGTAAAGTATAAAAAATTGCATACCTGAAAAACAAACATGATAAAACATAATAACAATAAAACATTGCAGAATAGAATACAGTAAAAAAGAGCAGAACAATAGAGAGAATAGAGAGAGAGAGAACAATAAAACGACAACTATTTTTTTTTATTTTATATTTTTGTTTACATAGTAGGTGAGGTTGAAAAAAGACACAAGTCCATCAAGTCCAACCTATGTGTGTGATTATGTGTCAGTATTACATTACATATCCCTGTATATTGCGGTCATTCAGGTGATTATCTAATAGTTTCTTGAAGCTATCAATGCTCCCCGCTGAGACCACCGCCTGTGGAAGGGAATTCCACATCCTTGCCGCTCTTACAGTAAAGAACCCTCTACGTAGTTTAAGGTTAAACCTCTTTTCCTCTAATTGCAATGAGTGGCCACGAGTCTTATTAAACTCTCTTCTGCGAAAAAGTTTTATCCCTATTGTGGGGTCACCAGTACAGTATTTGTAAATTGAAATCATATCCCCTCTCAAGCGTCTCTTCTCCAGAGAGAATAAGTTCAGTGCTCGCAACCTTTCCTCATAACTAAGATCCTCCAGACCCTTTATTAGCTTTGTTGCCCTTCTTTGTACTCGCTCCATTTCCAGTACGTCCCTCCTGAGGACTGGTGCCCAGAACTGGACAGCATACTCCAGGTGCGGGCGGACCAGAGTCTTGTAGAGCGGGAGAATTATCGTTTTATCTCTGCAGTTGATCCCCCTTTTAATGCATGCCAATATTCTGTTTGCTTTATTAGCAGCAGCTTGGCATTGCATGCCGTTGCTGAGTCTATCATCTACTAGGACCCCCAAGTCCTTTTCCATCCTAGATTCCCCCAGAGGTTCTCCCCCCAGTGTATAGATTGCATTCATATTTTTGACACCCAAATGCATTATTTTACATTTTTCTACATTGAACCTCATTTGCCATGTAGTCGCCCACCCCATTAATTTGTTCAGGTCTTTTTGCAAGATTTCCACATCCTGTGGAGAAGTTATTGCCCTGCTTAGCTTAGTATCGTCTGCAAATACAGAGCTGGAACTGTTTATCCCATCCTCCAGGTCATTTATGAACAAATTAAATAGGATTGGTCCCAGCACAGAACCCTGGGGGACCCCACTACCCACCCCTGACCATTCTGAGTACTCCCCATTTATCACCACCCTCTGAACACGCCCTTGTAGCCAGTTTTCAATCCATGTACTCACCCTATGGTCCATGCCAACGCACCTTATTTTGTACAGTAAACGTTTATGGGGAACTGTGTCAAATGCTTTTGCAAAATCCAGATACACCACGTCTACGGGCCTTCCTTTATCTAGATGGCAACTCACCTCCTCATAGAAGGTTAATAGATTGGTTTGGCAAGAACGATTCTTCATGAATCCATGCTGATTACTGCTAATGATATCATTCTTATTACTAAAATCTTGTATATAGTCCCTTATCATCCCCTCCAAGAGTTTACATACTATTGATGTTAGGCTAACTGGTCTGTAATTCCCAGGGATGTTTTTTGGGCCCTTTTTAAATATTGGTGCTACATTGGCTTTTCTCCAATCAGCTGGCACCATTCCAGTCAATAGACTGTAAAAATTAGGAACAACGGTCTGGCAATCACCTGACTGAGTTCCCTAAGTACCCTCGGATGCAAGCCATCTGGTCCCGGTGATTTATTAATGTTAAGTTTCTCAAGTCTAATTTTAATTCCGTCCTCTGTTAACCATGTAGGTGCTTCCTGTGTTGTGTCATGAGGATAAACACTGCAGTTTTGGTTACTGAAGCCCCCCGATTCACTCGTGAATACTGAGGAGAAGAATAAATTCAATACCTCTGCCATCTCCCCATCCTTTGTAACCAGATGTCCTTCCTCATTCTTTATGGGGCCAATATGGTCTGTCCTCCCTTTTTTACTGTTTACATACTTAAAGAATTTCTTGGGATTTTTTTTGCTCTCCTCCGCTATGTGTCTTTCATGTTCTATCTTAGCCATCCTAATTGCACCCTTACATTTCTTATTGCATTCTTTATAAATTCTGAATGCTGTGGATGATCCCTCAACCTTGTATTTTTTGAAGGCCTTCTCCTTTGCTTTTATATGCATTTTTACATTGGAGTTAAGCCATCCAGGATGTTTGTTCGCTCTTTTAAATTTATTACCCAATGGGATACATTGGCTAATGCCCTTATTTAATATGCTCTTAAAGCAAACCCATCTCTCCTCTGTATTCTTTGTTCCTAATATTTTATCCCAATTTATGCCTTTTAGCAAGGTTTGTAGTTTAGGGAAGTTGGCTCTTTTGAAATTCAGTGTCTTTGTGTTCCCTTCATGTCTCCTATTTGTGTGATTTATACTGAAACTAATTGACCTGTGATCGCTGTTACCTAAATTGCCCCGTATTTCCACATCTGTTATCAGGTCTGTATTGTTGGTAATCAGTAGATCTAGTAATGTTTTATTTCTAGTTGGTGCGTCTACCATCTGACCCATAAAATTGTCCTGCAAGACATTAAGGAACTGGCGAGCCTTAAATGAATGCGCGGTTCCCTCCGCCCAGTCTATGTCTGGATAATTAAAATCCCCCAAAATGTGTTTCTTTTTTTTTTTTTACACTTTTTTTTGTAACTGTAACTTTTATAACTGTAACCGGTTCCAGGTTCGGGTCTCTCAAAATGCAATGGCATCTTGGGAGACCCTGAGAAAGTGTACCTAGTCTGTGCAATGCTGTACCCTACGCTAATACTCAACTAGTGCATGGTAGCGTTCAAAACATTCACCAATGCAAAGACCAGGATTGTCAGGACAGGAGGGACAATAATAGCGGGTGTCACGCCTATATCCGCGCTTGCTGCAGACACAACATCTTTTTTGGGGGGTTCGTTGGGTAGGGGTACTCGGGAGGACATAAAGAAAATGCCTCTCATGCAGCCGACTGCATTTGGTTGGGGATGTGAATGGGGGAAGTACGGGCGCTGCAGAAGTGGTGGGTTCCCAATTAGGATTGGCGAATGCAGCAGGAAGGGCACTATGGGCACAACGGGCCTGTGTTTGTCTTTTTAGTGGCAGCGGGACACTACTTGTGCTTGCCACCTCACCAGCTTGAACTGCACTTATGGGACTCGCCACGTCACAAAGTGTTACTGCAGTGCTGGTTTGACTACGACCGGGGTGTACTAGGCCGCTGGTGCTTGCCAGTTGACCAAAACGCTACAAAAAAAACTGTTAGCGATCGCAGGGATCAGGCCTGACTCTGCGAACGCTGCAGTTATGCGTTTAGTGTTTTGTAAGTGACAGTGATCGATCGATACTGCACTTGGGTGGGCTGGGCTGGGCCGGGCGGAGGGGCAAAACGCAGGTGCTAGCAGGTATCTGGGCTGATCCCGCTAACACTGAGTTTGTGGGAACCCTAAACTGCTGGGGACGCTAGTATAGATCTGATCGGATCAGATATTGATCCGTTCAGATACTATACCACTAAGGGAGGTGTATGCTGCGTGCGTGGGTGTTAGCGGTACTGGCGCTAACCTGACGCTGCCTGGGGCAGGTGCTTGCCAGTTCACCAAAACGCTACCAAAAAAACTGTTAACGATCGCAGGGATCAGGCCTGACTCTGCGAATGCTGCAGTTATGCGTTTAGTGTTCTGTAAGTGACAGTGATCGATTGATACTGCACTTGGGTGGGCTTGGCTGGGCCGGGCGGAGGGGCAAAACGCAGGTGCTAGCAGGTATCTGGGCTGATCCCGCTAACACTGCGTGTTTGGGAACCCTAAACTGCTGGGGACGCCAGTATAGATCTGATCGGATCAGATATTGATCCGTTCAGATACTATACCACTAAGGGAGGTGTACGGGGCGTGCGTGGGTGTTAGCGGTACTGGCGCTAACCTGACGCTGCTTGGGGCTGGTGCTTGCCAGTTCACCAAAACGCTACCAAAAAAAATGTTAGCGATCGCAGGGATCAGGCCTGACTCTGCGAACACTGCAGTTATGCGTTTAGTGTTTTGTAAGTGACAGTGATCGATCGATACTGCACTTGGGCGGGCTGGGCTGGGCCGGGCGGAGGGGAAAAACGCAGGTGCTAGAGGGTATCTGGGCTGATCCCGCTAACATTGCCTTTTTGGGAACCCTAAACTGCTGGGGACGCTAGTATATCTGATCGGATCAGATATTGATCCGTTCAGATACTATACCACTAAGGGAGGCGTATGCTGCGTGCGTGGGTGTTAGTGGTACTGGCGACGCATATCACGCGCGGGGCAATCAGAGGGCTAAACCTTTATTCGGTAATAAACGGCGGGTGCCCTGACACTATAAAAAATAAACGAACTAACCAGCGTCACCCGCAACGGTTATACGGTGATCAGGGGTGAAAGGGTTAACTAGGGGGCAATCAAGGGGTTAAAACATTTATTAGATAGTATATGGGGGTCCCTGACGCTATAAAACGCTGACGGCGAACCTCAATATTTACGTCCCTAACTAGCGTCACCAGCGACACTAATACAGCGATCAGAAAAATGATCGCTTAGTGACACTGGTGACGGGGGGTGATCAAGGGGTTAAAACTTTATTAGGGGGTGTTAGGGGGGTACCCTAGACCTACAGGGGGCTAATACTCACTGCCCTACCACTTCTAACTGTCACAAACTGACACCTAGCAGTAATCAGAAAAAATAAAATAAAATACTGCTTGGTGTCAGTTTGTGACGGGGGGGGGGTGATTGGGGGGGGGTGGGGGGCGATCGGGGGGGGGGGTCGGGGGTGTAAAGTATGCCTGGCATGTTCTACTGTGTGTGTGTGTGTGTGTTGTGCACTCACATGTCTTCTCTCCTCGGCGCTGGAACGGAAACTGCCAAAGCCGAGGAGAGATGACATCACATCCTCTGCCTGTGTGAAACTACACACAGGCAGAGGAGGATTCCCATTGGCTGGGAGCGATCGTGAGGGGGGGGGGCACGATCAGATGGTCTCCCCCTCGCCTCTCAACGCTCCCAGTCACAAGCCGACCGCCGCTGGCACCGGGGGGGGTCCGATCGGACCCCCCGCCCGCGGGAGGCAGATCACATATGGGTACGTGATTCTGCCTGCCCGTGCCATTCTGCCGCAGTATATCTGCGTTAGGCGGTCGGCAAGAGTAGTTAATCCCCCATGTTGTCTCTTCCTAGAGATTAGTGCCATTTTTAGTCTTGGTTTTTTGTTTTGCCATATACATTTTGTTATTATTTTTTGTATAATTTTGAAGAAGCTCTGTGGGACCGTTACCGGTAACATTTGGAGTTTGTATAAAATCTTTGGTAGTATTGCCATTTTGATCATATTGACTCTACCGATCCACGAAAGTGCTTGTATGTTGACCTTCTTCGCTTCTATCTTTATCTCATTTAAAAGAGGGATGTAATTTGTAGAATAAATTTTCTTAGATGATGCTGTTAATTTAATTCCTAGGTAGGAAAGCTCCCCCTTTACCCAAGTGAATGGAAATTCTTTTTGAAGGGCCGAAATCTCTTTTTTTCTTATTTTCAGGTTCAATATTTCTGTTTTTACCGGATTGATTTTGAAATTTGATAGTTCTCCATATTTGTCAATTTCTTTCAAGAGATTTGAGAGAGTTTCTCTAGGCTTATTAACATATACAAGGATGTCACCGGCGTATGCCGCGACTTTATGTTCTTTTTCACCTATTCTCACCCCCTCTATCTCTCGGTTATTTCGCAAGGTACCAAGAAAAGGTTCCAGAGATAACACATATAGAAGGGGCGATAGTGGGCATCCCTGCCGTGTTCGGTTGAACATTTCAAATACTGGTGACATCTTGCCGTTTACTTTTACGCAAGCCGTGGGTCCTCCGTAGAGATTCGTGATCCACTTCATTATTCTAGGTCCCAGACCAAGATGTTGTAGTGTAGTCATCATAAATCCCCAGTCTACCCCGTCGAATGCTTTTTCTGCATCTATAGACAGGAGTAGATCTGGGGAGATATTAGAGTTTTTCCTTCTTAGCATCAAAATTGTTTTTATGCTATTGTCCCTTCCTTCTCTTCCAGGAACAAATCCAGTCTGGTCCGGGTTTATCCATAGTGGCATCAATCTTTTTTATTCTGGTAGCAAGTATTTTAGTGTATAACTTTGTGTCCGTATTCAATAGAACTATGGGTCTGTAGCTTGTAGCTTAACCTTGTCTTTTCCTTCTTTCGGTATTATGGTAATATGTGCCAACAGTGACTCTTTTCTGATGTCCTCGTCTTCACCTATTTTGTTTAAATATTCACATAGTCTAGGGATCAGTTGGTCTTGGAACTGTTTATATTATCTAATCGTAAAGCCATCTGGCCCCGGGCTCCTGCCGGTAGGAGTTTCTTTTAGTGCTATCTTGATCTCTTCTTGCGTTATCTCTCTTTCTAGATCCGTCAGAGCTTCAGGTTCGATTTTTGGCAAGCTTGCTTTTTCTAAATACTTTAGGATCTGTTTCCTTCTGCTTTCCATTTGTTGGGTTGTTTCTTGTCTTTTTATTGCATACAAGGAACTGTAGTATTGTGCGAAAGCTTGTGCTATTTCCGTAGTTTTGTTCTTTATCTCACCTTTTTCGTTTTTTATCTTCTCTATATAATTTAAGGTCTTTTTTTTCCTTAAAACGTTTGCCAGGTACTTTCCTGCTTTGTTACCCAGCCTAAACTTCTCGCTTACTACCCTGTTGGTTTCCTTTCCATCTTCCTCTTCCAGCAGTTCCTATAGTTGTTCTCTTTTTAATATCAGAGCCTGGTATATTTCTTTTTTAATTTCCTTTTTATGTCTTAGCTCCAGGTTTTGGATTTCATTTTGAAGTTTCAAGATGTTCTTTCCTTTTTCTTTCTTTTTGCTTGCTCCTATAGCTATTAGCTTACCCCTTATAACCAATTTATGTGCCTCCCATAAAGTTGCTCTTGGCAGATCTGGGGTATCATTTTCTCGGAAGTATTCTTCAATCTCTTCTTTTATGGTTTTTTCAATATCTTTATCTTCCAAAAGCTTTTCGTTGAGTCGCCATGTGTTTCTTCCCATAGGCTCTCCCTGTAAGTTCATCTGCATACCAACCGGGGAGTGATCTGATAATGCTGTTGTTTCAATTTCTATCCCCAATACTTCCTCTAAAAATCTATGTTCCATCAAGATGTAATCCAATCTGGTGTATGTTTTGTGCGCTGTCGAGAAATACATATAGTCTTTTGTACCCGGATGCCATGTTCTCCATACGTCTATTAGTTGTAAGTCATGGAGTTTTTTTTTTATTTTTTTCGTTTGAATTCTATCTCTGTCTGGTGCTGTAGATGTAGAGTCTTGGCTGTGGTCCATAACAAAATTCAGGTCACCCGCTACTATCAGCTTACCTTGTTTAAATTCAGATAGGTCTGTTAATTTCTCCGCTAAGAATTTTTTAGGATTTCTGTTGGGGCAATAAATATTTGCTAATGTATACTTTATGCCCTGTATAGTCCCTGTGAGGAAGAGGAAACGCCCTTCCGGGTCGGCTTTTATTTTTTCAACAATGAATCCAATCTTTTTACCAAAACCTATTGCGACCCCTTTTGATCTCCTAATTGGTGAATCTCCGTAGTACCATTTGGGGATGTTTTTTGAATATATTTTCACGTTTTGAGTCTGCGTTATATGTGTTTCCTGTAAGAAAATTATGTTGGCTTTTAATCTTTCCAGTTCCCTTAAGATTACCCGTCTTTTTTGCGGCGAATTCAAGCCTTGGACATTATATGTCAGAAATTTGACTTTATTTGATCCTGCCATCAACATTTTTGATTACCTGGCTCCTCTTACCAAGAGATCGGTAGAACACCGATATTTTCGCTAGTAAGGCAGTTTTCAACCTACCCCTAACCTCCCTCCCATTTAATTTGCCCACCCTCACGGTCAATATCCCACCTCCTTTCCCTTTCCCCACCCCCCCATCTCCCCCCCCCTTCCACCCCCTCCCCCCACCCCAGCCCAATGGACTTTGGACCTATAGGTCATGAGTAAGTAGCCTATAATTTTAAGGTTTCTTATCCCTACTCCTATACCTAAGGTGGAAATCTGCTTGGCGCCTCGTACCGCTCTTTCCTATGTGGCAAGAGTGGATATTACCAAGAGCGTCACCACCACCACCGGGCCTCTCCCCCCCACCTCCCCTCCGATGCCTCCCACACCCTTTCTCTTCTTAATTTACCTTGCCAACTGACCTCTCCTACCCCCCCTCCTCCCCTGTTCTATTTCCTAGGTACCAGCTGCCATTGTGCTTCGTCCCCTAACTGCTTGTCTACTCTCCTGATGGTTTCTTCCGGGTTTTTTGGTAGGGGAATTTCTAAAGTTCTGCAGAAATCTGGGATTTCCTCTAGGAATCTCAGTTTCGCCATTCTTCCATTTCTTTTTACTAATAAACATGCTGGAAATCCCCAATTGTATTGAAGTTCATTTTCCTGTAAAGTTTTTAACAATGGTTTTAGCATCCTCGTTCTTCTCAAAGTTTCTTGGGAAAGATCTTGAAAAATCTGAATTTCCTATCCTTCATATACAATTGGTGGTTTCCTCTTTATATTTTTCCAGAATTGACTTTTACCCTCCAGACTCTCAAAACGAACTAGGATATCTCTCGGGGACTCGCTCGACAGGCCCACTGGTTTTCTTATTCTATGGACTCCTTCTATCTTTAATTCGGTTTTTGTTTCGCTTGAACTGGTTAAAGGTAGCACTCGCCCTATTATGTCTTTTAGATCTTCTGTTTCTGTTTGAAACGATTCCAGGAGTCCGCGGATTCTTATATTTTTCCTCTTTTCCTTGTTTTCCTTGATTCTCTAATCTATACGCCTGTTCTTGCTGTTCTTGCTTTAGGGTTTTTATTTCTCCTTTTAATTCTTTTATTCTTCTTGAGTGCACATCTGCTTTTTTTTCCGCTTCCTCTACTCTCGCTAGCAGGTGCCCCATGTCTTTATGAATTTTTGTCATTTCTGATTTAATGAGTTTTCCAGGGCTGCAAACATTCTTTCCATGTCTGTCATTGTTGGTAATTGGGCCGTTGTCTGATCACCTGCTGTTCCGGAGGGATTCTCTATTTCAACTTCTTGTTCTGATCTATTATCTGGAATTGAGCTGTTATCCATATTTGTTTTATCCTGACTCTTTTTCTCCTTCTTTTCCTTGGATTCCAGTTGTCTTCCCTTGTTACTTTGTTGTTTTCCACTGCGATAGCAGCCCCTTCTTCCTCCCCTACTTGCGTTACATATCTACGCATCGGACCAGATGTGGGACTAATGCTGGGCCGTGGGGATTTTGCCACCGCTTCTCCGCCCCTACCACTTTACCCCTCATGAGGGAAGAGGAACAAAGGGAAAAAAAAAAAAGAAGGGGATCCGAGCCCTTCTTTATTATACACAAATTTCCTTTTCTATTTTACTTGCCTACCGCCAGGTCCTTTAACATGCTGTTTCTAGGTGCTATTAAGTATATACCACAAGTTTTCAGTACAGTTTTTCCCTAGAATTACAACAATTCTTTGTTTATTTGTTCTCCTTTAGGCTATCTTCTTTAAGATTATCCGCCGCGGCAGTGGTTAAATACTTGAAGTCAAATTTTTACCCATCATACATACAGATTTATATATCCACGTTTTCTAGTTGGAATTGTATTACTTATCTGGGATCCAGTAGTAGTCCGTTTCAACACTAAATATGGGTCTCAGAACGACTTTCAGGGAGAGGAGACTTCTGTTTCGGCAATCACTGCATAAGGTAGAGGAACTTATCAAACAGTTAGGTCAGGTTAATTGTCCCGTAGAGGGGGCAAGATCTATACCTCCTTCCAACGCAGGCTTATCTTAAGACTTTTTCTCCATGTGTGTTATCCCTGCCCTTTTCTCTCCTTTTCTTCTTCCTCCCCCCCTCCCTCCTCCCTCTTTCTCTTTTCTCTTCCCCTTCACAGATCAAAAATCCCATCCAGTTGGTTTATCTCTATACAAATGCTGTTTCCTGCGTCCGCCAATGACCGAAAAGCTTGACATAAACTCTGTCCCTTAATAACACTCGTTATTTATTCACTTGTTCAGCTGCTGACAGTTTTTCTCTTTCACCTTTCCTTCCTTCTCCCCTATCCTCGCCCCAAACAATGGTCGAGTACCAGGGGTCTGTGGTATGTGTGTTTCTTCTCCCCTTTTTGCTTTTTCCAGACTGATAAATATATATTTAGTATTTATTTGTTCTTCATAATTCATCTATTAGGGCATGAAAGATATACAGTTTCTTATTTAAATAAATGTTCCTGGACAGTGGCACGAGAGGGCGAGCTCCCGTGTCACTCTTCTTCTCTTCCAGTAATCATGTATTTCATAAGCTTTTATCTTAATGGGTAAAGAGTATAACCATTTCAGTATATTCACAGCGTATCACTTATCTGGAAGGGGGGCAGGGATCGACCTCTTCTGACATCGGTCTCCTCTTTCTCTCTCTCCTCTCCCTCTCTCTCCTCCCCGGAGCCACACTTCTAGGACGCCGCTTTAGATGTTCCGTTCAGCGGCACGGAGAGGGGATCACACGCAGGGGAACACAGCAGACACACACAGCTGAGAGCCTCCTTCGATCTCCGTGCCTCTCTGCTCCGTCCCCCGCTCCGCTCTCCCTCACCTCCTCCTCCAATCCTTCTAGCTGATCCAGCCGTCTCTCCCGTCTCTCCCGTACTCAGCACCATTAGCAGGCTCCTCCCTCTGCACTGCTTTCCAGAAAGTGGTGTATTCAATCCTACTCTGGTTTCTCTTCAGATCAAATAAATCTTTCGCCTTTTGGTTTATTTTTAGATGTGTTATTTATTTTCTATGTTTTGTGATTTATTTTCACTTTTTAGTAGCGCTACACTATTATTATATGACTCTCCTTACATTCCACTGAATGAAGTTTGCATGAAGTTTGCTATTCATTCTAGTTTCAAAGACATCTAGACAACAATGTCCTAAACTTCTTTTAATAAGACAAATTACCAAGACCAAAATGATGTTTAAACCCTGTATCAACTAAATACATTGTATATATTTTCAAACGATGTTTCCTACGAACGATGTTTCCTACGAACGATTAGTGTTTACACGAACATGAAAGTAGCCATTTAAAACTGTACTGTTTAAAGAAAAGCACATGGAGCAGCATGCAAGTTAATAATCAGAATAGGAACACAGGACAAGTACTTAATTTTTTGAAGAACTTTCTTTATTCTTCTGTACTGATCCGGCTCCCTCAATTTAAGGTCGGACCAGCATTTCCTCAATTGGTCTTTAGAGCATCATACCCCAAAATTCTGATGCAGGGTCTTCACCACTTTGGACATGATTTTGGCCTTGCGCAAATTTGGCTGGGTGTACGATCCATGCTGCCCATCATAGTCGTTCCTCCACAAGATGTACACCATCTCCACCATCTCTTTAAAGGCCATATTGGAGGCCTTAAATATCCTCTTCCCGGATCGGGACGTTTTGGGCTCCAGGCTTTTCTCATTACTGGAAGAATTAGCACACACCTGCTGTGTCTCCACCATGCTGCTCCTACTGCGCACCGTAGAGAGAGGGGCGGGGAATATTCATGAAAAAGAACGTCAGGGGTGGGCGACGCAGGCGGAGTTTCATGCATGCGCACTGTATATAAATCTGACACGCAAGTGCCGTATGTGCACAGAGGAAATAGGAACGGAAGTTGCGAGCGACCGAAACAAAGGTAATTTTTATACAAATTTTCGAACATTAGTGGCCTATACTGCTTATACATTAAGGCCTATATTGGGATAAGATTATGAGAGTTTAGGCTAACATTAGTGTTTTTGTCTTGTGTATTGTCTTTCAGAAAAAATGAATAATAAGTTTAAGGACCCTGAATTCATGTCACAATTTATTGACAAGTACAGGGAGATGAGGAATCTGTGGGAGGTCAAGCACAGTGCATATGACAACAAACCAGTAAGGAAGGCAACGCTGGAGAGACTTCTGACATTTGTGCAGACTTTGATCCCAGAAGCAACCTTGGAGATTTTGGAACGTAAAATTGGGATCTTGAGGAATATGTACAGGAGGGAGCATAACAAGATCCAGGCTTCCCTGAGATCAGGAGCATCAGCAGATGATGTGTATGTACCCAAGCTGTGGTACTTTGAAAAACTGCGTTTTCTTGACGACCAGACTGAAGCCAGAGAATCGCTTTCAACCCTTCCCTCCACACTTCCCTCCACCCTTCCCTCCACACCGGCAGAGGCTGATGAGGAACAACCTGGGCCTTCCATCCTAGAAGAACCGGATGGGCCCAGCTGGAGCTAGGTGTATTATTTTTAGACATATTTAGTGGCCTAATATTAATTATGTTAACTAGATGTTATCATTTATTAACTATTAAGTATTTTATCCAAAAAATGATGTATACATATCAATCGACAGTAGTGGCCAAAAATGTTTGTCACCAGCTTGAAAAAATGCTGGGGTCAGAATGATACTCTTCTATATGTATTAACATTGAATTTGCAAGTCATGAGCTGAAAATTGTGTGTGATTGATGAACCAAAAACTAAAACTATGTCCCTTTTCTATACACAGGATGAGCTCAGCCAGGAGGAAGTTCTGGAAGGTGGCAGGCAGGAGGAGGCCGGGCCCAGTGACAGCCAGGAGGTGGGCGGGCCCAGTGTCAGCCAGGAGGTGGCCGGGCCCAGTAAGAGCCTCACCCAATCGCAGGTGTCTCCCCCTCGCCTCTCAACGCTCCCAGTCACAAGCCGACCGCCGCTGGCACCGGGGGGGGGTCCGATCGGACCCCCCGCCCGCGGGAGGCAGATCACATATGGGTACGTGATTCTGCCTGCCCGTGCCATTCTGCCGCAGTATATCTGCGTTAGGCGGTCGGCAAGTAGTTAATCCCCCATGTTGTCTCTTCCTAGAGATTAGTGCCATTTTTAGTCTTGGTTTTTTGTTTTGCCATATAAATTTTGTTATTATTTTTTGTATAATTTTGAAGAAGCTCTGTGGGACCGTTACCGGTAACATTTGGAGTTTGTATAAAATCTTTGGTAGTATTGCCATTTTGATCATATTGACTCTACCGATCCACGAAAGTGCTTGTATGTTGACCTTCTTCGCTTCTATCTTTATCTCATTTAAAAGAGGGATGTAATTTGTAGAATAAATTTTCTTAGATGATGCTGTTAATTTAATTCCTAGGTAGGAAAGCTCCCCCTTTACCCAAGTGAATGGAAATTCTTTTTGAAGGGCCGAAATCTCTTTTTTTCTTATTTTCAGGTTCAATATTTCTGTTTTTACCGGATTGATTTTGAAATTTGATAGTTCTCCATATTTGTCAATTTCTTTCAAGAGATTTGAGAGAGTTTCTCTAGGCTTATTAACATATACAAGGATGTCACCGGCGTATGCCGCGACTTTATGTTCTTTTTCACCTATTCTCACCCCCTCTATCTCTCGGTTATTTCGCAAGGTACCAAGAAAAGGTTCCAGAGATAACACATATAGAAGGGGCGATAGTGGGCATCCCTGCCGTGTTCGGTTGAACATTTCAAATACTGGTGACATCTTGCCGTTTACTTTTACGCAAGCCGTGGGTCCTCCGTAGAGATTCGTGATCCACTTCATTATTCTAGGTCCCAGACCAAGATGTTGTAGTGTAGTCATCATAAATCCCCAGTCTACCCCGTCGAATGCTTTTTCTGCATCTATAGACAGGAGTAGATCTGGGGAGATATTAGAGTTTTTCCTTCTTAGCATCAAGATTGTTTTTATGCTATTGTCCCTTCCTTCTCTTCCAGGAACAAATCCAGTCTGGTCCGGGTTTATCCATAGTGGCATCAATCTTTTTTATTCTGGTAGCAAGTATTTTAGTGTATAACTTTGTGTCCGTATTCAATAGAACTATGGGTCTGTAGCTTGTAGCTTAACCTTGTCTTTTCCTTCTTTCGGTATTATGGTAATATGTGCCAACAGTGACTCTTTTCTGATGTCCTCGTCTTCACCTATTTTGTTTAAATATTCACATAGTCTAGGGATCAGTTGGTCTTGGAACTGTTTATATTATCTAATCGTAAAGCCATCTGGCCCCGGGCTCCTGCCGGTAGGAGTTTCTTTTAGTGCTATCTTGATCTCTTCTTGCGTTATCTCTCTTTCTAGATCCGTCAGAGCTTCAGGTTCGATTTTTGGCAAGCTTGCTTTTTCTAAATACTTTAGGATCTGTTTCCTTCTGCTTTCCATTTGTTGGGTTGTTTCTTGTCTTTTTATTGCATACAAGGAACTGTAGTATTGTGCGAAAGCTTGTGCTATTTCCGTAGTTTTGTTCTTTATCTCACCTTTTTCGTTTTTTATCTTCTCTATATAATTTAAGGTCTTTTTTTTCCTTAAAACGTTTGCCAGGTACTTTCCTGCTTTGTTACCCAGCCTAAACTTCTCGCTTACTACCCTGTTGGTTTCCTTTCCATCTTCCTCTTCCAGCAGTTCCTATAGTTGTTCTCTTTTTAATATCAGAGCCTGGTATATTTCTTTTTTAATTTCCTTTTTATGTCTTAGCTCCAGGTTTTGGATTTCATTTTGAAGTTTCAAGATGTTCTTTCCTTTTTCTTTCATTTTGCTTGCTCCTATAGCTATTAGCTTACCCCTTATAACCAATTTATGTGCCTCCCATAAAGTTGCTCTTGGCAGATCTGGGGTATCATTTTCTCGGAAGTATTCTTCAATCTCTTCTTTTATGGTTTTTTCAATATCTTTATCTTCCAAAAGCTTTTCGTTGAGTCGCCATGTGTTTCTTCCCATAGGCTCTCCCTGTAAGTTCATCTGCATACCAACCGGGGAGTGATCTGATAATGCTGTTGTTTCAATTTCTATCCCCAATACTTCCTCTAAAAATCTATGTTCCATCAAGATGTAATCCAATCTGGTGTATGTTTTGTGCGCTGTCGAGAAATACATATAGTCTTTTGTACCCGGATGCCATGTTCTCCATACGTCTATTAGTTGTAAGTCATGGAGTTTTTTTTTTATTTTTTTCGTTTGAATTCTATCTCTGTCTGGTGCTGTAGATGTAGAGTCTTGGCTGTGGTCCATAACAAAATTCAGGTCACCCGCTACTATCAGCTTACCTTGTTTAAATTCAGATAGGTCTGTTAATTTCTCCGCTAAGAATTTTTTAGGATTTCTGTTGGGGCAATAAATATTTGCTAATGTATACTTTATGCCCTGTATAGTCCCTGTGAGGAAGAGGAAACGCCCTTCCGGGTCGGCTTTTATTTTTTCAACAATGAATCCAATCTTTTTACCAAAACCTATTGCGACCCCTTTTGATCTCCTAATTGGTGAATCTCTGTAGTACCATTTGGGGATGTTTTTTGAATATATTTTCACGTTTTGAGTCTGCGTTATATGTGTTTCCTGTAAGAAAATTATGTTGGCTTTTAATCTTTCCAGTTCCCTTAAGATTACCCGTCTTTTTTGCGGCAAATTCAAGCCTTGGACATTATATGTCAGAAATTTGACTTTATTTGATCCTGCCATCAACATTTTTGATTACCTGGCTCCTCTTACCAAGAGATAGGTAGAACACCGATATTTTCGCTAGTAAGGCAGTTTTCAACCTACCCCTAACCTCCCTCCCATTTAATTTGCCCACCCTCACGGTCAATATCCCACCTCCTTTCCCTTTCCCCACCCCCCCATCTCCCCTCCTTCCACCCCCTCCCCCCACCCCAGCCCAATGGACTTTGGACCTATAGGTCATGAGTAAGTAGCCTATAATTTTAAGGTTTCTTATCCCTACTCCTATACCTAAGGTGGAAATCTGCTTGGCGCCTCGTACCGCTCTTTCCTATGTGGCAAGAGTGGATATTACCAAGAGCGTCACCACCACCACCGGGCCTCTCCCCCCCACCTCCCCTCCGATGCCTCCCACACCCTTTCTCTTCTTAATTTACCTTGCCAACTGACCTCTCCTACCCCCCCTCCTCCCCTGTTCTATTTCCTAGGTACCAGCTGCCATTGTGCTTCGTCCCCTAACTGCTTGTCTACTCTCCTGATGGTTTCTTCCGGGTTTTTTGGTAGGGGAATTTCTAAAGTTCTGCAGAAATCTGGGATTTCCTCTAGGAATCTCAGTTTCGCCGTTCTTCCATTTCTTTTTACTAATAAACATGCTGGAAATCCCCAATTGTATTGAAGTTCATTTTCCTGTAAAGTTTTTAACAATGGTTTTAGCATCCTCCTTCTTCTCAAAGTTTCTTGGGAAAGATCTTGAAAAATCTGAATTTCCTATCCTTCATATACAATTGGTGGTTTCCTCTTTATATTTTTCCAGAATTGACTTTTACCCTCCAGACTCTCAAAACGAACTAGGATATCTCTCGGGGACTCGCTCGACAGGCCCACTGGTTTTCTTATTCTATGGACTCCTTCTATCTTTAATTCGGTTTTTGTTTCGCTTGAACTGGTTAAAGGTAGCACTCGCCCTATTATGTCTTTTAGATCTTCTGTTTCTGTTTGAAACGATTCCAGGAGTCCGCGGATTCTTATATTTTTCCTCTTTTCCTTGTTTTCCTTGATTCTCTAATCTATACGCCTGTTCTTGCTGTTCTTGCTTTAGGGTTTTTATTTCTCCTTTTAATTCTTTTATTCTTCTTGAGTGCACATCTGCTTTTTTTTCCGCTTCCTCTACTCTCGCTAGCAGGTGCCCCATGTCTTTATGAATTTTTGTCATTTCTGATTTAATGAGTTTTCCAGGGCTGCAAACATTCTTTCCATGTCTGTCATTGTTGGTAATTGGGCCGTTGTCTGATCACCTGCTGTTCCGGAGGGATTCTCTATTTCAACTTCTTGTTCTGATCTATTATCTGGAATTGAGCTGTTATCCATATTTGTTTTATCCTGACTCTTTTTCTCCTTCTTTTCCTTGGATTCCAGTTGTCTTCCCTTGTTACTTTGTTGTTTTCCACTGCGATAGCAGCCCCTTCTTCCTCCCCTACTTGCGTTACATATCTACGCATCGGACCAGATGTGGGACTAATGCTGGGCCGTGGGGATTTTGCCACCGCTCCTCCGCCCCTACCACTTTACCCCTCATGAGGGAAGAGGAACAAAGGGAAAAAAAAAAAAGAAGGGGATCCGAGCCCTTCTTTATTATACACAAATTTCCTTTTCTATTTTACTTGCCTACCGCCAGGTCCTTTAACATGCTGTTTCTAGGTGCTATTAAGTATATACCACAAGTTTTCAGTACAGTTTTTCCCTAGAATTACAACAATTCTTTGTTTATTTGTTCTCCTTTAGGCTATCTTCTTTAAGATTATCCGCCGCGGCAGTGGTTAAATACTTGAAGTCAAATTTTTACCCATCATACATACAGATTTATATATCCACGTTTTCTAGTTGGAATTGTATTACTTATCTGGGATCCAGTAGTAGTCCGTTTCAACACTAAATATGGGTCTCAGAACGACTTTCAGGGAGAGGAGACTTCTGTTTCGGCAATCACTGCATAAGGTAGAGGAACTTATCAAACAGTTAGGTCAGGTTAATTGTCCCGTAGAGGGGGCAAGATCTATACCTCCTTCCAACGCAGGCTTATCTTAAGACTTTTTCTCCATGTGTGTTATCCCTGCCCTTTTCTCTCCTTTTCTTCTTCCTCCCCCCCCTCCCTCCTCCCTCTTTCTCTTTTCTCTTCCCCTTCACAGATCAAAAATCCCATCCAGTTGGTTTATCTCTATACAAATGCTGTTTCCTGCGTCCGCCAATGACCGAAAAGCTTGACATAAACTCTGTCCCTTAATAACACTCGTTATTTATTCACTTGTTCAGCTGCTGACAGTTTTTCTCTTTCACCTTTCCTTCCTTCTCCCCTATCCTCGCCCCAAACAATGGTCGAGTACCAGGGGTCTGTGGTATGTGTGTTTCTTCTCCCCTTTTTGCTTTTTCCAGACTGATAAATATATATTTAGTATTTATTTGTTCTTCATAATTCATCTATTAGGGCATGAAAGATATACAGTTTCTTATTTAAATAAATGTTCCTGGACAGTGGCACGAGAGGGCGAGCTCCCGTGTCACTCTTCTTCTCTTCCAGTAATCATGTATTTCATAAGCTTTTATCTTAATGGGTAAAGAGTATAACCATTTCAGTATATTCACAGCGTATCACTTATCTGGAAGGGGGGCAGGGATCGACCTCTTCTGACATCGGTCTCCTCTTTCTCTCTCTCCTCTCCCTCTCTCTCCTCCCCGGAGCCACACTTCTAGGACGCCGCTTTAGATGTTCCGTTCAGCGGCACGGAGAGGGGATCACACGCAGGGGAACACAGCAGACACACACAGCTGAGAGCCTCCTTCGATCTCCGTGCCTCTCTGCTCCGTCCCCCGCTCCGCTCTCCCTCACCTCCTCCTCCAATCCTTCTAGCTGATCCAGCCGTCTCTCCCGTCTCTCCCGTACTCAGCACCATTAGCAGGCTCCTCCCTCTGCACTGCTTTCCAGAAAGTGGTGTATTCAATCCTACTCTGGTTTCTCTTCAGATCAAATAAATCTTTCGCCTTTTGGTTTATTTTTAGATGTGTTATTTATTTTCTATGTTTTGTGATTTATTTTCACTTTTTAGTAGCGCTACACTATTATTATATGACTCTCCTTACATTCCACTGAATGAAGTTTGCATGAAGTTTGCTATTCATTCTAGTTTCAAAGACATCTAGACAACAATGTCCTAAACTTCTTTTAATACGACAAATTACCAAGACCAAAATGATGTTTAAACCCTGTATCAACTAAATACATTGTATATATTTTCAAACGATGTTTCCTACGAACGATGTTTCCTACGAACGATTAGTGTTTACACGAACATGAAAGTAGCCATTTAAAACTGTACTGTTTAAAGAAAAGCACATGGAGCAGCATGCAAGTTAATAATCAGAATAGGAACACAGGACAAGTACTTAATTTTTTGAAGAACTTTCTTTATTCTTCTGTACTGATCCGGCTCCCTCAATTTAAGGTCGGACCAGCATTTCCTCAATTGGTCTTTAGAGCATCATACCCCAAAATTCTGATGCAGGGTCTTCACCACTTTGGACATGATTTTGGCCTTGCGCAAATTTGGCTGGGTGTACGATCCATGCTGCCCATCATAGTCGTTCCTCCACAAGATGTACACCATCTCCACCATCTCTTTAAAGGCCATATTGGAGGCCTTAAATATCCTCTTCCCGGATCGGGACGTTTTGGGCTCCGGGCTTTTCTCATTACTGGAAGAATTAGCACACACCTGCTGTGTCTCCGCCATGCTGCTCCTACTGCGCACCGTAGAGAGAGGGGCGGGGAATATTCATGAAAAAGAACGTCAGGGGTGGGCGACGCAGGCGGAGTTTCATGCATGCGCACTGTATATAAATCTGACACGCAAGTGCCGTATGTGCACAGAGGAAATAGGAACGGAAGTTGCGAGCGACCGAAACAAAGGTAATTTTTATACAAATTTTCGAACATTAGTGGCCTATACTGCTTATACATTAAGGCCTATATTGGGATAAGATTATGAGAGTTTAGGCTAACATTAGTGTTTTTGTCTTGTGTATTGTCTTTCAGAAAAAATGAATAATAAGTTTAAGGACCCTGAATTCATGTCACAATTTATTGACAAGTACAGGGAGATGAGGAATCTGTGGGAGGTCAAGCACAGTGCATATGACAACAAACCAGTAAGGAAGGCAACGCTGGAGAGACTTCTGACATTTGTGCAGACTTTGATCCCAGAAGCAACCTTGGAGATTTTGGAACGTAAAATTGGGATCTTGAGGAATATGTACAGGAGGGAGCATAACAAGATCCAGGCTTCCCTGAGATCAGGAGCATCAGCAGATGATGTGTATGTACCCAAGCTGTGGTACTTTGAAAAACTGCGTTTTCTTGACGACCAGACTGAAGCCAGAGAATCGCTTTCAACCCTTCCCTCCACACTTCCCTCCACCCTTCCCTCCACACCGGCAGAGGCTGATGAGGAACAACCTGGGCCTTCCATCCTAGAAGAACCGGATGGGCCCAGCTGGAGCTAGGTGTATTATTTTTAGACATATTTAGTGGCCTAATATTAATTATGTTAACTAGATGTTATCATTTATTAACTATTAAGTATTTTATCCAAAAAATGATGTATACATATCAATCGACAGTAGTGGCCAAAAATGTTTGTCACCAGCTTGAAAAAATGCTGGGGTCAGAATGATACTCTTCTATATGTATTAACATTGAATTTGCAAGTCATGAGCTGAAAATTGTGTGTGATTGATGAACCAAAAACTAAAACTATGTCCCTTTTCTATACACAGGATGAGCTCAGCCAGGAGGAAGTTCTGGAAGGTGGCAGGCAGGAGGAGGCCGGGCCCAGTGACAGCCAGGAGGTGGGCGGGCCCAGTGTCAGCCAGGAGGTGGCCGGGCCCAGTAAGAGCCTCACCCAATCGCAGGTACCTCCCCTCCACATGCAAACAAAAAGGCCCAGGAATCAGACGGTGACACAGGAGGCATCACTGCGCCTCATTAGAGAAGCTACAAAGGTCCTGAGGAGCCCACTCGATGCTGAAAAGGCCTATGGATGCTATATAGCGACCAGGTTGTTCGAATGTGAGAGGGGCCAATGCCTCCTCTGTGAACAAATTATTAGTGATGCCCTTCACAAGGCGCTGAAGGGCGAGTTAACTGCCAACAGCAAAAATATATGATCTTACCCATCTCCTCCTTCTCCTCCTCCTCCTGCCACAAGTCCACCACCAGAGGCACAGCCTCCAAGGAAGGCTGCAGGGAAGGGTGCAGGGAAGCCATCAGGGAAGGGTTCAGGGAAGGCTGCAGGGCAGCGTGGAGGGAAGGCAGCAGCACAGGGGAGAATGTGATGACCTGGGTTCAGTCTGGTCTGACAGGCTGGTGTAGTACCACTTCTTGGGGACATATATGTCATCTGCTGCTGGTCTTGATCTCTGGGATTCCTGGACCACATTGTGCTCCCTATTATATGGACTCCTCAAGATCCCAATTTTCTTTTCCAAAGACTTGATGTGTGCCCTGGGGCCAAAAGGCTTAACAAATTCAAAAAGTTTCTTCAGCGTTGCCTTCATCTTTATTTTGTTAACCAGAATAAATGGATATTTTATTTTCTGAAAATACTTGCCTATGTGTTTTTATTCAAATACATTTCTAAAAGACAATGTCAAATTAACAAGGGACAACAACCTCCTTGAGGTTCCAAAAAAAACAAAAATATAATGTTACACAAAAAATAAAACATTATTAATGTTATTGTGTTAAGCAATTTAAAAGAACCGCGCTAAAGATTATAAAATTAAGTGGACTCTCGAATACCTCAAATGATGTGATACACTCAACGTATTATATTAAATTATAAACCCAAATGTCAACACAATATAAATGTGATAACTTAAATAATCAAAAAAATGTGTATTAAACACTTAATACAGATAATATATAAAAAGTGGCAGAAAAGATAGAGTCCGTGACTTTAAAAGTGACTTCAAAAATCAACAGTCCTTATTGTAAAAAATTCCACCGATAGTGATTAAAAACTTTAGTGAGTAAAAACATCTCGTGAACAGAATCCACCACCTGTGTAGATATATGTTTACCAGAGGTAAGCTTTAATGAAGCTTATGCCAGAAATCCACTCTGTGGGGACACCAACATCGATCTCAGCATGGAGGGAGGATCACCCGGAACTCACCGACACAAGGGCCAAATATTCAGCAATGGGAACCCAGGGAAATAAAAAATACATCCTCCATAGTGTGAATCCGTTTAAGCAGTTTATTGAAAGAAGTAAAAGTAGCGCACTTACTAGAAATGACAAATAAAACAGCGTATAATAACAATCAGCCGGCCGGCCTGCATGCACCCGTTCACTGTGGGATGGAAATGATGACGTCAGCGCGTCTGCCTTCCGACGTACGTTTCGTCCTATTGGACGTTGTCATAGGAACGAAACTTGACACACAAAAAAATAAAACATTATTAATGTTATTGTGTTAACTTGACACACAAAAAATAAAACATTAATAATGTTATTGTGTTAACTTGACACACAAAAAAATAAAACATTAATGTTATTGTGGTAACTTGACACACACAAAAAAAATATGGAGATCACTAGAAAATAAGTTATAAATAATCATAAAAAAGATCTTGATGAAATCAAAAATAATAAAAGATGACTCAAAAAATAAATTTGTAAACATTATTATGGAGATCAGGCTTTTAAAAAATACAATATCATTCATGAGATTATGAGAAATAATCCAGAAATCTGTTTGTGAGAACTCTGTGTGAATATGAACAGCAAAACAACTTCGTTCTTCTAGAATTATAAAGAAGACAATAATGCGCTGCATTAAACAATCACAGAATTTGCAGCATGAGGAATGTGCTAGCTCCAATACGAACACTAGTTTTACCAGACCAAACGCTTCCGTCTCGTATTTGCTTCAGAGCATGCGTCGTTTTTTCTCGTTAGGAACTGGGTCCAGCGGAGTTCCGGCGGAAAGATTTGAAACATGTTCCAAATCTAAATTCTGTCTGATTTTCGACCGAAAAAGTCCGCTGCAGGTCCGATGAAGCCCACACACGGTTGGATTGTCTGACGGATTTGTCCCGTGTTACATTGCATGAGATTCAATATCCGGTTTAAAGCAAGACACATATCCGGAATACATAATAACATAGCTGACGATTTATCTCGTTCACAGTTCGAGAGATTCCGGGAATTGGCTCCATCGGCGGATCCGTGCAGCACCCCTTGCCAAGATTTCCTCTGGGGCTTGATTTGGGATTGATATCTGCTAATCTCAGGAATTCGGTGTCACAGAAGACATGGCGGGAATATAGGCTGGCCTGGTCCAGATAGTGTTCTTTTTGCTCTAACATGTTTTTAGATGCTATGGAAGTATATGCTTATGCCTCGTTAGCGTTTGTGTCCTTTCTAATTCAATCAAAGCTTAGTCTTGCCTCAGTGAGTAAGGTATTCGCAGGTGTTTCTTTTTTTCTTAAATTTGCAGGCCTGCCAGCTTTAACTTTCTTTAACTTTCAGGTTAACCAGATCCTCAAAGGATTCAAGTAAGCACGCCTTACTCGGGATTCAAGACGTCCGATTTCGGTTAATTTGTTGATTAAACTGCTTTCGGTCTTGGAGCCTTTTTTTTTCTCAATATGAGCTCTTACTTTTTAGAGCGGCCTTTTCAATTACACTTTTTGGTGCTCTAGTAGTTGGGGAGTGTAAAGCTCATAATAAATCATCATCCTTTCTACTGTTTTTGCATGTATCTCTGGAAGCGGAGTGTTTGCATCTATTTATCTGTAGGTCAAAAACTTTTGGTTTGGGTAATGGTCGGTGAATCTCTCTGGGTAAATCTCCCAATCCTCTAGTGTGCCCGGTGTCCCATATTGCTAGGTATATGTTGGTCAGACCCTCATCCAATAGTTATTTTTTTTTATCCATCGGGACTTGTCTCCTTTGACGAGATATCAGTTTTCTGCTGTGCTATTTTCATGCCTTAAGCACCTTAACCTCTCAGGTTTCCAATTCTCATCACATTTCTTTAGGATTGGGGCTGCTACTACAGCTAATTCATTGCATTTCTCCTCAGATGTTCAAAAAAGGGTTGGCCATTGGGCAAGTAAAAAATAAAAAATATATGTCTGTCCTGAGTTTTTTCATTTCAGATTCATTCAAATGCACAAGCTGGATAGTAGGCCATTTCTACATTTTCTGGGCTGAGAAGCAGACAGGATCCAGGATTTACTCAAGTAATTTAGGTCTGGATGTCAATAAGTTTATAGGTTTATGGTCAGGCATTAGGGGCCTAAGATGGTGCAATCTTAGATACCACTTAATTCATTTGTCCAACATTTGTCCTTCTCCCTATGTTCTAGTTATTCATGTCGGAGCAAATGACATTGGTAAATTTAAAACCTGGGAACGGTTATGCGAACTGAAAAGAGATTTTTATGCTATTAAGCTTTTGTTTCCACTTACCTTTTTGGCTTTCTCGAATGATTCCAAGGCTCCTTTGGTCTCCTTTCGGTAATTTATTTTATGTAGATATAAGTAGATATAATTAGGAGACTTCCATATTTTTTTAGTATCAGGTGGTTTGTCATTCCGCCAGATGGAGCAGGAAGGTTTTGTGCCTGGGTTATTTAGGAATGATTTAGTACACTTGTCCAAAATTGGTGTGGACATATTAAATATAGGCCTTCAAAGTTTGATTGAAAGTGCCACGGTGTTGGGGGGACCTCAGCCAGCAGGTTCCCTTCTGGCCTTGGTCGGTGGGGAATAGTCATCCAGCATTGTCTGGATGGACACCGTGTAATTTTTGTGTTAATGTATTATAGCCAGGATCGCTTCATATTTTATTTGAATTTATCATTAATACGTTATCAGGTTACCCCTTGAACAACACCGTGGCCTATGTTAAAATTTTGCCAAACAAATAAATATTTATAAAAGAAAAGAGATGGTTGTTGGTCTTTTATTTGTATTAAATAATTCCTTTGTGCTAGCCCAGGGCCATGCAATATGCAGGACCCACATGGGAGAGCTAAAAGGGGAATGCAGGTTTCCCTTTTAGTCTTTTACAGGTTGTCATTGGATACAGCAGCAGTTCCCTGCGCATTAACAAGCAGCGGATTGGAGGAAATTGGCAGGTTGCCAAAGCCCGCAATTCTGGAAAAGGTAGAAGGGGGAAGTCCGGCTGTTATGTGCAGACCCTTTAGGACAGGAACGGAACTCCCACCCCCTCTCCCTTTTGTTAAATCAGTCATGGTGTTGTTTAGTGGGGGAATAGTCATCCAGCATTGTCTGGATGGACACCGTGTCATTTTTGTGTTAATGTATTATAGCCAGGATGGCTTCATATTTTATTTGAATTTATCGTTAATACGTTATCAGGTTAAGCCTTGAACAACACCGTGGCCTATGTTAAAATTTTGCCAAATAAATAAATATTTATAAAAAGAAAGAAATGCTTGTTGGTCTTTTATTTGTATTAAATAATCCCTTTGTTCTAGCCCATGCTTCACACTCCCTGAGCAAAAAAGTTTTTGAGCTACTTTGGGGCATCTGTCAAGCGTAGGGTAGCCCATTCAAGTGAATCAGCTGCCTTATGTGCGATACACGTACAGAGGGGCAACACTTGGTTGTGAATGTACTTGGGAGGAGAGTTTTTAGGCAGCAAGGATGACCTAGGAGAAGAGGGTAAGGTTATCAAAGTCACATAGGATTTTTTTTTTTTGTGAGTTATTATAAAAGGTTTATGGGGCTGAAATCACACTGGAGTTGCTCCAAAGTCTTGCAGGAACCTTTTCCAAAATCACACTGTGCTCAGTCGCGTTGGTTAGGACTGGCATCAATGAAAACCATGTGATTTCCCTTGTTATATGATTCAGAAGTCACACACTTCCCAAAGGTGCAATGCGTTTTTCATGCATTTTTATGTGTTTTTGTAGCGGTTTTCATTCATTTCAATGGAGAAGTGCTTTTTTAGTACACAACACTTTTTTTTTAATTGAAAAAACCTGCACCACAATGTAACAATCAGGTTTTGTAAAAATGCAACTGAAGTGCAACAGACCAGTGTGAAGAGTTCCAGGATTTAAATTTTTTATGCATTTTCTTCAGCTTTTTTTAACAAAATACAAACCAACATACTGACTACATAGATCTTCTACTTAATACCTAAACATTCAAGACATTCATTATCATTCAACTATAAAATTGTAAAATTAAATACAGATTTATTCCTATTTAACATCATACATAAAGACATCCAATGTTGCACATAAAAATAGGTAAAGTCACATAAAACATACACACAATAAATAAAATATCCCCCCCCCAGTCTATGTTCTCTTTAAAGTGGAACTTCACTCTCAATCAACATTGACTATTTTTAATCCTTATGCTGCTAATATTAGTACATAGATAGAAAAGTATATCATATTCCCTTATTTTAAGCTTTATTTTACAATTCTTCAATTAAATCCTGGTTTCCGTGCCTAGACAAATGAAGTCATATATCCCAGGAGTCTTCAGAAGGGGAGGGAGGATTTTCTCAGTTAATTACACCCTCATGCCTGCATGCCTGAGCTAAGGTCAGATGGATTCCAGGAAGTAAATGCTACATGAATCATCACAGGTCCCAGAAGACTACAGGACCATTCACAAGGTGCAGCGCGACTCGCATATAGGCTTCACTTCCTGTTTCCCTTACTCGAGATGCCGGTGCCTTAGCCCGAAGCCGATTGAAGAATCCGCTCAGGTGAGGACAGTGCAGGACCCCTGGACAGGTAAGTTTCCTCATATTAAACGTCAGCAGCTACAGTATTTGTAGCTGCTGACTTTTAATTTTTTGGAGGGAGCCTGGAACTCCTCTTTAAGATAGCTATGACCAGAAATGCTAGGAGATGTTTTTTTAAAGTGACTTCTCAGCATAATAAAGCACGTAGACATGGATGGATGGATGGGTGTGTTTTCTTTGAATATTGTAAATGCATTAAATTGCATTTTTGGTTTGTGGTGCTCAGATGAAGTGTAGTTCTGCTTTAACATGTTAATGTAATTTCAAAAGCAATGTTCATTGTATTTTAGCAGCAGATTTCATTGATATAGTTCTTGATGATTTTGCCATAAATGCCCCTGTTCAGGAACTTCATGTAATAGGGTGAAACATTCCTGTCCTCTCTTCTAATTGTGCTCCCTCATTGTCATCCTGACACATCAGTTTTCGATGGAGACCATAAGTCATAATTTTAACAAACATAATGCAGGTATAGTTCACTCTTGTCATCATCAGAACATCTCTGAAAAATGTCATGTAGCCATTGCTGACATGTATGCATGTAGACAGGAACTGCTTGTAAAGAGGCATTAGAAGATAATTTGATAAACTATATACATTAATTGTAATTTTCCTTACATTGCACATTGTAATTATTGGTAAGGTTGTTTTACTTTTAAACTCTTTTGACTGGAAAAGTGTAAATGTAGGTGATACATTTTGATGGTTAACTGAATATATTTTGGAGTGTAAAGTTTTAGGCACCTTTCACATGAGAGGTCTGATTGTCCGATTGTCTGTTTTTGCACAATCCGACCCTCCATTCTCCTCTATAGGCAGTTGAATGTAAACAAACTTGTGTCCATTTGCACCCAGCTAACTCTGGGTCCGAATTGATCCAATTCTGATCGAAGGGCAG
Source organism: Lithobates septentrionalis (assembly GCA_037952835.1). Taxonomy (NCBI): domain Eukaryota; kingdom Metazoa; phylum Chordata; class Amphibia; order Anura; family Ranidae; genus Lithobates; species Lithobates septentrionalis. The sequence goes on from JBBDGP010001113.1 coordinate 4,681,470, forward strand.
TCGGATGTAAATGGACAGCCTGTCAATTTACATTCAGCTGCCCATAGAGCAGAGTGGTCTTTGTGTCCGCATCCGCTATGTATAAGCGGAGCAGACACCGGCAAGTCATCCGACTGCTCAGCGGACAGATCCCCTGCTGAGCAAAACTGTATCCAGCTCAACGCTGGCCCAAGACATTGTGCTGTTTGGGTTTAAGAATAAAATGCTGCCCCCCCAAAAAAAATGCCCCCCCAAAAGGCCCCCCACATTCATTATTTTATATCATGATAATTAAAACTAAAATTAAATTGATCAGAAAGTCAGATTTCCATGCAACAGCACGTTGTCTATATGCAAAATTATATGACATACCACCATGTTACCGTTCCCCCATCTTGGCCACCCTAGGGCATTCATGGGTGCAGTGTGTGTCAGCACAGTGGGCCCCCAACCCCCCCCCCGGGGGCCCATGTGCAGTGAACACGTTGCACCCATGGATAATATGCCACGGGGATAGGGCAGTATAGGGGCAGGCTAGGGTAGTATATAGACAGTCTAGCATGGTATATAGACAGGCTAGGTGGTATATAGACAGGCAAGGGTAATATATAGACAGGCTAGGGTAGTATAGGGGCAGGATAGGTTAGCATATAGACAGGCTAGGGTAGTAAATGGACAGGCTAGGGAAGTATAGAGACAGGCTAGGGTAGCATATGGACAGGTTAGAATAGTATATGGACAGGCTAGGGTAGTATATAGACAGGATAGGGTAGTATATAGACAGGCTAGGGCAGTAAAGGGGTGGGCTAGCAGCAGACCGTCCAGCAGATCAGCAGCCACTACTAGAAATAATTATGGACACCCTTTGTGTCCTGTCACACAGAATTAATTTATACTACCTCTCTGTTGCACTCTCCCAGTGCTCCCACAGTCTTCAGTGCCTAGCCTTACACATGCACCAGAGCAGAAGAAGGCGAGCCAGGCCTGAGGCCAGCTGCACTCCCTCCTCCAGTTTCACCTAAAGAAATGCAAGCCTCGCAAACTGCGCCAGAACATTGGCTGCTTGCAGAGCCGGTGGGGAAGAAATCTTTCATTGCTCTCTGTCTTCTGTGGGTACCCCACCCCCGGCAGCATACACACCTGAGCTCTTCATGTGTGCTTGGGTGTTTAACAGCCGATGCTTGAATGTGTGTGAGCACTAGGGATGAGCTTCGAATTCGAGTCAAACTCATGTTCGACTCGAACATCGGCTGTTCGCCAGTTCGCCGAACAGCGAACAATTTGGGGTGTTCGCGGCAAATTCGAACACCCTTTAAAAGTCTATGGGAGAAATCAAAAGTGCTAATTTTAAAGGCAAAAAATTTGTTTGAACACGCGAACACCGTTAAAGTCTATGGGACTCAAACATAAATAATCAAAAGTGCTAATTTTAAAGGCTTATATGCAAGTTATTGTCATAAAAAGTGTTTGGGGACCTGGGTCCTGCCCCAGGGGACAAGGATCAATGTAAAAAAAGTTTTAAAAACTGCAGTTTTTTCGGGAGCAGTGATTTTAATAATGCTTAAAGTGAAACAATAAAAGTGTAATATCCCTTTAAATTTCATACCTGGGGGGTGTCTATAGTATGCCTGTAAAGGGGCGCATGTTTCCCGTGTTTAGAACAGTCTGACAGCAAAATGACATTTCAAAGGAAAAAAAGTCATTTAAAACTACTTGCGGCTATAATGAATTGCCGGTCCGACAATACACATAAAAGTTCATTGATAAAAACGGCATGGGAATTCCCCACAGGGGAACCCCGAACCAAAATTAAGAAAAAAAAATGACGTGGGGGTCCCCCTAAATTCCATACCAGGCCCTTCAGGTCTGGTATGGATATTAAGGGGAACCCCGGCCAAAATTTAAAAAAAAAATGGTGTGGGGTCCCCCCAAAAATCCATACCAGACCCTTATCCGAGCACGCAACCTGGCAGGCCGCAGGAAAAGAGGGGGGGACGAGAGAGCGCCCCCTCCTGAACCGTACCAGGCCACATGCCCTCAACATTGGGAGGGTGCTTTGAGGTAGCCCCCCAAAAGACCTTGTCCCCATGTTGATGGGGACAAGGGCCTCATCCCCACAGCCCTTGCCCGGTGGTTGTGGGGGTCTGCGGGTGGGGGGCTTATCGGAATCTGGAAGCCCCCTTTAACAAGGGGATCCCCAGATCCCGGCCCTCCCCCCTGTGTGAAATGGTAAGGGGGTACAAAAGTACCCCTACCATTTCACAAAAAAACTGTCAAAAATGTAAAAAATGACAAGAGACAGTTTTTGACAATTCCTTTATTTAAATGCTTCTTCTTTCTTCTATCCTCTTTCTTCTATCTTCTATCTTCCTTCGGTTTCTTCCTCCATCTTCTTCTTCTGGTTCTTCTGGTTCTTCTTCCGTGTTCTCATCCGGCATCTTCCTCTGCGGCATCTTCTTTCCTTCTTCTCCTCGGGCCGCTCCACATCCATGATGGCATGGAGGGAGGCCCCCGCTGTGTGACGCTTCTCCTCTTCTGCTGGTTCTTAAATAGCGGGGGACGGGGTCACCCGTTACATAACTCTGCCCCCTTTTGACGTCATGGGGAATGCCACAGGGAAGTCCCCGTCAAGTCCCCGTGTGTCAGAGGGGGGCGGGGTCACCGGGTGGCCCCCCGTTATTTAAGAGCCGTCAGAAGAGGAGAAGCGTCACACAGCGGGAGCCTCCCTCCATGCCATCATGGATGCGGAGCGGCCCGAGGAGAAGAAGGAAAGAGGACGCCGACGCCGCGGAGGAAGATGCCGGACGAGAACACCGGAGGAAGAACCAGAAGAACCAGAAGAAGAAGATGGAGGAAGAAACCGAAGGAAGATAGAAGATAGAAGAAAGAAGATAGAAGAAGCATTTAAATAAAGGAATTGTCAAAAACTGTCTCTTGTCATTTTTAAAATTTTTGACAGTTTTTGACAGTTTTTTTGTGAAATGGTAGGGGTAGTACCCCCTTACCATTTCACACAGGGGGGAGGCCTGGGATCTGGGGGTCCCCTTGTTAAAGGGGGCTTCAAGATTCCGATAAGCCCCCCTGCCCGCAGACCCCCACAACCACCGGGCAAGGTGTGTTGGGGATACCCCAAAGCACCCTCCCAATGTTGAGGGCATGTGGCCTGGTACGGTTTGGGGGGGCGTTCTCTCATCCCCCCCTCTCTTCCTGCAGCCTGCCAGGTTGCATGCTCGGATAAGGGTCTGGTATGGATTTTTGGGGGACCCCACGCCCTTTTTTTATGCGGGGTTTGGTGCGGGGTTCCCCTTAAAATCCATACCAGACCCAGGTCTGGTATAGATTTAGAGGGGGACCCCACAACATTTTTTAAAAAAAATTTGGCCGGAGTTCCCCTTAATATCTATACCAGACCTGAAGGGCCTGGTATGGAACTTAGGGGGACCCCCACGTCATTTGTTTTAAAAATTTTGGTTTGGGGTTCCCCTGTGGGGAATTCACATGCCGTTTTTATCAATTAACTTTTATGTGTATTGTCGGACCGGCAATTCATTAATAGCCACAAGTAGTTTTAAATGACTTTTTTTCCTTTGAAATGTCATTTTGCTGTCAGACTGTTCTAAACATGGGAAACATGCGCCCCTTTACAGGCATACTATACACACCCCCCAGGTATGAAATTTAAAGGGATATTATACTTTTATTGTTTCACTTTAAGCATTATTAAAATCACTGCTCCCGAAAAAACGGCCGTTTTTAAAACTTTTTTTTGCATTGATCCATGTCCCCTGGGGCAGGAACCAGGTCCCCAAACACTTTTTATGACAATAACTTGCATATAAGCCTTTAAAATTAGCACTTTTGATTATTCATGGTCGTGTCCCATAGACTTAAACGGTGTTCGCGTGTTCGAACAAATTTTTTGCCTGTTCGCAAGTTCTGGTGCGAACCAAACAGGGGGGTGTTCGGCTCATCCCTAGTGAGCACCCTTGCAACTATGAATATGCATTTTGAGTGCAGCGGGGTGGCCTTTTTACAGGGCAGTGAAGCGTGCCAGGAGGCAGTTGTCACCCTGCCCCCGGCCCACTCCACCCCTATATGACACACAAATCTGCTGGCAAAAAAAAACCTTGGGCATCAATTTGCCGCCCCTCTCAAAGTGCCACCTGGGCCAAATGGACCCAGTGGGACCCATGGTAGGGCTTGCCCTGATCCAACCCAAAAACATTCAGTTTTCAACTTCAAGCATGAAAAAAATTCTGTAAATACCTGAGGATTTAAAACTTTCACATTGTATTTAAAAGAGAAAGAATTGCTGGAGTAATACTTTAAAATGCAGTTAAATAAGAAAAAAATAGCTATATGTCATTTGTTTGTCCACCTTGTTTTCAGACTGTAAGCTCTTTCTGAGCTCTGATTTATGTTATTGCATGCCATTGCAAATAGTAAAACGACAACTGTTCTAGGACCCTCTTGTCCTATTCACCTTGTACAGCACTGCAAAATATGCTAACATCAAAAAAATGTATAATCATTAAAAAAATACATTTTAATTCCACATATGTTGTATTTTTTCTGTATAAATAATGCTAGATTAAGTCTAAAAGATATATATAAAAAATACTAATTATAATAAAGGTACACAACATATTAGGGTAAAACACAAAACTGTGCTGTTTTGTGTCAACACAACGTATGTGGCAAACTATCATATTTCTTTGACCTCACTGGAAAAGATGAGAACCAAAAATATGTCTGACAGTAATAAACTGAATAAAAATTTCAAATAATCACTAATCCGAGAGTAAAGAGATGAGACTAAACGAAATTCTCACTTTTCATCCTGTGCATTCGGTAGCACCTATTTGAAGGCTTCCTCTGTATTGCTACCTCTTATTCTATCTTATGTCTTTTGTTAAATTATTTAGAAAGATTCAGGCTGCCAATCAGAACAGGATTAAAGGTATACTTGACTTCTTTCTTGTGTCTTCCACTGACCTGCAACTATCAATTTTCTTTTACAAAACAAGAAACAAAAAAGTAGATTTTAAATAAACCATACTACAGTGATGATTTCAAAACTAGTTTTATAATTTAATGGAAAATATTTTTACATTGTTCTACTTGCTGTGGCTATGTTGCTATGCAATTTAGCAATTGATTTATTTTCGTTCATTGTTTTTTCTCATTTATGGTACACCAAATGGTGCTATAAATAAAAATTTCTGATGGATGAGTGTTTAAAAAAATAGAGTCTTTCTAGAGATATCTCTGTCTCATATTTATACGGACAATGAACAGATGACTGACAGAAACTTGAGCAGAAGAATCATTGCATCAAAGTCCTTATTTTTCATCAATTAATTCTGTATGCTAGGCAAGATAAAAGTTGCCTGCTAAAAATATTTGCTGTATAAATTACTTATGACATTTTTTTACAAGATAGATAAAAGGGGGAAAAAAGGAAGGAAAGAGTAGAGGGATGGGGGAGAATAAAAAGGGGGATGGGGTAAGATGTGGGAGAGAGGAATTGTTGATGGTTGCATCCCCGGGGCCAATGTATCTAATTTGGATTGATCCTTAACTATTTTAATACCGGACACTTTTGCTCCCTTTCTACCCAGGCTAATTATCAGCTCTCAGCACTATCACACTTTGAATACCAAATACTCAATCATGCAAAACTGTACCCAACTGAAATTGTTTTTTTTTTGAGGCAGCTATAGCTTTCTTTTGGTGGTTTTTAATCACCACTGGGTTTTCTATTTTTTTGCTAAATAAAAAAAAAACATTTTTAATAAAAAAATAAATCATTTTTGGTTCTGTTATAAAATTTTGCAAATAAATAATCTTTCTTCAGAAATTCAGCTCAAAATGTACTCTGCTAGTACATTCTTTGGTAAAATAACCAAAATCAGTGTAAAGTATTAAAGTTATAGAGTCAACAAAGTATGGTACATATACTGTATATTTAAAAATTGAACAGCCACGATTTACTGACTGCCTCTCTCATTTCTTGAAGCCCTAAAATGCCAGGATAGTACAAATACCCCCAAAATTAACCCTCTTTGAAAGTAGACAGTCCAAGGTATTTAGTAAGAGGGATGATGAGTTTTTTTTAAATTGTAATTTTTTGTCACAATTCTTTGGAAAATGAAGAAATTAAATACATTTTTTCACAATATGTTTTTTACATACTATCACCAGAGTAGTACAGTGTCATCATATGACTTGTGAGGCGGTTATCAGGGATACTGACTGGTGACAGTCTTTTTACTTTTTCATTTTTTACAATTATTTTTTACATACTGTGACCAGAGCAGTACAGTGTTACCATAGTGACACTATACTACTCTGAGGAGGTGATGAAGATTTTGTTTTGTTTGCTTATCACTGTTATAAGCAATCATTTTTATAAATGGCATCAATTCATTACCTGTGTGTACTATTGTGATAGCTGTGGTTGGCCACTGCTACCACATGCTACAGATGCACTGTGATTGGCCCTGTCTATTTTGGGCAACATTGCCAGTCCTGCGATGGCCGTGTCCCTGACAAGGGGTGAGCTGTAGATGCCACGTACAGGGGTGAGCTGTGAACGCCATGTACAGGGGTGAGCTGTGGACGCCACATACAGGGGTGAGCTGTGGACGCCACGTACAGGGGTGAGCTGTGAATGTGGTGTAAGCTGTGGGTGCGGGGTACAGGGGTGAGCTGTGAACACAGGGTACAGGGGTGAGCTGTGGATGCTACGTACAGGGGTGAGCTGTGGACGCCACATACAGGGGTGAGCTGTGGACACGGTGTAAGCTGTGGATGCAGGGTACAGGGGTGAGCTGTGAACACAGGGTACAGGGGTGAGCTGTGGACACCAGGTACAGGGGTGAGCTGTGGATGCCGCGTACAGGGGTGAGCTGTGGACACTGTGTACAGAGGTGAGCTGTGGACACGGGGTACAGGGGTGAGCTGTGGATGCTGGGTACAGGGGTGAGCTGTGGAGGCCACGTACAGGGGTGAGCTGTGGACACTGCGTACAGGGGTGAGCTGTGGACACTGCGTACAGGGGTGAGCTGTGGCCATGGGTAGAGGGGTGAGCTGTGGACATGGGGTACAGGGGTGAACTGTGGACACCACGTAGAGGGGTGAGCTGTGAACATGTGGTAGAGGGGTGAGCTTGTGGATGAGGAGGTACAGAGGAGTGCTGTGGATTGGGGGGAATAAAGAGGAGAGCTGTGGATTGGGGTACAGAAGAGTGCTGTTGATGGGGGGTGCAGAGGAAAGCTGTGGATTGGGGTACAGAAGAGTTCTGTGGATGGGGGAGGGATACAGAGGAGAGCTGTGGATGGGGGAGGGATACAGAGGAGGGCTGTGGATGGGGGAGGGATACAGAGGAGAGCTGTGGATGGGGGAGGGATACAGAGGAGAGCTGTGGATGGGGGAGGGATACAGAGGAGGGCTGTGGATGGGGGAGGGATACAGAGGAGAGCTGTAGATGGGGGAGGGATACAGAGGAGTGCTGTGGATGGGGGAGGATACAGAGGAGAGCTGTGGATGGGGAGGGATACAGAGGAGAGCTGTGGATGGTGGAGGGATACAGAGGAGTGCTGTGGGTGCGGGGTACAGAGGAGTGCTGTGGATGGGGGGTACAGAGGAGTGCTGTGGATGAGGGGTATAGAGGAGTGCTGTGGATGGGGGTACAGAGGAGAGCTGTGGATGGGGGGTACAGAGGAGAGCTGTGGATGGGGGGTACAGAGGAGAGCTGTGGATGGGGGTACAGAGGAGTGCTGTGGATGGGGGACGGATACATGTAGTCCCAGAGTGTGGACAGTGCATTGAAGTCAATGGGACATGGATGACAGCCCTCACCCAGCTTTGCGGCAGAGAGTAGGAGAGAACCAGATTTTCCCAGGCAATATTTTCTCCTCAAGTTGAGAGACACACTGGCCAAGTGTGTGAGAGGACCATCCTGAGGGATGCCATCTGAGGAAGAGAGGGAGCCTGTGTCAGTGAAAGCCCACTGCTGTGTCTGTAGGACTACCAAAAAGTACAGAGCATGATCTGAGTGCGGCGGGACCGAGCTGCTGCCAGGGTACGGACCTGACCTCCTGTGCTGCTTACTAGAGTCGCCACCGGCAAGCCAGAGAGAGCAGACACCTGATCACTGCTGCTGCATCACTGGGTCTGGTGAGAGGGTCTTGTGGCTGCTATTTGTTACCTCCACTAGGGACTGAGTCATTAGGAACTACCTTTCAGCTACCCTATAGTTCTATAACTACTGCTTGCAGGCCTATTGACTGCCTTATAGTGCGCCAACTGTTACCTGGCTCAGGACTAAAGACTGCTTCTAATGGGGCGTACACACGGTCGGACTTTTCGTCTACAAAAGTCCGACGGACGCCGACGGACTAAAGCTGGCTGACAATCCGATCGTGTGTGGGCTTCCCCGGACTTTCAGCAGACTTTCAGTGGACTTTTCCAGCCTCAAATCTGACGGACTTTAGATTTGAAACATGCTTCAAATCTTTACGTCGTAACTACGCCGGACCCAGAAATCCACTCGTCTGTATGCTAGTCCGACGGACAAAAAAACGACGCATGCTCATAAGCAAAAACTAAACGGAAGCACTCGGTCTAGTAAAACTAGTGTTCGTATTGTAGGTAGCACATTCCTCACGCTGCAAAATCTGTGATCGTTGAATGCAGCGCATTAATGTCTTCTTTACTAATGCTATAAAGAACGAAGATGTTTTGTTGTTCATATTCAAACAGAGTTCTCCCAAACTGATTTCTGGATTCTTTTTCTCTTTGATCTCATGAATGATATAGTACCGTATATACTCGAGTATAAGTCGTTCCGAGTATAAGTCGAGGCCCTAATTTACCACAAAAAAAATGGGAAAAACTTATTGACCCGAGTATAAGATGAGGGTGAGAAATGCACAGCTACTGTAAGTGGAAAAGAGGGTCAACAATGCCCATTTGCAGCATCACTGTGCCCATTTGCATGCCTCACTGTGCCCATTTGCAGCCATAAGTCCCCTGAACTTCAAACTTGGTAGTTAAGGGTTCCTAGATGCCCCCTAGCTGCAGCCAAAATTTGGGGTTTCTGAACCCAAAGGGTCCCGAAATGACATTGCTGCAGATGGACACAGTTGACCGAATTTGGGGCCCTGTATCTTGGGGCCACTTAGTGCTAAGAACCCCAAATTTGGTGTACAAACCCAGTGGAACTAGCACCATAAAATTTCCAAAGCTGGGGTTACTAGCACCAAGTGGCACTGAGATACAGGGCCCCAAAAATCAGTCCAGAAAATGTCAAGCACTTTTCTGCAGCAGAAAATGACATTTTCTGAACCGGATTTGGGGCCCTGTATCTCAGGGTCACTTGGTGGTAGGAACCCCAGCTTTGGATATGTTATGGTACCAGTTCCACTGGGTTTGCACCCCAAATTTGAGGTTCCTAACATCAAGTGGCCCTGAGATATGGGGCCCCAAAATCGGTTCAGAAAATGTCAAGCACTTTTCTGCAGCAGAGAATGACATTTTCCGAACCGATTTTGGGGCCCCGTATCTCGGGGCCACTTAGTGCTAGGAACTTCAGCTTTGGATATGTTGTGGTACCAGTTCCACTGGGTTTGCACACCAAATTTGGGGCTCGCACCTAGTGGCCCTGAGATACGGGGCCCCAAAGTCGGTTCGGAAAATGAAATTTTTTGTTGCAGAAAAGTGCTTGACTCGAGTATAAGTCGAGGGGGGCACTTTCAGCACAAAAAAATGTGCTGAAAAATTTGACTTATACTCGAGTATATACGGTATTCTTTTTAAAAACAATGTCTCCATACTAATAATAATTTTTACACTTGTTTTTTTTTGGTGGAGTCATCTTTTATTTTAGATTTTCTCCAGATGTTTATTTTATGATTGTTGTCGAACTTATTTTATCTTTATCTAGTTTTTTTTTTTTTTTGGGGGGGTTTGTAAAGTTACCACAAAGAACCATTTTGTTTTTTGTTTTTTTTTGTTTTTTTTGGTGTTTGTAAAGTTACCACAAAGAACCATTTTGTTGTTTTTTTTTGTTTTTTTTTGGTGTTTGTAAAGTTACCACAAAGAACCATTTTTTTTTGGTGTTTGTAAAGTTACCACAAAGAACCATTTTTTTTTTTTTTTTGTTTTTTTTTGGTGTTTGTAAAGTTACCACAAAAAATAACCATTATTTTTTGTATATAAAGTTAACACAAAAGAACCGTTTTTGGTTATGTATCATTTTTTTTGTTAAAGTTACCACTAGAACATTATTAATGTATTTTTTGTGTGTTTTTGCAAACTCAAGGAGATTGTTGTCCCTTGTTAATTTGACATTGTGTCTAAATCAATGCTTTAAAATAAAACACATAAAGTCTTTTCATAAACTCAAATATCCATTTATTCATGGTCTAAATAAAATAAAGAAGAAGTCAACGCTGGAAAAAGTCTGTGGACAAGAAAATTGGGATCTTGAGGAGTCCATATAAGAGGGAGCACAATCTGGTCCAGGAATCCCAGAGATCAACAGCACCAGCAGATGATATAGATGTCCCCAGACTGTGGTACTACAACAGCCTGCGTCTTCTGTCAGACCAGACTGAACCCAGGTCATCACTTTCTTCTCTTCCCTGCAGCCTTTCCTCCACGCTGCCCTGCACCCTTCCCTGCACCCTTCCCTGCAGCCTTCTTTGGAGGCTGTGGTTCTGGTGTTTGAGTTGTGGCAGGAGGAGAAGGAGGAGGAGGAGGAGGAGGAGGGGGGGCTGCCTCATGTAGTTGTGTGTTTCTAGTTAGCGTGCCCTGCAGCCCCTTCTGTATTGTTTCCCCAAACAGTCTCTCACAAATGAGGCGTTGGTCCCACTCTATTTTAAGCAGCCTGCTGGCTAAGTAGCAGCCATAGACCTCTTCAGCTTCGGGGGGGCTCCTCAAAAAATTGGTGGCCTCTCGCATGAGGCGCAGGGATGCCTCCTGTGTCACCGTCCCCTTCCTGGCCCTTTTTTTTGGAAGGCGGAGGGGAGGCACTTGGGATTGTGTCAGGCTCCTACTGGGCCCAGCCACCTCCTGCCTGACACTGGGCCCAGCCACATCCTGCCTGACACTGAGCCCAGCCACCTCCTGCCTGACACTGGGTCCGGCCTCCTCCAGGATGATGCTGAATCCGGCCTCCTCCAGGCTGTCCATGGGCCCGGTCTCCTCCTGCCTGCCACTTTCCCCACATTCCTCCTGGCTGGCCTCATCCTGTGTATAAAAAAAGGACATAGTTTTAGTATTTTGTTTTGGGTTCATCAATGACACACAATTTGCTTCTCATGACTAGCAAATTCAATGTGAATACATCTCTTAATAAAAGAGTATAGAAATCAGACACCCTAATTTTTTGAAGCAGATGACAAACATATTTAGCCACTGTCAATTGCTATCTATACATCATTTTGAGGGGAAAATTTTTAGAATCAATTATAACATCCAGTTAACATCATTAATATTAGGACAGTAAATATTTGTGAAATTAATTTACCTGACTCCAGATGGTCATATCCGGTTCATCCAGGATGGAAGACCCAGCTTGGTCCTCATCAGCCTCTGCTGGGGTGGAGGGAAGGGTGCATGGAAGGGTGGAGGGAAGGGTTGAAAGTGATGCCCTGGCTTCAGTCTGGTCATCAAGAAACCGTAGTTTATTGTAGTACCACAGCCTGGGTACATAAACATCATCTGCTGATGCTCCTGATCTCATGGATTCCTGGATCTTGTTATGCTCCCTCTTATACATGTTCCTCAAGATCCCAATTTTCTTTAACAATGTCTCCATTGTTGCTTCCGGGATGGTCGTCTGGACAAATGACAGAAGTCTCTCCAGCGTTGACTTCCTGACATGCTTTAAATAATATTGAGGGTGTTTCACCTCCCACAGATTCCTCATCTCTCTATACTTGTCTATAAAAGCTGCCAAAAAATCAGGATCCTTAAATTGGGCATTCATAATGTCTGTAAAAGATAAAGACACAAGACAAAAAACACTTATTAGGTTTCTGCTAAACACTCATCATCTTATCCCTATGTAGGCCTCATCAATCTGTCAAGCCATATAGGCTGCTTTATAACTTTAAAATTACCTTCGTTTAGTAGCGTCCAGGTCCACTATCACCTACGCACAGAACGTACGTACGACACAATACGTAACAGCGTTTTATACACTGCACCTACTTGGCCCGCCCCTGACGTTCTTTTTGTTTACGCATATACCCTGCCCTTGACTCTACGCACAGAACGTACGTACGTACGTATGACACGTGTGCAAGAACCCTCTTTATACACTGTGCATGTGTGAAACTCCGCCTGCGTCGCTGTCAGGGAAGTCATCCGCAGAATACAGCTAATGCTTGCAAGCATACGCCTGTGCGCAGGCGCCAGCAAGGGATTCTCAGAACAACTACGGGCGCATCGGCGAATACGCGATCGCGCATGCGCGATCGCGCGTTCGCGAGTGCGCGCGTTCGCGATCGCGCGTCCGCGCACGCCTGTCATCAGAACTGGCGCCAGACGGCCTATTTAAACACGGACTTAGTACTGGCTGGTTGCTGCTTGGGCTACAGCGTGTACCTGAATTCTTGCTACCTGTGTTGACTTCCGATTATCGAACCTGCCTGTGACCTGACCTCTCTCCTGCCTGCTGTTTGTACCTGATCTGCCTACCTGCTATCGAACCTGCCTGTGACCTGACCTCTCTCCTGCCTGCTGTTTGTACCTGATCTGCCTACCTGCTGCCGAACCTGCCTGTGACCTGACCTCTCTCCTGCCTGCTGTTTGTACCTGATCTGCCTACCTGTTGCCGAATCTGCCTGTGACCTGACCACGTTCCTGCCAGCCAAGTCATCTGATCTGTCTCTCTGCTGCCGAGACCTGCCAGTGATCCAGCGACTCTCCTGTCTGCTTTCAGTCAAGTCCAGCGTCCACCTGTGTGTTCCGGCAACTTCCTGCTCAGACTTCGGGACTTCCATAGGCACTCTTACCTCACCGTGCTCCAGCGCCAGCTGTTCCACTATCAGCGGCCCTTGAGCCGGAGTTGTACGGGAGGCCTTCCTCTACACGTCAGGCTCGCCATCAGGTACGTGACAGTACCAAGCAGCCATGACTGAGCCTGCAGGAGGAATCTCTCCCCTACATGAAGTCTGCCAATGCCTCACAGGCCTTACTCAAGCGGTCAAGTCCCTGCAGGAGAAATATGTGCGTCTGGTGGAGCACGTGCAAGTCCAGCTCTCTTCAGCCATTCCCGCTGCAATGATGACATCCCCAGAACCACGAGTACCTAATCCTGACAGATTTTCTGGAGATCGGACCCAGTTCAGAGCATTCCGCAATGCCTGTCAGCTTTACTTTTCACTTCAGCCACGGACTTTTTCTGCAGAGACTACAAAGGTGGGGTTCATCATATCCCTACTTCAAGGTGAACCCCAAGCCTGGGCTCATCGTCTGTTGGAAAAGAAGGACTCCCAACTAAATACTATGCCCTCTTTCTTCCAAGCAATGTCCAAGATATACGAGGACCCTCTACTAACCACTACTGCCGAGTCCTCTCTCCATGCACTCCGACAAGGCCGCAGAGCGGTCGAGGACTATATAAGAGACTTCAGGTGCTGGAGTGCAGATACCCACTGGAATAACGCTGCTCTGCGACATCAGTTTCGCCTGGGGTTATCGGAGGACTTAAAAGACGAGTTAGCTCGTGTGGGTGCTCCAAGTACCCTGGAGGACTTAATCACATTATCTATCCAGATCGACCGTCGTCTGCGAGAGCGCAGACGGGAGAAGTCAGCAGTTCCTGTTCGGCCAACATCTGTCAGGCCGGCCTCTCCCGCATTAGGAACCGTAACACCCACACGGCTAGGCTTGATTCGCCCGTCGCTGTCCCCTGAGGAACGGACACGACGTCTTCAAGGCAACTTCTGCCTCTACTGCGGCAGAGCGGGTCACTATGTACGGACTTGTCCTGCTAAGGGACGCGGATCTTTCCCGGCTTCTCCAGCAAGTCAGGCGGTTCCTCCAGCAACTTCTGCTCAATTGGCACTTCCTGTTACCTTTCAGCTCCCAGGGAGAAGTGTGTCAGCTACTGCAATTGTGGACTCGGGGGCGTGCAGTTGCTTTATTGATCTGGCATTTGCTGTCAAACAAGGTATCCCTCTTCAATCCAAAGAGCAGGGACTTACCGTATTTCTGGCTGACGGCTCCCGTATAAAGTCCGGATTGGTGAACCAGGAGACCCCCCCACTGTTAACTACGACCTCTACTGGTCATAAGGAACTTTTGCGGCTAGATGCCATTTCTTCACCTCTGTACCCCGTCATTCTTGGTCTACCATGGCTACAGGCCCATAATCCGGCGGTGGACTGGAAATCAGGCAGTATCAAGTATCAATCATCTTACTGCCAGAAGCACTGCCTGTCCAATCCCACTGCTGCACCCACCACCCTGTTGTGTATGGACGTTGATGCTGAGCTCTGCCAAAAGGTGCCTGAGGCCTATCACGAGTTCCTTGATGTCTTCAGCAAGCGGGGAGCAGACACATTACCTCCACACAGGGCGTACGACTGCCCCATTGAGCTCCTTTCTGGGGCTGCTATTCCATTTGGTCGGATTTTCCCACTGTCTGAGAAAGAATTAGCAGCTCTAAAGGAATATATTGATGAGAGCCTCCAGAAAGGCTTCATTCGCCCTTCTACCTCACCTGCCGGGGCGGGAATATTCTTCGTGGAGAAGAAGGACCATTCACTACGGCCATGTGTAGATTACCGGGACCTGAACAAGATTACGGTGAAAAACCGTTATCCTCTTCCCTTGGTTCCTGAGCTTTTCCAAAGACTTCGTTCTGCTACTATTTTTACTAAACTTGATCTGAGGGGAGCCTACAACCTCATCCGCATACGCCAGGGGGATGAGTGGAAAACCGCCTTCCGTACTCGTTTTGGCCACTACGAGTATCTCGTCATGCCCTTCGGCTTGTGTAACGCCCCGGCCACCTTCCAACACTTCATCAATGACGTCTTCAAAGACTACCTGGACATTTTCGTTATTGTTTATTTAGATGATATCCTGGTGTTCTCTACCTCCCTTGCTGACCATCGGGAGCATGTCAAGAATGTTCTCTGCCGTCTCCGCTTACATGGACTCTATGCCAAACCCGAGAAATGTGAGTTCGAGCGGCAGAGTATCCAGTTCTTGGGCTTGATCATTTCTACCGGAGGAATTGAAATGGACCCTCAAAAAGTGTCTGCAATCCTGACCTGGCCTGCGCCCACTGATAAGAAGGGGATCCAGCGGTTCATTGGGTTTGCTAACTTTTACCGCAGATTTATCAAGAACTTTTCAGCTATCATCTCACCAATTACCCAACTTACCAAACAGGGTGCTCGTTTCCGCTGGTCTCCCGAGGCCCAGGCTGCCTTTGAAACTCTTAAAGGACTGTTTACAACTGCCCCTGTACTAAGCCACCCAGATCCGGCACTACCTTACATTCTGGAGGTAGATGCTTCCGAAAATGCAGTCGGGGGAGTTCTGTCTCAGCGCCAAGGTCCCAAGGATCTAGTCCACCCTGTAGCTTTCTTTTCCAGAAAACTTGCCCCAGCAGAAAGAAACTATGACGTGGGAGACCGGGAGCTTCTTGCCATAAAGGCCGCCCTGGAAGAGTGGAGGTATTTGTTAGAAGGAGCCGCTCATCCAATTTTGATTTATACAGACCACAAGAACCTTGAATATTTAAGGACTGCCAAAAGACTAAGACCTCGACAGGCCCGATGGGCACTTTTTTTTTCAAGGTTCTTGTTCCACATCACCTATAGACCCGGATCAAAGAACGTCAAGCCTGATGCGCTATCACGTATGTTCGAGGATCCAAAGGTCTTACCAGTACCTGACACCATCCTACCAGCAGGAAATTTTCTGTTACTACAGTCCGATCTCATGTCCCAGTTGAAGCAGGCGTCCGCAGTCTCCCCTGATCCTGTCGGGGAGACGCTACAGGCAAGAGATGGACTTCTTTGGAAAGGGAACAAGGTCTTCGTCCCAGAAGCAGTCCGTTTATCAGTTCTAGGACTCTGCCATGATCACCCTCTAGCAGGTCACTTTGGCATTCGCAAAACAATAAACTTAATGCAACGCACATTTTGGTGGCCTAATTTGGAGAAGGACTGCAAAGAATATATAGACACCTGCATTACTTGCATCCGGAGTAAGAACATCCGAAATAAGGCGTGGGGTTTGCTCAGACCTTTACCCGTGCCTGACAGGCCGTGGACCATGATCTCCATGGATTTTATAGTTGAGCTACCTCCCTCTGAAGACTGTACAGCCATTTTCGTCATAGTAGACCGGCTAACTAAGATGGCTCATTTCCTACCCTTGAAGGGTACACCCTCTGCTGCTGAGACTGCTCGAGTATTTATTAAGGAAATCGTTAGACTCCATGGGGTACCCATCGACATTGTCTCTGACCGCGGAACCCAATTTACTTCAAGGTTTTGGAGGGCACTGTGTGAAGCTTTAAGAATTAAACTTTCCATGTCATCCGCATATCATCCGCAGTCTAACGGTCAGACTGAACGGACCAATCAGACGCTGGAACAGTACATCCGCTGTTTCACTTCGTTTGTGCAGGATGATTGGGTGTCTCTCTTACCCTTGGCCGAGTTTGCATATAACAACTCCTGTCATGCAGCCACCAAGCAATCCCCATTCTTCTCTAATTATGGCTTCCATCCCACCTTTTTGCC
Source organism: Lithobates septentrionalis (assembly GCA_037952835.1). Classification (NCBI taxonomy): domain Eukaryota; kingdom Metazoa; phylum Chordata; class Amphibia; order Anura; family Ranidae; genus Lithobates; species Lithobates septentrionalis. The sequence goes on from JBBDGP010001113.1 coordinate 4,698,230, forward strand.
TGACCTTGTCCCTGAATCTTCAGTACCGGCTGTCCAAAGCACTGTAGACTTCTTCAATCGCAATAACAAGCTGTTGAAGGAAACCGTAACCAAGGCTCAACAGGATAATAAAAGAGCTTTCGATAGGAAGAGGAGAGGGGAACTCATTCTGCAACCAGGAGACCGGGTTTGGTTGGCAACAACAAATCTGAGACTGGCCTGCCCGTCAAAGAAGTTGGCCCCTAAATTCCTTGGGCCATTTCCTGTGAGGAGAAGGATTAATGATGTTTCTTACGAGCTATCCCTACCAGAATCCTTCAGCATACATCCGGTATTTCATGTATCTTTGTTAAAACCCGCATTGCCTGACCCCTTTCCTAATCGAGAGTCTAGACCACCCGAACCGGTGATGGTCAGTGGAGATGAGGAGTTCGAGGTGGAAGCGATTATGGACTGTAGAAGGAGAAGGGGTCAATTACAATATCTGATCAAGTGGAGAGGTTATGGACCGGAGGAGAACTCCTGGGAACCAGAGCGGAATGTACATGCTATGGACTTAATACGTGCCTTCTTCCGCAGTCATCCCCTGAAGAGGAACCAACTGGGCATCCGGAGGCTGCCCGTAAGGGGGGGGCAATGTCAGGGAAGTCATCCGCAGAATACAGCTAATGCTTGCAAGCATACGCCTGTGCGCAGGCGCCAGCAAGGGATTCTCAGAACAACTACGGGCGCATCGGCGAATACGCGATCGCGCATGCGCGATCGCGCGTTCGCGAGTGCGCGCGTTCGCGATCGCGCGTCCGCGCGTGCGCGCGTCCGCGTGCGCGCGCGTCCGCGCACGCCTGTCATCAGAACTGGCGCCAGACGGCCTATTTAAACACGGACTTAGTACTGGCTGGTTGCTGCTTGGGCTACAGCGTGTACCTGAATTCTTGCTACCTGTGTTGACTTCCGATTATCGAACCTGCCTGTGACCTGACCTCTCTCCTGCCTGCTGTTTGTACCTGATCTGCCTACCTGCTATCGAACCTGCCTGTGACCTGACCTCTCTCCTGCCTGCTGTTTGTACCTGATCTGCCTACCTGCTGCCGAACCTGCCTGTGACCTGACCTCTCTCCTGCCTGCTGTTTGTACCTGATCTGCCTACCTGTTGCCGAATCTGCCTGTGACCTGACCACGTTCCTGCCAGCCAAGTCATCTGATCTGTCTCTCTGCTGCCGAGACCTGCCAGTGATCCAGCGACTCTCCTGTCTGCTTTCAGTCAAGTCCAGCGTCCACCTGTGTGTTCCGGCAACTTCCTGCTCAGACTTCGGGACTTCCATAGGCACTCTTACCTCACCGTGCTCCAGCGCCAGCTGTTCCACTATCAGCGGCCCTTGAGCCGGAGTTGTACGGGAGGCCTTCCTCTACACGTCAGGCTCGCCATCAGGTACGTGACAGTCGCCCACCCCTGACGTTCGATTTTAACTCATATTCCACGCCCATTTTTTATACGATGCGTAGTGTAGTGAATAATGGCGGAGACACATCAGGTGTGTACTACCTCAGGTAGCGACGAAAGCCCGGAGGCCGGAACATCACGATCTGGGAAGCCGAGATTTAAGGCCTCCAATATGTCCTTTAAAGGGATGGTGGAAATGATGGCCATTCTTAAAAAAAGGACTATGATGGGAAGTATGGGCCGTACACCCGGCCAAATTTGAGAAAAGACAAAATAAAGGCGAAGGTGGTGAAGACGTTACATGGTTCTTTTGGGCTACAGCGCTCGAAGGATCAAATTCGAAAAAGATGGTCCGACCTCAAACTCAGGGAGCCGGATCAGTACAGATGGATTCGTAAAGTGCTGAAAAAAAGTAAGTACTTGTCGTGTTTTAATCTTGTGTTGATTACCTTGTATACTGCTCCATGTGCTTTTCTTTCCTATACGATTTTTGCACCGTTTGAAACGATCTTTTAATAAACCTCGTTACATATATATCTATATATCTATATCTATAGATATATATATATATATATATATATATATATATATATATATATATATATATATATATATATATATATATATATATATATATATATATATATATATATATATATATATATTTATAGCATAGCATATATAGCATATATAGATATATCTCTCTCTCTCTCTCTCTCTCTCTCTCTCTATATATATATATATATATATATATATATATATATAGATCTATATAGATCTATAGATATATATAGAGAGAGAAGGATTTTTAGATATATTTAGATATTGATATATAGATATCGATATATCTATCTATCTCGATATGTCTTTATAAAATTAAATATTTAGGAAACTAGGAACTCTACACAAACAGACAATTTGTACACCACTTCACTACAATGTTTGAAGATTACTATGTACTAAAATATCTGTGTGCTAAGTATATTCATTTTTTGGTTCACATAGGGGAAAAAACACTCAGCCAAGAAGAACCCAGTCCCCCCCAACCAAAAGAACATACTTGGGAAATCAGCCCAAGCCCCACTGAGGATGTGGAGGAAGGAGAGGTGGGCGTCATGGGCACCCCACCAGGTGAGTGTCTGACACACCAGCTTACGGTAATCTATGCATGGCTGCCTTTTATTTTATGTAATTTTTTTACTCTATTTTAGGTGATCTGGTTGTGCTTGACTCAAGCAACAGCGCCACCCCCGAGGATGTTGATGAAGTATGCAACATGGGCACCCCACCAGGTCAGTGTCTGAGACACCAGCTTATGGTAAGGTAAACTATGTATGTCTGCATATTTCTAAACACATATTTTTTTAATTCTATTTTAGGTCCAACTGACTATTTCACAACAGACAGTGCCCAACGACTAATTTCAAAAATAATGGCCAGGAATGGGGAGATTGATCAAATGCGGAATCGGCTGGATCATATGCAGCAGGAAATGAAGGACATGATTGATGTTTTGGGTCGAATCTAAATGCCCTTTTTCAACCCCAAAAACATTGATCATGTCCTTCATTTCCTGGTTTGCTGACCCCATTCTGGGCCTTCTCGTTTGTGGAAATTATATGCCTGTTTAACAACCTAAAAAAACAAAAATTACAAAAAAATGGAGGCCTGTTTAGAAAAAAAAACTGTTTTTAAAAAACCAAAAAATAAAAAAAAAATTTAAAAAAAAGCCAAAAAAAAGGGCCTGTTTTTAAAAAATCAAAAAAAAGGCCTGTTTAAAAAAAAAAAAAAAAAAAAAGGGCCTGTTTTTAAAAATTATGAAAAAAATACAAAAAAAAGGCCTGTTTTTAAAAATTATATATAAAAAAAAATAAAAAATAAAAAAGAGGCCTGTTTGTTAAAATCAAAAATATATATATATTTTAAAATAAAAAATATATACCGTATATACTCGAGTATAAGTCGTCCCGAGTATAAGTCGAGGCCCCTAATTTACCACAAAAAACTGGGAAAAATTTATTGACCCAAGTATAAGACGAGGGTGAGAAATGCAGAGGGTCAACAATGCCCATCTGCAGCTGCATGCCTCCCTGTGTCCTGTGCAGCCTACCTGTACCCTGTGCATGTGTCCTGTACATGTGTGTGTGTCCTGTACATGTGTGTCCTGTACATGTCCTGTGTGCATGTGCAGCCTACCTGTGTCCTGTGCAGCCTCCCTGCAGCGATCTCCAGCTTCCCTGTAGTGATCTCCATCCTCTCTGTGGCGATCTCCATCCTCAAGCGGCGGCCGGCGTGTGATGATAGTGTTCGGCGGCCATTCCACAGTTCAAAAGCCGCGCCTCCTCCTCGTCTGTGATAGGCTGACCGCTGACTGCCTATCACGGACATTCTCTCATTCTCATACCACGGACGAGGATGAGAGAATGTCCGTGATAGGCTGTACACTGACAGCTGTTCAGCCTATCACAGACAAGCAGGAGGCACGGCTTTTGAAAGCTGCAATAGCCGCCGAACAGTATCATTACACGCCGGCCGCCGTCTGCCTGCATGACACGCTGATCATGCAGACAGACGGCGGTGACTCGAGTATAAGTCGAAGGGACACTTTCAGCCCAAAAAAAGGGCTGAAAAATTCGACTTATACTCGAGTATATACGGTAACTAATTAATTTGTCAATATATTGATATATTTTTGACTATGAACATTTTATACTAATGCTTAAGTGAATGTTTACAGAATATTAAAACATCTGTTTAGTAATTAACTAAATGTGTGGTTTGTTATTTCAATGCTCAGTTTGTTTAAATTTAAAATAGTTGTTTACAGTGACAATGGAGCTTATTTAGTCAAGGAAAATACACTTGGCACTACAAGTACTCTACCATAACCTAGGAGAAAGCCCAAAAGAAAGGCAAGCAATAACTATAATTCAAAATTTCATCAAGATTTTTTTATTTTGATAATTTAGATATCCGGGCCCATTGCAATGGCCCCCCTACCCATAAAATAATTTACATATTGCTGTCGAACTTGACGGGCACTTTGGGGGGCCAAGCCAGTACGGCCAGGCCCGTAAGATTTTCACTGATAAGTCCGGCCTCAGGCCCAATTGGCACAATATAATTTGAGGAATGTTTGTGCAAAAAGTTGTGCAGGATGCAGCACAATAAAATTATAAAATTAAGTTTGTATTCCGCCAAGTTAATGGATGTTTGAAACAGGCGGAACCGGCTGGCCAGAATCCCAAACGCATTCTCAACCACTCTTCTAGCTCTTGCCAGCCAGAAATTAAAAACCCTCCTCTCCGGGGTGAGGGTTCTTTGGGGGAATGGCCTCATGAGGTGCTTGCTCAGAGCGAAGGCTTCATCTGCTATGAAGACAAAGGGGAGTCCTTCCACGTTATCCGCATCAGGTGGCAATCCCAGGCCACCACTCTGGAGACGCTGGCAGAACTCCGTCTGGGCAAATACTCCTCCATCCGACATCCGGCCATTCTTCCACACGTCCACATATAGAAATTCATAGTGTGCCGACACCACCGCCATTAAAACAATACTATGGAACCCCTTATAATTAAAATAGTATGACCCCGAATGGGGTGGTGGCACGATGTGGACATGTTTCCCATCTATAGCCCCTCCACAATTGGGAAAGTCCCAACGGGTGGCAAAATGGGATGCCACAGTCTGCCATTCCTGTGGCGTTGAAGGAAACTGGGGAATCAAACAAGAAAACAAAACTCAGTAATTTAGAAAAGAACATTGCAACAACATTATACACTTAAAACATTTTTGCCCAGCATCAGTATAACATTAAATAATTGAAATCTTCTTGAATAAATAATATGGAAAGGCACACTTATCAGATTGCTCACCCCCTCTGATGGCACATTGTTACATTTTAGGGGGTGGTGAAATTAGAAATTAATTAAAAGTTTAAGGACACGCAGGGTTTTATTGACTAAAGGCTACAAGACTGTGCAGTTGTCGCACTCTGCAAGTGCAGTTGCTCCACAGCTTAGTAAATGAGGTAAGGTAAAAAGGCTTTCATGTTGCAAGGAGTACCCAATCACATGCAAGGGCAATTCATCCAAACACTTTGTGGCTTGCACATGATTGGATGATGGAAATCAGCAGAGCTTCTGCTAATTTACTAAAGCACTGGAGTAAATGCACTTGCAGAGTGCAAATGCATTTTGCAAAGTGCAACATATATTTGCTTTGGAAAAATCAACACCACAGAACATTATAGCAAATTATTAGGGGGGGGGGTTGGAAATCAAGTTAATTACATGCACACTATTTGGATTGAGTTTAGGTGGGGGGAGGGGTTTGGACATCAAGTTAATTACATGCACACTATTTGGATTGAGTTTAGGTGGGGGGGGGGGTTGGAAATCAAGCTAATTACATGCATACTATTTGGATTGAGTTTAGGTGGGGGGTTTTGGAAATCAAGCTAATTACATGCACACTATTTGGATTGAGTTTAGGTGGGGGGAGGGGTTTGGGCATCAAGTTAATTACATGCACACTATTTGGATTAAGTTTAGGTGGGGGGAGGGGTTTGGACATCAAGTTAATTACATGCACACTATTTGGATTGAGTTTAGGTGGGGGGAGGGGTTTGGACATCAAGTTAATTACATGCACACTATTTGGATTGATTTTAGGTGGGGGGAGGGGTTTGGACATCAAGTTAATTACATGCACACTATTTGGATTGAGTTTAGGTGCAGGGTTTAGAAATCAAGCTAATTACATGCACACTATTTGGATTGAGTTTAGGTCGGGGGAGGGGTTTGGACATCAAGTTAATTACATGCACACTATTTGGATTGAGTTTAGGTGTGGGGGGGTTGGAAATCAAGCTAATTACATGCACACTATTTGGATTGAGTTTAGGTGGGGGGTGGAAATCAAGCTAATTACATGCACACTATTTGGATTGAGTTAAGGGGGGGTGGAAATCTAGTTTATGGCATGCACACTATTTGGATGGATTTTGGGGGGGATGGGGGTTGGATATCTAGTTTATGACATGCACACTATTTGGATGGAGTTTAGGGGAATCCAAATACAATGCAGCTGACTAAATACATTCAAACTGAGTAGACTAGGTGGATATGTGCCCAGCATTGTATGCTGGGGAGGTTAGTGAAGGCAAATATACATGCATGACAAAAAAGAACAGGAAAAAATTCCAGCATGCGTGAGGAGAAAAAGGGGACATTCACACTATATTGCAATGATGGTAAGTAGTGTTTGAGTTAAGAAATACATTACATTATCAAAGAGTAAAGAAAAGAACATGTGATGCTAATAAAAGAAAAAATTCTTACCTTAATATAGTCCTTCTGCAGGACCTGGATGATGGCAGAACAGGTCTCTGGGATAATGATCCCCAGAGCCTGGGGGGAGATGCCTGTCGAGAACTTGAGGTCCTGCAGGCTTCTCCCTGTCGCCAAGTACCGCAACGTGGCAACTAGCCTCTGCTCCGGAGTGATGGCTTGCCTTATGCAGGTATCCTGCCTGCTGATATAGGGGGTCAGCAAAGCCAACAAACGGTCAAAAACGGGGTCCGTCATCCAGAGAAAGTTCCTGAAAGATCCAGGGATCTCACGGAGCAATGGCATGTGACAGAACTGGTCACGCTGAAGCAACCAATTCTTGGTCCATGAACTCCTCCTCGCCCTGTTCATGGACTGGTCTTGGGCTGAAGAATGAACTACAGCACCAAGCACATACAATGCACGAGCTTGACGATGAGTACGTACAGGTAACATGGCTTCAAAAGGGTCGGCTGGTCAGAACGCACTTAACAGAACTCACTGAAGAACAGCAAGGCCTGTGAAGAGTGACCTGAAAATCAGGAACGAGCGGACAATAAAACAAAGATTTCTCAATGCCAACTGACCAAACGCACTGAAAAGCAGATACAAACCTCACAAGCACAGACTGAACAACAGTTAAAACAAACTGAAAAATACGAGTCTCACAAGCGCGAATCGTCTCTCACCAAACTTCTACTAACACGAGATAAACGCGAGATTAGCAGAAGGAGCCCAAAGGGTGTCGTACGGGCTATTGAACTTCCGTTTTATAGTCTCGTTGGACTTGGTGTACGTCACTGCGTACTAGGCTGTCGAACTTTTGTGTGATCGTGTGTAGGCAAGTCCGTTCGTTAGAAAGTCTGCCGCAAGTCCGCCGCAAGTCCGCCAAAAGTCTGCCGAAAGTCTGTCGGACAGGCTGTCGGACTTTTGTAGACGAAAAGTCCGACCGTGTGTACGCGGCATAACAGTTATTGCTCTGAGGCCTTGTCCCTTTATTTAGTTAAAGAGGTACCTCCTTGAGAGATTATGTACCCCTGTCAATCCCTAATGCCCCGTACACACGGTCGGACTTTGTTCGGACATTCCGACAACGAAATCCTAGGATTTTTTCCGACGGATGTTGGCTCAAACTTGTCTTGCATACACACGGTCACACAAAGTTGTCGGAAAATCCGATCATTCTGAACGCGGTGATGTAAAACACGTACGTCGGGACTATAAACGGGGCAGTGGCCAATAGCTTTCATCTCTTTATTTATTCTGAGCATGCGTGGCACTTTGTCCATCGGATTTGTGTACACACGATCGGAATTTCCGACAACGGATTTTGTTGTCGGAAAATTTTATCTCCTGCTGTCCAACTTTGTGTGTCGGAAAATCCGATGGAAAATGTCCGATGGCGCCCACACATGGTCGGAATTTCCGACAACACGCTCCGATCGGACATTGTCCATCGTAAAATCCGACCGTGTGTACGGGGCATTAGAATGCACTCTAATCTATTGTAGTATTTTCCTCATCTATACTGCATTTACTGTTTATTAATATTGATTATTGTTGTTTTGCTAACTCACCTTTATATTCTAGTTAGTGGTATGAAACATAGTATTTGTCAAAGTTATTACTCTAGCAGATTTTGTCATAATTTACCTGCTGTGTGCTTTTTTGTTCATTTATGTTCAAGTTGCCATTCATTCCAACCCATACCAATTAAGCCTAGGTTCACTCTGTAGCGATGCGGGAACCAGCGCGAGTCCAGGGCAGTTCAGAGGGCACTGCATCTCTCCCGCAGCCAGTTCACACTGCCCTCTGAACCACTGAGGGTGTGAATACAATGTTAATGACACCCTCAGATCAGTTCACAGATCGCAGTGCGAACTGTGGATTCGGACAGGAATCGGATCGCATGGGTGAGAACACCCATGCAATCTGATTCCAGTGTGGGGAAAAAAGTGCAGCACAATAAAAAAACAGTCCAATATGCTGGTAAACAACAAATCCCAGAAAGATGAAAAGATGATTCCACCGGTGAAGATCAGCAATATCAAATGAATGGTGACAAACTCTCCACCTTCAATCTAAGTTCTACGCTCACCTCAGAGCATGGACCCCTGAGCTAACAGGTAGTCATGCATGCAGGTCCCACACAAAAGGTAGGCAGCAAAACAGGCCAGTTAAACTTCTCCTCAAGATCGATAATGTCAGAGGCAGCACCAAACCATGTACAGATAAAAAAGGGGAGAGTGCTCACTGTGCAACAGGTTAAAAAAATTTTAAGGTCCAATATGGACTACTCAGATGGAATGAAGAAATACAAGCGTGTAGCACAACAGTGTGCTGAATATTCCAAGGATGGCAGCGGGTGACATTATCCGTGCATGGCTCCTCCCCCGTACACGTTATATTCGTCAGAACTTCCTTAGCTGGGCGGGGGTACGGCATCACCCAGCAGCTTTTTTAAGCGGACTACACATATGAGCGCGATTAACGTGGCTCAAAATTTTACATGGACAAGCGGCCAGTCAGTGCTCCAGGCATCAAAACAGGCTCCCATAAACAGTCATATGTATAAATGTATATAAAAAAAATATAATGAAAAAGACCTATTAAAAAGTACAGTAGTTTAAAAAAACTCAAAAAAGGTTATCATGCTGCCCCCTAATAAGTGATCAGCATATCTAACCTAACTATTGTGAATATTATATATAAAAAAACCTCACCCAATGCCATCCTTCAACAAAAAACAAACAATCATAAACATCATTAAATAAAATCATTTATCAGAGATAAAACAATTTAAGTCAAAATCAACATTTAACCCTTCAGATGTTAAAACTTTAGTCTCAACAATCCAGAACGTTTCTCTTTGGCTAATGGGGTGAGTATAATTACCACTCCTCCGGTGTCTGTCCACCCTCTCGATACCCCAAAATTTCAGGCATCTAGGATCCCTATCATGGCATTGTCTTAAGTGTTTAGCGATGCTGTGGGTCCTAAGACCCTTTTTGATACTATTAACGTGCTCCCCAACGTGAACACTCAGGGGTCTAGAAGTTTGGCCTATATATTAGAGTCCATAGCTGCACTCCAACATATAGACCACTCCCTGAATGCTACACGTAATAAGATTCTTAATTTGGTAAGTCTTATTAGTAGAAAAAGAAGCAAACTCCTTTTATTTTTTCGCATTAAATCTGCACTGTTTGCATGCAGGACATCGTCCACAAGCATAAAAGCCTGAAAGGAAAGAAAAAATTATATGAATTGGGGGGTGGAGGAAGGACTGTTCCCAGTACTTTGTCCTTTCTCAGCACCTCCCAATGTTTATTCACTATCCTCTCAAATTGCTTATATTGAATATTAAAATGTAAAACCATTTTAAATTCATGCTTTTCAACTCTTTTGTTAGAATCTGAAACAAAACTAGTTCTATCTAGGACTCCAATTTTCTTTATCTCATTCTGAATTTGATTCTTATGGTAGTCTTTCTGGTGGAAGCTATCAGCCAAAATCTGAGACTGAGACAGAAAATCAGCAGTAGAAAAGCAATTTCACCTTAGGCGAATAAATTGCCCCCTTGGAATATTACAAAGCCAACTTTTGTGGTGGCAACTGTCGAGAAGGGTGAACCCATTTCGGTCAGTTGGCTTAAAATAATTCTGTGTCTTAAATTCAGCTCCCTCCTTGTAAATCTCTAAATGAAGAAACACCATCCTCTGGGTATCCATGTTCCATGAGAGAGATATATTTTTGGTGTTGTTATTCAACTTCAGCGTAAACACTTCAAGGCTAACCATGTCACCCTCCCAAATCATGATAAGACCATCAAAATATCGTTTATAGCACTTTAATTGGCTGGGGCGTTCCTGAAAGATACTTTCCTCCTCCCATAAGGCCATAAACAGATTTGCCACACTTGGGGCAAATCTAGCCCCGAAGGCAACAACCATGATTTGGAGGTAGAAACTTCTGTCGTACCAGAAGTAATTTGTGGTTAGATAGAATTTCAAACATTATAGCAAAAATTTTCTATGTCTACTGGTAAGATCAGACTTTAACAAAGCCCATTTAACAGAAAGGATAGCATCAGAATGACTAATAATAGTATATAAAGAAATGACATCTGCAGTAATCAGTATACTATTACTCCTACAAGGAACTTCCTCCAATATCTGAATAAACTGTTTAGTGTCTCTGAGATAGGCCTTGGTTTCCGAGACGATGGGTTTAAGAAAATAGTCAATATACTGGCCTAAACGTGCCGATCCTGATTTGATGCCATTTACTATAGGTCTCCCCGGCGGACGTGTATCATCCTACTGGACCTTCGGCAGGAAATTTATGATTGGAGTCCTACAAGCACTAGGATCCAAATAGTTGACTTCCTTTTTGTGAGAACTTTTTGTTTCAGGCCCTTCTGGACTAAAATACCCAAATCCTCTTTAAACCTAAAAATAGGATCACTTTTCAGTATCTATATGTGTTAGCATCCCCCAATAAATGTCCCATTTTACCCCTTATAAAATTCCTTGCTCATCACTACAAAACCTCCCCCTTATCCGCCGGGAGAATCACCAACTCATTTTTGAATTCTAAAGAAGTGATGCCCTTTTTTATGAAAGCAGAGTCTCATTTTTCTAACTTTCATTAAATCCAGATCACTTAACACCATATTTTTGAATACTTTGGTGTGTTTAGTGACCACATTTGACAGATTAACATTGATTTGTTCCTTAGATTGGAATGAATCCCAACTGGGGATAAGAAAGACCTTTCAGCGGGTGTGGACGAAAAATATTTTATAATAGTAAGAGTCCTTACAAATTTCTGTAAATTGACATAGGTCTGGAATTGAAGAAAATTCTGAACTGGAGCAAATTTATCAAGAACTCTAGTTCATCATCCGATAGATTAGTACCACTAAACCACGTACACCATCACATAATTTTCAACACAACCATCTCTTTTATCCACAAAGAGGACCCAGAGGTAATGGTAGGGGTGGTAGGGGAGGGGTAGTGTTCACTACCCTCCACCACCTTTTAACATGCATTCTTATGATAATACTAATTATCAACATGGTCAGGTATCAAGGGGTAAATCAAATAATACATCTGGACCTGGGGGGGGTATCATCAAAATACTACCCAATACAATGTTTGGTGGGATGATTATTATCATCATGAGAATCCTGTTCATAATAACAATCATTTTGCCCCTTTGTCTGATAGAGATGAATGATGTTGTTTTTTTTTTAGGGAACCCCAATCCCCAATGGTGGGGACATTCCACACAAACACCCCCTGGAAACAGGATGGGGGGAAAAAAAGAAGAAAATGCGCGGAAGGAGAGAAGGAAGGAGAACAATTAAAAAAGATAGGATCCCACTAGGTACTGGTATCTATAACATTAGTGGTACTAATCTATCGGATGATGGACTAAGATTTCTTGATAAAGGGCTTAAATTTGCTCCAGTTTGGAATTTGAATAAATTCCAGACCTATGCCAATTTACAGAAATTTGTAAGTACTCTTAATAGTAAAAAAATATTTTTTGTCCAAACCCGCTGAAAGGTCTTTCCTAGCCAACTATTTAGATCCTAGTGCTTGTAGGACTCCAATCATATATTTCCTGCTGAAGTTCCATAAGGATGCTACACGTCCGCCGGAGAGACCTATAGTAAACGACATTGAATCAGTATCAGCATGTTTAGGCCAGTATATTGACTATTTTCTTAAACTCATCGTCTCGGAAACCAAGGCTTATCTCAGAGACAGTTTATTCAGATATTGGAGCAAGTTCCTTGTAGAAGTAATAGTATACTGATTACTGCAGATGTCAATTCTTTATATACTATTATTAGTCATTCTGATGCTATCCTTTCTGTTAAATGGGCTTTGGTAAAGTCAGATCTTACCAGTAGACAAAGAATAACTTTACTACAATGTTTGGAATTCTATCTAACCAAAAATTACTTCTGGTACAACATAAATTTCTGCCTCCAAATCATGGGTGTTGCCATGGGGGCTAGATTTGCTCCCAGTGTGGCAAATCTGTTTATGGCCTTATGGGAGGAGGAAAGTATCTTTCAGGAACGCCCCAGCCAATTAAAGTGCTATAAACGATATATCGATGATCTTATCATGATTTGGGAGGGTTGAAGCATTTATGCTGAAGTTGAATAACAACACCAAAAATATATCTCTCTCATGAAACATGGATACCCAGAATATGATATTTCTTGATTTAGAGATTTACAAGGAGAAGCCAAATTTAAGACATGGAATTATTTTAAGCTAACTGACTGAAATGGGTACATCCCTCTCGACAGTTGCCCCCACAAAAGTTGGCTTTGTAATATTCCAAGGGGGCAATTTATTCGCCTACGGCGAAATTGCTCTTCTACTACTGATTTTCTGGCTCAATCTCAGATTTTGGCTGATAGATTCCATCAGAAAGGCAACCATAAGGATCAAATTCAAAATGAGATAGAGAAGATTGGAGTCCTAGATAGAACTAGTTTGTTTTCAGATTCTAATAACAAAAGGGTTGATAAGCATGAATTTAAAATGGTTTTACATTTTAATATTCAATATAAGCAATTTGAGAGGATAGTGAATAATCATTGGAATGTGCTGAGAAAGGACAAAGTACTGGGAACAGTCCTTCCTCCATGCCCCCAATTAATTTACAAATGAGCCCCCATTTTGAGGGATGTCATTGCCCCAGGGGTCATTGACCCACCTATTTTTAAGGAAAAAATATATTTTTTCTTTCCTTTCAGGCTTTTATGCTTGTGGACGATGTGCGGCATGCAAACAATGCAGATTTAACCCTTTCATGACTAAGCCTATTTCTGACATTTGGTGTTTACAAGTTAAAATCTGTATTTTTTGCTAGAAAATTACTTAGAACCCCCAAACATTATGTATATTTTTTAGCAGAGAATCTAGAGAATAAAATGGTGATTGTTGCAATATTTTATGGGACACAGTATTTGTGCAGCGGTCTTTTAAACACAACTTTTTGGGGAAAAAGACATTTTCATGAATTAAAAAAAAAAAAAAAAACAGTAAAGTTAGCCCAATTTTTTTTTGTATAATGTGAAAGATGATGTAATGCCGAGTAAATAGATACTAAACACACGCTTTAAAATTGTGCACACTCGTGGAATGGCGACAAACTACGGTACCTAAAAATCTCCATAGGCGACATTTAAAAAAGAAATTACGATTACCAGGTTAGAGTTACAGAAGAGCGGGCGCAAGTTCCATATGAGTTTTCTTTGCTGCGCAAGCTTGCGGGGACGGGTGCACTTTCATTTATTTATTTTTTTAATTTAATTTATTTTTATTTTTTTACACTGTGTTTCTTTTTTTTAAAAAAAGTTTTGATTACTTTTATTGCTGTCACAAGGAATGTAAACATCCCTTGTGACAGTAATAGGTGGTGACAGGTACTCTTTATAGAGGGATCGGTGGTCTAAAAGACTCCAAATCCCTCCTTTGCACTTCAAAGTATTCAGATTGCCGAAAATGGTGATTCTGTATACTGTATATTTTTTAAAAACTGGCGCCATTGGCAGCCAAGTAAACAGGAAGTGACGTTGTGACATCACGTCCGTGTTTAGAGATAGAAGACTGGAGCGAAGCCGTTTCCAGCTTCGTGTCAGTCTGTCTCTAGCCGCCGGAAGTGGCGGATCGAGGATCGGGTCTCCCGGTGGGACGGAAGGTGGCGGGGGGTGTCCCCTCCCGCTCCACTGGGATAACAACCGAGTGGCTTTCAGCTGCATCAGTTGTTATCCCTGAATAGCTGATCGAGCTGATCGCCCGCTCTAAAAAACTATACCGGGATGATGATGCCTGCAGCTGCGGGCATCATCCCGGTATTACCTCCTAAAGCCGAGGCCGCATATCTGGGTACGCTCGGTGGGAAGGGGTTAATGTGAAGAAACACAAGGAGTTTGCTTCCTTTTCTACTAATAAGACTTACTAAATTAAGAATCTTATTATGTGTAGCACTCGGGGAGTTGTTTATATGTTGGAGTGCAGCTGTGGACTCCAATATATAGGCCGAACTTCTAGACCCCTGAGTGTTCGCATTGGGGAGCATGTTAATAATATCAAAAAGGGTCTTAGGACTAGGGATGGGCCGAACACCCCCCGGTTCGGTTCGCACCAGAACATACCGAACAGGCAAAAAATCTTGGAGAACATACGAACACCATTAAAGTCTATGGGACACGAACATAAATAATCAAAAGTGCTCATTTTAAAGGCTTATATGCAAGTTATTGTCATAAAAAGTGTTTAGGGACCTGGGTCCTGCCCCAGGGGACATGTATCAATGCAAAAAAAAGTTTTAAAAACTGACTTTTTTTCAGGAGCAGTGATTTTAATAATACTTAAAGTGATACAATAAAAGTGAATTATTCCTTTAAATTCGTACCTGGGGGGTGTCTATAGTATGCCTGTAAAGCGGCGCATTTTTAAAAAAATTTTGGCGCGGGTTCCCCTTTAAAATCCATACCAGGCCTGAAGTGTCTGTTATGGGTTTTGAGGGGGGACCCTCACGCCATTTTTTTAAAATATTGGTGCGGGGTTCCCCTTAATATCCATACCAGACCTGAAGGGCCTGGTATGGAATTTGGGTGGACCCCACACAATATTTTTTTTAATTTTGGTTTGGGGTTCCCCTTAATATTCATACCAGACCCAAAGGGCCTGGTAATGGACTGGGGGGATCCCATGCCATTTTTTTCAATCACTTCTTTTATCTGTATTGACGGGACCAAGAATTCATTATAGCCATGAGTACTTTTAAATGACATTTTTTCCTTTAGAAGTGTCATTTTGTGCAGAGACTGTTCTAAACACGGGAAAAATTTGCCACTTTACAGGCATACTATACACACCCCCAGGTACGAAATTTAAAGGAATATTTCACTTTTATTGTTTCACTTTAAGCATTATTAAAATCACTGCTCCTGAAAAAATGGCCATTTTAAAAAATTTTTTGCATTGATACATGTCTCCTGGGGTAGGACCCGGGTCCCCGAACACTTTTTATGACAATAACTTGCATATAAGCCTTTAAAATGAATACTACAGAACATCCGAACAACCAAAGTTTGGCCCAAACTTATGCTCAGGCCGAACCGTTCGCCCAACTCTACTTAGAACTCACAGGGTCTCTAAACACTTTAGTCATGATAGGGATCCTAGATGCCTGAAATTTTGGGGTATCGAGGGGGTGGACAGACACTGGAGGGGCGTTAATTATACTCACCACTTTAGCCAAAAAGAATAGTTCTGGATTGTTGAGGCTAAAGTTTTAACACCCAAAGGGCTAAATGTTGATTTTGACTTAAACTGTTTTATCTCTGATAATTGATTTTTTTTTAATGATGTTGATTTTTTATGTTTTTTGTTGAAGGATGGCATCCGGGTGTGTTTTTTATATATAATATTCACAATAGTTAGGTTAGATATGCTGATCACCCATTAGGGGGCAGCATGATAACCTTTTTTTGAGTTTTTTAAACCACTGTACTCTTTAATAGGTCTTGTTCATTATAATTTTTCTTATATACATTTATACATATGACTGTTTGTGGGAGCATGTTTTGATGCCTGGAGCACTGACTGGCCTCTTGTCCATGTATAATTGTGACCCGCGTTAATCGCCGGTCATATGTGTCGTCCATTGGCATGACAACGGAGGGTTTAAATAAGCTGCTGGGTGACACCGTGGCCCCGCCGTTCTGAGGAAGTTCTGACGAATGTAACGCGTACGGGGGAGGAGCCATGCACGGATAACGTCACCCGCTGCCATCCTTGGAACATTCAGCACACTGTTGTGCTGCACGCTTGTATTTCTTCATTCCATGTGAGTAGTCCGTATTGGACCTTAAAAAATTTTAACCTGTTGCACAGTGAGCACTTAGATCTCCCCTTTTTTATATCTGTACATGGTTTGGTGCTCCTTCTGACGTTATCGATCTTGAAGAGAAGTTTAACTGGCCTGTTTTGCTGCCTACCTTTTGTGTGTAACCTGCGTGCATGAATACCTATTAGTTTAGGGGACCATGCTCTGAGATGAGCGTAGAACTTAGATTGAAGGTGGAGGGTCTGTCACCATTCATTTGATATTGCTGATCTTCACCGGTGGAGTAGTCTTTTCATCTTTCTGGGATTTGTTGTTCACCAGCATATTGGACTGTTTTTTATTGCGCTGCACTTCCTATTTTTATCATTTGCTATGGATTTTTGTGAAAGTCTTTTAGTGTTCAGCTTGCGTATGTGTGGTGTATTTTTGCGCCGATTGCATACATTATTTTACAGGAAAAAAAAGTCCATGCACTTTTTTTTAATGCAAATCCAATGTGAGTTCAGCCATACATCTGTATGGCTGAACTTGCACTGCACAGACATCGCATGTGATCAGCACCGCAGTGCAGATGGGAATCATATGCGATGTCTGACAGTGTGAAACTGGGCTCAGAGTATTTACCACTAAATGGGTGTGTGTCTATTTACTAGTAGTAATTCACAGCCAGGTTAAAGGTATTTTACACTTGTGTCTTTACTTGTGCCTGTAGTGATTTTTATTCAACCCGGTGTGTCAGAGGGGCTGAGGTTGTTCTTGGAGTCGAGACGCAGAACAGAGAACCCAAAATTACCAAACGACTCCTTCGGGAGTGGTGCCAAACTAGCTTTTGCTTTCCAGCATATACACTCGGCAATGTGTAGGCACACAATATATGCAGTATGCACCCTGAAGTCCTGCCCAATCAGCAGAAGCCCGATGGTAGATGGACAGTTCAAATGGCCAATGAAAGTGGTGACCTGGATCAGATACCAGGGTGGCCGCAGCCAGTGTCGGGGGAGCAGAGGGAGGCTCATTGCTAATAACAAATTCTAGAATTTTTTTTTATTTTTTTTGTCTTTCTCTTTTTCTTTCTTTGAAGAAATTAGTGGAGGGGGGGTAGATACACACAGATGAGGTATGTAAAGTGATGGATGGAAGTGTTAACAAGGGACAGATGGTGTGGGAAATGGTCACTAAAAGGACTCCTAGGGTTCACCTAGATAGGTGGTGGGGGGAGGGGCTGGGGGATGGGAGGGAGGAGGGAAAGGTTGATGGGGGGAGGCAAGATAGGTAATGATAGACTATTGGCACAGGGGAAGAGTGGATTAAATGAGAGTCAAAATGCTAAGGGTGTGTCGCCAAAGAATTTTCTGGGAAAGTATGATCACTTTTGCAAGATAATTCATAAAGTAATAATTTGTGGCACAGGAAAACAATGGTTGAAACTCACATGCACTATTTTGGAAGGTGAATTTACTTGAATTAGAAGCACTGCTTAAAATTATAAAAGGTAATGCAAATGAGTTGTGTGCACAGGGATATTATCACAAAATATTTGATAGTAACGTAGAGATTAGATATGAACTCAACATAAACTTATTTTGGAATAGGAACACACGACAGTTTTATATATATTCCTCACCTCTATATGCAAGCTAAAACACTCAATATAGGATCCTGGAACGTTAGAGGTTTGGGAACACCGGCTAAAAAAGCAGCAGTATTCTCCATGCTAGAGAAATATGGAGCTGAGTTGGTCTGCCTGCAGGAAACACACCTAACAAACATACAACCCAGCAACTGCGGAATAGGAAATACCGACTTCAGTTTCACTCAGTATATTCTTCTTACTGTAGGGGGGTAAGTGTTATGGTGAAATCTGGGGTGGCTTTTTCCTGCAGTCAGACCAGCATAGACGAGAATAGCCGATATATTTTTTTATATTGCTCAATTGGAAATTGAAAGTATGTATTGGCAAATATCTATATTCCTCCGCCATTTAAAATTGATGTTATGATCAGATTAAATGAATTTTTGGTAGATAAAGAAGAAGTACCGGTTATAGTAGTAGGGGATTTCAATGAGATCCTAGATAAAAAGTTGGATAGATTCCCCATACGAATAAACGCGGAGCCCACGGGGAGGGGCCGATTGGGTCAACTTTTGGATGAAGTGGGGCTGATGGATATTTGGAGGGTGCGGAACCCGGGAACCCAACAATATTCCTGCTATTCAACTTCATATTCCACGCTTTCCAGGATAGATATGGCACTGGGTAATGATAGAGCACTCCAGATTACAGAGAAGGTTGTATATATGCCAAGAGGAATATCAGATCACTCTCCAATAGTCCATACATTGAAATTAGGGGGGGGAAAGGCTCAGAGGGAGTGGAAAATAAACCCATATTGGTTTGAACTAATTAAAAAAACGGACGGAGTTCTTCCTCAATTGAGAGAATTTACAGTATGTAATGAAGGTACAGCAACGGCAGGGATTCTGTGGGATACTCTGAAGGCATATCTTAGAGGGGTTCTGATCCAGCAGGTAGCTAAATTTAATAAGGAAGCTAAGATATGGGAAGAACGCATTAGAAGAGAGGTAATAGAGGCAGAGAACAACTATGTAACGGATCCATCATCTGAAAGGGAAAAAATATGGTTGGATAAACAACAAGACTATAAAATTACGATTATGCGGAAGGTTGAGACCAGACGACTCTTCCTTCGGCAGTCTTCCTTCGCAGAGGGTGAAAGTGTGGGAAAGATGTTGGCGCAGTTGGTGAAGTCCAACTCCCCACCTTCCTCTATCTCTGCTATCAGGTCCCCAGGAGGAGAGATTTTATCTGACACCACAAAAATATTGCAGATATTTAGGGATTATTATAAAAATCTTTATTCAGGCCAAAAGGTGGGGGTAGAGGGTGTAATGGAAGACTTCCTAGGCAACTTGGAAATCCCGACCATTACGCAAGAGGAAAGAGAAGAGTTGGAATCCCCAATAACTTTAGTAGAACTTCAACAGGCAGTAACGAGTATGGCTAATCAGAAATCCCCTGGTCCAGATGGTCTTCCGACTGAGGCCTATAAATATTATGGAGAAATATTACTCCTGGAGCTCCTAAAAGCATTGAGGGGAGCGCCCAGGGAGGGAAGACTTCCCATTTCAATGCTAGAAGCAACCATTGTACTTATACAAAAAGAAGGGAAAGATCCCCTGGATGTAGCGGCATATAGACCAATTTCTCTTTTATGCTCAGATGCTAAAATTCTAGCCAAGGTGCTGGCAACTAGGTTGAACAGATTAATTTCAAAACTGATCCACCCAGATCAGGCAGGTTTTATAGCTAATAGATCTACAAGCATGAATATCAGAAGGACATTCTTGAATATACAGACTCCAACGGAGAATGTAGGTTCAAGAGTCATGCTGTCACTTGATGTTACAAAAGCTTTCGATAGCGTGGAGTGGGGATACATCTGGAGGGTTTTGGGGAAATTTGGATTTGGCCCTTCCTTTATTGGGTGGATTAAGATGTTGTACCATAGACCCAGTGCTAGGCTTAGAATTAATAACGAACTCTCGGATAAGATTGAGCTTGAGAGGGGGACGAGACAGGGGTGCCCCTTGTCGCCCCTGCTCTTTGCCCTGGCAATGGAACCTCTCGCCATTTCTATAAGATCAAGTGCTGAAATAACTGGGTTTCGGAGAAAGACGGGAGATGAAAAAATCGCGCTATACGCAGACGATATCCTTCTTTATCTGGGAGATATGGGGCAATCATTGACAAAAGCGATAAGCTTAGTCGAGAAATTTGGAAGCTTCTCAGGGTTAGAGATAAACTGGGAGAAAACGGAACTCCTTCCACTAGATTCCACGACTGAGGTAATAATGCCAGAAATACCTCAGTTGGTAGTAGTGGATACATTGAAATATCTGGGGATAGCTTTGACGAAAGATCCTAATCAATTTATTTGTAAAAACCTTATGCCACTGCTGGCCAAATTCAAACAAAAAATAGGCATCTGGAAACGATTTCCATTATCAGTGACAGGCAGATGCCCCAATTATTGTACCTGCTGCATAACTCCCCAGTCTGGATCTGTAAGAAATGGTTCAACAAAATTGAGTCCCTTTTTAGGGAACTAATATGGAAGGGGGGAGGCCAGGATCCGACTTCGAACGCTACAACTACCAGCGGGGGAAGGAGGTGTGGCATTGCCTCACCCTGAGCGTTACTATCTGTCGTCACAGCTGCAGCACCTAATGGGATGTGACGTTCCAGGTGGAGGTACCCCCAATGGGAGAATCGTGCTGACTGAAGCTTCACATAATACAATTATTGAAACACTAGAGGCGGATTCCTTTGGCTATAGGTCTCCAACAATAAAAATGGTAACTAAAATATGGAAAACTGTTTAAAAACAGATGGGATATAATGGGCTAACTGAATACACTCCCCTTTGGAATAACTACAATCTGCGGGAAACCCTCCCATTAGGAAAAGTAAGAGAATGGGAAATACATGGCATCAAAAGACTGAGACAACTGTACCTGGGAAATACTTTTAAAAAATTCTCAGATTTGAGACGAGAGTTCAATATATCGCAACGCTCATTTTATTCCTACGTACAGTTGAGGCATGCCCTTGAAGCCCAATTTAGGAAACAGCCACCAGTATGGAACGAAATGCCCCTCTTTCAGATTATACTCCAGGTAGGCTCCACTAAGGGACTTATATCTGAACTCTATGGACAGATAAGCAAAAGAAGTTAATGCTGAGGAGAAACTCCACAAAGAGAAAAAAAGATGGGAAGAGGATATAGGGAGAATAACACAGGAACAGTGGAAAAGAATTCTGGAAATGGGCTCGAGGGTATCGGTCTCACCCCCTCAGAAGATATCCCATCTGATGTTGTTAAATAGGGCTTATTATACTCCTAAGAGGCTGTTCAAGTTTGGCAGAAGATCAGACGATAAATGCCCCAGATGTCAGGGAACCGGCGATCTTATACACATGGTATGGAGGTGCCCCAAACTGTATCGGTATTGGGAGGAAGTGCTTAAAATCATAAGCGATATATTTAAAATAACAATGAAAATGGATGCTGTGGTATGCATATTGGGGTACAGGAAGGAGCGGGGGGAGAGGAATAGTACCACAATTGCAATAGTGAGGTGTTTGTTCCAAGCCAGAAAAAATATCGCAACCAGATGGCAATCTAGAACAACCCCTACTGTGAGAGATTGGATCCGGGAAGTGAATGAGACTATATGTAAAGAAAGAGCAGTGTATACAAAGAGAGGCAACCTTAAGGAATTTGATGCTATGTGGAGGAGATGGTTGGAAAAAATGGGTTCCCCCTATAGAGTGATAAATGAATGGGAGGGGTAGGAAAGAGCGGAGGGATTAAGGGGCAATGCTTGGTCTGTAACACTGAAAATAGGTGAAGTGAGTGGGATGGAGGAGGTCTTTTGATCACTTTGGTTTCTACTACTCATTTTACTGTCTTTTAGTATAATGCGCCCTCACTTCTTGTTGAGGTACTTATCCATTTTATTATGTAAGAGAACGTTTTGTGTATTCACTTTTTAACTAATTTGTTAACCCTTGCAGGAAACGAAGGGGAAGGGTAAGAAAAATTGAATAATGATTAAATAGGGGGGAGGGATAAAAAGGGGAAAGAAAAGATTAAAGCTACTATGATGTGACAATTGATGGGATAAAAATGAACTTTAATGGTGAATTAAGTATCCCAAAAGTAATTGCTGAAGTAGCTTAAAAAAAAAAAAAAAAAGAATTTTCTATCTATTTTTGGGTCCCCTCACCTCCCCAGTCTATAGTGTGCAGGCAGTGAGGAGATTATGTGCTGTAACCTTCAGCAACCAATCAGTGAACTGTAATGATGTGCTGTAACCTCTAGCACCCAATAAGTATGTGTTAATGCTGCATAGTAACCAATAGCAGTCAATCAGTGAGTAGTAATAATGTGCAGTAACCTCTAACAACCAATCAGAGAACAGTAATGACCAACTGTAATCTCTAGCAACCAATCAGTGAGCAATAATTATGTGCAGTAACTTCTTGCAGCCCGTGAGTGGTAATGACATGCTGCAACCAGTCAGTGAGCTTTAATGAAAAGCAGTAACTTCTAGCAACCAATCAGTGAGCGGTAATCATCTGCAGTAACCTCTAGCAACCAATCAGTGAGCCTGAACCAATTAGGGAGTGTGGACCAGTTCTTTATGTTTACATTATTAAAGTTTTTAGATAAGTCAAAGTGTTTTTGTTTTTTGGGGATGTTGGAGTGGAGAGCGAAATAGCATGAGGGTAGGAGAGCCCAAGAAAATGTTTGCCCAGGGTCCAATCAATATTAAAGATGGCCCTGCTCCTCTCTTTGTGTATGTCACACACGCCACACGGAGCTTTTGTTTGCAATGCCCAGCGGTGCTGTGACAAAGTCCCGCCTCCTAGATCGAGCTCTTGTAATAGACGGAACACTGATCCAATGCAGTAAAATGTAATCAGTGTGACATGTATCACAGGGGCCTAGGATGTGGGACATTGTTACAGCGGCCGTCACTCATGGTTAGTGTTTGTCTGAAACCATTTATTATCAATCATCTGTGTTTACTCTTTTTAAATCATAATGACAACAGAAACTAGCCAAATGACCCTGATCAAAAGTTTACATACCCTGGTGATTTTGGCCTGATAACATGCACACAAGTTGACACAAAGGGGTTTGAATGGCTATTAAAGGTAACCATCCTCACCTGTGATCTGTTTGTTTGTATTTAGTGTGTGTGTATAAAAGGTCAATGAGTTTCTGGACTCCTGACAGACCCTTGCATCTTTCATCCAGTGCTGTACTGATGTTTCTGGATTCTGAGTCATGGGGAAAGCAAAAGAATTGTCAAAGGATCTGCGGCAAAAGGTAGTTGAACTGTATAAAACAGGAAAGGGATATAAAAAGATATCCAAGGAATTAAGAATGCCAATCAGCAGTGTTCAAACTCTAATCAACAAGTGGAAAATGAGCGGTTCTGTTGAAACCAAACCATGGTCAGGTAGACTAACTACAATTTCCACCACAACTGCCAGGAAAATTGTTCGGGATGCAAAGAAAAACCCACAAATAACTTCAGATGAAATAAAGGACGCTCTGAAAAAATGTGGTGTGGCTGTTTCAAGATGCACAATAAGGAGACCATGAAGAAAGATGGGATGCATGGTCGAGTCGCCAAAAGAAAGCCATTACTATGCAAATGCCACAAATTATCCTGCTTACAATACACCAAACAGCACAGAGACAAGTCAACAAGGCCTATGATGAAAGGTACACCATTCCTACTGTGAAGCACAGAGGTGGATCGCTGATGTTTTGGGGATGTGTGAGCTACAAAGGCACGGGAAATTTGGTCAAAGTTGATGGCAAGATTAATGCAGTATGTTATCAAAAAATACTGGAGAAGCATTTAAATTCATCAGCCAGGAAGCCGCGCATGGGACATACTTGGACATTTCAAAATGACAATGATCCAAAACACAAGGCCAAGTTGACCTGTCTTTGGCTACAGCAGAATAAAGTGAAGGTTCTGGAGTGGCCATCTCAGTCTCCTGACCTCAATATCATTGAGCCACTCTGGGAAGATCTAAAACATTCAGCTCATACAAGGCAGCCCAAGAATTTACAGGAACTGGAGGCTTTTGGCCAAGAGGAATGGGCAGCTTTACCATCTGAGAAGATAAAGAGCATCATCCACAAATACCACAAAGACTTTGAGCTGTCATTGATGTTAAAGGGGGCAATACACAGTATTAAGAACTAGGGTATGTAAACTTTTGATCAGGGTCATTTGGCTAGTTTTTTGTTGTCATTATGATCTAAAAAGAGTAAACACAGTTGATTGATAATAAATGGCTTCAGCCAAACACTAACCATGAGTGAAAGAAAAGTGTTTGTGTTATCATTCATATTCTCTGAAAAATGGCCAAGAAAATAAATTCTTCCAGGGTATGTAAACTTATCAGCACAACTGTAGTTTGTGTCTGGTATGAATCTTTAGGGGAAACTCCATGCCAAATAAAAAAAACAGCATGGGTTCCCCCTCCAAGACCATACCAGACCCTTAGGTCTGGCATGGATTTTAAGGGGAACCCCCCACGCCTCAACCCCCCCCAAATCCATACCAGACCCTTAACAGAGCGCGCAGCCCGGCAGGTCAGGAAAGGGAGTGGGGACGAGCGAGAAGTGCCCCCCTCCTGAACCGTACCAGGCCGCATGCACTCAACATGGGGGGGTTGGTGCTTTGAGGGAGGGGGGCCTTGTGCCCTCCACACCAAAGCACCGTGTACTGGGACAAGGGCCTCTTCCTGACAACCCTGGCCATTGGTTGTCGGGGTCTGTGGGCGGGGGGAATCGGAATCAGGCACCCCTCCCTATGTGAATGAGTATCGGGTACGTTGTACCCCTACCATTTCATCTAAAAAGGAAGTATCAAAAATAAAACGCAGTACACAGTTTTTTAAAGTAATTT
This sequence comes from Lithobates septentrionalis, assembly GCA_037952835.1. Classification (NCBI taxonomy): domain Eukaryota; kingdom Metazoa; phylum Chordata; class Amphibia; order Anura; family Ranidae; genus Lithobates; species Lithobates septentrionalis. The sequence goes on from JBBDGP010001113.1 coordinate 4,723,394, forward strand.
ATTAAGGCAGCTCCAGCGTCTCTTCCAATTTCTTCTCCCATCTCTGGCTCTTATGCCTCCTCCGCTGATGTCTTCTGCCTCTGCCGGTTCTTCTTCTCTACTCTCTGGGTCTTCTCCATTGATGTTTTCTAGCCTTCTCTGGTTCTTCTCTCTCTGTCCGCTGTCTTCTGCCTCTGCCAGGTCTTCTCCACTGTCTTCTCGCTCTTTTGCCGGGTCTTATCTGCTGTCTTCTCCCTCTGTTCTTCTTCTGATGTTGACTCAATGCTCTTTCCTGCTCTAATGCTGGGTGCGTGGTGTGCCACTACTTATATTGGCATGGGGTGGGGTCACTAGGTGACGTCATCCGGAGACCCCACCCCTTATGAAGTCACCACCTGGGCATGAGGGGGTGACATCATAAGGGGCAGGGCCTCCAGATGATGTCACCCTGTTGAACCCATCCCATGCCAATATAAGTAGTGGCACACCGCTTACATTGGCAAAATTTCACTTTGCAAAAATATCCAATCTTGTGCAAGGAAAATAAAAAAATCATTATTTTTGCTTGCACATGGTTGGATGACAGAGGTCAGCAGAGCTTAACCTTTTTCATTAAGCTTTCATTAAGGCTGCTTTCACACTGAGGCGGTTTTCAGGCATTTTAGTGTTATGCCCCGTACACACGGTCGGACATTGATCGGACATTCCGACAACAAAATCCTAGGATTTTTTCCAACGGATGTTGGCTCAAACTTGTCTTGCATACACACGGTCACACAAAGTTGTCGGAAAATCCGATCATTCTGAACGCGGTGACGTAAAACATGTCCGTCGGGACTATAAACGGGGCAGTAGCCAATAGCTTTCATCTCTTTATTTATTCTGAGCATGCGTGGCACTTTGTGCATCGGATTTGTGTACACACGATTGGAAATTCCGACAACGGATTTTGTTGTCGGAAAATTTTATAGCCTGCTCTCAAACTTTGTGTGTCGGAAAATCCGATGGAAAATGTGTGATGGAGCCTACACACAGTCGGAATTTCCGACAACAAGGTCCTATCACACATTTTCTGTCGGAAAATCCGACCATGTGTACGGGGTATATGAAATAGCCTCTAACACACCCATTGAAACGAATGGGCAGTGCTGCTGAAGCACCTGCAAAGCTGCTACAGTGTGAAAGTAGCCTTATGCTGCGTACACACGAGCGGACTTTCCGGCATACTTGGTCTGGCGGACCAGAGTCCCCCGAACAATCCGACCGTGAGTAGGCTCCAGCGGACTTTTCTGGCGGACTTTTTCCCAAAAGCCCGCCGGACCTAGATTTGAAACATGTTTTAAATCTTTCCGTCGGACTCAGTTTCTGGCGGAAAGTCCGCTTGTCTGTGTGCTGGTCCGACGAAAAGCCTGCTCGTCTGTATGCTGGTCCAACGGACCAGATACGACACAAGGGCAGGGTATTGTATTTCGAACTCGCTGTAATAGGAAAAAACAAATTTCCTATTGCGGCGAGCGCGGGGCATACCAGGCCCTTAGGTCTGGTATGGATTATAAAGGGAAACCCCTACGCCGAAAAAACGGCGTGTGGCCCCCCTAAAATCCATACCAGACCCCGATCCGAGCACGCAGCCCGGCCGGTCAGGAAAGGGGGTGGGGACGAGCGAGTGGCCCCACCCCTCCTGAACCGTACCAGGCTGCATGCCCTCAACATGGAAGTGGGTGCTTTGGGGGACGGGGCGCCCTGCGGGGCCCCCCCACCCCAAAGCACCTTGTCCCCATGTTGATGAGGACAAGGGCCTCTTCCCGACAGAGAGAGTGTCATGTCAACATCTGGAGAAGAGAAGAGGGAAGAAGACAAGAAGCCAAGAAGTCCAGAAGTCCGGACCTCCGCTGGCAAAAGAGCAGCCTGAAGACAGCGGAGGAGCCGGCCGAAGAACTGGAACACCGGGAGAAGAGGCCAGAGAGATCAGAGAAGAACCAACCGGACGCCGGGAGAAGAGGAACCGGAGGGACCCCATGAAGCCGGAAGAAGACCTCCAAAGCCAGAGGAAGACCCCCGAAGCCGGAGGAAGACCCCCCCGGAGCTGTTTAATAAATTGTTTTAAAAACCTGTGTAATGTGTTTTATTATTGACACTTTTTCCCTAGGTGAATGGGTAGGGGTACCATGTACCCCATACTCATTCACATAGGGTGGGGGGCCGGGATCTGGGGGCCCTCTTATTATAGGGGGCTCCCGGATTCCGATAAGCCCTCCGCCCGCAGACCCCGACAACCAACGGCCAGGGTTGTCGAGAAGAGGCCCTTGTCCTCATCAACATGGGGACAAGGTGCTTTGGGGTGGGGGGGCCCCGCAGGGCGCCCCCTCCCCCAAAGCACCCAACCCCCATGTTGAGGGCATGCGGCCTGGTACGGTTCAGGAGGGGGGGGCGCTCGCTCGTCCCCACCCCCTTTCCTGACCGGCCGGGCTGCGTGCTCAGGTCGGGTCTGGTATGGATTTTACGGGGGACCCCACGCCGTTTTTTCGGCGTAGGGGCTTCCCTTTATAATCCATACTAGACCTAAGGGCCTGGTACGCCCCGCGACGGGGCTTGCAAGGTGTCAATCTCGCCGATAAAAGTGGCAAGATTGACTTCCTTTTCTAGTCCCGTCGTACCCGAGTCACGTTCAAAATGAACGGACTTGTCCATGTGTGGGCAAGTCCGTTGATTCTGAAAGTCCGCTGTAACTCCGGCGAAAGTCTGTCGGAAAGACGGGCGGACTTAGCCCGCTGGAAAGTCCGGTCGTGTGTGGGCAAGTCCGTCCGTTTTAAAGTCCGGCGCACCTGTGCCGGACCAAGTATGCCAGAAAGTCCGATCGTGTGTACGCGGCATAAGAATATTTTCTTGGAAAGTACAAATTCCCTTGCAAATTGAAAGGTCTATTTGCCTTTAGTAAATCAACCCTAGTGGGTTTGTTTGCAACTTTAGGAATATTATTGTGGACCTGTAGTATATAGTAATGCTTCAATTAGGTATTTTTGTTTGTTATAGTAAAACTGTAGACCCTAATCCATAGTCTTTGTGCCTTGAGACAGGAGCACCACAAATGAAGCATACTGTCTTTTGATGGCATTGTCTGCAGCAATGTGACAAATAACCCAGAACACATTTGGCTAAATGAGACTGGTGGTATGTGGGTCTTTACAACATCTATCCTCACAGTTTGTTAGTGTTAGTAGTGTATTGTATATCCTAAGTAGAGAAGATAATGTATATAATAGTACAATTCTTGAAAATATTTGTATATAAACATCAATGAAGCCCTTGCATACTCACCAACAAAGCTGCTAGGGGATTTTTTTCTGGTAGGAAAAGAGGGGAATCTGGGGTAAGTGCCAAATGTGTTCTGGGTTATTTGTCACATTGCTGCAGACAATGCCATCAAAAGACAGTATGCTTCATTTGTGGTGCTCCTGTCTCAATTGAGATACTGCATAAAGAGAACTCTACAAATTTTCCAAAGCTAATTTATTGGTGGAGCTTTTAGCAGTGGATTTCCAGATATCATTCTAATCTGTCATGTCAGTTGTTTTCCTTAATCCTATCTCCCATCATAACATATAGTTAGTTTTAGTGAGAGTTTTAGATGAGCATAGAAGTAATTGTATTTCAAAAATTAGGCTGGTGGTATGTGGATCTTTACAACATCTATCCTCACAGTTTGTTAGTGTTAGTAGTGTATTGTATATCCTAAGTAGAGAAGATAATGTATATAATAGTACAATTCTTGAAAATATTTGTATATAAACATCAATGAAGCCCTTGCATACTCACCAACAAAAACTGCTAGGGGATTTTATTCCTGGTAGGAAAAGAGGGGAATCTGGGGTAAGTGGGGGTGAAAGGAGTACCCGAGAGAGTTAAGTGGAGTGCCATACCACCAGTGATTGCTATAAACCTGGGCCTAGTTGTGTTGATTTCAGATATGGTGTGACAAGATTGCCAATGGATCACACCCTATGGTGTCACTTAAGCCCCACAGACAGGTTTCTGATTGGGCTTGCAACTGAGACAGAAACTACAGCATATGCTTTATAATAATTTGCTTGCAGCTGAACCCCCATACACCTTTTATGTTTATGATGGTATACTGTGGTTCTGTTACTTCTGGGCCTTTGTAAGGCCTCCATATGAACTGCATTATTTTGTTCTGAAGAGATCGAAGTATTAACCACTTACTGGGAACTTTAACCCCCCTCCTGCCCAGACCAATTTTCAGCTTTCAGCGCTAATGCACTTTGAATAACAATTGCGCGGTCATACAACACTGTACCCAAATGAAATTTTTATCATTTTTTTCACAGAAATAGAGCTTTCTTTTGGTGGTATTTAACCACTTGCCGACCGCCTCACGATGATATACGTCGGCAGAATGGCACGGGCAGGCAGAATGGCACGGGCAGGCAGAATCACGTACCTGTACGTGATCTGCCTCCCGCGGACCCCCCCAGTGCCCGAGGCGGTCGGCTTTGGTCTGGGAGCGCTCATGCTCATGTATTTTCCATTCCGGCGCAGAGGAGAGAAGACATCACTGTGAATGTAAAACACACACACACTCAGTAGAACATTCCAGGCACACATTACACCCCCGATCACCCCCCCCCCCCCCCCCGTCACACTGACACCAAGCAGTTTTTTTTTTTTCTGATTACTGCATGGTGTCAGTTTGTGACAGTTAGTGTGGTAGGGCAGTTAGGGTTAGCCCCCTTTAGATCTAGGATACCCCCCTAACCCCCCTAATAAAGTTTTAACCCCTTGATCACCCCCCATCGCCAGTGTCACTAAGCAATCATTTTTCTGATTGCTGTATTAGTGTCACTGGTGACGCTAGTTAGGGAGGTAAATATTTAGGTTTGTCGTCAGTGTTTTATAGCATCAGGGACCCCCATATACTATCTAATAAATGTTTTAACCCCTTGATTGCCCCCTAGTTAACCCTTTCACCACTGATCACCGTATAAGTGTTACGGGTGACGCTGGTTAGTTCGTTTATTTTTTATAGTGTCAGGGCACCCGCCGTTTATTACCAAATAAAGGTTTAGCCCCCTGATCACCCGGCGGTGATATGCATTGCCCCAGGCAGCGTTAGATTAGCGCCAGTACTGCTAACACCCACGTACGCAGTATACGCCTCCCTTATTGGTATAGTATCTGAACGGATCAATATCTGATCCAAACAGATCTATACTAGCGTCCCCAGCAGTTTAGGGTTCCCAAAAATGCAGTGTTAGCGGGATCAGCCCAGATACCTGCTAGCACCTGTGTTTTGCTCCTCCGCCCAGCCCAGCCCAGCCCACTCAAGTGCAGTATCGATCGATCACTGTCACTTACAAAACACTAAACGCATAACTGCAGCGTTCGCAGAGTCAGGCCTGATCCCTGCAAACGCTAACAGTTTTTTGGGTAGCATTTTGGTGAACTGCCAAGCACCAGCCCCAGGCAGCGTCAGGTTAGCGCCAGTACTGCTAACACCCACGCACGCATCGTACACCTCCCTTAGTGGTATAGTATCTGAACGGATCAATATCTGATCCGATCAGATTTATACTAGCGTCCCCAGCAGTTTAGGGTTCCCAAAAACGCAGTGTTAGCGGGATCAGCCCAGATACCTGCTAGCACCTGCGTTTTGCCCCTCCGCCCGGCCCAGCCCAGCCCACCCAAGTGCAGTATCGATCGATCACTGTCACTTACAAAAAACCCCAAGCTATTTGCTGAGAGGCATGTTGAGTCCATGGAATATTTTATATTGTAACACAAGTTGCGGGAAAAAGACAATTTTTTTTTTTTGCACAAAGTTGTCACTAAATGATATATTGCTCAAACACGCCATGGGAATATGTGAAATTACACCCCAAAATACATTCTGTTGCTTCTCCTGAGTACGGGGATACCACATGTGTGAGACTTTTTGGGAGCCTAGCCGCGTACGGGACCCCAAAAACCAAGCACCGCCTTCAGGCTTTCTAAGGGCGTAAATTTTTGATTTCACTCTTCACTGCCTATCACAGTTTCGGAGGCCATGGAATGCCCAGGTGGCACAAAACCCCCCCCCAAATGACCCTATTTTGGAAAGTAGACACCCAAAGCTATTTGCTGAGAGGTAGAGTGAGTATTTTGCAGACCTCACTTTTTGTCACAAAGTTTTGAAAATTGAAAAAAGAAAAAAAAATGTTTTTTCTTGTCTTTCTTCATTTTCAAAAACAAATGAGAGCTGCAAAATACTCACCATGCCTCCCAGCAAATAGCTTGTGGTGTCTACTTTCCAAAATGGGGTCATTTGGGGGGGTTTGTGCCATCTGGGCATTTTATGGCCTTCAAAACTGTGATAGGTAGTGAGGAGTGAAATCAAAAATGTACGCCCTTAGAAATCCTGAAGGCGGTAATTGGTTTTCGGGGGGCCCCGTACGCGGCTAGGCTCCCAAAAAGTCCCACACATGTGGTATCCCCGTACTCAGGAGAAGCAGCAGAATGTATTTTGGGGTGCAATTCCACATATGCCCATGGCCTGTGTGAGCAATATATCATTTAGTGACAACTTTTTGTATTTTTTTTTTTTGTCATTATTCAATCACTTGGGACAAAAAAAAATAATATTCAATGGGCTCAACATGCCTCTCAGCAATTTCCTTGGGGTGTCTACTTTCCAAAATGGGGTCATTTGGGGGGTTTTGTACTGCCCTGCCATTTTAGCACCTCAAGAAATGACATAGGCAGTCATAAACTAAAAGCTGTGTAAATTCCAGAAAATGTACCCTAGCTCGTAGACGCTATAACTTTTGTGCAAACCAATAAATATACGCTTATTGACATTTTTTTTACCAAAGACATGTGGCCGAATACATTTTGGCCTAAATGTATGACTAAAGTTGGGTTTATTGGATTTTTTTATAACAAAAAGTTGAAAATATCATTTTTTTTCCAAATTTTCGGTCTTTTTCCGTTTATAGCGCAAAAAATAAAAACGGCAGAGTTGATCAAATACCATCAAAGCTCTATTTGTGGGAAGAAAAGGACGCAAATTTCATTTGGGTACAGCATTGCATGACCGCGCAATTAGCAGTTAAAGCGACGCAGTGCCAAATTGTAAAAAGTGCTCTGGTCAGGAAGGGGGTAAATCCTTCCGGGGCTGAAGTGGTTAATCACAGCTGAGATTTTAATTTTTTTCTAAACAAACAAAAAAAATGGAAAATTTTGAAAAAAAATCATGTTTCATAGTTTGTTATAAAATTTTGCAAACAGGTAATTTTTCTCCTTCATTGATATGTGCTGATGAGGCGGCACTGGTGGGCACTGATAGGCTGCACTGGTGGGCACTGATAGGCTGTACTGATGGGCACTGATAGGCACAGTTAAGGCGGCACTGATAGGCACAGATAAGGCGGCACTGATGGGGACAGATCCCAGACATCCCAGCAAAGCAGGTCCGTGCTGTAGCTGTCATTCGGCTATAGCGCGGATCTGAAGAAGTTAATGGAGTTGTAAAGGCAGAAGTTTTTTTATCTTAATGCATTCTATGCTTTAAGATAAAACGCCTTCTATTTTCAGTAGCCCCCCCAGCACCCCCTAATACTTACCCAAGCCCCATCTCTGTCCAGTGATGTCCACAAGCCATCTGGGACTCTCCTTCTGATTGGCCAAGACACAGCAGCGACACCATTGACTCCTGTGACTGTCAAAGTCAGTTAGCCAATCAGGGGAGAGAGGGGGCAGGGCCGAATTGCAGCTCTGTGTTTGAATGGAGACGTGGAGCTGCTTGCTGTGGGGGCACTCAACAGGAGGGGGGGCTAGGAGCAGTGAAGAGGGACCCAAGAAGAGGAGGATCCAGGCTGCCCTGTGCAAATCCACTGCAACAGAGCAGGAAAGGATAACATGCTTGTTATTTAAAAAAAAAAAAAAGCGAGATTTTACAATCACTTTAAGTTTGCGACTGCTACTAGCAAGACTCTGAAGTATTAGAGTAAGTTTGGGAGGTATCCATTTTTATTGAATTCAGTCTGTCTATCTGAGAGTTTCATAACCACGAAAATTTGCACACAAGGAGAGCCACAAATGGCTAGAGACAAGCTAATCATAAATGTGGAAGTCTATGAACTTCTGACTTACACATAAATTATTGCAAATGTCTAAAGTACATGTGTAAGCTTATGTGTTTGCTCCTCCGCTGCCATAGTACTTACCAGATGTCTGTAAATACCGAACCCAGTGTTTCTCAACTCCAGTCCTTAAGGCACAGGTCATGTTTTCAGGATTTCACAGATGAAACGGCTGTAGTAATTACTAAGGTAGTGAAACTGATCAAATTACCTGTGCAAAATAATGGGAAGCTTGAAAACATGACCTGTTGGTGTGCCTTGAGGACTGGAGTTGAGAAACACTGACCTAACCATGCCAGATGTGTGTAACTCATCTTCTTTTGTTGCAAAATGGCACAAAAAACTGACACATTTTTGAAATATATTTTTACAACTTCTATCTCTATTTGTTACAGAAACATGGAACTGAACTTTGCATAGGCACCCAGAGCCATAAAAGTTAGTAATACAATCTATATTTCTTTGTTTGATGCAGGTTAAAACCTCCAAAAATAAAAGGTTACAATCAATACATCAAGGATATATCACATATCTGGATTCCACCATACAAAGTTGTCTTCAATGATAAATAATCAATGGTATTAAGCCTCAACGTTTTTCAACTTATAAAGAGTCTTCATCAGGAGATGAACAATAAATCTGGAATATAGATATACATAAATTTCAGTAATATACAAAAGAAGAAAGCAAGAACTAATCACTATATGAGTAAGATTTCACTTATAAAAGTGGACCCAGGGCATATGATAATTATGCACTTATACAGCATGGTGTTCGATAGGGGAATACATATTACCTGTTGTTGCTACAGTTAAATGTTCATATATTCTTCTCCAGAATTCTCTATAATTTTGCCAATATAGAAGGCCCCGCAAGGACAGACCATAATGTAAACAACACCCCGAGTTTGACAATTACCAATTCAGCCCCAGAGGATTTGGCTGCTCAATGACCGGAGCACTTTTTACAATTTGGCACTGCGCTGCTTTAACTGGTAATTGCGCAGTCATGCAATGCTGTACCCAAACAAAATTTGCGTCCTTTTTTTCCCACAAATAGAGCTTTCTTTTGATGGTATTTGATTGCCTCTGTGATTTTTATTTTTTTACGATATAAACGGAAAATCTTGAAAAAAATTATATTTACTACTTTTTGTTATAAAAAAAAATAAAAAAAACACAATATTAGTCAGTCATACATTTAGGCCAAAATGTTTTCAGCCACATGTCTTTGGTAAAAAAAAATGTCAATAAGCATATATTATTGGTTTAAGTTATGGCGTCTACAAACTAGGGTACATTTTCTGGAATTTATGCAGCTTTTAGTTTATGACTACCTATCTAATTTCTTAAGGTGCTAAAATGGCAGGGCAGTACAACCCCACCCCCCCCAAATTACCCCATTTTGGAAAGTAGACACCCCAAGGAAATTGCTGAGAGGCATGTTGAGCCCATTGAATTTATTTTTTTGTCACAAGTGATTGAAAAAGAACAAAAAAAAATTACACAAAGTTGTTACTAAATGATATATTGCTCACACATGCCATGGTTATATATGGAATTAAAACCCAAAATACATTCTGCTGCTTCTCCCGAGTATGAGGATACCTCATGTGTGAGACTTTTTCGGAGCCTAGCTGCGTACAGGACCCCGAAAACCAAGCACCGCCTTCAGGATTTCTAAGGGTGTCAATTTTTTATTTCACTCCTCACTACCTATCACAGTTAAGAAGGCCATAAAATGCCAAGATAGCACAACCCCCCCCCCCAAATTACCCCATTTTGCAAAATAGACACCCCAAGCTATTTGCCAATAGGTATGTTGAGTCCATGGAATATTTTATATTTTGCCACAAGTTGCGGGAAAATGATTTTTTTTTTTTGCACAAAGTTGTCACTAAATGATCTATTGCTCAAACATACCATGGACATATGTGAAATTACACCCCAAAATACATTCTGCTGCTTCTCCTGAGTACGGGGATACCACATGTGTGAGACTTTTTTGGAGCCTAGCTATGTTCAGGACCCCGAAAACCAATCACCGAATTCAGGCTTTCTAATGGCGTAAAATGGTGATTTCACTTCCTCACTACCTATCACAGTTTCGGAGGCCATAAAATGACAAGATAGCACAAACCCTCCCCCCAAATGACCCCATTTTGGAAAGAAGACACTTCAAGCTATTTGCTGAGAGGCATATTGAGTCCATGGAATGTTTTATATTTTGCCACAAGTTTTGGGAAAATTATAATTTTTTTTTACACAACATTGTCACTAAATGATATATTGTTCAAACATGGCATGGTTATATGTGGAATTACACCCCAAAATACATTCTACTGCTTCTCCTGAGTATGGAGATACCGCATGTGTGGGACTTTTTGGCAGTCTAACTGCATACAGGCCCCCGAGAACCAATCACCGCCTTAAGGGTTTCTAAGGGCGTACATTTTTGATTTCACTCCTCACTGCCTATCACAGTTTCAGAGGCCATGAAATGCCCAGGTAGCACAAACTCCCCCCCAAATGACCCCATTATTGTCATTTGGGGTGATTTTACCCCAAATGACAATACTTTTGGAAAGTAGACACCCCAAGCTATTTGCTGAGAGGCATGTTGAGTATTTTGCAGATCTCACTTTTTGTCACAAAGTTTTGAAAATTGAAAAAAGAAAAAAAAAATGTGTTTTCTTTCTTCATTTTCAAAAAGAAATGAGATCTGCAAAATACTCACCATGCTTCTTAGAAAATACCTTGGGGTGTCTACTTTCCAAAATGGGGTCATTTGGGGGGGTTTGTGCTATCTGGACATTTCAGAGCCTCCTTAACTGTGATAGATAGTGAGGAATAAAATCACAATTTTATGCCTTTATAAAGCCTGAAGGCGGTGCTTGGTTTTCGGGGTCCTGTACGTGGCTAGGCTCCCAAAAAGTCTCACATATGTGGCATTCTCGTACACAGGAGAAGCAGTAGAATGTATTTTGGGTTGTAATTCCACATATAACCATGCCATGTTTGAACAATATATCATTTAGTGACAACTTTGTGTTAAAAAAAAAAAATTCCCGAAATTTGTGGCAAAATATCAAATATTCCATGGATACAACATGCCTCTCAGCAAAAAGCTTGAAGTGTCTTCTTTCCAAAATGGGGTAATTTGGGGGAGTTTTGTGCTATCTTGACATTTCAGGGCCTCAAAAACTGTAATAGGTAGGGAGGAAGTGAAATCACCATTTTACGCCCTTAGAAAGCTTGAAAGCGGTGATTGGTTTTCTGGGTCCTGTACTTGGCTAGGCTCCCAAAAAGTCTCACACATGTGGTATCCCCATACTCAGGAGAAGCAGCAGAATGTATTTTGGGGTGTAATTTCACAAATGGCCATGGCATGTTTGAGCAATAGATCATTTAGTGACAACTTTGTGAAAATTTTAATTTTCCCGCCCACTTGCCTCTCACCAAATAGCTTGGGGTGTCTACTTTCCAAAATGGGGTAATTTGGGGGGGTTTGTGCTATTCTTGGCATTTTATGGCCTTCAAAACTGTGATAGGTAGTGGGGAGTGAAATCAAAAATTGTCACCCTTTTGCCCATACACACGGTCGGGTTTTCAGACCGAAAATGTTCGTTGGGAGCTTGTTGTCAGAAATTCCAACCGTGTGTAGGCTCCATCGGACATTTTCCATCGGAATTTCAGTCACACAAAATTTGAGATCTGGATCTCAAATTTTCTGACAACAAAATCCGTTTTTGTAAATTCTGATCGTGTGTACACAATTCCGACGCACAAAGTTCCACGCATGCTCGGAATCAAGCAGAAGAGCCGCACTGGCTATTGAACTTCATTTTCTCGGCTCATCATACGTGTTGTACTTCACCGCGTTCTTGACGTTCGGAATTTCCGACAAGATTTGTGTGACCGCGTGTATGCAAGACAAGTTTGAGCCAACATCCGTTGGAAAAAATCCATGGATTTTGTTGTCGGAATGTCCGATCATGTGTACACGGCATTAGAAATCCTGAAGGCGGTTTTTGGGGTCCTGTACGCGGCTAGGCTCCCAAAAAGTCTCACACATGAGGTATTCCCGTACTCAGGAGAAGCAGCAGAATGTATTTTGGGGTGTAATTACACATATAACCATGCCATATTTGAACAATATATCATTTAGTGACAACTTTGTGAAAAAAAAAGTGTAATTTTCCAGAAACTTGTGGCAAAATATAAAATATTCCATGGACTCAACATGCCTATCAGCAAATAGCTTGGGGTGTCTACTTTCCAAAAAGGTGTAATTTGGGGGGTTTTGAACTGTCCTGGCATTTTATGCACAACATTTGGAGGCTTATGTCACACATCACACACTCTTCTAACCACTTGAAGACAAATGCCATGTACACACGATCGGACTTCTCGTCGGAAAAAGCTATGATGGTTTTTCCGACGGAATTCCACTCAAGCTTGTCTTTCATACACACGGTCACACCAAATACCGACTGCCAAAAACGCGGTGACTTACGTACGACGGGACTACAAAAGGGAAGTTCAAAACGAAGTACGCCACCCTTTGTGCTCCTTCTGCTAATCTCGTGTTTATCTCATGTTAGTAGAAGTTTGTGAGAGACGATTCGCGCTTTTTGCAGACTCAAGCTTTTCAGATCATTTTACTGCTGTTCAGTTTGTGCTTGTGGGTTTGTATCTGCTTTTCAGTGCGTGTAGACAGTTCGTATCTGTTTTTTCAGTGAGTCCTTGTCTGCTCGTTGCTGATTTTCAGCTCGCTCTTCACAGGCCTTGCTGTTCTTCAGTGGGTTCTGTTAGTTCGTTCTGACCAGCCGACCATTTTGAAGCCGTGTTGCGGGTACGTGCTCGTCGTAGAGTTTGTGCTGTGCGGGGGCTTGGTGTTGGGGCTCTAGCTTTGACACAAGCCCAGTCCATGAACAGGGTGGGGAGGATTTCATGGACGAAGAATTGTTTGCTCCAGCGTGACCAGTTCTCTCATATGCCTTTGCTCTGTGAGATCCGTGAGAATAATCCTGATGATTTCAGGAATTATCTCCGGATGACGGACCCCATTTTTCACCATTTGTTGGCTTTGGTGTCCCCTTATATCAGCAGGAAGGACACCTGCATGTGGCAAGCCATCACTCCGGAGCAGAGGCTCGTCACCACGTTGCGGTACTTGGCAACTGGGAGAAGTTGGCAGGACCTCAATTTCTCAACAGGCATCTCCCCCCAGGCTCTGGGGATCATTATCCCAGAGACCAGTACTGCTATCATTCAGGTCCTGCAGAAGGACTATATTGGGGTAAGTTTTCTCCTTTAAAGTGGAGTTCCACCCACTTTTACAACTCTTCAGCATCCCTCACTAAACTGTGCACTGTAAACAAATTGGATATTTTTACATTTTTTTTCTCAGCACCTACTGTATATCTGCTGTATTCATTTTTCACTTCCTCCTCCCTGGCCGTTGCCCATCGAATAATTTCCTGTTTGTAGTGCCTTCTGGGAAGGGGCGGCAACTTCCTCTGACACTGCCGTTGCTATGGAAACCTGACCTGAAACCTATTACACTGCTTGTGCTGCAGTGAGCATGTGCGAGATCTGCAAGGATGAGATCCAGGAAGAAATACAGTCTGGCTTCAGATGCCCACATTTAAGATGGCCACGGCCTGCTGTAAGTTTAGAAAATAACAAACTACTGCTATAAACTAACAAAACAGACCTTAGTTTACAGACTAACTTTACTAGTATACATTAAGCTTGTGTATTATAGGGGTATTTTTATTTAAAAAGTATAATTTCGGCCGTAACACCACTTTAACATTACATTATATGTATTTAATGTTTGCTAATATATTGTATTTCTTTCCTCATTCCCTAATTACCATGATTTTAATATGCTGTGAATCTCCCCTTTGTCCTCATGCATACTGTAATCTTTTAGTGCTCCTTTTTTGTCCTTCATGCATATTTGCCTTCACTAACCTCCCCAGCATGCTATCCTGGGCCCATATACACCTATAGCCTAGTCACTTAACAATGTATTTTGTCAGCTCCATTGTAGTACTTTACCCTAAACACCCCCTAAAATGTGTACAAATGTTATTTCTGTGCTAAAATTCAGGCAGAGTGCCATAGGCTTTTTTGGGGGTCCCAAAATCATTTGGAACCCTTCCCCCAACCGCTACATCAACCATAACAATCCTCTATCTGCTGACTTTGGCAAACCCATACACACTATACCTACCTCTTTTGGGGTCATATTTATGGATGAATTCCCCAAAGCATGTAGTGAAAGGGCCTGCCTGAATATGTTTAAATGGTACTGTTTAAAGTTTTGTTCTCCTATTATTATCTTTATAGGTAATTTCAGAATGTAAAAAAGTGCTTCCATTTGTACAGTGTGTATTTATATTTTTGTATTATGACACTTCTTACCTGTCCAGTGGGCTGCCAATAGTGTAAGTAATGAGGAGCTGGCTAAAGTAACACACATTATGTATGCATTCGGCTCTCAATGAAGTGGAGAGGGTTACCTGTCCAAAACACCCCCCCTATATTACATAGTTACATAGTAGGTGAGGTTGAAAAAAGACACAAGTCCATCAAGTCCAACCTATGTGTGTGATAATGTGTCAGTATTACATTACATATCCCTTTATATTGCGGTCATTCAGGTGATTATCTAATAGTTTCTTGAAGCTATCAATGCTCCCCGCTGAGACCACCGCCTGTGGAAGGGAATTCCACATCCTTACCGTTCTTACAGTAAAGAACCCTCTACGTAGTTTAAGGTTAAACCTCTTTTCTTCTAATTGTAATGAGTGGCCACGAGTCTTATTAAACTCTCTTCTGCGAAAAAGTTTTATCCCTATTGTGGGGTCACCAGTACAGTATTTGTAAATTGAAATCATATCCCCTCTCAAGCGTCTCTTCTCCAGAGAGAATAAGTTCAGTGCTTGCAACCTTTCCTCATAACTAAGATCCCCCAGACCCTTTATTAGCTTTGTTGCCCTTCTTTGTACTCGCTCCATTTCCAGTACGTCCCTCCTGAGGACTGGTGCCCAGAACTGGACAGCATACTCCAGGTGCGGCCGGACCAGAGTCTTGTAGAGCGGGAGAATTATCGTTTTATCTCTGCAGTTGATCCCCCTTTTAATGCATGCCAATATTCTGTTTGCTTTATTAGCAGCAGCTTGGCATTGCATGCCATTGCTGAGCCTATCATCCACTAGGACCCCCAGGTCCTTTTCCATCCTAGATTCCCCCAGAGGTTCTCCCCCCAGTGTATAGATTGCATTCATATTTTTGCCACCCAAATGCATTATTTTACATTTTTCTACATTGAACCTCATTTGCCATGTAGTCGCCCACCCCATTAATTTGTTCAGGTCTTTTTGCAAGATTTCCACATCCTGCAGAGAAGTTATTGCCCTGCTTAGCTTAGTATCGTCTGCAAATACAGAGATTGAACTCTTTATCCCATCCTCCAGGTCGTTTATGAACAAATTAAATAGGATTGGTCCCAGCACAGAACCCTGGGGAACCCCACTACCCACCCCTGACCATTCTGAGTACTCCCCATTTATCACCACCCTCTGAACACGCCCTTGTAGCCAGTTTTCAATCCATGTACTCACCCTATGGTCCATGCCAACGCACCTTATTTTGTATAGTAAACGTTTATGGGGAACTGTGTCAAATGCTTTTGCAAAATCCAGATACACCACGTCTACGGGCCTTCCTTTATCTAGATGGCAACTCACCTCCTCATAGAAGGTTAATAGATTGGTTTGGCAAGAACGATTCTTCATGAATCCATGCTGATTACTGCTAATGAAATCATTCTTATTACTAAAATCTTGTATATAGTCCCTTATCATCCCCTCCAAGAGTTTACATACTATTGATGTTAGGCTAACTGGTCTGTAATTCCCAGGGATGTTTTTTGGGCCCTTTTTAAATATTGGTGCTACATTGGCTTTTCTCCAATCAGCTGGTACCATTCCAGTCAATAGACTGTCTGTAAATATTAGGAACAACGGTCTGGCAATCACCTGACTGAGTTCCCTAAGTACCCTCGGATGCAAGCCATCTGGTCCCGGTGATTTATTAATGTTAAGTTTCTCAAGTCTAATTTTAATTCCGTCCTCTGTTAACCATGGAGGTGCTTCCTGTGATGTGTCATGAGGATAAACACTGCAGTTTTGGTTACTGAAGCCCCCGATTCACTTGTGAAGACTGAGGAGAAGAATAAATTCAATACCTTTGCCATCTCCCCATCCTTTGTAACCAGATGTCCTTCCTCATTCTTTATGGGGCCAATATGGTCTGTCCTCCCTTTTTTACTGTTTACATACTTAAAGAATTTCTTGGGATTTCTTTTGCTCTCCTCCGCTATGTGTCTTTCATGTTCTATCTTAGCCATCCTAATTGCACCCTTACATTTCTTATTGCATTCTTTATAAATACTGAATGCTGAGGATGATCCCTCAACCTTGTATTTTTTGAAGGCCTTCTCCTTTGCTTTTATATGCATTTTTACATCGGAGTTAAGCCATCCAGGATGTTTGTTCGCTCTTTTAAATTTATTACCCAATGGGATACATTGGCTAATGCCCTTATTTAATATGCTCTTAAAGCAAACCCATCTCTCCTCCGTATTCTTTGTTCCTAATATTTTATCCCAATTTATGCCTTTTAGCAAGGTTTGCAGTTTAGGGAAGTTGGCTCTTTTGAAATTCAGTGTCTTTGTGTTCCCTTCATGTTTCCTATTTGTGTGATTTATACTGAAACTAATTGACCTGTGATCGCTGTTACCTAAATTGCCCCGTATTACCACATCTGTTATCAGGTCTGTATTATTGGTAATCAGTAGATCTAGTAATGTTTTATTTCTAGTTGGTGCGTCTACCATCTGACCCATAAAATTGTCCTGCAAAACACTAAGGAACTGGCGAGCCTTAAATGAATGCGCGGTTCCCTCCGCCCAGTCTATGTCTGGATAATTAAAATCCCCCATTATGATAACACTTCCCATCCTTGCTGCTAATCCAATTTGTGATAGGAGAATAAAATTTTTACAATGGGCCATCAGAGGGGTGGAGGAATCTGATAAGTGGGCATTAGATTTTTGCCTTTAAATACTCCTTAAAATAAATGTTATACTGATGTTGGCCAAGAATGTTTGTGTCTAATATGCTTGCAATGTTTATGTGCAAAATGACAATTTTTTTCTTGTTTCACTCCACAGTTTCCTTCAAAACCACAGGAATGGCAGACTGTGGCCTTCCACTTTGCCAACCGTTGGGACTTTCCCAACTGTGAAGGGGCAATTGATGGGAAGCATGTCCACAAATCGTCCCACCACCCCATTCGGGGTCATACTATTATAATTACAAGAGGTTCAATAGTATTGTGTTGATGGCGGTGGTTCCTGCGACATATGATTTCCTGTATGTGGACACGGGGAGGAATGGCGGATGTCGGATGGTGGAGTATTTGCCCGGACCGAATTCTACTGATGTCTCGAGAGTGGTGGCTCGGGATTGCCACCTCCGGAGGAGAACGTGGAAGGACTGCCATTTGTGTTTGTCGCAGATGAGGCATTCGGTCTGGGTGACCACATGATGAGGCCATTCCTCCAATGGACCCTCACCCCGGAAAAAGAGGGTTTTCTAATTACCGGCTGGCCAGAGCCAGAAGAGTTGGAGAATGCCTTTGGGATCCTGGCCAGCCGGTTCTGCCTATTTCAAACAGCGATAAATATGGCGGAATACAAACTGAACCATATAATTTTGAGTTGCTGCATCCTGCACAATTTTCTAAAAAAACATAGTCCTAGTTATGTTGCCTCTGTTGGGCCTGAAGCCAGACTTTCAGAAGTTCCAATGACGGCCCTGGAAGCGGGCCGTCCTGGCTTGCCCCCCCAAAGTGCCCATGAAGTGAGAGAAAATTATGTCCAATATTTTACGGGTAGGGGGGCCATTGCTTTGCCACCAAATTTTCAATAAATTTTCATTTTTCTCAGATACAATCTTGATTTTCATTTACTGCTTGGGTTTATTGTTGATGTCTCCTAGGTTCTCCTAGTGCACTTGTAGTGCCTAGTGGTTTTTCTATTATTAAATAACACCCATTGTCATTGTATAAACACCAACTTTACACAAAAACTGGTATTGATCATTGAAAGAAGAAGCCACACATTGTTGTTTCTCAAAATTTTTACTGCACAGTCACATGTGCGGTTATATATTTTTTTCCTCAATATTTTCTTTTCTTTTTTTTTACAAACAGGCATGTTTTAAAACATAACATACACAACTCTGGAACTTACAAAGTTTAACGTATAAAAACTGAAGGCAATATCAGACATTATAGTGTCAAAAATGTCTTAATATTGTCTTCATCAGATGGGGTAATCTCACCCCTGTAAAAGCCAAATTTTGAAGATGCACACAACTTGGGAGTCCAAATGGGTAATATTAACATGTGCTATCTCCCATCATGGGGGATCAATGGACGTGTTTTGCGGGTGCAACCCCTTCCTCTCACCTACTAGAGTTACGAGGGAGGGGTTGCACCCACAAAACGCGTACATTGAGATCCCCTGATGGCAGATAGCACATGTTGACACACCGTGTGCATATTCAAAATTTGGCTTTTCAAATGTACAATATAAAAATTTTTTGGGGAATATAAAAAAATAAAACAGGTTGTGATTTTAGGGAAAAGGGTGATTAGATTCTCCCCAAAACATTGATCATGTTCTTCATTTTCTGTTTCATAAAGTTTAGTTTATTTCTCATTGGGTCAATTTCCCTATTCCAGGTCATAATTTGCTGGATGAGTGTTTGGGCACTGGCCCTAGTGAAAAGTTCCGCCGCTACCTCTTCCACAACCAGCACATCACCTAAAATTGTTTCAAAAACATGTATTTAGAAATATGCAGGCATACATATATTACTTGAAGCTGGGGTGTCAGACATTCACCTGGTGGGGTGCCCATCTCGCCCACTTCCTCCACCTCTCCTTCCTCAAGATTCTCGGGGGGGGGGGGGCTTGGGCTAATTTGCCAATCAGGTTGGCGATATTGGGGGGTCCCTAGTATCCTCTGACTGCTGTCTGAGTCTTTTCTCCCATATGAGAATGAAACAAAAGGTATACTTAGCACACAGATATTTGAGTCCAGAAATAGGAATATGAAACATTGCTTTGAAATGGTGTACAGTTGTCTGTTTGGGAAGAGATCCAAGTTGAAAAAATGATTACAGTTCCCTTTTAACCAAGCTGGAATTTAGCCAAGCTTACCTTTTTTGGCCAAGTTTCACAGATGGAGACACCCCAATTATCCACTGTGTGGATTACCCTAAAAAATGTGCTCTGGTGTCCCACACTAGTGCTCCTGAGTCCAGATGTGTAAACAGCTGAGTGTCCTCTCCTTACATTCAACTGAATCAAGTTTGCAATTCATTCAAATTTCAAAGACATCTAGACAACAATGTCCGAAACTTCTTTTAATAAGACAAATTAGCATGGCCAAAATGTAGTTATAACCCGGTATCAGCTAAATACATAGTATTTATTGGCAAACAATCAATGTTTCCTATGAACAATGTTCCCTACGAACGATGACTGTGCCCAAGAACATGAAAGTAGCCATTTAAAACTGTACATCAGTAAAGAAAAGCACATGGAGCAGCATGCAAGTTAATAATCATAATAGGAACACACGACAAGTACTTACTTTTTTGAAGCACCTTCTTTATTTTGCGATACTGATCCGGCTCCCTCGGTTTTATGTTGGACCAGCGCTTCTTTAATTGTTCTTTGGACCGTCATACCCCAAACTTGTGCTCAAGAGTGTTCACAACTGTAGTCATGATTTAGTCCTTTCACAAATTGGGATGGGTGTACTGACCATGTTTCCCATCATAATCCTCCCTGCGCAAGATCTCCACCATTTCATCAAAGGCCATGTTGGTGGCCTTAAATCTCCTCCTCCTGGATCCTGACGTTTGGGGCTCTGGGCTTTCCTCCTCACTAGATGACAAATTGCCAACCACCTGTGTCTCCGCCATGTTGCTCCTACTGCGCACCGAAGAGAGAAGGGACGGGGAATATTCTTGAAAAAAGAATTACACGGGCGGGTGCTAACACGCGTGTGTCGTAACTACGTTCTGTGTGCGGAAGAAGGAACGGAAGCAAACATAATAACGAAGGTAACATTTTGCTATTATTATTCACGATTTATATAGCGCCAACAGTTTACGTAGCGCTTTACAATGTATAGGGGGGACAACAGTACAGTTCAATACAAAAAGTACAGGAGGGCCCTGCTCATAGTGCTTACATTCTAAAGGGTGGGGGTGGTGGTACAAAAAGTAATAGCTGCAGAGAATGATTTGATGGTAGTGGCTCAGGGACAGTTCTTAGGTGCGTGTGGAATAGGCTTCCGTGAATAAATGAGTTTTCAGGGATCTCCTAAAGGGTAGGGGCTGATCGGACAAACTGGGGCAGGGAGTTCCAGAGGATGGGAGAAGCTCTGGAGAAGTCCTGAAAGCGAGCATCGGAGGAGATAACAAGGGAGCTAGAGAGCAGGAGGTCCTGGAAGGAGTAGAGGGGACGATTTGGGTGATATCTGCAGATGAGGTGGGCGATGTAGATGGGGGCGATGTTGTGAATGGCCTTGTATGTTATGGTTAGCATTTTGAATTTTACATGGTGGGGTAGGGGAAGCCAGTGAAGGGATTGGCAGAGAGGAGCAGCATTCATGGATCGGTTAGTGAGGTGTATTAGTCTAGCAGCAGAATTCATAATAGACTGAAAGGGGGATAGCCTGCTTAAGGGTAGGCCATTAAGGAGAGAGTTGCAGTAGTCAAGGCAGGAAATAATCAAGGAGTGAATAAGTTGCTTTGTGGTGTCCTTAGTCAGGAAGGGTCGAATTCTGAAGATGTTGGGACATGAGTGGCCTATACTGATTCTAGACTGAGGCCTATATTGGGATAAGATTAGGAGAGTTTAGTCTGATATTTAGTGTTTTTGTCTTGTGTTTGGTCTTTCAGAAAAAAAGAAACAATTTAAAGATCTTGATTTTATGGGACAACTTAAAGATCGATACAGAGATATGAGGAATTTATGGGAGGTTAAAAAACCCTTATTTAGAAACAAACCAGCTAGGAAGGCATCGCTGGAGAAACTTCTGGAGTTTGTGAAAACGCAGGTCCCCAATGCAGACATGACGTTTGTTGAAAATAAAATTGGTAGCTTGAGAAGAACATATAGGAAGGAGCTTCAGAAGGTCCAGAAGTCCCTGAGGTCAGGAGCAGCAGCAGATGATGTGTATGTACCCAGTCTGTGGTAATACAACAAGATGTGTTTTCTGAATGACCAGATGGAAGCCAGGGAATCACTTTCGACTCTTCCGGCCCCTCTTCCATCCAGCCTTTCATCCACCCTTCCCTCAACCCCAGCTGAGGCTTCCGAGGACCAACCTGGGCCTTCCATCCAGGAAGAAATTGAGGAGCCCAGATGGAGCAAGGTATAGTATGTTTAAACATATTTTTTGTGGGAAAATGATTGTTGTTAACTAGATGTTATTATTGCTAACAAACAAATGATTTAACAAAAAGTGTTTTACATATCAATAGACAGTAGGGGCCAAAAATTATTGGGACAAGAATGAAAAATACTGGGTCCAGAATGATAGTCTTTTCTATTTATTAACATTCAATTTGTAACAGTCATGAGCTGAAAATTGTGTGTGATTGATGAACCAAAAACTAAAATGATGTCCCTTCTTCATACACAGGAAGACCTCAGCCAGGACGAGGCTCTGGAATTTGGCACACAGGAGGAGGGGGGGGGAGTGGCAGCCAGGAGGTGGCCAGGCCCAGTCACACCCAATCCCAGGCCCCCCCCCTCTGCCTTCCAACCAAAAGGCCCAGGAAGGGGAGGAACGTGGAGGAGGCAGCACTGGGCCTCATTAAGGAGGCTAATGATGCCCTGAAAGCCCCCCTCGATGCTTTAGAGGCCTATGGCATGTATATAGCCTCAAATTTGCAGCAAATGGAGGAGGGCCCACACCGAAAATGTGAAAAGTTAATTTTTGAGACCATCCATAAGGGGTTGAGTGGCCAAATGACAGATGATGCCCACCCATCCTCCTCCTCCTCCTGCCACAAGTCCACCTCCAGAGCCACAGCCTGAAGGAAAGGCTGCAAGGAAGGGTGCAGGCCAGCGTGGTCTGTCAGAACATGCAGCCTGTTGTAGTACTACAGCCTGGGGACATATATGTCATCTGCTGCTGTGCGTGATCTCTGGGAGTCCTGGACCAGATTGTGCTGCCTATTATATGGACTTCTCAAGCTACCAATTTTTTGATCCACAGAGTTGATGTCTGCCCTGGGGGCCAAAGGCTTCGCAAATTCCAGCAGTTTCTCCAGCGTTGCCTTCCCTCTTAATTTTGTTATTAAGAGCCAGAATAAATGGATTTTTAATTTATGAAAATACTTGCCTATGTGTTTTTATTAAAATAGGACAGTTTGTTTGTGAGTAGACAGTGTGACATTGGGGGATGTCTAGCTCAGTGATAGATGCGTTTCAAGTGAGTTCACTGCCAACAGGAACTAAGGTTTAAGGGCGTGGTAGCCCACTTTTATTGAAAGTAACAAAAAGATGAAAGTTCACACACACATTTGGTTTCCCACACAGGGGTTCTTCTCCCAAAAACAACTGAAAATGCCAATCCACCTGGCTCTTAAGGCTCGCTCAGCCTTGGGCGCAGTTCCTTGCTGCACAGACCCACTCCTGGCCTTTAGGAAGGGGCTCTCCTGACACTCCAGGCTTCTACACTCCTCCAAGACTTACGGTCCCCTCTGGTCCCCTCTGGTCCCCAAGATTCTCTCTTCCAGTTGTCTCAGCTATGGTCTCCCTGACTCTCTCTCAGCTGGCCCAACCTTCTCAGTCCACTGACCTGGAACCTCTCCCACATGGAGTACCGTCTCAAAGATGTTGCCTGGGTTCTTAAACGTTAGCACACCTCCTTCCTGTCTGCAGCAACTGCTCCAACACCAACTCCTTTCCCACACACACTGAGCTATGCTTAGCTCTGCCTTATAATGAGTGTGTGCACCTGGACACACACACAACCTGCAGAGCTTCTGGAAAACCTGGACACATGACTGAAGACTCCATCCCTCCCAATGCTCTTTGAAGTCTTCAAGTTTCCAGCCCCAATCCAGACATAGAAAATCCAGAGAAAACTTAAAGCATAGTTTTCTCTGCTCACCGATCTTTTGCTGGAACTTCTCAAATTGCTTCTTTGAGAGTCCTGTGTCCATTTTACACACATTTTCACTAAGACAGGGGCTCTCACTCTCAAAACAGGTACATTTCAAAATTACAATGTCAAATTAACAAGGGACACCAACACCAAACAACCTCCTTGAGATTTACAAATACAAGATAATAATGGTGTTGTGGAAACGTGACATACAAAATAAAAAAAGATATGGAGATGATTATAAAATAATAAAAAATTAAAAAAACAACAGGACATCTTGATTAAAAAAAAAAGACTATAAATAAAAATAAATAAACATTATTATGGAGATCTAGCTTTAAAAATAAAAAAGATTATTCATGAGATCACAAGAAATAATAAAGAAAAAAGTTTGTGAGAACTCTGTGTGAATATCAGCAGCAAAACAACTTCATTCTTCTAGCATTATAAAGAAGAAGAGAATGCGCTGCATTGAAAGATTTAAAAATTATCTGTGTGATGAATGTGCTATCTCCATTATGAACGGTAGTTTTACCAGACCGAGCGGCTCCATCTCCTACTTGATTCTGGGCATGCATGTTTTTTTGCACGTCGGACATAGGCGTGCCCACGGGGTGTGCCGGGTGTGCCCAGGCACACCCTAATCATTGTGCTCTCATTGGTTGTGACTGGTGTCAGTAGTTGTGACTACTGCTGCTCATGTCACCACTGCCTGGCCTAGGTTGGCCCTGCAAGAAAAAGCATCTTTTTGTCTTTTTGCAGCGCAGCCTGCACTGCAGGGACTAGGGAGTCCCCGGGACCACAGGCGCGGTGGAGTGATCCGGCCGCATTTCCCGATGGGTCCTGTATAGTTCCGGCGGCGCAGGTACTGCAGGCAGCGGCGGAGTGATCTGCATCTGCACTCCGCCCCCCTCCGGCCTCCTCTCTCTCCCTTACCTCGGAAGAAGCAGCGGACTCAGCAGAGCCTCAGCCTGGACTCGGATAGCGGCAGGCGGCTGGCTCAGTCAGGTAAGCAGTGCCAGTGAGACAGCACTGAGCAGGGAAGGGCAGTCACACGATGGACGAAAAATAAAAAAAACCAAAAAGGCAACTCGATATGAACCCTGTCCCTGCCAGCAAAAAAGTAAGTGTGAATATATATGTAGGAAGGCCAGTATGGTGGCCTGAATTTATGGGAGGAGCCCGGGGGTATTTAAGCAGCACCGCTCACCTGTGGTGCTTGTCGGTTTCCTGTGCGCGATATACGTCACTAAGCCGACTATTCGACATACCAGCGTCCGCAAGTTCTTGCCTCGCAGTTCCCGTATTCGATACTCCGTACTCAAAACTTTCGAAGTCCGCGTTTTCGTTATAGTTGTACCACGCGTCTGGCTTGGCTGTCGCAGGTAAGGTCCCGTCGGACTTTTCGTTTTCATATCATGTCACTAAACCGTGAGTTCTAAATTTCGTTTCACCCGCATCGCACAAACTGCAATGTATATCGCTCGTACTTTCGATATGTCACAATTCGATAGCACATCGACGCTGACGCCGCTTCATTTCTAGCATGTCGGTATTACTAAACAGCCATAGCCAGTCGCAAATTACAAATTATCAAACCCATTTCAAAAACTCATTCGGACATTTTCAAATCATTTCTCTTTTCTGAAAACATTTCAGGAAACTCATTTCGGACATTTCAAATCATTTCTCATTTCTGAAAACATTTCTAAACTCATTTCTGACATTTCAAATCATTTCTCATTTCAGTCACCTACCGCACTCCGATTTGAATCCAATCGCACCAAAAAGGTGCGCCGATTCGTTCCGGTGTGCCCCAGTTATTACGGCCTCATTTCTATACATGCTCCAGAGTTATGTTATTATCAGTCAATTGTACCTCTGTCATGGTTATCATTTCATTCCACGTATCACGATCCGACATGAATTTAGTCGCATGAAAAATGCACCGATTCGTCTCGGCGTGCCCCAGGATTGGCCTCATTTCTATACATGCTCCAGAGTTACGTTTATCAGTCAATTGTATCTCTGTCATGGTTATCATTTCATTCCATGTATCACGTCCCGACATGAATTCAGTCGCATGGAAAATGCACCGATTCGTCTCGGCGTGCCCCAGGATTGGCCTCATTTCTATACATGCTCCAGAGTTACGTTTATCAGTCAATTGTATCTCTGTCATGGTTATCATTTCATTCCATGTATCACGTTCCGACATGAATCCAGTCGCATGAAAAATGCACCGATTCGTCTCGGCGTGCCCCAGGATTGGCCTCATTTCTATACATGCTCCAGAGTTACGTTTACCAATCAATTGTATCTCTGTCATGGTTATCATTTCATTTCCATCTATCACGTTCCGACATAAATTTAGTCGCATGAAAATGCACCGATTCATCTCGGCGTGCCCCAGGATTGGCCTCATTTCTATACATGCTCCAGAGTTACGTTTATCAATCAATTGTATCTCTGTCATGGTTATCATTTCATTCCCACGTATCACGATCCGACAGGAATTCAGTCGCATGAAAATGCACCGATTCGTCTCGGCGTGCCCAGGATTGGCCACATTTCTGATACATGCTCCAGAAATCCGGATCATAGCTGAATCGCAGACACCAGGGATTGACCCGTATCTCTGTCATGCGATTTCTATCATTTCACTCCCACAACGCATCACCGTTTCGAAACCAGTCGCATCCGAGGCGCACCGCTTCATCACGGCATGCATCACTGGTTCCGATCACATTTCATACCTACACCAGAGCTCGGTTAGTTGCCAGTCGCTAACACGGCACAACCAATTCGAGCCTCGGTCAAAACAATCATTTCTCTCATTTCATTTAATACTGCACTCCTACTCGAATCCAGATGCATCAAACAAGCACCGATTCGTCCCAGGAGCACCAATATTTCAGTTGCCTCATTTCAATACATGCTCCAGAGTCCGGTCCACGGTCGAACAAATCGTGACACGACCAGGCCGCACCTCTGTCATGCAGTTCATTCATTTCACAATCAAGGCAAACATTTCGAACCATTTATTGTCACAAATTGCAAGCACCATACAAATCATTGCTCCAAGTTACTTAGCAATCCCTTCACGAATGACCCCAGGCTGAACCGCAAGCTATCAGTCCCCGAATTTACCCTGGCCTTTGGCATGCTCAGAGATGTCCTGTGCTCAGCTACCCCTAACAGGCGGGAAGAGCTGGACTTATACCTCCATACTGTGGTAGACTTGGGCCACAAGTATGGAGGTTTTGCATTCTACGATTATCATCGTTCCTTCTCAGCCAAGGCCGCCGCCAGATTCGCACAATACCAGGTCACCACAGATTGGAGTCTCATGGACACAGAGCTCTTCTGCCGCCACTTTGCCGGCTTACGCTCACCTCTGTGTGCAATTTGCCAGTCTTCCACCCACACTGCCACCTGGTGTGCCAATACGGCGATCAGACGGCCCTTCGAGTTCCCCTCTACCTCAGGTACAGTACAGGGCCAGTCAATCCCTGAACCAACGCCTCAGGTGGACAAACTCGGACGCCCAGTCCGAACCGTGGGAGGGGCAGCCATCTGTAACAACTACAACTATGGGTCCTGCAACTTCAGCCAATGCCGTCTACTTCACATCTGCACTATATGCCAAAGAGCACACCCTAGGAATTTGTGTGAAGTCAAGCAACACAAGAGGGCCTGACTAAGCCGAATCAACATCTTATGGCTAGGACTGTATCTCACTTCACACCCCACCCCTTCCCTGGCCACCTACCTTATCCAAGGCTTCACAGTAGGCTTTCACACCGGCCTCATCGCACTGCCCCATAGTACTCACGAATGCGCCAATCTTCGTTCGGCAGCCATCGACGAACAGGCCATAGATCAGCTCTTACAGGCAGAGGTAGATCGAGACTACGTAATAGGCCCTTTCACTTGCCCCCCTTTCAGCACATGGAGAGTCAGCCCTATTGGGCTTGTCAAGGGCAAATTCTCTAATAAATTGCGTTTGGTGTACGACTTGTCTGCGCCTCATTCTTCGCACATACCCAGTCTCAATTCCCTGATCCCCTCCGCAGAGTTTTCCCTAAAATATTCCTCCGTTGACATGGCAATACAAGCCATCATCAAAGCAGGCACAGGTGCCTGGCTCTCCAAAGCCGACATATCGGATGCCTTCAAACTCCTGCCCATCCACCCATCCCTTTGGTGCTGGCATGGCATCAAATGGAAGGAAGCATATTATTTTGCTACGAAACTCACCTTCGGTTCGAAGAGTAGCGCGTGGCTCTTCGACACATTCGCACAGTCCCTCGTTTGGATACTATTACACAAGGGCCAATGCCATGAAGTCATCCATTACCTAGATGACTTCCTACTGATAGAACCGCCCAACAAAACCCCAGCAGATCTCGACAAACTTAGAGTTATTTTTGGAAACCTCAACGTTCCTATCGCCGAGCACAAAGTCGATGGTCCAGCAAACATCATCACCTTTCTCGGGGTCAGCTTGGATACCTGCGCAATGCAGGCCAGTCTCCCCCCCGACAAATTAACACGCATTAGGGCAGTCCTTCACGAGTTTACACACACCAAGGGCTGTACCAAAAAACAGTTGCAGTCTCTCCTGGGTATGCTCAACTTCGCTATGCGAATTATCCCACAAGGCCGCACATTTGTATCACGCCTGCTGAGATTTCTGTCAGAAACTCAAGACCCTGATCAGATTTTGAAATTAGACTCCGCAGCTATAGCGGACCTATCAATGTGGGAGGAATTCTTGTCCGCCTGGAATGGCATATCTCTATTTATACCTACGGTTTCGATCCATTCACCCCAGGTAGTGACTGACGCTGCAGCCTCCACAGGTTTCGCGGCAATTTTTGGCCATCATTGGTTTTCAGGACCCTGGCCTCAACAGATACTGTTGATACCCGGCTTTTCCCAAACATCTGCCCTCTTTGAGCTTTATCCCATAGTGGCACCCGCACAACTCTGGGGCCACCACTGGACAGGACAAACCGTAGTCTTCACCACCGATAACCAGGCCACGGCAGACATCATCAACAGAGGCAGGTCCAAGTCCCTAGCAGTCATGTCCTTCCTGCGCAGGTTGGTACAACTGTCTTTACAACACCAGTTCAACATACACAGTGAATTCATTCCCGGCAGATACAACTCAGCAGCTGACGCACTATCACGTTTCAACTATTCCTCCTTTTTCAAACAGGTTCCCGATGCCGATCCAATGTCGGCCCCTATCCCCGTCTGGTCACAACTGACCCTGGACTAATGCAACATCTACACGGAGCTACGCAACTCATAAATAATTCCCTCTCCCGCAACACACTCAAAGCCTACCAGACAGCTTGGAAAGCTTTTAATAAATTCCTCACGCCCAGCCGCAAAGAACCAACAGATATCAAACAGGTACTGGCCTTCACGGCACACTGCCACACGCAGCTAGCCTTATCCTACAACACCATCTGGTTATACCTAGCCGGCATTCAACATTTCATGGCGCTTGAAGACCCGACGAAATCGTCACTGTTCTCATCTCACGCTATACGAGCCATCCTAAGGGGAATACAGAGACAACAACCAGTCATCAGCACTAAGCGCTTGCCCATTACGGGGCCCATCTTTAGGGACATGTCAAATATTCTGGCTACTTCGCCATTCGGCCTGCTCCCCAGCACGGTCTTACAAGCAGCCATATATTTAGCTTACTATGGGTTCTTGCGGCCTGGCGAATTCACCTCTAACAAACCCACAGACCAAGTACTATGCAGACGACACTTGCTTCGACACCAAGACCACTTTATCCTACACCTCGAGGTCTCTAAAACCCAGCAAACGGGCTCGGGAGTAAACATCCACCTCTACAGAACCAACAACAGCTGGTGTCCAGTCGCTGTACTCAACCGACTCCTATCTCTCCTGCCTGAGCAACCAGACAGCAGTCCCCTTCTACCATTTCCAGTCAAACCCTTAAACGCCTCTCAGTTTGTGAGCCACATAAGGATACTTCTCCGCAATCTTCACCTTAACCCCAGTCAGTATTCCGGACACTCTTTCCGCATCGGAGCAGCCTCCGCGGCGTCCCACCACGGGGTGCCAGATCACATCATCAAAAGACTAGGCAGGTGGAAATCAGCCTGCTTCGCCCGGTACATCCCCAATCCACAAACTGAGATGGCACAGGCATTCTCCAAATTGGCTCAATAAGTAACTGAAAACCAATAAAAATTATAACCCTACCTGAATGTTTTTGCCCCCTTATTTTGGCATACCGGCCATGAGACCAAGGCACACTTTCAGGTCCATTTCATATGGTAAGTCCACACTTTTAGGTCTATTTCCGATGGTAAGTCTTATCTTTACTATAAGTGTTTTCTATGTCCATATCGGACATAGGGCTCCGACCATAAGTAGGAAGGCCAGTATGGTGGCCTGAATTTATGGGAGGAGCCCGGGGGTATTTAAGCAGCACCGCTCACCTGTGGTGCTTGTCGGTTTCCTGTGCGCGATACCCACCCTCCCATCCCCATTTCATAGCATTTCTCAACTATTCATTTCATTCATTTCTCTTACAGAATAATCATTTCATAAACCAGGGTATGCCCCCTTATTTTGGCATACCGGCCATGAGACCAAGGCACACTTTCAGGTCCATTTCATATGGTAAGTCCACACTTTTAGGTCTATTTCCGATGGTAAGTCTTATCTTTACTATAAGTGTTTTCTATGTCCATATCGGACATAGGGCTCCGACCATAAATATATATATATATATATATATATATATATATATACACACACTTACTTTTTTGCTGACAAATCAGGCAGGGTTCATATTGATTTGAATTGTATATGTGTTGTACATAAAAAAAAATTATATATATATATAATTTTTTTATGTACTTCACATATACAATTCAAATCAATATGAACCCTGCCTGGCTTTTCAGCAAAAAAGTAAGTGTATATATATGTGTGTATATATATATATATGTGTATATATATGTGTGTGTATATATATATATATATATATATATATATATATATATATATATATATATATATATATATATATATATATATATATATATATATATATATATATATATATGTATGTATGTATGTATATATATATATATATATACATATATATATATATATATATATATATATATATATATATATATACACTTACTTTTTTGCTGACAAGCCAGGCAGGGTTCATATTGATTTGATTGTATATGTAACGCACAATATATATATATATATATATACATATATATATATGTATATATTTTCCCATACATACATTAAGTCGATTTTTACATGTAATTTTTTTTAAATTGTTCTCACGTGTTACAATAATGCTTCGATAATGTTATTTTAAAAAATAACAATTTAAAAAAATGACATCTAAAAATCAATTTAACCACAAACTTTGGAAGATTTTCCCTCTTCAGGACCAGGCCATTTTTTGCTATTTAAGGCCCATTTCACACAAACGGACCGTTAAGGTCCGCTTGTGAGTTTTGACAGCGGACCTGAACGGGCGCTCCATGCTAGCCTATGGAGCGTCGGATGTCAGCGGTGACATGTCCGCTGACATCCAACCCCATCCGATCCGCTAAAATCAGATGGATGCCTCTACGTTCGGATCCGTCGCTGGCGGATCGGATCGGGTGAGATCTGATGAAAAAGGACATGCTGTCCGTTTTCATCCAATCTCTCCATAGGCAGCAGCGGCGGTCGACAAGCCCCTCCCCGCTCAGTGAGCAGAGAGGGACCTGTCATGCAAATAGAGCTGTGTGTGTGTGTGTGTGTGTGTGTGTATATATATATATATATATATATATATATATACGCACGTGTGTTTGAGCTTTGGTTTGAGGTGCACACCCTAATGCAATAGGCTGCGCATGCCTATGACGTCGGAATTGACACAGACGATCGAAAAATTGAGAACATGCTCCCAATCTTTTGCTGGCTGGAATTCGGCCAGCAAAAGTCTGATGGAGCATACACACGGTCGCATTTTCCAACGAAAAACTCTTATCGGTCCTTTGCGGGTCGAAATTCCGATCGTGTGTACGCGGCAAAAGCCCTTTCTGACACTTTTTGTCTACATGAAAAAATATTTTTGCAAGAAAATTAATTTGAACCCCCAAACATTATATATTTTTTAAAGCAAAGGCCCTACAGATTAAAATGGTGGGTGTTGCAATTTTGTTTTTCACACAGTATTTGCGCAGCGATTTTTCAAATGCAATTTTTTGGAAAAAACACACTTTTTTAATTTTAATGCAATTAAATGCAATTTATTGGGGAAAAAAACATAGAATTTTAATGCACAAAAACACACTATATTGCCCAAATGGTTGATGAAATAAAAAAGATGATCTTATGCCAGGTACATGGATACCAAACATGACATGCTTTAAAATTGCTCACAAACGTACAGCGGCGACAAACTACATACATTTTTAAAAGCCTTTAAAAGCCTTTACAGGTTACAATTTTAGATTTAAAGAGGAGATCTACTGCTAAAATTACTGCCCTCAATTTGACCTTCGCGGTGATAGCTCACATGTATGGTGTAATTGCTGTTTACATATGACACCAGACCGACGCTTGCTTTTGCCTTTGCACGTGAGCATGGGGGGACAGGGGTGCTTTTTTTTTATATTATTTATTTTGCTTATTTATTATATTATTAAACTGTTCCTTTAATTTTTTTTTATCATGTTTATTGTAATCTCAGGTAATCTAAATATCCCCTATGATAGCAATAGGTAGTGACAGGTACTCTTTTTTGAAAAAAATTGGGATCTATTAGACCCTAGATCTCTCCTCTGCCCTCAAAGCGTCTGACCACATGAAGATCGGTGTGATAAAATGCTTTGCCAATTTCCCAATGGCGCTCTTTATATCCGGCGAAACCTAAGTCATGAAATGCTTGTAGCTTCTGGTTTCTTAGGCCATAGAGATGATTGGAGCCATTCTAGTCTCTGATTATCTCTTTGGTCAGCTGGCGGAACCACTGGCTGCATTCTCGGGTTCCCTGTTGGGACAGGAGAGCCTGAGAAAACCATGGAAGATGGTGGGGGGATGTTCCCTCCCACTGCTTATAAAAGCAGTCTAGAGGCTAATTAGCCTCTAGGATTGCTTTTACATGAAAGCTGACCACTGGCTGAAAAGAATGATACCAAGATGATACCTAAACCTGCAGGCATCATTCTGGTCTAACCACTCAAAGTCCAGCAACATACCAGTACATTGCTGTAATGTTCTTTTTTTCATGCAGCCTGTGGACTGAACAAAAAAAGAAATTGATCGGTGGGTATGCCCACCATTAGAATACTGCCCGTCATCCACCCACTTCTAATGATGGGCATACATGCACCATTTTTTTTTAACTGTGTGGTGAAATCACCTCCTACAGCGCTGGAGTTGATTTACGTATCATGGGAGCAAACGTTGTTGCTGTCAAGATAAATAAATCAGTGCTGCAGCTGAATGGCATACCTGCTAAGCAAATGATGGTTAACAATAAAACAAAGTAACATTACAGTATAACAGTAAGACTTACCATACCTGCAAAGCAAATACAATAAAACATAGTAAAAATAAAACATTGCAATCTGTGCCTAAAAAAATATATGCCGAAGCATGGGGGCAATCCGCCCCTAATGTTAGGAGTAAATCGCTCCTCCACTCCTGCCCCCATGCTTCAGAATATATGATCTTTTTTTTTAACTGTGATGGTAAAATCACCTCCAACAGTGCTGGAGTCATGGCTTTATGTATCGAGGGAGCAAATGCTGTTGCTGTCAAGATAAATAAACCCGTGCTGCAGCTGAATGGCATACTTGCTAAGCAAATGATGGTTAACAATAAAACAGACATTACAGTATAACATATCATACCTGCAAAGCAAATACAATAAAACATAGTAAAAATAAAACGGAGAGCGAACGATAGATATAGAACAATAGTGATCGAACAGTACAGCGGACAGTAGAGAGCAAACATAAAAGTGAGAACAATAGAGAGAGAGAGAAGAAAAATACAACCACAACTATTTTTGGCTTTTTTTTTTGTGTGTTTTTGTGTGTGTTTTTTTTTCTCACTTTTTCACTTTTATTAAAACTGTAAAAAAAATTGTAAACTGAACGTTGCAGATTAGGGTCTCTCAAAATGCGATGGCCATCACATCTTTCGAGACCCTGTGTACGTGTGCATAGGACTGTGTAGTGCTGTACCCTACGCTAATACTCAACTAGTGTGTGGTAGTGTTCGAATCAGTCACCAATGCAAAGACCACGTTGGTCAGGAGGGACAATAAAAGCGGGTGTCACGCCTATATCCGATCTTTCCGCAGAAACAACATCTTCTTTGGGGTGTTCTTTGGGTAGGGGTACCAGAGAGGACATGCGGAAAAATGCCTTTCATGCCCCCACAACACCAGACGCCGTAAGAATTTGGACCGTCGTGTCTGCGTGAAGGGAGGACAGAATGAAAACATTCTTATTATCCCTCCACTTCACAGCAAGTAAATTATTACATCTCAAGCAGGCTCTTTCCCCCAGCCTAAGACGGGAATCTACAAGCCGCTGGGGAAAGCCCCGGCGATTAGATCGCACGGTGTAACATGCACCAATTTGGTGATCAAACAAGTGACTTAAAAGTGGCACGCTTGTGTAATAATTTTCCACATACAAGTGGTACCCCTTTCCGAATAAGGGTGACACTAAGTCCCACACAATCTTACCAGCTCTTCCTATGTAGTCTGGGCAGTTCTCCGGCCCTACTTAACTATCGCTTCCCTCGTAAACCATAAACCTATATGTATAGCCTGTGACCCTGTCACAGAGCTTATACATCTTGACCCCATATTTGGCACGTTTGCTGGGAAGATACTGTTTGAATGACAAGCGGCCAGAAAACTTAATCAGGGACTCATCAATAGGTATGAGCTTTGAGTTAGAGTCGAACTCATGTTCGACTCGAACATCGGCTGTTCGCCAGTTCGCCGAACAGCGAACAATTTGGGGTTTTCGCTGCAAATTCGAAAGCCGCGGAACACCCTTTAAAAGTATATGGGAGAAATCAAAAGTGCTAATTTTAAAGACTTATATGCATGGTATTGTCATAAAAAGTGATTGGGGACCTGGGTCCTGCCCCAGGGGACATGGATCAATGCAAAAAAAAGTTTTAAAAATGGCTGTTTTTTCGGGAGCAGTGATTTTAGTAATGCTTAAAGTGAAACAATAAAAGTGTAATATTCCTTTAAATTTCATACCTGGGGGGTGTCTATAGTATGCCTGTAAACTGGCGCATGTTTCCCGTGTTTAGAACAGTCTGACAGCAAAATGACCTTTTAAAGGAAAAAAGTAATTTAAAACTACTCGCGGCTATTAATGAACTGTCGGTCCGACAATACACATAAAAGTTCATTGATAAAAACGGCATAGGATTTCCCCACAGGGGAACCCTGAACCAAAATTTAAAAAAATGGCATGGGGTCCCCCTAAATTCTATACCAGGCCCTTCAGGTCTGGTATGGATATTAAGAGGAACCCCGGCCAAATTTTTTTTAAAAAATGGCGTGGGGGTCCCCCTCAAAATCTATACCAGACCCTTCAGGTCTGGTATGGATCTTAAGGGGAACCCCGCGCCAAAATAAAGAAAAATGGCGTGTGGTCCCCCAAAAATCCATACCAGACCCTTATCCGAGCATGCAACCTGGCAGGCCGCAGGAAAAGAGGGGGAACAAGAGAGCGCCCCCCCTCCTGAACCGTACCAGGCCACATGCCCTCAACATTGGGAGGGTGCTTTGGGGTAGCCCCCCAAAGCACCTTGTCCCCATGTTGATGGGGACAAGGGCCCCATCCCCACAACCCTTGCCCAGTGGTTGTGGGGGTCTGCGGGCAGGGGGCTTATCAGAATCTGGAAGCCCCCTTTAACAAGGGGACCCCCAGATCCTGCCCCCCCTGGGTGAAATGATAAGGGGGTACAAAAGTATCCCTACCATTTCACAAAAAAACTGTCAAAAACGTTAAAAATGACAAGAGACAGTTTTTCGTTATGTAACGGGTGACCCGGCCCCCCTCTGATGTCACAGGGAATGCCACAGGGAAGTCCCCATGCGTCAGAGGGGGCGGGGTCACCGGGTGGCCCCGCCCTCCGTTATTTAAGAACTGTCAGATGACGAGAAGCATCACACAGCGGGAGCCTCCCATCATGGATGCGGAGCGACCCGAGAAGAAGAAGGGAAGAAGACGATGCCGGACGAGAACACCGGAGGAAGAACCAGAAGAACCAGAAGAAGAAGAAGATGGAGGAAGAAACCGAAGGAAGATAGAAGAAAGAAGATAGAAGAAAGAAGATGGAAAAAAGAAGACTTTAAATAAAGGATTTGTCAAAAACGGTCTTTTGTAATGTTTAACATTTTTGACAGTTTTTTGTGAAATGGTAGGGGTACTTTTGTACCCCCTTACCATTTCACACAGGGGGGGCTGGGATCTGGGGGTCCCCTTGCTAAAGGGGCTTTCAGATTCCGATAAGCCCCCCACCTGCAGACCCCCACAACCACCGGGCAAGAGTTGTGGGGATGAGGCCCTTGTCCCCATCAACAGGAGGACAAGGTGCTTTAGGGGGCTACCCCAAAGCACCCTCCCAATGTTGAGGGCATGTGGCCTGGTACGGTTCAGCAGGGAGGGGCGCTCTCTCGTCCCCCCTCTTTTCCTGTGGCCTGCCAGGTTGCGTGCTCAGATAAGGGTCTGGTATGGATTTTTGGGGGGACCACACGCCATTTTTTTTTAAACATTGGCGCAGGGTTCCCCTTAAAATCCATACCAGACCAGAAGGGTCTGGTATAGATTTTGAGGGGGACCCCCACGCCATTTTTTTAAAAAAATTTGGCCGGGGTTCCCCTTAATATCCATACCAGACCTGAAG
This sequence comes from Lithobates septentrionalis, assembly GCA_037952835.1. NCBI lineage: Eukaryota > Metazoa > Chordata > Amphibia > Anura > Ranidae > Lithobates > Lithobates septentrionalis. The sequence goes on from JBBDGP010001113.1 coordinate 4,759,762, forward strand.
GGCCTGGTATGAAATTTAGGGGGACCCCCCACGCCATTTAAAAAAAAAAAAATTGGTTTGGGGTTCCCCTGTGGGGAATTCCCATGCCATTTTTATCAATGAACTTTCATGTGTATTGTCGGACCGACAATTCATTAATAGCCGCAAGTAGTTTTAAATGACTTTTTTTCCTTTGAAATGTCATTTTACTTTAAGACTGTTCTAAACACGGGAAACATGCGCCCCTTTACACGCATACTATAGACACCTCCCAGGTACCAAATTTAAAGGAATATTACACTTTTATTCTTTCACTTTAAGCATTATTAAAATCACTGCTCCCGAAAAAACGGCCGTTTTTAAAACTTTTTTTGCATTGATCCATGTCCCCTAGGGCAGGACCCAGGTCCCCAAACACTTTTTATGACAATAACTTGCATATAAGCCTTTAAAATTAGCACTTTTGATTATTTAGTCCCATAGACTTTAACGGTTTTCGCGTGTTCAAACAAATTTTTTGCCTGTTCACATGTTCTGGTGCGAACCGAACAGGGGGGTGTTCGGCTCATCCCTACTCATCAATGCAGACAACTTGATAGGGAGTAAACAAGGCTGCAAAACATTGGTTGAAGTGGTTTACGAGGGGCCGAATTTTGTAGAGCCGATCAAAGTCAGGTTCACCCCAAAGGACGACAGAGTTCATTATCATTGACGTGCATGAACCGCAAGATCTGCTCTTATCATGTCCTGGTCATGGAGGCAGAGAACACGGGCATATGGTGAATTGGGTCAGGGAACCAATATGAGCGCAACTCACTCTTTTTAGTTATGCCCATGAGGAGGGATAGGCCCAGGAAGGTCTTAAATTCGGAAACCGTAATTGGATTCCAATCTCTGGCAAGGGTCAGCTGGGGATTAGGGGCGATGAATTGACCAGCATATAAATTGCTTTGGTCCACAATAGATCTATAGAGATCTTCGGTGAAAAACAGCGAATAAAAATCAAGTGACGTAAAATCAACTGTTTCCACCTGAATTCCGGGTTGGCCAGTGAATGGGGGAAGTACGGGTGCTGCAGAAGTGGTGGGCTCCCAATTAGGATTGGTGAATGCAGCAGGAAGGGCACTATGAGCTCGACGAGCCTGTCTTTGTGTTCTTCTTGGTGGCAGCAGGACACTATTCGTGCTAGCCAACTCGCCAGCTTGAACTGCACTTATGGGACTCTCCATGTCACCACGTGATACTGCAGTGCTGGATGTATGACCAGGATGTACTAGGCCGCTGGTGCTTTTAATTGGAAAATATGTGCTGCGCTTAAGTAACCCAAAAAATTATAGATAAGAAAATCCAACTATGTGCGTGTAAATCAAATTGTACAGTAATAATACATAAAGTGCAAATACGAGATAAGTGTATGGAACTTAATATTAAACTAAACAATAAAGTGCATAGATAAAACAAGTGCTTATTGTTCCATAACAAACACCTTGAGTGCCCTAATAAAATATAAAATGTGCTTGGTGCTCCATACAAGGCATCTTGCCTGCCATGATAAATTATTAAAAAATAACAAGTGGAAAAAAGTTCTATTAGCACTCCAAATCAGTGCGTGCAGGTGATGTCAAACTAAGATATCAAATCAGAGTGTGCAGGTGATGTCCAACTGTGATATCAATCATCATGCCGAAATATCCTGAGTGTTGCAAACCATGCTCCGGTGCACTTCAGTGGCCCCCTTAAGCTAATATGCTCACCTCAGTGCGTGTGACCCAGCTGCTACCCTGAGTCAAAACACACTTTGGAGCCACCCCAGGGGTGGCTTAGCCAAGTAATTTATTATATAAAAAAACGCTCCCCACAATGGGGTACTCACATAGTACTGGTGCATGAGTGCACCATTCTATAACAGCCTCCAAATGACAAGATAAAAAATTGCTAGACGTATGGTGCGGTATGCTGTGGTGGAATATTGCTGTGTTTGCTCTGTGTTGCTCTCTCGGTCCTGGCCCCTCCCCTACGCATCTTCGACACAGGGATCACGTGTCTTCATCAGGGGGATGAAGACACATGTCCCCCTGATGAAGACACGTAATCCCTGTGTCGAAGACGCATAGGGAAGAGGCCAGGACGGAGAGAGCAACACGGAGCACACACAGCATTATGCATATTAGCCTAAGGGGGCCACTGAAGTGCACCAGAGCATGGTTTGCAACACTCAGGATATTTTGGCATGATGATTGATATCACAGTTGGACATCACCTGCACGCTCTGATTCAATATCTTAGTTGAACATCACCTGCACACACTGATTTGGAGTGCTAATAGAACATTTTTTCACTTGTTATTTTTTAATAATTTATCATGGCAGGCAAGATGCCTTGTATGGAGCACCAAGCACTTTTTATATTTTATTAGGGCACTCAAGATGTTTGTTATGGAACATTAAGCACTTGTTTTATCTATGCACTTTATTGTTTAGTTTAATATTAAGTTCCCATACACTTATCTCGTATATTGCACTTTATGTATTATTACTGTACACATAGATGGATTTTCTTATTTTATTTATAATTTTTTGGGTTACTCAAGCGCAGCGCATATTTTCCAATTATACCTTTGCACGATATATGAAATGTGATCAGCGCACGCAGCTGGAGGTAGTATATGTTGGGCATAGGACCAGTGTGTCTCACAAGATCTATTTTTAACTTTGTACTAGGCCGCTGGTGCTTGCCAGTTCACCAGACAGATGAGTGGCGCTAGTACTGTCTCTCTGCTCCATACGAGAGACCTGCAGTTCTTGCACCTCAATGACAGCAGAAGATCGGGGTCTGGTACGCCTGACCTTAGAAGGGACCACAACTCGTTGTCAGAGCTATCTGTCAAGGTGCCACTGCTGTCTACAGGTTTGTAGTATTCTGAGCCCGAATCTGACAGATGAGTGACATCCTCTTCACTATCTGTCATGCTCAGAAACATGTAGGCCTCTTCACTAGTGTACCTTCGATTTGACATTTTGGTCTCCAAATTTACTGGTACACTAGTGAGTCTCACAAGAAAAAAAAGCAGCTGACTGTCAGCGACTGATTCAACGCTACCAAAAAAACTGTTAGCATTCACAGGGATCAGGCCTGACTCTGAGAACACTGCAGTTATGTGTGTTGTGTTTTTGTAAGTGACAGTGATCGATTAATACTGCACTTGGGTGAGCTGGGCTGGGCTGGGCAGAGGGGACAAACGCAGGTGCTAGCAGGTATCTGGGCTGATCCCGCTAACACTGCGTTTTTTGGGAACCCTAAACTGCTGGGGATGCTAATATAGTTCTGATCAAATATCGATCCGTTCAGACACTATACTACTAAGGGAGGTGTATAGTGCACGCATGGATGTTAGCGCTACTGGCACTAATCTGACGCTGCCTGGGGCGATGCAGACCCTATCTGATTCTAAAACCTAACTTTGATCACCCGCCGGCGCTGACGCTATAAAAATAAACTAGCTAACCTGCCTCACCCGTGACACTTATACAGTGATCACTGGTGACAGGGGGTAATCAAGGTGTTAAACCTTTATTGGGGGTGTTAGGGGTGGTCCCTAGACCTATCTAGGCCTAATCCTAATTATATACTCTCTCGCAATCCTCGGCCTTGAGTACCTCAGCTGGCCCGCCGGAACATGGCAATCTGTACCTAACGGTGGAAAACGCACTTCCAGAGGACCACAGGTCCCAGCAACCCCAGCCACCTGAATCTACAGCAGCAGTGACAGTAGCTATGCTGGATTTTAAAGTTGCAATTCTTACTCTAGGACCTGACTCACAACACACAAGCTCAGAGGGGAAATAGATCTACTTGGGGAACGCATCGATATTTTAGAAAACAAATTTGATGAACTCATTTTGTATGTACGTGTTTTAGAGGAATACAATGCTGCCATTAAACACACGGTTTCACAACTCCAACTACAATAAGAGGATTTGGAGTATAGGGGGTTAAGGGGATAGGGAACACTGTCAAAACATAAGGATTGGTGGAATACCTGAGTCTGTTAGTGACAAAGAGCTGTGTTCATACCTCCAAGGCCTATTTGTCACCCTAGCACCCCACATCCCAGACATTGATTGGTGCCTTGACAGAGCCCACAGATCCCTGGCTCCCAAGCCTCCCCCTGGCTCCATCCCCAGAGACATTATTGTCAGCTTTCACTACTATGAAAGAAAGGAAGCTCTCACTGTCACAACCCGCAACCCGTCTCGCATAGACTTTAAACACAGTAATATTTACATTTTCTGCAACCTCTCCCCCATCACATTGGCTAAAAGGTGCAGTCTTCGTCCTGTCACCACTCATCTACAGAAGCATCAAGTACCCTATCAATGGGGGTTCCCCTTTCATTTGCCTGCCTCTAAAGATGGTGTCCAGTTTTCATTGAGAGACCTCTATGAAAGTGACACCTTCATCAGCAATTTGGTACTCCCACCCATCCCAGAGGAGGAACTCCAACCTCCTGTCCCAAACCCCAAACTACTCACGACACCGGCCAAGACCTGGACCCCAGTCCATTGGAGATCACAGAAGGCCTTTTCAACCCCTCAATGGCTAACCCTTCCAGATTCCCAACATAAGAACTTATCACCTCCAGCAGATTTTTTTCTCATTACCATAGACAGACAACGATTAGTTTGTCTATGCAACTGACTCCACTATGGAAGTCAAATTCCTCTACTTAAAGGTTCTTCTTTCTGGCTGTTTTGAAGTATTTACAGTTCCTGAAATTTTTGAAGTTTTTACTATACCTTTAGTTATACTGGATGCCTCCCACTTGTAACCTACTATCTCAGAGGAGACGGGACCCACCATCAGATCTTGCAGGCAGCCATGCCCCTCACCAATGTACTAGGCCCTCGCCTTGGATCCCTGAAGAATTTTTTCTCTTCAGGCCTCTGAAAATGTTTTTATATGATTTTTTTGCAATTTTTCTCTTTTTTTTGTTGGTTTTGTCTACTTCATTTTCCAGGTCTTTTTTTACCTTCTTTTGATTTTCAGTGCTTTTTTTGGCACCATTTCAACATATACGCTTTAATGTCTTTGTGTTTGTTGCACCACTGATCAAAATCTGTTTGTTCACAGTCTGTATCCCATTAGCTATATGCCTATTTGATGTATCATGGCTCTTAAGATCTATTCATGCAATGTGAAGGGCCTGAATTCCATCTAGAAAAGATGGCTAGCTTTAAAGGAATTTAGGTCCTCCAAAACAGAGGTGATTATGATTCAGGAGACCCATTTTAGATCTGGCGGTTCCTTTAAGTTTGCCGCCAAACATTTCCCTACTGTCTTTATGGCTTCCGATCCCTCTGGGAAAGCTGGAGTTGCAATTCTCATTAAACGTGCCAGCCCAATACGCGTCTTTTGTTCCTATCTGGATCCCCATGGTCGATTTGATCTCCTGAGTTATAGTCACCAAAATACTCCATTTACCCTGCCTAATATCTATGCCCCGAATGTGGGACAGATTGGATCCTTACAGGGGTGATCAAAGGTTTGCCATCCCACAAATCCCCAGGACCAGATGGGCTGCCCTATATCTACTACAAAACATTCTCCCCAATTTTAACCCCGTACCTAATGACCCTGTTTAATTCCTTGCTCAAAGGCACCATCCCACATTCATAATTTGCATTTATAACCATTATTCCTAAACCGGGTAAGGACCACCGGGTAAGGAGCCCTCATTGCCAGACAACTAACGACCCATCCCTTTATTAAATTCGGATTACAAAATATTCAATAAAATATTAGCCAATAGACTCTCACCATTGCTCACAACATTAATACTTAGAGACCAAGTAGGCTTTGTCCCGACAAGACATGCAGGGGACAACACGAGACGGACAATAGACCTGATAGACCTCTTGACCAGGACTAAACATCCCGCCATTGTTTTTAGTCTAGATGCACAAAAAGCCTTCGACCGACTAAGTTGGCCATTTATGTTTGCAGTTCTTTCTAGATACGGGTTCTCTGGCCTATTTTTCCAAGCCTTACAGGCTTTATACTCTAATCCTTCATCCCAGGTACAGCTGTCTTCTCACCTCTCGCAGAGGTTCCCCCTAAGAAACGGTACCAGACAGGGCTGCCCTTTGTCACCCCTGCTGTTTATTTTGAGTCTGGAACCACTTGCCTTGGCCCTCAGGTCCCACCCGGACATTCTTTACCTTCCCTACACAACACCCTGGCCTCCTTTGGAGCCATATCAGGGTTTAAAATGAATCCTTCAAAAACTGAGGCTCTACCCATTAACATCCCACCAGACCCACTCAGTCGTCTCCAACACAACTTCAAATACCGTTGGGGCACCTCCGCACTTAAATACTTGGGCATTCATATCACACCCTCTTACTCTTCCCTATATCAAGCTAACTTCCCCCTATGTTCACCGAAATAACCTGTCTTTTAAATTAATGGACCTCTCTTCCTATATCTCTCCTTGGAAGAATTAACGTTCTCAAGATGTCAATTCTTCTCAAACTCCTATACTTATTTGAGATGCTCCCAATCTCAGTTCCAATGTTGCAACTGAAGGCTCTCCAAAGGAAATGTCTCCACTTTGTATGGAATAATGTCTCCCATAGGATTGCAAGCTCAGTAGTCCTAGCCTTTTAAGAATAGGGGAGGTCTGGCCGCCCCAGACATCATTAAATATTACTATGCATCTCATCTCCAAGTATTGACTTCCTGGATATCTAGGAAGACCCCAAATAGATGGGCTGAGATTGAAATGGGGGTTACTGTCCCGGTACACCCATGTTACATGTTATGGCCCTCCTCAACCAAATACATGCCTCAACTAAGATCCCTATACTTGGCTCCAATGCTTTTTACCCTATCTATTTGGAGGAAATGCTCAGAGCGGTTCTCCCTCTCCTCTCCCTGCCCTCCAGTTTTGAATGTACTCTTCAATCCGGACATCCCTGATGGACTATCCTATGTGCGGATGCTCCCATGGACTCATGCGGGAATCTTTCAATTGTGACAACTTGTACACCCACTGACACGTAGACTCCTGTGTTTTGCAGACCTCCAAGCGAAACATCAACTCCCTACATCACTTTTGTACTCATATATACAATTTAAACACTTTTTCCTCTCTAAATCCCTCTCACTATCTCTAGAGAAGCCCACCGACTTCGAACTTTTATGCACCAATGGACCATATGAAACCAAACTATTCTTATCCATATATAAAATCTTCCATGAATCCTTTAACGGAATCCACCCATAACTATATGAAAAAATGGTCCCATATATTACAACAACCAATATCTTTAACCACTTCAATACCAGTTACTTATCCCCCTTCCTGCCCAAGCCAATTTTCAGCTGACAATTGCGCGGTCATGCTACACTGTACCCAAACAGAATTTTTATTATTTTGTTCCCACAAATAGAGCTTTCTTTTGGTGTTATTTGATTACCTCTGCAGTTTTTATCTTTTGCTAAACAAATAAAAAAAGACCGAAAATTTTGAAAAAAAATGAAAGTTTTGCTTTTGTTTCTGTTATAAAATTTTGTAAATAAGTACGTTTTCTCCTTCACTGATGGGCACTTATAAGGCGGCACTGATGGGCACTGATAAGGCAGCACCGATGAGGTGGCACCAATGAGCGGGCACTGACTGGCGCCGATGATGGGCACTGATATACGCCACTGATGGGAACTGGTAGGTGGCACTGATGGGTGGCACTGATATGCAGCACTGATGGGCATTGATAGGTGGCACTGATGGGCACTCATGGGTGTCACTGGTGGGCACTGATGGCACTGATAGGCGACACTGATGGACACTGAAAGGCTGCAAAGATGGGTACTTATGGGTGACACTGATAGGTGGCACTGCTGGGCACTGATGGGCACTGATAGGCGGCACTGCTGGGCACTGATGGGCATTGATACATGGCGCTGATGGGCACTGATGGGCACTGATATGTGGCACTGATAGGCATCCCTGGTGGCACTGGCAGTGGTAGGCATTTTGAGTGGGCACTGATTGGCAGCTGCCTGGGCATTGATTGGCAGCTGCCTTGGCACAGATATGCATTTCCCTGGTGGTCTAGGGGGGCATACCTGGTGGTCCAGTGTGGATGGCCATCCTGGTGGTCCTGGGCGGCATGGTGGTGGTCCTGGGCGGGATCCGAGGGGGGCTGCGCTGATAAACAATCAGCACAGACCCCCCTGTCAGGAGAGCAGCCAATTGGCTCTCCTCTACCTGCGTCTGTCAGATGCGAGTGAGGAAAAGCCGATCAACGACTCTTTCTGTTTTCATCGTGATCAGCCATGATTGAACATGGCTGATCACATGGTAAAGAGTCTCCGTCGGAGGCTCTTTACCGAGAACTGGGTAGCGGTGTGTCAGATTGACACACCGCACCACCGATCGCTGCGATGTGCACCCCCATGGGCACGTGGCGGCTGTTATCCTGCTGGACGTCATATGATGCCCAGTCAGGATAACTGAACCACTGCCTGGTCGTCATTCTGCTATAGGCCGAGCGGGAAGTGGTTAATAGACTGGGGAAAAATGTGGGCGCCCTTGTCAAAAATCTTACTCTGTGTAGTGCAGAGAGAAACTGCAATTAAGATTTTGCTTTTCTGGTATAGAACCCCAGACATACTACACGCCCGCAACCCAACCGCCCCTAGACAATGCTGGAGGTGTAATGAAACTATGGGCACTCACTTCCACATTTTTTGGGAGTGCTCTTCTATCAGCCCTTTTTGTATTTAAATCCAAGAGCTTTTGCAAAAGTTATTAAACACCTCCATACCTCTTAACCCAATACATTTTCTATTAGGCCTCCCTCTTTTGGGTACCTCTAAAGCAGGGGTCTCAAACTCAAATTACCTGAGGGCCACGGGACAAATTTTCATATCCAATGGAGACCGCATGCAAACTGTCCTTTCCCCCAGCACTTGTGTCAGCGGACGCAATATTAACCCCCAGCACTGATGTCAGCGGACGCAATATTAACCCCTAGCACTGGTGTCAGCAGACGCAATATTAAACCCCAGCATTACCCCTTACACTCCACAAATACCCCCCCACACTCCACTTCACAAATATCCCCCCTTACACTCCACGTATTCCACCCCCCCAAACACACACACTCCACAAATACCCCCTCTTCTCAAATTTCAACCCCAGTCACGCAACTAAGGACTTTGCTCAGCCTCTGTGTGATGGCTTACTTACCTTTCCTCTGGCAGTCATCTGGTGGCCTGATCTTCTGCCTCCCGAGTCCTCTCCTCCTGTCAGGTCCTGGCTTCATCGCGGGCCTAGTGGCAGGGCACCCTGAGAATGCCACAATCTTCCGCCCTGAGGTGGCAGCAGGACCCTGGATCTGGGGCCAGTGTTCTGTCAAAGTGCCCCCTATCGAATAGTGCCCGGGACGAACTGCGCATGCGCCATACGTAGTAGCACAACAGCTGTTGTGTCGGCGAGATTCAGTCAGACACAGTCAGATTGTGCCTTGCGCTGCCGAGGCACATTCATGTAGGTGAGGGGGGGAATTTAACAAGTGCGTGGATGTTTTCAATGATGGCCAGTGCTGCAAAGATGGGGGCAGAATTCTTTATCTGCTATTCTTCCTGGAGGGCCTATTTACTGTAGCTAGCTAAACATTTAAAATTCTGCAGCTTCTAAGATGGCCACCGGCTTCTAGAGCTCCGCTCCACCGCTACCCACAGATCGCCACCATAGCCATCAGAGCAGACCCCCGCGCACCTCACAGGAATATTCAAGCGGGGGAGACCCCCGGGAACAAACTCAGAATAACGGCGCACATCCGGAGGAGTCTCTATGGCCAGATGACCGCGGCGGCAATCCCGGCCAGCTATGCCAAGATGGCGGCGGCCCCACGAGGCTCCCTCACTATAGGAGACTCTGAGGAATCCATTGCGGATCAGGACTCACAGCGCTCACCCTCACCAGGTACGGACTTTCCCTCCCTGCCTCTGGTCACTTCACCCACATCCACGGAATCCCTGCTGGGCCGTTTGGGACCCTGCTATCCCTCCACCTCCATGATGGACCCTCATACAGTCTTGCTGTTATCTGTGACAGAAGCATCTGCAAACGCCCCAGCACCCACAGACTTCCCTTCTATGATGGAGGCTTTCTCCTATTTACTCTCTAAAAGCCTGGCGCTGAACGCAGCACAAATAACTTCCTCCATCCATGCTGATCTGCAGCAACTGGGGCAGAGGATTGATTCCATTGAGAAGAAAGCTGACCAAGCAGTCTCTCGTATCAACCAAAACTCAGCCAGAATACAGGACATGCAGGATCAACTTGAAACAGCTTTTTTTTAAATCGACGATCTCGAAAATAGATCGAGATGGTACAATTTCCGCATCAGAGGCCTCCCGGAGGCTGAAAAGGACACTCATGCTGCACTCAAAAGCCTGCTGAGAGACCTCATTCCTGACATATCAGAACACCGTCTGGAGATCGACAGAGCACATAGAGACCTGCAACCCCCCCGCTCAGATGGGCTCCCCCGCGATATAATCGTGAAACCTCACTTTTATTCAGTTAAGGAGGAGGTGATGAAAAGGTCTAGGGGTACTGACGACCTCAAGCTGCTTGGCCACAGGATTCAGATATTCGCTGACTTATCGCCGTACACGGTACAGAAGAGGCGCTCTCTTAAACCGCTGATCCAACACTTGATCGAAAAGGAAATTACCTATCGCTGGTCGTTTCCCCTGCGCCTAAATTTTGCGTACAAAAATAAAAGCTATGGCTTCTCAAACCTCGCTGAAGGTGAACGCCTGTTATTGCATCTAGGCCTGATCTCACAAGACTCATCATACCCTCAGCAAGGCAGGAATACTCCCGCCTCCACGAAACGTTCACCACCAGCGAGCCCACTGCAACCTTCCTGGCTGAAGGAGAGTTTCAAACGCACCAAAGAAAACTTCCCTACTTGATGTTTTAGCCCCATCAGGATCTGGGCTCTGATCCGGAACTTCCCTCTTGTCTACCATGGTATTGAATTAGCCTTTTGATCCTTCCTTTAACTTAACCTTCTCGAGGGTCCCTGGGCTTTGGGGACATACCACAACGGGGACCTTGACTGTGGTCATCCCCTCTGAAGAAACACCCCTGGAAAATGGCCTTTTCTGAGAAATTCGTAACCCCTGCAGGACACTGTTTCTCACGAGCTGCTAAGGATTCTATTTGGGGATTTATGTATGGCTTAATACATCCATTAGCGAGCAATTTTGTGGAGCTTACCAGCAGGGAGGGGGGAAACTGATTTATATGATTTACCCTATCTGGATTAATCTTCCCCCAATTTAAATTATAGATGCGGCGGCTTTGGCCCTCAGGACAATGGGGAGAGTCCAGCTCCCTGCGGCCCTGGGGGTCGGGCTCTCGCCATCTTGATATGTCCCCCCCCCTGGGCTTTAGGGCGGAGGAGTGGGCCGGGGGGACGGTTGAGATTACAAATTCTCTGTTGAGTTTCCTTTTGCATTCAAGTTACACATGTTTTTGGTTTGCTCTGACAGTTATATCAAAAAGGATTTCCTTTTGACATCCTGCTTTCTTATAGATGTTCTACTGGTGGCAGGGTAGAGGTGGTTCCAGTGCACCTCCACTAGGAACCAGGTGCACAGTTAATGACATTGGTTCTTCTACCGGCGGCCCCAGGAATGGGACAACGGTCCTCTCAGGTAATAGGGTCAGGAGGGGATCCCTCATCCTACCCTGGGATATGGGGGGAGCCTAGGAGCCCCCAATTTTTATGCAATGGTACTTGTGTTTACAAATATGTTTGTTACTGAATGTTGACATAATACTGGTGCTTTCTCTCCTGCTCTCTTTCATCCCTTCTCCCCCCCTTCCCTCCCTTTTGCACTTATACGCTCACAGGTTCTGGGTCCAGCTTCGATCTCTCCTCCCAGGTCTTGACAAGATTTCTTCAACCACAATTGGGCTCATGGGAGCCCAGACCGTCTTCCGGCAAGGTAAGATCTTTAACGCAATCCTGACCTCACCTCCCATATTTAATGGCTAATCCTCCCACTGGGAAGCATGCTCTTAAAATCATATCTCACAACGCTCAGGGACTCAACTCCCCCATTAAACGTAGAAAACTTTTTCAGCTCTACAAGTCCATGCACACAGATGTACTCTTCCTTCAAGAGACTCACTTCCCCACATCTTACCAACCCACATTTCTTCACCAACAGTTCCCACAGTTTTTCCTCGCCCCTGCAAATAACAAGACAAAGGGCGTTGCCATTTGTTTCGCCAAACACATTAACATTGCTCATTCGGAAACTGTGTTGGACCCCCTGGGCCGTTTCATTTTAGTATCAGGGACCATTGATGGAGAGTTATATACCTTTGTCTCTTATTACTCCCCCAACAAGGGTCAGAAAGATTTTTTGACTCCCTGTTGCATAAGCTCCAACCACACCTTAAAGGCACAATCTTTATTGGTGGGGACTCCAACACAGCTTTTGATTTTTCTTTAGACAAGACGGGTGCTGGTATCCCTGAGCCTAAACCAAGCCTAAAAATCAAGGAATGCTTTGATATAAATTCCAGAAGTGATGTTTCCCCTGAAACGGTTTGGGCTGCTCACAAGTCAGTAATCAGTGGGAAATTAATCCAAATTACAGCCCAGCATAGGTTAGAACACAGAGCGGACATGATTAAACTTACAGCAGACTTCAAGTCCCTGTCAAAAGCCCACAAGCTAAACCCTTCCCCAGAATTGCTAGAAAAATTGGATAAAGCGTGGGCACTGTTAAACCTGAACCTCATTACAACGGCTGAGAAACAACTCAGATGGTCGGGGGCTAAATTCTACTCCCAAAAGGACAAGATTGGTTCGAAACTTGCGGTTAAGCTTAGCCCCAAACCCAGATCATCAGCCTTTCCAAAAGTGAAGCTACAATCCGGGGAACTGTCTCAGAACCCCGCTAAAATAATGGAAGCTTTCCTCCAATACTATGCAGAGCTTTATAAACTGCGACCCCCTCACTTAGCGAAACCACAGCAGGAATTCTTGAACTCCATTGTATTGCCCTCCCTCTCTAAGGACCACAGTGATTTACTAGAGAGCCCTTTCTCCCAGTCAAAAGTTCTAGATATGACTAATTCTCTAAAACTTGGTTCAGCTCCAGGCCCGGATGGATTCTCCATTGGGTACTATAAAAAGTTTGCACCTACACTAGCCCCACACCTTTCCAAATTTTTTAACTCCCTTAGGGAGGGTTCTCCATTAGGATCAGACCTAAATGCAGCTTATATCTCCATGATCCCTAAACCAGAGAAAGACCCCAGTGAGGTGGGAAATTATTGCCCAATATCTTCAATCAATAATGATATTAAGATCCTAACAAAAATTTTGGCGAACAGGGTGTCAAGCTTCATCCCCTCATATATCCATAGAGATCAGGTGGGTTTTATCCCTGGACAGCAAGGTACAGACCAGATTAGAAGGACCATTGATATTTTTTCCCTTTTACAATCTCATTGGGACGGAAGCCCCCTCAAAAAGGATTTCTTTTATCAATTGACCTACATAAGGCCTTTGATTCCATAGATTGGACATACTTGTTTGACATCCTACAAAAATGGGGTTTTGGTCCGTACTACCTAAACCTGATTTGCTCCCTGTACTCCAACCCGACAGCACAGGTACGTCTGCTGGGTAGATACTCGACTTTGTTCCCTATAGGCAGGGGCACCAGACAGGGGTGTCCACTATCCCCCCCCCTATTTGCAATAGCTATAGAAACCCTGGCCATAGCTATTAGATCAAACCCAGACATTAAAGGGGTACAGTGCGGGGATCAGGAACATAAATGAGCTCTCTATGCAGATGATCTCATACTGTATATTACCTCCCCACTTATCTCCATTCCGGGGATATACAAAGCTCTATCCACATTCAGTGCAGTCTCAGGTTTGACAGTTAATATGAATAAATCTACCGCGCTAAATGTCACTGCACCTGCCGTTCTCCTTTCTCAACTCGCTAGCAATTTTGACTTCCCCTGGGCCCAGAGGACCATCTGATATCTTGGAATTAACCTTACAGCAGACATCAGTAGCCTCTTTAAAGCCAATTACCCCCCCATGATATGTAAATGCAAGGGGGAACTTGATAAATGGTCTAGGTGTGGTCTATCCTGGCTGGGAAGGGTACACGCTGTGAAAATGACACTTCTCCCACGCTTCCTGTATTTATTCCACTCCCTTCCAATCCCACTCAAGAAAAGTTTCTTCCGCTGTAAGGATATGATTGACTATACAGTCTCCATTTTGGTCTGCAGCTATGTGTTTGTATGAAGAATCATTTAGCAGTAGAAATAAGAGTTAAGATAGAAATTGCTGACGAGGTAGATCATGTGACCTAATACATAGTTCTTGGAAAGTCCCTGAACAGTTTGACATGACATGCTCTAGCAAAGTGAACAGTAGATAAGAGATCAAATGACCAGCAGAAGCTATGTGTAATTAATCAGTAATTAGTATCGTACCATTTTATGTTGATTTTTGTGATTGGTTCTAAGTAAACCGCCTTGTAATACGCCTCTTATACTTTGCCTTGTAATCATACTATATATACCATGAATGGTTAAAATATACTTTGAGTTAAAGCATCATAAACCTGTCTCCTGTGGTGTTTTGCTCCCGAATGCATTTGAAGGGTTTGATAACCTGGTGATCAGACTAACATACTTAACTTGACAGAAGGAGAAAGAAGTCCACACAGGAACTCAAAGCACATAAGCAAAGGGTGAACCCTAGCAGATGGTGTCAGAAGTGGGATTGTCTCGCAAGCGGTGATATCAGCGGAGATGGTAAAGTATATCTTTTCTTTCCTCTCGGCTGTATCACTGCTGGAGACAGAACTGGTGTGCTTTTGAGTTGTGACACTTTGAGTGTGTGGCAGGTTTTATTGCTGTGGGACAGCAAAGGTTTCTGCTTTGGGAAAGCAGGTATATGCTAGCATTTTGCTTGGATAAGCAAAGGGGTGCTTGGAAAGCACAGGTTTTTACTTATTTGAGGCCTCAGGTTTTCTTTGAGAAAATCGAATATTTTTGTTTTCACAATCTGATTTTTCTTTTTTCATTTTTTTCTAACAAAATTTGTCCTCTGAATATCATTATATATCACCTGGTTATCAAACACATGTCTGTTTGCATGTTTGTTTTATGTGCTATATGTTTGTCTTGCATGATATAGTACTTAAGTTGTCATAATATAAAGATATATATATATTGTGATAAAATTGTAGGTGTGGTAAGTAAGTCTATAGAGTGTGTAACTACCAAGGTATATAGAGATAAGAACATAGAGTACAGGAATATTATTACAAGGTTGAGTTTGTCTTCTGTACTTGATTTTGTGCTTGTGTCTTTAAGGTTTTTGCATTTTCCATTGTCTAGAGGGTAAACAACAGCTGTAGAATGGGCAACTTAGTTTCAAGATGGGGTAAGAAAGATGCTGAACTTGCTAAAACAAAGATTAAATTTAAGACTCAAAATGAAATACCAAAGTCAGCAGGTAAGAGGTCAAGTGGAGTAGGGTTTCCTAAAGCCTTAGAAAATGAAACTGCTAAAGAATTTGTAGAGAGATATGCAGAGGCTTTTTATGTGGAACTTTTTCTGACCAATTTATTAGAATGGTCACAGACTAAACTTGGTTTTGAACCATTCCCTAGAACAGGATCATTTTCACCTTTTCATATAAACATGATCAGAGGATTGTGTTTAAATGATAAAGAAGCATTTACGTACTATTCAGGAGATCCTGAATGGGACATGAAATATATGGGCAAGTGTGCCAAAACATGGATAAAATTAGCTCCATATTATAAACCATCAGTAAATGATGGGAACAATAAAAGTTTGCTGGCAATGACAGATGAGTATGAAGAGGTTCCAATTACTCATCTACGAAAGCAAGCAAAACAAAGAGGGCTATGGCATACAGAGGGTGCAAATAAAAGAAAATTAACACAAATGTTGGCAATGGATGATTTCCAGCAAAGCAAAGACGGGTTTTATGGAGAATATTCAAATGATGAATTAAGAAAAATGGGAAAACACAAAAAGTTAAAATTAGGATCTACTCTTAATAGAAAACAATTGATTACTCAATTGTGGCAAGATGATGGTTTGCAGGAATTAGGAACTATGCCATTCGTGGGAACATGTGATTGCCGTGATTGTATATTTCCTAGACCTTCAACAGCCCCACCTCCTTACGTGCCACTATATCCCAGCTTGGCTGGAACTAATGATGATGATAGTGTCTGTCTGTATGTAGCTTCATTACAAAGGACACAAATGCAGGCTAGAGATTTAGTGAGTAGTAGTGATGATGAGGATGATGAAGCATCTGGTGCATCAACTTCCTCTCCATTAAGACCCCCTTCAGTTGCACAAGTATCAGCTAGGGCGTCTGCGCCACCTGAGGTGGCGATAGCTGATTCTGTCTCTACAACTGAGGCAATCATGGAACCCTCAACTTCATCTCAGTTACAAGGAGATGTGGAAGAAGTGAAAGTATTAACCAGAGCACAAAGAGAAAGGTTAAAACAAGAAGAAATAAGGAGACAAGAACAGCAGAATGCTGATCCTTCTCCTATTATACAAGCCCCATTCATGACTGTAGGAGAACAAGTTATCATTAAACCTCTAGATCCTCAAACCCTGAATAGTATCCTATCTGGGTGCCCACCCCCTCAGAAAAATCCCCAGGCTGCAGTAAATTATCTAAAACGAACAACAAAGGGATTAAATTACACTGGAGAAGATTATAAACTCATAATACAAAGTGTTATGGGATATGATGAGGACACAGGGCCTCAAAAAGCAAACTTCAATACTGTCAAAAGACTGTGAAATACTTGGTATTCCTCCTCTCCCAGGGACAAAGAAAACTCTCTCCAGACAGGGTAAAAGCCATCACTACCTTGCCTAAACCATCCACAAAAGCTGAAATGATGACTTTTCTGGGCATGATTACCTATTACAGGCAATGGATACCAGACTGTTCTCATTTTGATTCTATTCTTCGAGCAGCCACAACCAAGGACCAGCCAGTCAAGTTGCAATGGACTGATGATATGCACAAATCTTATAAGATTCTGAGAACTCTTCTTGTTGCATCACCAAGTCTTGGCATCCCAAATTACAACCAGTCGTTTCATTTGTATTGTAGAGAGGGGGGAGCGGTAATGGCGGCAGTCTTGGCCCAGGAGCATGGTAGCTCTATGAGACCAACTGCTTTTCTTTCAAAAATGTTGCCAATACCTGTACAAGGTATGCCAGCATGTTTGAGAGCAGTGGCTGCATGTGCAATTGCAGTAGAAAATGCACAAACTTTGACCCTTTCCCATCACACTGTTCTTCATACTACACATCAAGTAGTACATGTTTTGAGAAACAATACCACACAACACATGACTGCTCAGCGCAGTTCTGGATATGAAGTAATTCTTACTTCCTCAGCAAATTTGCAAATTAAATATTCTCCCCCAAACTCAGGTCCAATTGCCTTCTTGCATGCTATGATTACACATTCTGAAGATAATACTCTTGAGGAACATGACTGCATGGACATAATACAACAAGACACTACACCAAGACTTGACCTATTAGAAACTCCTATTTTAGGAGCAGAGGATGTTTTTGTGG
Organism: Lithobates septentrionalis; assembly: GCA_037952835.1. Taxonomy (NCBI): domain Eukaryota; kingdom Metazoa; phylum Chordata; class Amphibia; order Anura; family Ranidae; genus Lithobates; species Lithobates septentrionalis. Next base: position 4,777,471 of record JBBDGP010001113.1, read on the forward strand.
ATGGTTCATCCTCACGACCAAAGGACAGGACTTTTCACACAGGATATGCAATCGTTCAGTTGCCTGACAAGATAATTGAAGCTAATTCTATTCCATATCCTTCTGCACAAGCAGCTGAATTAGTAGCCTTAACAAGAGCCTGTCAATTATATAGAGGGAAAGAGGTGAACATTTACACTGACTCTAAATATGCATTTGGTGCAGTCCATGACTTTGCAAAAATCTGGCAAAAGAGAGGTTTTGTAACAGCAGATGGGAAAGGTATTTCTCATTCTGACCTCATACAAGATCTTCTTTCAGCAATCATGCTCCCAGCAAAAATTGCTGTTATTAAATGTAAAGGTCATAGTGGGGGTTCTGACAAAATTTCTTTAGAAAATAAACTTGCAGATCAGGTTGCAAAATCAATTGCTTCTAAACCCATTGGTCCATCTCATCTGCTTATGCCATCATTTTTAACTCCTTCCTTGATAGAGGATACTGACCTTTTTCATTTGCAAGCATTAGCAACGCCAGATGACTTTCAATTTTGGTCAAAGAATGGGTTGTCCCAAGACCAATTTGGTCTGTGGGCCAACAAGGAGGGAGACATCTGTAAGTATGGTCTTCCGAGAGCAGTGACTCCATTGTTCATTTCTCATTATCATGGATTTGGACATAAAAGTAAAAAGAATACATTAATGGCTATTGCTAGACATTTTGTATGTAGAGATTTTTGGAATCTAATTGATGTTCAACTATCCAGGTGTTTAGCATGCGCACGAAACAATGTACAAGGAAAGAAGGTAGGTGCATTGGATCATTTGCCAGCACCCCACGGTCCAATGCAGGAATTACAAATTGATTTCACACATATGCCAGTAGCAAAGGGTGGTTTTAAATTTCTTTTAGTAATCGTGGACAAATTTTCGAAATGGATCGAAGGAATCCCCACAGTAAGAGAGAGTGCTAAGACAGTTGCTAAAATCCTGTGTAAGGAATGGATCCCAAGATATGGTTGCCCTGTAATCACAGATAGTGACAAGGGGCCAGCATTCACTGCAGCTCTAAGAGGACACATTAGCAGACTACTAGCAATTGATTGGAAATTTCACATACCATATCATCCACAGAGTTCAGGGATTGTAGAAAGAATGAACAGAACCATCAAAGATAAGTTAAGAAAGGGAACAGGGGGAAGTTTTAAGAATTGGATAGAACATCTACCAGCTGTGCTTGCAGAAATAAGAATGACCCCTAACAAGAACACAAAATTATCCCCTTTTGAAGTTCTGATGGGAAGACCATTCCCTACACCTTGGGTTAGGGGTTATACCACAGTTACAGCAAGGAGATTTAGAAGTGATACAACAATAACATGTGGTGAAACTGATTGAGAAATTAAATTCAATCTATGGTGATGTTTCTTTGTCTTTTCCACTTCCAGCAGGACAGCCAACACATCCTTTTCAAGTAGGTGATCAAGTTCTTGTTAAACAACTGCAGACACACGGGTCACTGGATCCACCCTACGGTGAACCGACAACAGTAATCGCAATTACCAGAACGGCTGTTCTTACTGAGCAATCTCCAGCATGGGTGCATGCATCAAGAATCAAGCATGCACCAAGAACAGGACCAAGAAGAGATGATAAGTCCCAGGATCTTGCGAAAGGAACGTCAGAGGGAGATACCATTGACCACACTGATAAAACATAGGGGAGTAACTGTCTGTAGCATTACTATTACACTTGGTCTTGTCATATATATGATAGCATGTGATATATATGGTTCATGCCCATGGTCAAACAGATTGCAGTGCACACAAATCATGGCTACAACAGATATTGACAAAGTCTAAAAAATGATGAATATCCAAGTCTACTATGGAAAACTCATATGAAAATTGCACAGACAGCCAACAAGTCCAATCGTTGGGTATGTTCCAGGCCTCCATTAGGAGTTACCAATCCTGCAATGATGTCTGCATTTATTCCCTTTAGCATTACAGTAAATCAATCAGCACCCATAAATGAAAGTTTAAATACCAAAATTGCACAATCTTATGATGATGTTTGGGAATCAGGAATAGGAAAGAACTTCTCCAGTATGGATGAGTATTTTTGTAAACAATTAAGACTACCAATTTATGTGAGTGGAAAACAAGGAAAACCTAGTATTGGTTACCGACTAGGAGGGAAAGGTGGGAGGATTGGAAGAGTAAAATGTCCTAAAGGTCTTGTAGTAGACATAGGAGACATAGATGTATCAGACCCCCATAGCATGGATAATATGGTTATATGTCAAGGAAAACATTGTAGCTCGGCAATAATGAACAAACATCTATATACAACTTTCTTCCTGATAGATAAAATAATACAGAAGGCCAGAATTCCTAAATGTTTCTTACTTACCACACCTTTCTTTTGGTTATGCGGAGACCATGCATATAAAATTGTTCCAGCCAATGTGTCAGGGGTCTGTGCCTTAGTAACTTTGGTACCTGCTGCTTATGTATCAGAAAATGATATTGATGCAAGTTATCAATTAAGAACTGTATGGAACCATAAAGATAAAAGGGAACTTTTTGATGCTGGAGACATGACTTGGTCTATGTTTCCATCTTTCACAGGGTGGGGAATTGTTTTGATGGAAAGATTAAATGAGTTTTCAGATATAATGGATGAAATTCTAAATGAAACCACAAGTGCTATAGATTTGTTAAATGAAGAAGTACGAGAATTAAAGCGGGGGTCCACCTATCTATCGTTTTTTTTTTTTTTTAGTTCATTCACAAACTTATCTTCTCAGCATTACATACTCACATATTGTGTGTAATATGGCCGCCTGTGTCAGATTTCGTCAGAAAGAATAACTTATATTATTCACTGAAGGCGGTTTCCATCTTCATTGTGGGCATTTGAAGCCCACAAGCATTTATTTCCTGGATGCGGTGAATGCTGTGCTCCCAGCATTCACCGCTCATTCCCGCGCATGCTCAGTGGCATTGCCGTAAGATTCAGGGTTCGTTTCCGAGATCTCTCGAGATGTAGTGATGACGGCGTTGCACACTGCATGCTGAGAAGCCTGAGACTAGCTCCCAGGAGACTGTGTGGAGTCTGGGAGAGGCTAGAAACACGCCTACTCCCACGGGAGGAGAACCAGGAAGTGCAAAGAAGAATAGAAAAATAAAAGGTAATTATGGCGATTTAAATTTTTTTAAACAGCATGTCAGCATCTAGCCAAGGAAGAGAATACATACAGATATTGTACAAAATTTGGATGGAACCCCACTTTAAGCAGATTAGCTTTGCATAAGAAAATGGCATTAGATTACTTATTAGCTTCAGAAGGAGGATTTTGCCAATTTATAGGAAATGAATGTTGTACGTGGACATCAGACTATGAAGATAAAATAGAAGAGCATTTGCATAGAATAAAAGAATTACAACATAAAACCAGAAACATTGCTGAAGAAGGGTGGAATCCATTCAAAGGATTAGGAGGTGCAGGAGAATGGTTTAGTGGATTGTTTCTATGGATGAAGAAAGTGGGTGTTGTGACACTGATGTGTCTTTTGTTTGTTCTTTTTGCATATGTCATCTTCAAGATCCTGCTCTGCATGGTCAAAGGATATAAGTACAAGATGAACCAATCTTCAAAAACTGAATATGAGCTGCAACCAATGACTTCCTAACCACGCCCAGAGGAATGGTGATGTTACCCTCAAGATGTAGCATCCCTCTATGAGACAAAGACTATGAATTTGATCTTATGGATAGTACCTTGCACTTTTAATTTATTTAGCTGGTTTATCCCTTTTGTAAGGGATAAAAGGAGGGATTGTAAGGATATGATTGACTATACAGTCTCCATTTTGGTCTGCAGCTATGTCTTTGTATGAAGAATCATTTAGCAGTAGAAATAAGAGTTAAGATAGAAATTGCTGACGAGGTAGATCATGTGACCTAATACATAGTTCTTGGAAAGTCCCTGAACAGTTTGACATGACATGCTCTAGCAAAGTAAACAGTAGATAAGAGATCAAATGACCAGCAGAAGCTATGTGTAATTAATCAGTAATTAGTATCGTACCATTTTATGTTGATTCTTGTGATTGGTTCTAAGTACACCGCCTTGTAATACGCCTCTTATACTTTGCCTTGTAATCATACTATATATACCATGAATGGTTAAAATATACTTTGAGTTAAAGCATCATAAACCTGTCTCCTGTGGTGTTTTGCTCCCGAATGCATTTGAAGGGTTTGATAACCTGGTGATCAGACTAACATACTTAACTTGACAGAAGGAGAAAGAAGTCCACACAGGAACTCGAAGCACATAAGCAAAGGGTGAACCTTCAGTCGGAAATTACACGCTTTGTCTGGGGAAAGAAGGGATATAGATGCCCATCCAGCGTCCTTCTTCGTCTAAAATCTCAAGGTGGACTGGGACTACCGGATTTTTGGGGCTATTACCAAGCTGCTCAATTGTTCCAAATATCTTCTCTAAGGGTCCTAAACCAGACTGGCTCTCTATAGAAAGAAGAGAGACGCCTCTTCACACCCTTGACTACCTTCTGTGGTGTGACCCAAAAATCAGACCAGCCATAATGGCCCCCACATTGTCACACTCCATATCACTCAGTACCAAGCTATTCAGACAAACTATCCTGACCTCTCCTCTAAAACCTCTCTCACATATTTTTCATAATGCTGACTTCCCCCCAGGAGTAAACATACAAGCATTTAGATGGTGGACTGATAAAGGTCTCTATCGAATTGGCCACTTCCTTACCCCAACAGGCCCACTAACCTTATCTTACTGTCAGAAAAAACTTGAAATGCCGGACTCGGAAAAATTCAGATTCACCCAAATTTCACATTTTCTACACACCATTTGGTGTAACAATTTGAAATCTCCATCCATAACCCCCTACGAACACTGATGCTCAAATATCCAGAACCAAAAAGGGGGCATCTCCTTGATCTACACGGTGCTTATGACAAAGTCCGACAAGCCAGTATACGCGAAGACCTGAGAGGAGGATACAGGCCGAACTTGGACATCAGCAGAGTGGTACAGATATTGGACTCGCTCCTTCAAAGGTATCTGCAATATCTCTCTTATAGAAGACAGCCTAAAGGTTATTTCAAGGTGGTACTATGTTCCTGCCAGATTAGCAATGATTTTTCCTGGAACATTCCCCCTATGCTTCAGAGGTTGTTCTCTCGAAGGCTCAATGATTCACATTTGATGGACATGCCCTCGTATCAGAACCTTTTGGCAGAAAATTTTCCAAATTATTAGTAACTTATTTAAAACGTCCGTAGCCCCCAACATACATTTAGCTCTCCTTTATCAGAATGTTCCTGGTTTGCCTAAACACTCACAAGTACTATACTATTTTATTCTATTAGGAGCTAAAATCACCATTGCTAAATGTTGGAAAAAGCCCACTGTATCCCTCAAGAGTTGTGTTAGAAAAATTGTGTTGATTATGTCTCAGGAGCATTTAGTAGCAAAACTCAATGATAAAGTGGGGAGGTTCATGACCACCTGGGAACCGTGGGCCTCACTTCAGAACATTAACCTCTTGCCGGGAATGACAGCAGGAGCAAATATTAACACCCCCCCTGATGCAACCTCATCCTTATCCCTCTCCCTCCTCCCCCTCTTCTTTTCCTACGTTTTCTTTCTTCCTCCTTTGGGACTCTCTTGTCCCTTACATTTCTGTAACACACAGGGTTATGCAGTTCTCCCTCAGGGGAAAACTATGATAAAATCTTATGGGTCCGCCGGAGGCTCATTACCCCTCCTGCAGCTAAAAGTTATCTCCCACCCTTAGGATGGTACTTCAATTTGGAGGGCACTACCTGTATTTCCTACCGCTTCTTCTCCAGTGACAGCATCTAAGGAATTGGAAGTGGACTTTGGGGGGTCACTGCACACACCTTCAGAAAGATCCCATTGGGGAGGGGTGTGCGGGGCATCCTGGTTAGTCCATAACTGGAATTACGGAGGTGGTGGTGGGCCCCTAGGGCGGCTCATTAATTGACATAGCTCTTTTGGCCAAAGAGCACATATGGAAATGTAGTTTTATAGTGTACCGTAACCTGAAGCTATATATCAACATTCTTTCTCAATTTCTCTTAATAATATTGTTTAAGTACTCGACATGTATGAATCCAATGTCTATGTATATATGTTCATATACTGTACATCATATAAAAATATTTAAAATAAAATTCTGCCCCCATCTTTGCAGCAGTGGCCATCCTTGAAAACATCTGCCCCCTTCATGTTAGATCAGCACTGGCCTTCAATGAAAACATCCGCCCCCTTCATGTTAAATTCCACCCCTCACCTACATGAACGTGCCTCTGCACAATCTGACTGAAAAAATGTCTTCAGTCAGCTATTGTCTCGCCGACACAACAGCTGATCGTAAAATCAGCTGTTGTGCTATTATGCACGCCGCATGCGCAGTTCGTCCAAGTGTTCTGTTGAGAAATGCCCCCCATCGAATTAACCACCTACATAAGGCACTCGTGAGTATACAATAACATCTAATCGTGCGCTTTGTAAATCAGTTTTGCTGTTCCTTATTTACCCTTTAATATATAATTTAATATACAATTTATATTGTGCAGCTCGTTTTTATTAAGTGTTGCAATTTTCACCTTTACAAAACAACTTTAACAAATTCCTCAAATGAAAAAACTCCTTCCTTGCTCGCTCTTCACTTGCCCTTCCCGGGGTGCGTCTGATCTCAGCGGTTGCCAGGCACGGAAAGCCGCCCAGAGTTCCTACCTGGGCGGCGTTACAGGAGGTTGCTAGGGCGACGCATCATCCACGCCCATCACCTCCATATTGCCACTCCGGCAGACATGCGCAGTCCGCCGGTGAGGCATTCCGTGTCGGTGGGACGGGTGTGCGTGACGACGCTCCAATGTAACTGCGTTCGCGCATGCCCTGTAGGGGCGGCGCCGCGCATCCCCGTCTCAGGGGGCGGTACCAAGGTTTCCCAGCTGACAAATCCCATCACTCAGCTGAGCGCGATGATTGCGCCGGCTGATTGGGACTCGTCTTATATAGAGGCCAGCTCCGCTCATTCCCAGCTCAGGCGTCTTACCTGCCGGATGCTGGAATGCGTGGCTGGCTTTTACAAACACCCTCTAAACCAAGGTATTGACTTATCTCTCCAGTCACTGAAGTCCTGGACTTAATCATTTACTCTCTGAATTTATTCTTTACTGTGTAAATGCTTTTTCATTTGCCATCACTCTCTTTCTGAAACTCAAAATATTGCTTATGTTGGGAGGTAGGATATGTATGTACTGCCAGTCCAGCATTAGAGTCATCCCTATAGGATGCCCAAAATTTTTCGCCTACATTTTTTACATTATATACCCTTTTTTTTTTTCTGTCCACTTCAAGTTTACACAGGTTGGCATCATACTGTTAGTGTCAGTATGGTAAAATAATTTATACTAACAATTATTATGGGAGATTGTATCACCAGCTACATACAACTCCTATAAATCTTACACATGTCTATATTTATTATACTTTCTTTTATAATGATATGCCAATACTGTTTAAAGTTTGAAATAAGTAGACTTCATGGCGGACTTTGTAATGTAGTCACCAATAGGATCAGCATTACACACCATATATATTAACCATCCCCTTTATCTCATCTACAAATTATTCTCAATGTGAATAGCAAATAGAAGTTGACTGTTTATTGAAATTATTTGGATTTCTATTTTACATACAGGGGTTTTTCCCTCGTTTGCCCCAGTATACCGCTTTGGCCTGCATGCATCCGGGAAGGGCAAGGGTAGGTGGAAGTACATATACCCCCCTGTGGGGAATCACTGTCTAACAATACAGTATCTAAGGAACAGCATGTGCACCTACAAATAATACTCAACTGCCACCCTATTTTCAAGCATCTCCTGCTTTTCCATGTGGTTTTTAACATTGGTCTCAAAGAAACCAACGAAACATAACAGGTAGGTGATCAATTGAACCTACAAATGTAATATGTTTTCGTTGTTTATAATATCCACATTGTTTTTAATATATGAGAATCTTTAAATAAATAAAAATACTTTTTTACACAAGTTTGTACTCCCCTATTCAATATAATTTCCATGCAAGTGCCGGTAAAATCCACTTAGGGGAACCCTCTTTTTTTGTATCTGCTTTATTGGATGTGGCACGGCCCCCTTTTTGTAAACCTAGGAGAGCTAGTCACTCTCTATTATCCCATCGAATAGTGCCTGGGCTGAAGAGCACATACCATCACCTAACGACGCAGGCGCACAATAGCTGACGTCATTTTTTTTTGACAGATTGTGGCCCGTGCTCACCCGTGCTCCCGTGGCGAGTCCATGTCCATGATGGGGGGGATTTGTACACGTTGTGGGCGGATTTGTGGGCACTTGGGGACGGAATAACATGGCTAGTGCTGCAAAACAAAACTTTGTGATGGGCGGATTTCTTGTGGGTGGATTTATGGGCACTTTGGGATTTTATTTTTTTGCAGCACTGGCCATCTAATTCCACACCAAAGTGCCCATAAATTCACCCTTAAGAGATGTAGAAATCCGCCCATCACAAAGTTTTGCAACACTGGCCATGTAATTCCGCCCCCAAGTGCCTATAAATCCGCTGACAACGTGTAGAAATCCACCCATCATGGACATGAATTTGCCATGGGAGCATGGGTGAGCGCGAGTGAGCGCGGAGTACAATCTGATAGAAAAAAAAATTCTGTCGGCTATGGTGCGCCTGCGCCATCTCGCCGTCACAACAGCTGATGGTGAAATCAGCTGTTGTGATGTTAGGTATGGCGCATGCGCCTTCAGCCCGGGCACTATTCAATGGGGGCATTTCTCGACAGAACAGATGGACGGGGCGATGGGCGGATCCTCCCTCCGCTCTGCTCTCTTGTGTTGTGCACGCTAGGCTGCAGCAGTGGAGGGAGGATCAGAGAGAGAAAGATCCCAGCCACTTCCATCCACCCAGGATTGGCCCTGCCTGCGGGCCATTTGTAACCGGTCTGCGGGCCGGTACTTTGAGACCCTTGCTCTAAAGCATTAGGGAAGCTAATGTCTTTCTACTAGCTGCAAAACTAACTATATCTAGAAAATGGTTGTCCACTTCACCCCCCACATTCCATCAATTTCTCTCTATAATGGCTGATATACATAGGATGGAACACTTGACTGCAATGATTGAAGACCCGTTACCCTCTTTTCATAACATATGGAAAGCTTGGGATGATTCTGAATATTCCCTCAAAAATGATACATCTTGAATGCCAGGTTTCACCTATACCACGTGTTATATTTCTGATGGCACTTGAATTTCCTGACCCTCTTGGAGCTAACTATTAGATATGGTGTTTTTCAGACCTATTGATGTTCCACTTTCTTTTATTATTTTGTATGGTATAATAAATGTGCGTAGTTGATCCAAGATGGAAAACTTTATTATCTAACTATACCATGCTCTTACTTAGGGATGAGCCAAACACCATCCTGTTCAGTTTGCAGCAGAACATGCGAACAGGCAAAAAATTCAGCAGAACACACGAACACCGTTAAAATCTATGGGACACGAACATGAATAATCAAAAGTGCTATTTTTAAAGGCTTATATGCAAGTTATTGTCATAAAAAGTGTTTGGGGACCTGGGTCCTGCCCCAGGGTACAATTTTTGTTTTTTTTTAAAAGGGCCGTTTTTTATAGAGCAGTGATTTTTTTTTAATGCTTAAAGTGAAACAATAAAAATGAAATATTCCTTTAAATATTGTGCTTGGGGCGTGTCTATGATTTGGATCAGAACAAAAGTCTGATATTATTATATCTACCCCTGGTCAGATTAAATATAAAGCATGCATGCTTCAAGTAAGCTCACAATGAGACTAGTTCAGAGTCAAATTACTTTTGCCCCGTACACACGATCGGACATTGATCAGACATTCCGACAACAAAATCCATGGATTTTTTCCGACGGATGTTGGCTCAAACTTGTTTTGCGTACACACGGTCGCACAAAGTTGTCGGAATTTCCGCTCGCCAAGAATGCGGTGACGTACACCACGTACAACGAGACTAGAAAAGGCCAGTTCAGAACCAAGCGCGGCACCCTTTGAGCTCCTTTCGCTAATCTCGTGTTAGTAAAAGTTTGGTGAGAGATGATTTGCGCCTTTTCAGACTTGTGGTTTTCAGATTGTTTTCTGCTGTTTAGTTTGTGCTTGTGGGTTTGTATCTGCTCTTCAGTGCGTGCAGTGAGTACCATTGACTTGTCATTGTGTTCTTGTTCGTTTGTTACTGTTTTTTAGGTCGCTCTTTACAGGCCTTGCTGTTCTTCAGTGCGTTCTGTTACTTCGTTCTGAGCAGCCGACTGTTTTCTAGCCATGTTGCGTATACGTACTACTCGTAGAGTTCATGCTGTGCGGGGGCTTGGTGTTGGGGTCCTGACCTTGACACAAGTCCAGTCCATGAACAGGGTGGGGAGGAGTTCATGGACCAAGAATTGGTTGCTTCAGCATGACCAGTTCTGTCATATGCCTTTGCTCCATGAGATCCGTGAGAATAATCCTGATGATTTCAGGAACTTTCCCTGGATGATGGACCCCGTTTTTCACCGTTTGTTGGCTTTGCTGACCCCCTATATCAGCAGGCAGGATACCTGCATGAGGCAAGCCATCACTCCGGAGCAGAGGCTCATCGCCACCCTGTGGTACTTGGCGACTGGGAGAAGCCTGCAGGACTTGAAGTTCTCGACAGGCATCTCTCCCCAGGCTCTGGGAATCATTATCCCAGAGACCTGTTCTGCCATCATACAGGTCCTGCAGAAGGAGTATATTAAGGTAAGATTTTTATCCTCTAACATCACATTTTATTGTATTTAATGTTTGATAATATATTGTATTTCTTTCCTTATTCCCTAATTACCATGATTGGAATATGCTGTGAATGTCCCCTTTGTCCTCATGCATGCTGGATTTGTATGTAATTATTTTTTTGCTCCTTCATACATATTTGCCTTCACTTACCTCCCCAGCATGGTCTACAGGCCCTATATTCACCTCATGTAGTCACTTAGCAATGTATTTTATCAGATCCATAGTTGTGCTTTACCCCAAACACCCCTAAAATGTTTTGAAATGTTATTGGTGCTTAAAATTCAGGCAGAGTGCCAGAGGCTTTTTTGGGGGTCCCCAAATCATTTGGAACCCTCCCTCCCCCCAACTGCTAAGTCAGCTGATACCAATCCTCTATCTATCCTCAATCATCTATCTGCTGACTTTGCCAAACCCATACACACTATACCCACCTCTTTTGTGGTCATATTTATGGATGAATACCCCAAAGCATGTAGTGCAAGGGCCTGCCTGAATACTTTCAAATGGTACTGTTTCAAGTTTTTGTATACTATTATTATCTTGATAGGTAATAGCAGAATGTCCAAATGTGCTCAAATGTGTACAGTGTGTATTTATATCTTTGTATTATGACACTTCTTACCTGTCCAGTGGGCTGCCAATAGTGTAACTAAGGAGGGGCTGTTCAAAGTAATACCCATTATTTAGGCATTCATCTCTCAATGAAGTTACCTGTCCCAGAGTCCCCCCCTATAATGTTAGAAATGGCCCAGGAGAGAGGGGGGAGGGGGGATCTGATAGTTGGACCTTATACTTTGGTTTTTAAAAATTTCCTCTAATAATTGTTATCTTGATGTTGGCCAACAATGTTTGTGTCTAATCTGCTTTCCCTGTTTATGTGCACAAAGACTAATTTTTTTTTGGTTTTGACTCCACAGTTTCCTTCCACGCCACAGGAATGGCAGTCTGTGGCCTCCCACTTTGCCCAGCGGTGGGACTTTCCTAACTGCGGAGGGGCAATTGATGGGAAACACGTCCACATCGTCCCAACACCCAACTCGGGGTCGTACTATTATAATTATAAGGGGTTCAATAGTATTGTGATGTTGGCGGTGGTGTCGGCTACTTATGAATTTCTGTATGTGGACGTGGGGAAGAATGGCCGGATGTCCGATGGTGGAGTCATTGCCCAGACTGAGTTCTACAGGCGTCTCCAGAAAGGCAGCTTGGACTTGCCACCTACAGAAGACAATGTGGAAGGACTCCCATTTATCTTCGTTGCGGATGAAGTTTTTGCGCTGGGGGACCATCTTATGCGGCCATTCCCGATGAGGACCCTCACCCCGGACCAGAGGATTTTTAATTACCGGCTGGCCAGAGCCAGAAGAGTGGTGGAGAACACGTTTGGAATCATGGCCAGCCGGTTCCGCCTATTTCTTACACCCATACATATGGCTGAGTACAAACTGAATCACATCATCCTGGCATGCTGTGTTCTACACAACTTTTTACGGCAACATTCTGCCAACTATGCTGGCTCAGTTGGGCCTGAGGCCGGAATTTAACGTGAATCAACCCTGACGGCGCTTGAAAGTGGCCGTCCTGGCTTGCCCCCCTTGAGTGCCCGTGATGTCTGGCTAAGATAACTTGAATTCTTTGCGGGTAGGGGGGCTATCAATATGACAGACAATGTGTAAAACCTTTTAAAAAAAAAAAAAAAAAGAACTCAAATCTTTGGTGACATTTACTGCTTGTGTTTTTTTTTAGCTGACCCTGACAGAAATGTGGTGAGTCCTGAAAATGGCGTGATTGTGTAACATTACAAAGCACTGTTGGGTGTTATTTACTAAAGGCAAAGGCACTTAGCACTACAAGTGCACTTGAAACTGCACTGAAACTGCACTTGTAGTGCAAAGTGTATTTTCCCTTAGGAAATAACCCACATTGTCACAAAATACACCAATTAGAGCAGCACAAAAGTGTTGTAGCGTTGAGACAATAACCCACACAATCTTGATTAACAATCTTTTTAATAACAGCACAATCACATGTGCATTTTCAAAAGGGTTTTAAAACAAAGCAACATGTTTGATGTTTAACAATTTTTGGGTTCACATTAGAAAAAGTAGAAATGTCCATTTAAGATAAAACAGGCATGTGTAAAACCCACAAGAAATACACAAATTTAGAACTTACAAAGTTCACATTTGTTAGAACTTGAAGGCAATATCAGACATGAGTATTTACAAACTGTATTTGATATTGCATTCAGATGGGGTGAAGTCACCCCAGGAAAAGCCAAATTTGGAAGATGCACACAAATTTCCAAATGTCAACATGTGCTAGCTGCCATCACGGGGGATCAAGGGACGTGTTTTGGGGGTGCAACCCCTTCCTCACAGCTACTTTATTATTGAGGAAGTGGTTGCACCCCCAAAATGCATCCATTGATCTCCCGTGATGGCAGATAGCACATGTTGACACACTGTGTGCCTCTTCCAAATTTGGCTTTGCTACAAATTGACATAAAAAATATGAAAAATTTTGGCACAACAAAAACCCAAGGGATTTTGCGGGGTTTTAAAATCTCCCTAAAACATCAATGATGTTCTTCATTTTTTGCTTAACATCATTGATGGCTTTCACGATGTTTTCCAAGTCCCTATTACACCCCATGATCTCCCCGATCAGGATCTGAGCCCTTTTCCGAGTTGAAAGGATCTGGATCCACAACATCACGATCACCTAAAAAGAACGAAACAAAAAAACACCATGTATTATAAATATGGCGGCATCCATCTCTTACCTGAGCCTGTGGTCGCAGACACTCACCTGTTGTGGTGCCAATTTCCACCACGTCTTCCTCCTCCTGCTCTGCTGGTCTTAGGTGGATTTCCCCTTCTTTCAGAGGTGGGGGGTCTGTGGTCTCCTCAGATGAGGGGTGTCCTCCAAGTCTTTTATCCCCTATGTACAATAAAAATAGGTATACTTAGCACACAGATATTTGATGGCAGAAATAGGAATATGAAACATTGCTTAGAAGTGGGGTACAGTTGTCTTTTTTGGCAGAGTTCCAAGATGTGGCATTTGTCTTGGCCTTTGTCAAGCCTGAATACTTACCTGTCTTGTACAAGCTTCACAGATGGAGACACCCCTATAGTATACACTGGAGCACCTGTGTGGGACCCCCATATAAAAAGGGTGTTCTTGTGTCCCACACTAGTGCTCCAGCGTACAGATGTGAAAACTGCTGCTGAATGTCCTCTCCTTACACCGAATCTAGTTTGCATTTCATTCTAGTAACAAACCCATCTACACAACCAAATTAGTTTCAGACAAGTAGGCCCTAAAAAATGTGGTGAAATGCATATGGCCAAAACAATGGTGTTTTCTAGGCCGAACGAACAATGTTTGATACGAACGAATAATGTTCCCATGAACATGAAAGTTGACATTTTAACCACTTGAGCCCCGGACCATTATGCTGCCTAAGGACCAGAGGTGTTTTTCCAATTTGGCACTGCGTCGCTTTAACTGCTAATTGCGCGGTCATGCAATGCTGTACCCAAATGAAATTTGCGTCCTTTTCTTCCCACAAATAGAGTTTTCTTTTGATGGTATTTGATCACCTCTGCAGTTTTTATTTTTTGCGCTATAAACGGAAAAAGACCGAAAATTTTGAAAAAAAATGATATTTTCTAATTTTGTTAGAAAAAAAATCCAATAAACTCAATTTTAGTCATACATTTAGGCTAAAATGTATTCGGCCACATGTCTTTGGTAAAAAAAATGTCAATAAGCGTATATTTATTGGTTTGCGCAAAAGTTATAGCGTCTACAAACTAGGGTACATTTTCTGGAATTTACACAGCTTTTAGTTTATGACTGCCTATGTCATTTCTTGAGGTGCTAAAATGGCAGGGCAGTACAAAACCCCCCCAAATGACCCCATTTTGGAAAGTAGACACCCCAAGGAAATTGCTGATAGGCATGTTGAACCCATTGAATATTTATTTTTTTGTCCCAAGTGATTGAATAATGACAAAAAAAATAAATAAAAAATATTTACAAAAAGTTGTCACTAAATGATATATTGCTCACACAGGCCATGGGCCTATGTGGAATTGCACCCCAAAATACATTCAGCTACTTCTCCTGAGTACGGGGATACCACATGTGTGGGACTTTTTGGGAGCCTAGCCGCCTACGGGACCCCGAAAACCAATCACCGCCTTCAGGATTTCTAAGGGTGTAGATTTTTGATTTCACTCTTCACTGCCTATCACAGTTTCGGAGGCCATGGAATGCCCAGGTGGCACAAACCCCCCCAAATGACCCCATTTTGGAAAGTAGACACCCCAAGCTATTTGCTGAGAGGCATATTGAGTCCATGGAATATTTTATATTTTGACACAAGTTGCGGGAATGTGACACTTTTTTTTTTTGCACAAAGTTGTCACTAAATGATATATTGCTCACACAGGCCATGGGCATATGTGGAATTGCACCCCAAAATACATTTAGCTGCTTCTCCCGAGTATGGGGATACCACATGTGTGGGACTTTTTGGGAGCCTAATCCCGTACGGGGCCCCGAAAACCAATCACCGCCTTCAGCGTTTTTAAGGGCGTGAATTTTCGATTTTACTCTTCACTGCCTATCACCGTTTCGGAGGCCATGGAATGCCCAGGTGGCACAAAACCCCCCCAAATGACCCCATTTTGGAAAGTAGACACCCCAAGCTATTTGCTGAGAGGCATGGTGAGTATTTTGCAGCTCTCATTTGTTTTTGAAAATGAAGAAAGACAAGAAAAAACTTTTTTTTTTTCTTTTTTCAAATTTCAAAACTTTGTGACAAAAAGTGAGGTCTGCAAAATACTCACTATACCTCTCAGCAAATAGCTTGGGGTGTCTACTTTCCAAAATGGGGTCATTTGGGGGGGGTTTTGTGCCACCTGGGCATTCCATGGCCTCCGAAACTGTGATAGGCAGTGAAGAGTGAAATCAAAAATTCACGCCCTTAGAAAGCCTGAAGGCGGTGCTTGGTTTTCGGGGTCCCGTACGAGGCTAGGCTCCCAAAAAGTCTCACACATGTGGTATCCCCGTACTCAGGAGAAGCAGCAGAATGTATTTTGGGGTGTAATTTCACATATTCCCATGGCATGTTTGAGCAATATATCATTTAGTGACAACTTTGTGCAAAAAAAAAAAAAAAAATTGTCTCTTTCCCGCAACTTGTGTCGCAATATAAAATATTCCATGGACTCGACATGCCTCTCAGCAAATAGCTTGGGGTGTCTACTTTCCAAAATGGGGTCATTTGGGGGGGTTTTGAACTGTCCTGGCATTTTATGCACAACATTTAGAAGCTTATGTCACACATTACCCACTCTTCTAACCACTTGAAGACAAAGCCCTTTCTGACACTTATTGTTTACATGAAAAAGTTTTTTTTTTTTTGCAAGAAAATTACTTTGAACCCCCAAACATTATATATTTTTTTAAAGCAAATGCCCTACAGATTAAAATGGTGGGTGTTTCATTTTTTTTTTCACACAGTATTTGCGCAGCGATTCTTCAAACGCAATTTTTGGGGAAAAAACACACTTTTTTAAATTTTAATGCACTAAAACACACTATATTGCCCAAATGTTTGATGAAATAAAAAAGATGATCTTAGGCCGAGTACATGGATACCAAACATGACATGCTTTACAATTGCGCACAAACGTGCAGTGGCAACAAAATAAATACATTTTTAAAAGCCTTTAAAAGCCTTTACAGGTTACCACTTTAGATTTGCAGAGGAGGTCTACTGCTAAAATTACTGCCCTCGATCTGACCTTCGCGGTGATACCTCACATGCATGGTGCAATTGCTGTTTACATTTGACGACAGACCGCCGCTTGCGTTCGCCTTAGCGCAAGAGCAGGGGGCGACAGGGGTGCTTTTTTTTTTTTTTTTTCTTTATTATTTTTTTTGCTTTTTTATCTTATTTTTAAACTGTTCCTTTCATTTTTTTTTTTAAATCATTTTTATTGTTATCTCGGGGAATGTAAATATCCCCTATGATAGCAATAGGTAGTGACAGGTACTCTTTTTTGAAAAAATTGGGGTCTATTAGACCCTAGATCTCTCCTCTGCCCTCAAAGCATCTGACCACACCAAGATCGGTGTGATAAAATGCTTCCCCAATTTCCCAATGGCGCTATTTACATCCGGCGAAATCTAAGTCATAAAATGCTCGTAGCTTCCGGTTTCTTAGGCCATAGAGATGTTTGGAGCCACTCTTGTCTCTGATCAGCTCTATGGTCAGCTGGCTGAATAACCGGCTGCATTCTCAGGTTCCCTGTTGAGACAGGAGAGCCAGAGAAAAACACGGAAGACGGTGGGGGGGGGGGCATTCCCTCCCACGGCTTGTAAAGGCAGTCTAGAGGCTAATTAGCCGCTAGGATTGCTTTTACATGAAAGCCGACCGCTGGCTGAAAAGAATGATACCAAGATGATACCTAAACCTGCAGGCATCATTCTGGTATAACCACTCAAAATCGTGAATGGCGTACCTGAAGACAAAAAAATGGTTAACAATGGTTAACAATAAAGCACAGTAAACAGTAAAGTATAAATAATTACATACCTGAAAAACAAACATGATAAAACATAATAACAATAACAATAAAACATTGCAGAATAGAATACAGTAAAAAAAAGAGCAGAACAATAGAGAGAGAGAATAGAGAGAGAGAACAATAAAACAACAACTATTTTTTTTTATTTTATATATATTTTTTTTTTTTTACACTTTTTTTGTAACTAACTATTATAACTGTAACCGGTTCCAGGTTAGGGTCTCTCAAAATGCAATGGCATCTTGGGAGACCCTGTGAAAGTGGGCCTAGTCTGTGGAATGCTGTACCCTACGCTAATACTCAACTAGTGCATGGTAGCGTTCAAAACATTCACCAATGCAAAGACCAGGATTGTCAGGACAGGAGGGACAATAATAGCGGGTGTCATGCCTATATCCGTGCTTGCTACAGACACGACATCTTTTTGGGGGGGTTCATTGGGTAGGGGTACTCGGGAGGACATAAAAATGCCTCTCATGCAGCCGACTGCATTTGGTTGGGGATGTGAATGGGGGAAGTACGGGCGCTGCAGAAGCGGTGTGTTCCCAATTAGGATTGGCGAATGCAGCAGGAAGGGCACTATGGGCATGACGGGCCTGTGTTTGTCTTTTTGGTGGCAGCGGGACACTACTTGTGCTTGCCACCTCACCAGCTTGAACTGCACTTATGGGACTCGCCACGTCACCAAGTGTTACTGCAGCGCTGGTTTGACTACGACCGGGGTGTACTAGGCCGCTGGTGCTTGCCAGTTCAATAAAAAGCTTCCAAAAAAACTGTTAGCGATCGCAGGGATCAGGCCTGACTCTGCGAACGCTGCAGTTATGCGTTTAGTGTTTTGTAAGTGACAGTGATCGATCGATACTGCACTTGGGTCGGCTGGGCTGGGCCGGGTGGAGGGACAAAACGCAGGTGCTAGCAGGTATCTGGGCTGATCCCGCTAACACTGCGTTTTTGGGAACCCTAAACTGCTGGGACGCTAGTATAGATCTGATCGGATCAGATATTGATCCGTTCAGATACTATACCACTAAGGGAGGTGTATGCTGCGTGCGTGGGTGTTAGTGCTACTGGCGCTAACCTGACGCTGCCTGGGGCCGGTGCTTGCTAGTTCACCAAAATGCTACCAAAAAAACTGTTAGCGATCGCAGGGATCAGGCCTGACTCTGCGAACGCTGCAGTTATGTGTTTAGTGCCTTGTAAGTGACAGTGATCGATCGATACTGCACTTGGGTGGGCTGGGCTGGGCCGGGCGGAGGGACAAAACGCAGGTGCTAGCAGGTATCTGGGCTGATCCCGCTAACACTGCGTTTTTGGGAACCCTAAACTGCTGGGGACGCTAGTATAGATCTGATCGGATCAGATATTCATCCGTTCAGATACTATACCACTAAGGGAGGCGTATGCCGCGTGCATGGGTGTTAGCGGTACTGGCGCTAATCTGACGCTGCCTGGGGCGATGCATATCACCGCCGGGCGATCAGGGGGCTAAACCTTTATTCGGTAATAAACGGCGGGTGCCCTGACACTATAAAAAATAAACGAACTAACCAGCGTCACCCGTAACGGTTATACGGTGATCAGTGGTGAAAGGGTTAACTAGGGGGCAATCAAGGGGTTAAAACATTTATTAGGTACTATATGGGGGTCCCTGTCGCTATAAAACGCTGACAGCGAACCTAAATATTTACCTCACTAACTAGCGTCACCAGCGACACTAATACAGCGATCAGAAAAATGATCGCTTAGTGACACTGGTGACAGAGGGTGATCAAGGGGTTAAAACTTTATTAGGGGGGGTTAGGGGGGTATCCTAGACCTAAAGGGGGGTAATACTCACTGTCCCAACACTGTAACTGTCACAAACTGACACCAATGCAGTAATCAGAAAAAAAAAAACTGCTGGTGTCAGTTTGTGACAGGGAGGGGGGTGTGTGATTGGGGGGGATTGGGGGGCGATCGGGGGGGGGATCGGGGTGTTTTGTGTGCCTGGCATGTTCTACTGTGTGTGTAGTGTTGTGCACTCACAGTGAAGTCTTCTCTCCTCGGCGCTGCAACGGAATACCAAGCCGAGGAGAGATGACATCATTTCCTTTGCTGCTGTTTAGCATACAGCAGCAAAGGAAGTGATCTGATTGGCCGGCGGCGATCGCGAGGGGGGGGCCACGAACGGATGGCCTCCCCCTCACCTCCGATCGCCGGGGGAAAAAACAGGACCGCCTCGGGCACCGGGGGGGTCCGATCGGATCCCCCACCCGCGGGAGGCAAATCACGTACATGTACGTGATTTTGCCTGCCCGTGCCGCCTTGCCGACGTACATCGGCGTGAGGCGGTTCTTAAGTGGTTAAACTGGATAACAGTTAAGAAAAGCACATGGAGCAGCACGAACATAATAAACATAAAGAATCGGAACACAGCCCAACTACTTACTTTTTTGCAGCACTCTCCGGATCTTTCTGTACTGCTCATGCTCTCTTAATTTGAGGTCCAACCACCGCTTCCTGATCTGATCTTTCGATCGTCGTACCCCAAAATTCCGGTGCAGACTCTTGACAACTTTCGCCATTTCCTTGGCCTTTCTGACATCAGGGTTGAGGTCATAGTCTGCCTTCTTCAGGATGTCCACCATCTCCAACATCTCCCCAAAGGACATATTTGATGCCTTAAATTGTCTCCTTCTGGATCAGGACGTTTCTGCCTCCGGGCTTTCCTCCTCCTCGTTGGTGTAATTATCTGACACCTGCACTGACTCCGCCATGTGCTCTTTCCCACTGTGACGAATGAGAAAGGGCCGGGAATAGACTAGAAAGAACGTCAGGGGCAGGCGGAGTTTCACGCATGCGCAGTGTCTATAAAGCGTAACACGCGTGCGTAGTACGTACGATCTGTGAGCGGAGGAAGGAGTAACGGAGGCGCCGATCGTGATAGTGAAGGTAAGATTTAACATTGGGCCTATACTGCTTATACATTGAGGCTTGTATTTGCACAAGTTTAGTAGACTTTAGGCTGACATTAGGGTTTGTCTTGTGTTGTGTCTTGCAGTGAAAATGGATCTATTTAAAGATGAGGAATTAATGCCCATATTCATTGATATGTTCAGGGAGCTGCCTTGTCTATGGCAGATAAACCACCCTGAATATAAGAACCAAACAAAGAGGAAGGCAGCGCTGGATAATTTGTTGGAAATTGTGAAGACGGTGATCCCCACGGCAGACATCACCTATTTGAAGATTCTAATTGGTGGCCTGAGGAGAACTTATCTAAGGGAGCGCAAGAAGGTCCAGGATTCCCAGAGATCCGGAGCTGCAGATCACATCTATCTCCCCAGACTGTGGTACTATGACAGGCTGCATTTTCTGTCACGTCAGATTAAACCCAGGCCAGCACTCTCCACTCTTCCTTCCACGCTTCCTTCCTCCCCAGCTGAGGTTTCTGACGCCCAACCTGGGCCTTCCAGGCAGCAACATGTGGAGGAGCCCAGCTTGAGCCAGGTATAGCATTCCTCTAAATATTTCTGGTTGTCCAATCAATGATGTTAACTAGATGTAAGTTTGGAGTACTAATTTCTGATTGTGATTGATGATGCAAAAACTAAAACCATGTCTCTTTTTCATACACAGGGAAGTCTCAGCCAGGAGGTGGCCGGGCCAAGCAGGCTGCCTGATATCCAGGTACCTCCCCTACACCTTCAAAGACAAAGTGGCAGGAAGAGGAGTAACCTGGAGGAGGCTGCCATAGGCCTCTGGGAAGCGTGGAAGGAAGACCAGAGAGTGATGACCCTGGGTTCAGTCTGGTCTGGCAAAATATGCAGCCTCTTGTAGTACCACAGCCTGGGGACACAGATGTCATCTGCTGCTTTCCGGATCTCTGGGACTTCTGGACCAGACTGCACTCCCTTAGATAAGGACTCCTCAGGCTGCCAATTTTGATGTTAAATAATTGATGTCTGCACTGGGGGTCCAAGGCTTCGCCAATTTCTGCTGTTTCTACTGCGTTGCCTCCCTCTTTGTTTGGTTCTGAGCTCTTAACCACTTGCCTACTGGGCACTTAAACCCCCCTCCTGGCCAGACCAATTTTCAGCTTTCAGTGCTGTCACACTTTGAATGACAATTACTCAGTCATGTAATACTGTACCCAAATTAATTTTTTGTCCTTTTTTTCATACAAATAGAGCTTTCTTTTGGTGGTATTTGATCACCTCTGTTTTTTTTATTTTTTGCGCTATAAATGAAAAAAGACCGAAAATTTTGAAAAAAACAAATTTTTCTTTGTTTCTGTGATAAAATTTTGCAAATTATTAATTTTTCTTCATAAATTTTGGCCACAATTTTTAATGCTACATATCTTTGGTAAAAATAACCCAAATTAGTGGATATTATTTGGTCCGTGTGAAAGTTAGAGAGTCCACAAGTTATGGTGCAAATCATAAAAAATTGATCACACCTGATGTACTGACGGCCTATCTCATTTCTTGTGACCCGAACAAGCCAGGAAAGTACAAATACCCCCCAAATGACCCCTTTTTTGAAAGAAGACATTCCAAGGTATTTAGTAAGAGGCAAGGAGAGGTTTTTAATGTTGTCATTTTTTCCCACAATTCTTTGCAAAATGAAGATTTTTTTTTTCCCACAAAATTGTCATTGTAATAGGTTATTTCTCTCACATGGCATGTATATACCACAAATGACACCCCAACATACATTCTGCTACTCCTCCTGAGTATTACGATACCACATGTGTGGGACTTTTTCACAGCCTGGCCACATAGAGAGGCCCAACATGCAGGGAGCGCCATTAGGTGTTCTAGGAGCATAAATTACACATCTAACTTGTTGACTACCTATTACACTTTTGAAGGCCCTGGAGCACCAGGACAATGACACGTGACACTGACGTGGCACTGATGTCAGATGGCACTGATACGTGGCACTGATGTGGCACTGATGACAAATGGCACTGATGTGGCACTGACACTGATGTGGCACTGATGACAGATGGCACTAATACATGGCACTGATGACAGATGGCACTAATACGTGGCACTGATGACACGTGACACTGATGACAGATGGCACTAATATGTGGCACTGACACATGGCACTGATGACAGTTTCTCCCCCCCCTCCCCCCCCCCCCAGTTTTCTCCCCCCCTTTTTTCCTTTCCTTTCCTTTCTTTCCCTTCCCCCCCCAATTTTGTCCCCCCCTTCCCTTCCTCCCCCTCCTCCTTTCCAATTCCCTTCAGCCTGGGGGTTTAAATTCCCCCCCCCCTGTTGTCTCCTTGGTCCTCGGTCTATTCCTTCTTTCTATACCACCACTGAAGGTTTTCTGTAATCTCACGGTAATGGCACACCCCCTTAGGATCTTACTAGTACTGAGATGCTTACAGTTTGGTTAATTATACTCTTATCCATTAGAGGCTGTCTGTTATCCCCTGTGTCCGCCGCAGGGGGACTTTTATTGGGTCCTGCATACTCATGGAAACCGCCTGACTGGGTGAGCTTGTCCTTATCTTTACTTCACTTGTATGATGTATTTGATTATTGTTGTAAACAGTGTTGCTGCAATGACTTTATGTACTTGCCTGTATATGCTAAAACCATGTTACATCATGTTTTAGATATGCTTCTCCTGAGGAAGCGGTGTTTAACCGCGAAACCGGTCGAGATTTAAAGCTCTACATACACTTTTCATCCAAATCTTGCGGAATCCACCTGTTTTGATTGTGTGGTATTTCCCTTTTATGATGATATAGAGTGATGTTGTCTATAATGGCAATTGTAATTGTAACTGTAATTTTTATTGTTGTTTTGATTAAAATTAAAATTTTATAAGGTTTTTTAACTCATCCTTATACCAATTACGATACACCAACAATTGAGTACCGGAATAGTCCCACTTTTTTTTCCCACTTTTGGGGGGGGGGGGGGTCAAGACAGGAGTCGTCAGTAGCAGCAACTGCGACTGCGTCTTCACCCTCTCATTTTCTTTAATTATGATCTTTTGGGATGATGGTACTTATATCTACTATTAATTATATTGTAACTTAGGCCGCGATATTGCTTCTAGTATATATAGGGTGGACAATACACCCATTTTTGTCTAAAGTATCCCTTGGTGGACAGCAACACCAATCAATACTTTTCTTTGCTTGTGCCTCCATATCCCCTTTATGGTTTGGTTATTTACCTGTAAGTTTCTGTATCCCTTGTCACCACAACATAATCTAAGGGTCTTAGGTTACAGCTGAACACAACATGGACGTTCTAGGCACGGATTGGGTAGGTTTTATGTCAAACCTCAAGACTGCTTGCTTGAATGAACACAAAATTGAAGATGACATCCAGACTTTTTTTGCCCGAATGTCTAAACTTCTTAAACGTAAGTCACACTTGGCATATTGAATACTTCAAACTATATGTTAGTAGTGAGAATATCTGTCCCCTCGGTCTGAGGGGCCAGATATTCCCCACTTTAAAAGAGCCTTCAGCAGACTTCAAGAAAGCATGGGAAGATATACTAACGAGGAGCAGTCTTGATTTAATAGGACTTCTCGTCACTCAGTATGTTCGTGACATGACCCTTCTCGATAGTGACATTGAGCGACTCAATGCTGAGTACTCTCATTTAACTGATAATGCGTTGTTTAAAGACAAATGGAAAGAACTCAGAGAACGACTAGAAAGCATGAATAAAGACATTATTGTCAAGAAACAAATAAAATTTGGGAAAGATAAATCAGCTTTTGCTGAGGGCCTAGCCTATCGTTGGCCCGGTGGGAGCCAGGGTAGATGGGGCCCACCCCGGACTAACAGTAACAGGAATTCCACTACAGACATTGAATCAGATTCTTCCCTCTCCTCTACTTTCTTCTCCTTAAGCACCATCCAGCCTAATGCCCCATCTGCACTTAACTC
Organism: Lithobates septentrionalis; assembly: GCA_037952835.1. NCBI lineage: Eukaryota > Metazoa > Chordata > Amphibia > Anura > Ranidae > Lithobates > Lithobates septentrionalis. The sequence continues at coordinate 4,801,901 of JBBDGP010001113.1, forward strand.
TTCACGCAAGAGACTTTGTTTTGGAGGCAATACCCCACCAACGAACTCTAAAAAAGACAAGAAAGGCCCTAAAGGCCCCAGATCTACACGGGCACCCCCAACACAAACCCCTAATGACACCACTACCCCTTTAGAAGGGGCAGTTGGTCACTCTTCACTACACGGCACGATTCCCAAAATTCTAAACTCAGCCACAATGACCAACAAATATACTAAAATGAATGAGGATGCTATTTTTTTAGACCTGAAGAAACAACAGAGCAACCTAGACACCTATATCCTGAAACCTTCACAACCCCAACAGAATCCCCTCCCTCACATCACACCAACCTCAACGTAATAAACCTCACTCCATATACACTTAATGGCGAAGAAATCTCGTTACTACAATTAGGACTTGGTTTCTGTCCCCTCGATGCGCTCAAGGTTACCGAGACAATTAAGGATCTATACTTATTTGCACGCAACTTAACTTTTAGATTTCTGTACGATAAGGATCGTGTTAATCTCGGCCTGGAGCGTGAGCTCACGGAGCGCACTAGAGGCTTCTCTATGGAGGAGTTTCGGGCGCTCCGTGACCTCATGCTCCTGTTCGACGAGGGTGACACCGGGGACCCTGTTCTGTCTCAAGACAGCCGGTCTCTCGATGATATCCCCCCAAGCGGATCTCAGAGGGGGGCGCCCCCCCGTCTTTTACTCCTTTAACTAGTGCTTCTAGTCTGACTGTTGTTCCTAAACAAACGTTACCTGCCAAGTCCTTTCGTTTACGATCCCGAAGGTTTCCTGACCTAAATACTTGTCCCGAGATTTGGGCCTTTCTTCGAGCGACTATTAGTGATCTCAAAAAACAAAAATGGTCCGACTTTCATTCTAACCTTAATCCTAGCCAAACCCAAGCTCTCCAATCCCTACAGAGACGCTCAGATGTCGTTATAAAACAATCGGACAAGGGCGGAAATATTGTCCTTATGACACACTACCAATATCAATCAATGTGCCTTGCCATCCTCAATAATAGGAATTGGTACACACCTATTACCCAATCCCATGTGTCATCCTTTGCACAGGAACTCCAGGCTCTTTGCACTGAGGCCTATCTCATGGGCCTCATTGACAAAGACACCTTGGAGTTCCTGGTCCCCAAATTTCCCCGCATCCCCACCTTTTATTCCCTACCATAGACTCACAAAAATGTGCAAACCCCTCCAGGAAGACCCATAGTCTCGGGGATAGGCTCCCTAACTGATAATGCCAGTAAATTTGTTGATGCATTTTTGATACCCCACGTCCATAGCCTTCCGTCCTACATCAGAGACACTAGCGATCTACTACAACACCTCGAGGGAATCCAGATCCTTCCGGATGCCCTGCTCGTGGCTGTTGATATCGAGACTCTTTACTCGAGTATCCCCCACGAGCAGGGCGTACGGACGGCTGGTTCCTATTTGTTCGAACAGGATACAACCACATGGCCCCTCAACCACTTCGTACTTGCACTATTGCACTTCATATTAACGAAAAATTACTTTATTTTTAACAACCAACTGTTTTTGCAAATACAGGGAGTTGCAATGGGGACGTCATGTGCCCCAGCCTATGCAAACTTATATCTAGGTGGCTGGGAGAGGCATATCCATGCTAACGATAAATACTCTGAATTTCTAGACGATATCCTTTTGTGGTATCGCTTTATTGATGACCTACTATTGGTCTGGACAGGTTCAAGGGACAAATTACTACAATTTCTCCGCGAGCTAGACATTAACGATTTAAATCTAAAGTTTACATTTAAGATCGACCTAGAGCAGATCTCCTTTTTAGATTTAAATATTATTAAACAACCGGATGGGACTCTGGGTACTGACCTCTACAGAAAGCTGACTGCCGGCAACAGGCTCCTGTTTGCTACCAGTGCACACCTGAGCACTCTGGTACGGAGTATACCATATGCTCAGTACCTGCGCTTACGCAGAAACTGCACACGAGACACCGATTTTAAACTCCAGGGCACTGCGTGAACGCTTACTGTTGCGTGGCTATTCCCCCACTAATCTTCGTAAAGCTTATAACAAAGCAGCGTCACGCTCTTGGACTTCCCTCCTCTTTAAGCATAGGGAACCTTCCCCTCCCAAGGACACCGTGAGGTTTATCACAACGTACTCCGCACATCATAATCTGCTTCGTAACATCTTAACCAAAAATTGGCATCTTTTGGCTGAGCATCATACGCTGGCCAAATACGTACGATCCACCCCAGAAGTGGTTTTCAGCAGGGCTCGGTCCTTGCAGGATAAATTGACCTCCAGTCATTATATCTTCACAAAACCTCAGAGAACTGGATCCAAATGGCACTTTTATATGCGGGGATTGTCTCCGGTGCCCTTGGGTCCATGAGAGTAGATATTTTGCCTTACCCAATGGGGAGACTTTGGTCCCTCGTACTTTTGCTAATTGTGCCACTAAAGGGGTAATTTACTTAATGATCTGTATATGCAAAGCATTTTATGTAGGAAAAACGATCCGAGAATTTAGACAAAGAATTGGCGACCATCTTTATGACTCGGAAAATGGGAAATTAACTACCATTGGCCGACATATCGGCTTGTACCACAGATTTGACAACACGGTTGTCAAATTCTTGGTCCTCGAGGTGGTCCAGCCCAGCCCCAGGGGTGGCGATTGGGATCGCTCAGTTCTTCAGAAGGAATCCCTGTGGATCGAGCGACTCAACGCCACCCTCCCGCCTGGTCTCAATGAGGAAGTATCATATAAGGCATTTTTGTGACTTGTTTGGGTTCCCCCCCCTTTTCCCCATCCCACTCCCTCCTCCTCCCTTCCTTTTTTTCCTTTCCTTTCCTTTCCCCCCCCCCCTTCCCCCCCTCCCCCTCCATCCCCCCCCAATTTTGTCCCCCCTTCCCTTCCTCCCCCTTTCCAATTCCCTTCCGCCTGGGGGTTTAAATTCCTCCCCCCCTCTTCTGTCTCCTTGGTCCTCGGTCTATTCCTTCTTTCTATACCACCACTGAAGGTCTTCTGTAATCTCACGGTAATGGCACGCCCCCTTAGGATCTTACTAGTACTGAGATGCTTACAGTTTGGTTAATTATACTCTTATCCATTAGAGGCTGTCTGTTATCCCCTGTGTCCGCCGCAGGGGGACTTTTATTGGGTCCTGCATATTCACGGAAACTGCCTGACTGGGTGAGCTTGTCCTTATCTTTACTTCACTTGTATGATGTATTTGATTATTGTTGTAAACAGTGTTGCTGCAATGACTTTATGTACTTGCCTGTATATGCTAAAACCATGTTACATCATGTTTTAGATATGCTTCTCCTGAGGAAGCGGTGTTTAACCGCGAAACTGGTTGAGATTTAAAGCTCTACATACACTTCTCATCCAAATCTTGCGGAATCCACCTGTTTTGATTGTGTGGTATTTCCCTTTTATGATGATATAGAGTGATGTTGTCTATAATTGCAATTGTAATTGTAACTGTAATTTTTATTGTTGTTTTGATTGAAATTAAAATTTTATAAGGTTTTTTAACTCATCCTTATACCAACTACGATACACCAACAATTGAGTACCAGAATAGACCCACTTTTTTTTCCCACTTTTGGGGGGGGGTCAAGACAGGAGTCGTCGGTAGCAGCAACTGCGTCTTCACCCTCTCATTTTCTTTAATTCTGCTGTTTCTCCTGCGTTGCCTCCCTCTTTGTTTGGTTCTGAGCTCTTATCCACTTGCCTACTGGGCACTTAAACCCCCCTTCAGCTTTCAGCGCTGTCACACTTTGAATGACAATTACTCATGTAATACTGTACCCAAATGAATTTTTTGTCCTTTTTTTCATACAAATAGAGCTTTCTTTTGGCGGTATTTGATCACCTCTGGGTTTTTTATTTTTTGCGCTATAAATGAAAAAAGACCAAAAATTTTGAAAAAAAAACACATTTTTCTTTGTTTCTGTGATAAAATTTTGCAAATTAGTATTTTTTCTTCATAAATTTTGGCCACAATTTTTAATGCTACATATCTTTGGTAAAAATAACCCAAATTAGTGGATATTATTTGGTCCGTGTGAAAGTTAGAGAGTCCACAAGTTATGGTGCAAATCATAAAAAAATGATCACACCTGATGTACTGACGGCCTATCTCATTTCTTGTGACCTGAACAAGCCAGAAAAGTACAAATACCCCCCAAATGACCCCTTTTTTGAAAGAAGACATTCCAAGGTATTTAGTAAGAGGCATGGAGAGGTTTTTAATGTTGTCATTTTTTCCCACAATTCTTTGCAAAATGAAGATTTTTTTTTCCCACAAAATTGTCATTGTAATAGGTTATTTCTCTCACATGGCATGTATATACCACAAATGACACCCCAACATACATTCTGCTACTCCTCCTGAGTATTACGATACCACATGTGTGGGACTTTTTCACAGCCTGGCCACATAGAGAGGCCCAACATGCAGGGAGCGCCATTAGGTGTTCTAGGAGCATAAATTACACATCTAATTTGTTGACTACCTATTACACTTTTGAAGGCCCTGGAGCACCAGGACAATGACACGTGACACTGACGTGGCACTGATGACAGATGGCACTGATACGTGGCACTGATGTGGCACTGATGACAGATGGCACTGATGTGGCACTGACCCTGATGTGGCACTGACACTGATGTGGCACTGATGACAGATGGCACTAATACATGGCACTGATGACAGATGGCACTAATACGTGGCACTGATGACACGTGACACTGATGACAGATGGCACTAATATGTGGCACTGACACATGGCACTGATGACAGATGGCACTGATGACAGATGGCACTGATGACACGTGGCACTGATGACAGATGGCACTAATACGTGGCACTGATGACAGATGGCACTAATACGTGGCACTGATGACACTGATGACAGATGGCACTGATACGTGGCACTGATGACAGATGGCACTAAAACGTGGCACTGATGACAGATGGCACTGATACGTGGCACTGATGACAGATGGCACGTGACACTGACAGGTGGCACTGATGACAGAGGGCACTATATGGCACTGATGACAGATGGCACTATGTGGCACTGATGAGATATGGCACTGATCACAGATGGCACTGATGACAGATGGCACTATGTGGCACTGATGACAGAGGGGACAGATGGCACTGGGGACAGATGGCAGGGACATGACAGTGGGGACAGATGGCACTGGGGATAGATGGCAGGGACATGACAGTGGGGACAGGTGGCAGGGACAGATGGCAGGAACAGATGGCAGGGACAGATTGCAGTGGGGACACTTTTTTTAGTTTTTTTTTTTTACTTACTGCCGAAGCGGTTCGCTCTCCCTCCTCACATGCTGTCTCTGTGTGAGGAGGCAGAGCCGCAGAACACCGGCGATGAGAGATGATCTCATATGTTTACATATGAGATCGTCTCTCATTGGCACCGCCAATCGCGCAAAAAAATGTCCGCAATGATTGGCCGTTTTCAGCGATCTGTGACTGGCTGTGTCCGAGGGACACGGCCAGCACAGAACTTCCCCGATGCACGCCCGTGGGAGCGCGCATCGTGGAAGTAAACAACAGGACGTCCAGGGACGGCCGCCCGGCAGATAGCGTCCGCGCTGCAGACGTCTTTCGGCTATAGCGCGGGCGCGAAGTGGTTAATATAGGATTTTTGTTTTCAATTATACTTGCCTATGTGTGTTTTCCTTCAAAAAGGACAGTTTGTTTGTGAGGAGGCAGGTACATTTCAAAATACAATTTAAAATAACAAGAGACACCAACACCAAACAATCTCCTTGAGATTAAATAATACAAGATATCAATGGTTTTGTGCTAACTTGACACACAAAACACACACAAAAATATTCTGGAGTAAAACACAAAAAAAAAAAAACATCAGTCTTGGAAAAAATACAAACACAAAAAAAAAATGCCTTGACCAAAAAAAGAAATATTTAAAAACCAACAAAAAAAATATGGTCAGATGTGACAAATCTAAATATATTGAGGGAATCACAATAAATAATAAAGAAAGAAGTTTGTGAGAAGTCTGTGTGAATATGAGCAGCAAAACTACTTAATTCTTTTCACATTATAAAGAAAAAGAGAGTGCGCTGTATTAAACTATTTCAAACATTGCAGCCTGACGAAAGTGCTGTATCCATTCCGAACGCTAATTTTACCAGACCGAGCTGTTCCGTCTTGGAATTTCTTCTAAGCATGCGTGGCACTTTGTGCGTCGGAACTGGCCACACACGGTCGGAATTGACGCGATCGGATTTTGTTGTCGGAAAATTTTTTAGCCTGCTCTCAAACTTTGTGTGTCGGAAAATCCGATGGAAAAAGTCAGATGGAGACCACACACGGTCGGAATGTCCGACAACACGCTCCGATCGGACATTTTCCATTGGAAAATCTGACCATGTGTACGGGGCATTTCTGTTTAATATTTCTGCTTCTCAAGCCTTTTATACAATTCCATTAAAGATTAAGATACATCAACAGGACTGACGCATACAAACCACAAATATAAAAATACATATAGTGATAAAAAATTGGTTTTAGCTGGGTGCTCATTTGAGGAAGTAGTTTAATTCTTGCAGCATTTCTGCTTCTTTTTAATCCATTGGTGTTATGTTGTTACATTCTGAATGTATTCTCGGAAGCAGGCTCAAACTTTTTGTTAACTCTTCAGTTCCACAGCAGCAAGAGAAAGGGTGAGCTTTGCAGAAAAATCTGAATATGTCTTAAAGCGGATGTGCACTCGCGTTTTTTTTTTTTTCTACACTTAAAAATACACATGTTTACAATGTCACACTCACTTTTTGCAGTCATTTCCTCCCGAGATGTCCGTTTTTGTTTTAAACAGTTAGTTATATAAAATATGTACTGCCGTTTTCATCTTGCTTGTGGGCATTTGAAGCCCACAAGCAATCACTTCCTGGTTCCAGTATTGCAGATCTACCAGCATTCCTTGCTGGTTCCCGCGCATGCTCAGTTGTAACAGCGCGGAGCGTCCTAAAGATCCTTGTTGCCATCACAACGGGCGGCGTCAATCCGCAAATCCCGCGAGATTTCGCGCCGGGCCTCCGCACTGACTCCTGGGAGCATCCAGGAGATCCCAGGAGACAGTGCAGCGAGGCAGCAAATGACACAAATACCCGCAAAATACCCGCCCACAGCCACAGAGAGTGTATGCAGCAAAGAAAAACCAAAGGCACCTATATACAGGTACACCCGGAAAAAAAAAAAAAAGTTCCATTTTGCATTGTATGCTGTATTTAAAAATGACTGAGATAAACTTTGAAAATTGGGTGAACAACCGCTTTAAGGCTTATTAAGCGTAGAAGCTGATATATATATATATATGTTAGGTATATAAAGCATGTCTTGGAATAGAGAGTTCACCATGTTCACATTTCTTAATCACATCAATTACAGTCCCCCCTTGAAGCTTTCTATTTCAAACTGTCCCTCATACTAAAAGTCCTGCTCCCCTGGCCCATTCTCCTCTGCAACTCTTTTCGGCTGTATATCGAGAAGAGCACTGACTAATTCACTAGCCCCCTAGATACAGCTTGGAGAGGGCAGTCAGGTGCTGTCTGTCCCTGTAATCCTATGGTGTTGCATCTCGGGGGGAGGTGACTGCAACGGAGCATAACACATAGTCATCATCAAGTTTCACATAATCTTCATCATCATCAGGTATTTCCTGGTTCACAAACATGAGAGTAGATTGGTCAACAGCTTTTTCTACACACTTCTTAAAGCAGGGAAGAACACAGCAGACCATGACTGCTCGAGTCACTAGAATTATCAGAATGGCTATTCCGATCTGTGTTAAAATTCCCTGCCACCCCCCTTGATCCAGGTGAAGTACTGGTCCCAGGGGTTGGAGAGCCCTGAATTCTTCTTTAATTCTTTGGACAAATCCTCAAGTTTTTGGATGGCTAAAGTCACTTTACCATTGGGGCCTGTGTTATCTGGGATATAAGTACAGCATGTACTTGTTTCAGGTAACGCCTTACACACACCCCCCTTTTCAGCTAGGACTAGGGATGAGCCAAACACCCCCGGTTCGGTTCGCACCAGAACCTGCGAACGGACCGAAAGTTTGTGCAACATTTAGAACCCCATTAAAGTCTATGGGACTCGAAAGTTCAAAATCAAAAGTGCTAATTTTAAAGGCTAATATGCAAGTTATTGTCCTAAAAACGGTTTGGGGACCCGAGTCCTGCCCCAGGGGATATGTATCAATGCAAAAAAAAGTTTTAAAAACTGCAGTTTTTTCGGGAGCAGTGATTTTAATGATTTTAATGATGCTTAAAGTGAAAAAAAAAGTGAAATATTCCTTTAAATATCGTACCTGGGGGGTGTCTATAGTATGCCTGTAAAGTGGTGCGTGTTTCCCGTGCTTAGAACACTCCCTGCACAAAATGACATTTTTAAAGGAATAAAAGTCATTTATAACTGCTTGCAGCTTTAATGTAATGTCAGGTCCCGGCAATATGGATGAAAATCAGTGAGACAAACGGGTCTTGTATGGATATTAAGAGGAACCCTGTACCCAAATTAAAAAAAGGAAAGGCATGGGGCCCCCAGACCCTATATACTCTGAACAGCAGTATACAGGTGGTGCAAACCAGACAGGGACTGTAGGTTTGTTGTTAAGTAGAATCTGTTTGTAATTTTGAAATGGTACATTTTTAAAGTGTAGCTCCAGCCAAAAAATGGAAAACGTGGGAAAGGGTTATCACACCTGTAACATTTGTTTTGCTGTCTGTGCACCTCTTCAGAAGATTTCACCTCACTTTCTGACCCAATGACAAATGTTTTTTTTACAATTTGTTTTTTTTTTAGTGAAACAAGGATTGGTGATAAAGCATCAGTGAAGAGGAGACACATTTTTCCCATATTAACTCTTACACCAGAGATATTCCCTTCCTAGGTGTAGATTTTATCTCACTTCCTGTTGTCTCCTTCCGTTTGCAAGTAGGAGTCGTTTGTAAGTTGGATGTTTGAACGTAGGGGCCTGCCCTATATACTCTGCAAAAAATGGGGCCTTAGGTGTTGGTGTTGCCACAACACTGTAAGCCCTCATAGTTACTCTTGGTGGGCTCAGGAACAGGCCATGCTGTGAAATATTAGATCAATAATTGTAATTATATGTTGGGCCAATGGTGGTGGTGGTGCTGGTGCCTCAACACTGTAAGTCCTCACAGTTAGGGCGCTGGAATGGGCCCTGCTGTGAAATATTATATCAAGAATTGTAATTACATGCACCTGTTGAACAGGGGCAGAAAAATTGAGCCTTTGGTGGTGGTGTTGCCACAGCACTGTAAGCCCTCACAGTTACTCTTGGTGGGTGCAGGAATGGGCCCTGCTGTGAAATATTAGATCAAGAATTGTAATTACATGTTCCTGTTGAACAGGGGCAGAAAAATTGGGCCATAGGCACTGGTGCCACAACACTGCAAACCCTCCCAGATGCTATAGTTGGAGTGCAGGAATGAGCCCTGCTGCAAAGTAGTGCATCAAAATTGTAATTATACGTCCCTGTTAAACAGGGGCTGAAAATTTGGGCCTTGGGCACTGGTGCTGGTGCCACAACACTGCGATCCTTTACAGATACTCTAGTTGAAGTGCAGGAATGAGCCCTGCTGCAAAGTATTGCATCAAAAATTGTAATTACACGCCCCTGTTAAACAGGGACAGAAAAATTGCAACAACACTGCAACCCCTCACAGATGCTATAGTTTAAGTGCAGGAACGAGCCCTGCTGCACAGTATTGCATCAAAAATTGTAATTATACGCCTCTGTTAAACAGGGGCTGAAAAATTGGGCTTTGGGCACTGGTGCTGGTGTCACAACACTGCAATCCTTTACAGATACTCTAGTTGAAGCGCAGGAATGAGCCCTGCTGCAAAGTATTGCATCAAAAATTGTAATTACACGCCCCTGTTAAACAGGGACAGAAAAATTACAACAACACTGCAACCCCTCACAGATGCTATAGTTGGAGTGCAGGAATGAGCCCTACTGCAAAGTATTGCATCAAAAATTGTAATTAAAAAAAGCCCTCACAGATGCTATAGTTGGAGTGCAGGAATGAGCCCTGCTGCAAAGTATTGCATCAAAAATTGTAATTATATGCCCCTGTTAAACAGGGGCTGAAAAATTGGGCCTTGGGCACTGGTGGCAGTGCCCAGAACCAAAAATGTTCTTACAAGCTAACAGCATGAAAATTGAGGAGGAAGAGGATTGTGACTCAGCATAACAGGATAGTCACTCAGCATCAGCATAGGCAGTCTTGAAGGGATCTCACATTTAAAAAAAATCAATCGGTTACATCAGCATCAGGATTCTCAATGGTCAGCCGGAACTCTTTGGTGTAAGGCTGACCTGTGTGTTTGTTGATTGTCATTCTATCTAAGAGTGACTTCCCATTATTATCCTTTCTATTTTGGGCATGTTCAGGTTTTTACCCCCAGGGGTACAAGCTCAGGATCTAGAATGGAAGAAAACACTTCCGAATGGATACAGGTTAATTCTCAAGATAAAGCAGTCACATAATCAGTTAATACATCAGATTGGAGCTGCAACTGTTGTGGGAAATAACAACCCAGTCTGGGGGCTGAACCAAACAATATCTCATAGGGTGACAGACCATGGTTTCCCCTTGGAGTGTACCTAACACTGAATAAGGCAATGGGTAGGCTGTCTCGCCAACTCATTCCCGTTTCCTGAGACATTTTTAGCATTCTAGATTTTATTGTGTCAATTCAATCTCTCCAGCTTCCCACTGCTTTGAGGATGGTATGGGGTGTGGAAAGCTCGTGTGACCCCTAAAGCTGCCCATATTTCCTTGGTCACTGAGGCCATGAAAACCGGCCCCTGATCGCTCTCTATGACCTCTGGGACACCATATCTGCACACTATTTCTGTAAAAAGTCTCTTAGCTGGGAGTGATCCCTGGGGCCAAGTAGTATTTGTTGATTAGGGCGTTCATCAAGGTTTTTAACAGATGAGAGGTATTGTGGGCCCACTGTACCCCTGCAGGAAACATTGATCATGGCAGACAAGGTCTCTTGTTTAATTCCATGATTCCTTCAACTTCTGTGGCTCCTTTTTTGATCCACACTTCTTTTTCTTCTTTGTCAGCTGCCTCCTGTTGCTCCTTGAGGTGGGTCCTGTTTACAGGAGGGTTTTGTAGAATCATGGTGGTTTGTACAGTCTCTTCAGGGGTATCTATTGGGTCATCCAGGATGGGTGCATTCACTCTGCTGACCACTTCTCGCGTCCTATCTGCAGCTTGTTTCACAGCGGTATCTGCCAGGTGATTGCCTCGTGCTTCTTGGGAAACCAGCTTGCCGTGCGCCTTTACCTTAAGTATAGCCACTTGTGCTGGGAGGAGTAGGGCGTCCATTAAGTCCTTGATAGCTACACTGTCTTTTACAGGTGTTCCTGCTGCTGTCAGGAACCCTTTGGTTTTCCAGATGATCACAAAACTTCCTTCTGCCAATTTACATGCCATAGTTAGGGCCTGGAGTTCTGCTTCCTGGGCAGACATGGAGGAGGGTAATACTGAAGCCTGAGGAACTGTATCTTTGGAGGTGACTGTGTATCCTGTGTGGTACTGTCCAGTTGCTGTCTGCATACCTGAAACCATCCACAAAATTGTCACGTCAGGATTTTCAAGGGCTGTTTCACTGACTGTCAGTAAGTGTGTTGTTTCCATCTTCATCACTTTGAAACAGTCATGGACGGCGATATGAGGATCATTCTCCAAAGAGGTTCCCCCTCGAGAAAAGGAAGTAGGGTGGACGGGTTAAGGATATCACATCGGAGGATGGTGATGTTATCGGGGAGAAGCAAGGCACACTGGAGTCTGAGATGCCTCTGCGAGGACAGGTGTTTGGGCTGTACTTGGTTTAGTATGGCAGTTATGTCATGAGGGGCAAGGAGGATCAAAGGATGGCCCAATACGAGGTCAGCCATGTCCAAAAGGGCTTGGGCTGTAAAGACAGCTCTGAGACAAGAGAATCCTCCCCTGGCCACTGAATCCAGTTGACAGGAGTAATACCCAATGGGTCTGAGTCTGTTGCCATGGGCCTGAGCCAAAACTCCTGTCTCTCTGAGACAAACAGTTTGAAAGTCTTTTCATAGTCTGGGAGGCCCAAAGCAGGGGCTGTTGAGAGGATCTCCTTCAGAGTTTCAAAATTGTCCACAGCTTCTGGGGAAAGTGAAAAAGGGTCAGATTTCAGGGCATCATAGAGGGGTTGCATCAAGAGGGAGGCTTCTGGGATCCAAGAACAGCAGTAAGAGATTAATCCTAGAAAGGCGTGAAGGGGCTTTTTGACCTTGAGGCAAAGGGATGGCCTTGATTGCAGCAACTCTTTCTTCAGGTAGATGTCGGGTGCCTTGGGAGATACAGTGGCCTAGGAAAATCATCTTCTCTCTGCACCACTGGACCTTTTGCTTTGAGGCCTTGCATCCTTGCTCAGCCAGGTAGTGGCTTTCAGAGAAGATTGAGGCATCACCAAGGGTATCTGCACAATCACATCCATTACATCTATAGTATTCCTGTAAAGTGGAGCATTTTTCCCGTGTTTAGATTAGTACCACAGCAAAATGACATTTCTAAAGGAAAAATTGTCATTTAAAACTGATTGTGGCTGTAATGAATTGCCGGATCTCAGCAATATAGATAAAACTCATTGAAAAAAAGAAAAGAGCATGGGATCCCCCCCAGTCCATTACCAGGCCCTTTGGGTCTGGTATGAATATTAAGGGGAATCCCGAACCAAAATTTTAAAAAAAATGCGTGGGGGTACCCCTAAAATCCATACCAGGCCCTTCGGTTTTGATATGGAAATTAAGGGGAGCCCTGTGCCAAATTTAAAAAAAAATGGTGTAGGGGTCCCCCCAAAGTCCATACCAGACCCTTATCCGAGCTTGCAACCTGGCAGAGCAAAGGAAAAGAAGGGGTGGCAAGAGAGTGCCCCCCCTCCTGAACTGTACCAGACCACATGCCCTCAACATGGGGAGGGTGCTTTGGGGTAGCCCCGAAATCGGTCGCATATTTTATTTTTTTTATTTTTTGGTCTGTCGGGTGGCGTGATAGAAGAAGATGAACGGATGGGGCATTTTTATTTTTTTATTTTTTAATAAAGGACTTGTCCCAAGCTGTGTCTTGTCTTTTTTAACATTTTGACACTTTTTTTGTGAAATGATAGGGGTACATTTGTACCCTGTTACCATTTCACACAGGGGGAGGCCGGGATTTGGGGGTCCCCTTGTTAAAGGGGGCTTCCAGATTCTGATAAGCAGACCCCGACAACCACCGGGCAAGGGTTGTGGGGATGAGGCTCTTGTACCCATCAATATGGGGACAAGGTGCTTGGGGGGGCTACCCCAAAGCATCCTCCCCATGTTGAGGACATGTGGCCTGGTACGGTTCAGGAGGGGGGCGCATTCTCATCCTCCCCTCTTTTTTTTCTGCAGCCTGCCAGGTTGCGTGCTCGGATAAGGGTCTGGTATGGATTTTGGGGGGACCCCTACGCCATTTTTTTTTTAATTTCGGAGCAGGGTTCCCCATAATTTCCATATCAGACCCGAAGGGCCTGATTTGGATTTTAGGGGGACCCCCACGCAATTTTTTTTTTCAATTTTGGTTCGGGGTTCCCCTTAATATTCATACCAGACCCAAAGGGCCTGGTAATGGACTGGGGGGGGGGATCCCATGCTCTTTTCTTTTTTCAATGAGTCTTATCTATATTGCCGAGATCCGACAATTCATTACAGCCGCGATCAGTTTTAAATGACAATTTTTTCTTTAGAATTTTTTTTTGCTGTGGTACTGTTCTAAACACGGGGAAAAATGCACCACTTTACAGGCATACTATAGACACCCCCCAGGCACAATATTTAAAGGAATATTTAATTTTAATTGTTTCACTTTAAGCATTAAAAAAATCACTGCTCCCGAAAAAAACACTGTTTTTAAAAAAATTTTTTGCATTGATACATATCCCCTGGGGCAGGACCTAGGTCCCCAAACAATTTTTATGACAATAACTTGCATATAAGCCTTTACAATTACCACTTTTGATTTTTCATGTTAGTGTCCCATAGACTTTAAAGGTGTTCCAGCAGCTTTAGAATTTGCCGCGAACACAGCATATTGTTCGCTGTTCGGCGAACAGGTGAACACCCGATCTTCAAGTCGAACTTACGTTCGACTCGAACATCGGTCTCATCCCTACTCTTGATATATCTCGCTCACTTGCATATGTCATGCTCTTTATCTTTATATGTTGAAATGCCTCACTTCATGTACTGTATTGTAAGATTTCTAAAAATATTACACAAACAATTAAAAAAAAAAACAGGAAACAAACCAGAGTAAAACAAAGTGAGTCTATATTAGGGATGAGCTTCGTGTTCGAGTCGAACCCATGTTCGACTCGAACATCGTGTGTTTGGTCGTTCGCCGAATTACGAACGATATGGGCCGTTCGCGCCAAATTTGAATGGCGCGTCATGGCCCATAATTCAGTGCAGCATCGCAGTGCATTGCTGGCTGATGATTGGCCCGCATGCTTGGCCAATTACAGCGCCGTCTGAACAGAGAGCCGTAATTGGCCAAAGCCAAGGAGGCTTTGGCCAATTATGGCTTAGGGGGTTTAGTACACGCCCCACACTATATAAGACCGCCTGCACAGCGGCCCTGTGTAGTGTGTTCTGGCGTTCAGATAGAGAGATAGAGAGAGAGAGACAGACAGTGTCATTTGATTTAAGTTAGATAGAGTAGGAAGGTCGAGTCAGTTAGCTGCAGTTACAGTGTATTGTGTATATACAGTGCCTTGCGAAAGTATTCGGCCCCCTTGAACTTTTCAACCTTTTGCCACATTTCAGGCTTCAAACATAAAGATATAAAAATTTTATTTTTTGTGAAGAATCACCAACAAGTGGGACACAATTGTGAAGTGGAACGAAATCTATTGGATTGTTGAAACTTTTTTAACTAATAAAAAAATGAAAAGTGGGGCGTGCAAAATTATTCGGCCCCCTTGCGTTAATACTTTGTAGAGCCACCTTTTGCTGCGATTACAGCTGCAAGTCGCTTGGGGTATGTCTCTATCAGTTTTGCACATCGAGAGACTGAAATTCTTGCCCATTCTTCCTTGCAAAACAGCTCGAGCTCAGTGAGGTTGGATGGAGAGCGTTTGTGAACAGCAGTTTTCAGCTCTTTCCACAGATTCTCGATTGGATTCAGGTCTGGACTTTGACTTGGCCATTCTAACACCTGGATACGTTTATTTGTGAACCATTCCTTTGTAGATTTTGCTGTATGTTTGGGATCATTGTCTTGTTGGAAGATAAATCTCCGTCCCAGTTTCAGGTCTTTTGCAGACTCCAACAGGTTTTCATCCAGAATGGTCCTGTATTTGGCTGCATCCATCTTCCCCTCAATTTAAACCATCTTCCCTGTCCCTGCTGAAGAAAAGCAGGCCCAAACCATGATGCTGCCACCACCATGTTTGACAGTGGGGATGGTGTGTTGAGGGTGATGAGCTGTGTTGCTTTTACGCCAAACATATCGTTTTGCATTGTGGCCAAAAAGTTCGATTTTGGTTTCATCGGACCATAGCACCTTCTTCCACATGTTTGGTGTGTCTCCCAGGTGGCTTGTGGCAAACTTTAGACGAGACTTTTTATGGATATCTTTGAGAAATGGCTTTCTTCTTGCCACTCTTCCATAAAGGCCAGATTTGTGCAGTGTACGACTGATTGTTGTCCTATGGACAGACTCTCCCACCTCAGCTGTAGTTCTCTGCAGTTCATCCAGAGTGATCATGGGCCTCTTGGCTGCATCTCTGATCAGTCTTCTCCTTGTCTGAGCTGAAAGTTTAGAGGGACAGCCAGGTCTTGGTAGATTTGCAGTGGTCTGATACTCCTTCCATTTCAAAATGATCGCTTGCACAGTGCTCCTTGGGATGTTTAAAGCTTGGGAAATCTTTTTGTATCCAAATCCAGCTTTAAACTTCTCCACAACAGTATTACGGACCTGCCTGGTGTGTTCTTTGGTCTTCATGATGCTCTCTGCGCTTTCAACAGAACCCTGAGACTATCACAGAGCAGGTGCATTTATACAGAGACTTGATTACACACAGGTGGATTCTATTTATGACCATCAGTCATTTAGGACAACATTGGATCATTCAGAGATCCTCGCTGAACTTCTGGAGCGAGTTTTCTGCACTGAAAGTAAAGGGGCCGAATAATTTTGCACGCACCACTTTTCAGTTTTTTATTTGCTAAAAAAGTTTAAAATATCCAATAGATTTCGTTCCACTTCACAATTGTGTCCCACTTGTTGGTGATTCTTCACAAAAAATTTAAATTTTATATCTTTATGTTTGAAGCCTGAAATGTGGCAAAAGGTTAAAAAGTTCAAGGGGGCCGAATACTTTTGCAAGGCACTGTATATGGTGTTGTATATATATATGTATATATATATATATATATATATATATATATATATATATATATATATATATATATATATATATATATATGAATTAATGAAGAAATGATTTGTAAAGCGCTGCAAATGCGAACTGAATCGCCTCAAGGCGCTGGATGCATTCTCTGTTGTCAGCTTCTCAGAAAAGGAAGGTCTTTAATTTTTTCCTGAAGGCCTGGTGGTTTACTTCCATGCGGATGTTGGTTGGAAGAGCGTTCCATAGTCTATAGTATATATATATATATATATATATATATATATATATATATATATATATATATACACACTTTTTAGCTAGATCCTGTTCTTCTCTTCCTAATATACTGACAGGCAGGCAGGTGTTTTTACAGTATTTCCAGCTACTGTACTGTGTACCCTGCACAGTCCCACTTACAGTATTGCAGCCTGCAACCGGGTGCTTGTGTAGGCTCATTGAAGTATTTCCAGCTACTGTACTGTGTACCCTGCACAGTCTCACCTACAGTATAGCAACCTGCAGCCAAGTGCTTGTGTAGGCTCATTGAAGTATTTCCAGCTACTGTACTGTGTACCCTGCACAGTCTCACCTACAGTATAGCTACCTGCAGCCAGGTGCTTGTGTGGGCTCATTGAAGTATTTCCAGCTTCTGTACTGTGTACCCTGCACAGTCTCACCTACAGTATAGCAACCTGCAGCGAGGTGCTTGTGTAGGCTCATTGAAGTATTATCAGCTACTGTACTGTGTACCCTGCACAGTCTCACCTACAGTAAAGCTACCTGCAGCCAGGTGCTTGTGTAGGCTCATTGAAGTATTTCCAGCTACTGTACTGTGTACCCCGCACAGTCTCACCTACAGTATAGCTACCTGCAGCTAGGTGCTTGTGTAGGCTCATTGAAGTATTTCCAGTTACTGTACTGTGTACCCTGCACAGTTGCACCTACAGCATAGCTACCTAAAGACAAGTGCAGGTGTTATCATACTAATAATACTACAGGCAGGCAGTTGATTCTGCTAGCTGCAGTATAATCGGTATATATAATATATATATATATATATATATATATATTTATATATATATATATATATATATATATATATATTTATATATATATCCCAGTTTTGTGCAGCTCACTGCAGGCCAATAGTATGTCTGGAAGGCCAACAAGGAGAGGCAGATAGTCACAAGCCAATAAAAGAGGGCAGACAGGCTCTGTGTCTAGAGGCAACAGTGCTGGTCGTGGACACGGTGCATCCTCATCAGCATGTGGCCATGGGACACGCTTGGCCATTTTTTCGGCAGCTGGCCGTGTTGAGCCGCAACATGCAGAAGACTTGGTCGAGTGGATGACCAAGCCATCCCCATCCTCCTCATCCTCTCTCACCCAGGCTCAGGGTACTTTGTCTGGCAAAGCAGCTAACAACGCGGCCTCTTCTCTCGGCTCAATGGCATCAGTGACTCCTTCCCTAGCCCCACCATGTCCTCCTGAGGAGTCCCTCAAACTGTTTGACCACAGTGTTGGGTACATGCTCCAGGATAATGCCCAGAGTTTTGAAGGGTCTGATGATGATACTGAGCTAGATGAAGGGAGTAACGTGAGCACGGACAGAGGGGGAGCCCAAGAAGGACAGCAATCTGGCAGTCATGTTCCCCCTGCTGCAGCATACTGCCAGGTTTGCTCCAGTGATGAGGAGGGTGGGGATGATGAGGTCACTGACTCAACGTGGGTGCCTGATAGGAGAGAGGAGGAGAAGGCACATCACCAACAAGGCAGGATGCCCTCCAGGGGCCAGCCTAAGGGCAGCACACTGACTGCATCACACCGCAGAGCTCCGCATGTGCAGGGCGCTGCTGTCTCTGTGCGTTATTCCAAAAGTTCTTTGGTGTGGGCCTTTTTTGAGATGAGTGAATCAGATCGCACCGCTGCTATTTGCAACATATGTCTCAAGTGTATCTCGCGTGGCCAAAACATCTCCCACTTGGGCACCACATGCTTGACCAGACATATGTTGACCTGCCATGCAATTCGTTGGCAAGCGTACCTAAAAGACCCACACCAAAGAACAAAGAGGACCTCTCCTTGCTCCTCATCAGCTGGGATCTCAAACCCCACTATACCTTCAGTCCTCTCTGAGACCTGCACTGAGAGGAATGAAGGTGTAGAATTAGGTGTGTCACAGCCAAGTACTTACGGGCAATCTGCTATTGGTACACCGACGTCAGATTGTACCAGGCAAATTTCCCTGCCCCAGCTGCTGCACCGCAGAAAAAAGTTTCGCTCCCAGCCATCCACATGCCCAGCGGTTGAATGCTAGCTTGGCAAAATTGCTAGCACTTCAACTGCTACCTTTTCAGTTGGTAGACTCTGCCCCCTTCTGTGAGTTTGTGGAATCTGCGGTTCCTCAGTGGCAGGTTCCCAAACGCCACTTTTTCTCATTGAAGGCGATTCCGGCTCTCTACATGTGGAAGGCAATGTCTTGGCCTCGCTGGAAAGGGCGGTCAGCGGTAAGGTGCATATTACCGCTGACTCATGGTCCAGCAGACATGGACAGGGACATTACCCAAGTTTTACGGCACATTGGGTGACTCTGCTGGCAGCTGGAAAGGATGCAGGACAAGGTGCAGTAGTGTTGGAGTTTGTTCCGCCACCACGCCTCCAAAATGCCACTACTGGTGATTCTGACACACCTCTCTCCTCCACCCCCTCCTCTTCTTCTTTCTCCATGGCCTCTTCCTGTGCTTTGTCCTCTCAACCAGCGGTGCTCAACTGCTTCAACTGCTACCTTTTCAGTTGGTAGACTCTGCCCCCTTCCGTGAGTTTGTGGAATGTGCGGTTCCTCAGTGGCAGGTTCCCAAACGCCACTTTTTCTCATGGAAGGCGATTCCGGCTCTCTACATGTGGAAGGCAATGTCTTGGCCTCGCTGGAGAGGGCGGTCAGCGGTAAGGTGCATATTACCGCTGACTCATGGTCCAGCAGACATGGACAGGGACATTACCTAAGTTTTACGGCACATTGGGTGACTCTGCTGGCAGCTGGAAAGGATGCAGGACAAGGTGCAGAAGTGTTGGAGTTTGTTCCGCCACCACGCCTCCAAAATGCCACTACTGGTGATTCTGACACACCTCTCTCCTCCACCCCCTCCTCTTCTTCTTTCTCCATGGCCTCTTCCTGTGCTTTGTCCTCTCAACCAGCGGTGCTCCGTAGGCATTCAAGGGGATACGCAAGTATGCAGGCCAAAAGATGCCATGCGGTGCTTGAGCTGGTGTGCTTGGGGGACAGGAGCCACACTGGGGCAGAGGTTCTGTCAGCTCTGCAGGGGCAGGTTCAGAGGTGGTTGACGCCATGCCAACTTAAGGCAGGAATGGTGGTTTGCGTCAATGGCACCAACCTCCTCTCCGCCCTCCGACAGGGACAACTGACCAATGTGCCCTGTTTGGCTCACATCCTTAACTTGGTGGTGCAGCGGTTCTTGGGCAGGTACCCGGGCTTACAGGATGTCCTGAGGCAGGCCAGGAAAGTGTGTGCATTTCCGCCGGTCATATAATGCCAGTGCTCGGCTGGCAGACCTCCAAAAGGAATTTAACTTGCCCAAGAACTGCCTAATCTGTGACATCCCCACAAGGTGGAACTCAACGTTGGCCATGCTGCAGCGGCTGCACATGCAGCAGAGGGCCATCAATGAGTACCTGTGCGACTATGGTACCAGGACAGGGTCAGGGGAGCTTATTTTTTTTCCCCACGCCAGTGGGCCATGATCAGGGATGCATGCACTGTCCTGTCACCATTTGAGGAGGCCACGAGGATGGTGAACAGTGACAGTGCATGCATCAGTGACACTGTCCCTCTTGTCTACCTGTTGGAGCACACACTGCGTGGAATAATGGACAGGCACTTGAGGCAGAACAGAGGCAGGAAGAGGAGGACTTCCTTAGCTCTCAAGGCCCCCTTTATCCAGACAGTGTTTCTGTGTGCTTGCCGATCACACAGGAAGAGAACGAGGAGGAGGAAGAGGAGGAGGATTGTGTCAGCATGGAGGTGGAGCCTGGCACTCAGCATCAGCAGCAGTCTTTAAGGGATCATTTACAGTCTCAAGAAACCCATGGACTTGTACGTGGCTGGGAGGAGGTGGCTGCGGATCATGTCGTCCTTAGTGACCCAGAGGACTCCGGACCGAATGTCTCAGCAAAATTACGCTGCATGGCCTCCCTGATCCTGCAAAGCCTGCGGAAGGATCCTGGTATTCGTGGTATCAAGGAGAGGGATCAATACTGGCTGGCAACCCTCCTTGATCCACGTTACAAGGGTAAGGTTGCGGACCTTATCTTGCCGTTGCACAGGGAGCAGAGGATGAAACATCTTCGGGAGGCCTTGCAGAAAGGTCTGTGCAACGCATTCCCAGAGACTGGGAGGTTACAAACTCCTGTTCCTGGACAACGTGTTGCTGAGGCTTCGGTCAGTCAAAGAAGGAGCTGTGGAGAAGGTGGCCGTCTGACCGATGCGTTCAGACAATTTTTTAGTCCGCAGCCCCAAGGTATGATCGGTTCCAGCAACCATCGCCAGCGTCTGTTTTACATGGTGCAGGAATACCTAGGGGTAAGATCTGACTTGGACACCTTTCCCACTGAAAATCCTCTGGGTTACTGGGTTTTGAGGATGGATCACTGGCCAGAGCTTGCACAGTATGCAATTGAGCTACTGGCCTGTCCTGCATCCAGCATTCTTTCGGAACGCACATTCAGTGCTGCTGGAGGCTTTGTAACCGATCACAGGGTGCATCTGTCCACCGACTCGGTTGATTGACTGACCTTCATAAAAATGAATCAGTCTTGGATCACCACCAGCTACCAAGCACCTGATGCTGATGTAACCGAATAATTTTTTTTGAAATGTCAGATCCCTTCAAACACTGCCTATGCTGATGCTGAGTGACTATCCTGTTATGCTGAGTACCTTATTTATTGGCGTATAACACGCACAGGTGTATAACACGCACATTAATTTTAAGAGGGAAGTTTCAGGAAAAAAAATTAAATTTTAAATAAGGAACTTTGAAGCAAAATAACGGTCAGTGCCCATCTGCAGTCTCACCATTGCCATCAATACAGCCTGATCAATGCCCATCTGCAGCCTCACCATTGCCACCAATGCAGCCTCATCAATGCCCATCTGCAGCCTCACAAGTGCCATTAATGCAACCTCATCAGTCCACATCAATGCAGCAGCCTCACCATTGCCATCAATGCAGCAGCCTCACCATTGCCATCAATGCAGCAGCCTCACCATTGCCATCAGTGCAGCCTGATCGATGCCCATCTGCAGCCTAGAGGGGACAGGGAGAGGGGCGGCCCAGGAGATGGGACTTCCTTTTACAGAGGCCGCCAAGTAAACAGGAGATTCTCACTGTATGTAATCTGACAGCGCTCGTCCCGCCCCCCCTCCCTGTCCTCTCCGAGGCATATAAAATTGAAGCATTGGCGTATAACACGCACGTGCTATTTGCACCCAATTTTTAGGGTGAAAAAGTGAGTGTTATACGCCAATAAATACAGTAATTATCCTCTTCAATGATCGTGCTGATAGCTTGTAAGAACATTTTTGGTTATGGGCGCCGCCACCAGTGCCTAAGGCCCAATTTTTCAGCCCCTGTTTAACAGGGGCGTGTAATTACAATTTTTGATGCAATTATTTGCAGCAGGGCTAGTTCCTCCACTCCAACTAGAGTATCTGTGAGGGGTTGCAGTGTTGTGGCACCAGCACCAGTGCCTAAGGCCCAATTTTTTTCTGCCCCTTTTTAACAGGGGCGTGTAATTACAATTTTTGATGCAATTCTTTGCAGCAGGGCTAGTTCCTGCGCTCCAACTAGAGTATCTGTGAGGGGTTGCAGTGTTGTGGCACCAGCACCAGTGCCTAAGGCCCAATTTTTCTGCCCCTGTTCAACAGGGACTTGTAATTAGAATTCTTGATCTAATATTTCACAGCAGGGCCCATTTCTGCGCCCACCAAGAGTAACTGTGAGGACCTACAGTGTTGTGGCACCAGCACCACCACCACTACCAAAGGCCCAATTTTTCTGCCCCTGTTCAACAGGGGCATGTAATTACAATTCTTGATATAATATTTCACAGCAGGGCCCGTTCCAGCGCCCACCAAGAGTAACTGTGAGGACTTACAGTGTTGTGGCACCAGCACCACCACCATCACCATCACCAAAGGCCCAATTTTTCTGCCCCTGTTCAACAGGGGCATGTAATTACAATTATTGATCTAATATTTCACAGTAGGGCCCTGTGAGGGCTTACAGTGTTGTGGCAACACCAACACCTAAGGCCCAAATTTCTGCTGAGTATATAGGGCAGGCCCCTACTTTCAAACATCCAACTTTCAAACGACTCCTACTCCTACTCCTGTAAGAGTTAATATGGGAAAAACGTTTCTCCTTTCCACTGATGCTTTATCACCAATCCTTGTTTCACTAAAAACCCCAAATTTTCAAAAAACATTTGTCATTGGGACAAAAAGTGAGGTGAAATCTTCTGAAGAGGAGCACAGACAGCAAAACAAATGTCACAGGGGTGATAACCCTTCCCTATGTTTTCCAAAAAGCTTAAAATAGATTTTTTTGCTGGAGCTAAACACATTAAAAATGTACCAGTTCAAGATTACAAACAGATTCTACTAGACAACAAACCTACAGTCCCTGTCTTGTTTGCACCGCCTGTATACTGCTGTTCAGAGTATATAGGGCCTGGTGGCCTCACACCTTTCCTTTTTTTAATTTGGGTGCAAGCCGCAAGAAGTTTTAAATGACTTTTATTCCTTTAAAAATATCATTTTGTGCAGGGACTGTTCTAAGCATGGAAAACATGCGCCACTTTAGAGGCATACTATAGACACCCCCAGGTACGATATTTAAAGGAATATTTCACTTTTTTTTTAACTTTAAGCATCATTAAAATCACTGCTCCCGAAAAACGGACGTTTTTAAAACTTTTTTTTTGCATTGATATATGTCCCCTGGGCAGGACCCGGGTCCCCAAACCCTTTTTAGGACAATACCATGCAAATTAGCCTTTAAAATAAGCACTTTTGATTTTGAACGTTCAAGTCCCTTAGACGTCAATGGGGTTCTAACGTTCGTGCAAATTTTCAGTCCATTCGCAGGTTCTGGTGCGAACCAAACCGGGGGATGTTCGGCTCATCCCTAGTCTATATCTTTACACAGTTACAGGATCTCATGAAAGTGAGTACACACCTAACATTTTTGTAAATATTTTATTATAGCTTTTCATGTGACAACACTGAAGAAATTACACTTTGCTATAATGTAAAGTAGTGAGTGTACAGCTTGTATAACAGTGTAAATTTGCTGTTCCCTCAAAATAACTTAACACACAGCCATTAATGTCTAAACCGCTAGCAAAAAGTGAATACACCCCTAAGTGAAAATGTCCAAATTTGGCCCAAAGTGTCAATATTTTGTGTGGAGACCATTATTTTCCAGCACTGCCTTAACCCTCTTGGGCATGAGTTCACCAGAGCTTCGCAGGTTGCCACTGGAGTCCTCTTCCACTCCTCCATGACAACATCACGGAGCTGGTGGATGGACACCTTGCACTCCTCCACCTTCCATTTGAAGATGCTCCACAGATGCTCAATAGGGTTTGGATCTGGAGATATACTTGGCCAGTCCATCACCTTTACCCTCAGCTTCTTTAGCAAGGCAGTGGTCATCTTGGAGGTGTGTTTGAGATCATTATGTTGGAATACTGCCCTGCGGCCCAGTCTCCGTAGGGAGGGGATCATGCTCTGCTTCAGTATGTCACAGTACATGTTGGCATTCATGGTTCCCTCAATGAACTGTAGCTCCCCAGCCCTCATGCAGCCCCAGACCATGACACTCCGACCACCATGCTTGACTGTAGGCAAGACAAACTTGTATGAAGTGGGGGGAGGAGTTACAACATGGTGTGGCGCCAAGTAGCAGTGTGAGGCTGTGAGCTCCGGGTGCCCCCCTGAGTGAACATGTTGAGAGAGGTAAAACTCTCCAAGTGAGGCTGGTTCATATCCCCTGTATTCTGGTAACCCTGGAACCCCCTACTGTGTGCCTGTGCCTGATCCTTATCTAGACCCCGGACTTCAGCCTCCCGATTGCCTTGCCCTGATCTCAAAATCGAGAGCCGTTATTCGGCAGCGTTTGGCGCGCAGAGTGGAGAGCGGAGAGGAGAGGAGAAGGGGCTGGAGGCAGCAGTTGCTGCTCACCCACAGCGTAAGAAGTGGAGGGTGAGAGAGCCTGTGTGAGGAGAGCGGAGAGCAGAGAGGAGAAGGGGTCGGGGGCATCAGCTCTGCTTACCCACAGCGTGAGAGGCAGAGGGTGAGAGAGCCTGTGTGAGGAGCCTGTGTGAGGGGATGGGAGCGGAGGCTGGCTGGAGGAGGACCTGGTGCCGGTGTCTTGCCGAATAAGTTCCCTCGGCGGATAAGTTCCCCCCTGTACTGCGCAGGCGCAGCGCCTGCGCAGTATGAACTACTAACAGCCACCGGAGATAGCCGAAGCTCAAAATCCACAATCAGCTGTACACGGCACCTGCGCTCTGGGTCCAGGTTCCTTCCCTACCATCCAAGTGGACCTAGAGGGGGAATATAAAAGAGCCGAGCGCAGAGAGGCAATGCCCGAAGCGTGGCGAGCGGAGCGAGCCCGCGAGGGGCCCTCTTACAGGCGCCGTGTACAGGCTTACTTACAGGCGCTCTTACAGGCGCCGTGATTTGGACCTATTCCCCTTCATCTATTTCCGCCGGATCCTACTGCGCAGGCGCAGTAGAGGGGGGTCCTTATCCGCCGAGCGGAACTTTCTCGGCAGAACACCGGACAGAGATGGAAAGTAAACTACGAGCTGGGGGAATATCTGTGTCGTAGCCCGCCCACTGATATCCCTCAAAGGAACTTTCGGCAACACACGGAGGTGAGAGGGACAGTCGGAGCTGTTTGTGGACATCTCACCAGCCTGTCTGCAGTACTGAAGAGTGGGTAGGAGATACATGGCACTGAGATTTAGAGGTGGTGGAAAAGAAAGGGAAAACTAAAGTAATATCTGCTGTGTTACCTTGATTGAATGTGCTATAGCTTGCCTTAAAACCCACCAGCTTGCATCTTGGACTGTCTGCTTGCTTTTTTTTACTTATTCCTGAATTTCCCTACTAGCTTAGCTGTTTGAACTTATTCACATATATTTCAGCTTCTACTTGCATAGCCACATAGCTGTATAACTGCTTAATTGCTTACTATCTACCTGTGGCACCTGCATAACATTTCATTATCTGAAGGAATATGTGCAATAAGACTTGTGATTCTATACAATAAGTGCACAATACTTATTTATATACCAGGACAGCCGCATATTTGCAAAACTGCCTATCTTGCATTAGTATGAAACTTTATCATTTGAAGAAATATATGCAGCAATATTATGTTTTGGTGCAATAGCTGCAACAATTTATGAAACATCTGAACATCTGCCAGTACTTTTTGCCTGTATATCCATCTGCGGTTTGCTCTTTCACCCGTATTATTTGCTTGACCTACGAGGAAACCAAAGAGGAAGAATAATTAATGATTGACAGAGACTGCTGTATATTGTCCCGGGGAAACTGTTCTATGAGGTGTTTATCCTTTTTTTTTTTTTGGAAAAAGCCAACTTTATTTGAATGAAAGTCATTTTACAATGTAGTTACTTATGTGAGATAATAAACAGTACATTTTAACAGTCATTTTGTGTGAGATTCTTCATACATACATACATGTTAAGGTACCAGGTTATGATTGTGTATACAACCAGTATATAAAAGACTTCATGTCATTCTACTACCAATATATTTCTTATTAAGATTTAGATGGTTTAGACCTCCGTTAGGACAGTCATCTTCTACTTTTATCTAAGTAGGTCTGTCTGCGAGGCATCGGGGTGTTTTTAAGCACATGTTTCTCCATCCTCTAACCATCTATCCCACACTTTTGAGTACTTATGTGCACATTTTCTATGGGCATAGACTAACTTTTTAAATGGCAGTGCATCATTAACATACCTCTTCCATTGGCGTATGGAGGGAGGATGAGACTGCATCCATACCTTGGCTATGCCCTTACGCGCCATAAACAAAGTTTCATTTAGAAATGTAGCTTGGTGTTTGTCAATTTCTACATCTGGCAGAAGTCCCAGAAGACATAATTTGGGGTCCAATACCACTGGGGATCCCATATTGTCATGTAAGAATTGCACAATCTGCGTCCAATATGTCTGAATGTTTGGGCAGCTTCATATGAGATGGAGGAACGTACCTGGTGCTGCGTGACACAATTGACATGACGGGTCATATGTACGGAGAAATTTTGGCTTTTTGAGGGGAGTCAAGTAAGCTTTGTGTATAATGTATATTTGTGTCAGTCTGTCTGATAACTTAGGGGATGTCAATCTGGTCCCTTCCATGATTTCATCCCAGTCTTCCTCCCCTATGGGGCCTATGTCTTTTTCCCATTCCATTTTTGCCTTTTGTGCAATAGCATTTGACCTACGGTTTCTAATCTTTAGATAGAGAGTTGATATAAGTTTAGAGGGTTCCTCTCCCAGTATTACATCCAGGACTGGGGGAGAATCCGACACTACTTCCATATTTGGTATTTGTGCTTTTAATGCATGGCGAAGTTGCAAGTACTTAAAAGCCACCTGGTTAGGGAGTGTATATTCTTCCTTAAGCACTTGAAACTGCTTGAGTCTGGAGTTAGATAGCACTTGATGGATGTATATTATGCCATATGTAGCCCATACTGTCGAGTCTGAGAGGTATTCTAACTCCAGAAGATGTTTGTTAAGCCATAATGGGGTGTGGGTGTGAATTTTCCCAGTGTTTTGCTTTTTCAGCGTGATTTCCCATACTCTTTGATGATGCAGCAGCATTCCCATATTATATCTTGGGAGTTTTTTTAGTAATTTGTTTCCCTTTAAGGATAGCTTGAAGCGGGGTAAAGGCTGGGTGACCCAGTTTGTTACATACTAGGGATCTATAACGTTGCATTTCCTCTTTATTAAAGTGGTTAATATGGGAGAGTGGAGCTGCCAAGTAATAATCTTGTAGATCAGGAAGGGACGCTCCTCCCCTATCTGTGGGGTTCTTTAAAACATGCCAGGCCAGTTTGTGTCTGCCATTACCCCATACAAATGAGTTTAGAATGGCTTCCATTTGTTTAAAGACTTTTAAAAGGATATAGAGATGAGCATGCCAAACCATATATAGTATTTTGGGTAACAAAATAATTTTTATTATATTTATACATCCCATCACCCCCAATGGCAGCCTGGACCATGTCGGGGTTTTGGACTTTATCAGGTTAATTAGGGGTGTAATATTTAGGTGGGTGTAGTCCGTCAAAGTCCTGGTGACCTTCACCCCCAGGTACTTAATTTGGGATACTCTGGGTAATGGAAGAGTTGGGTTTGTTTTAGGGGGGGAAGTGGGAGGATTTGAGATTTGTCCCAGTTAATACGCAATCCCGAGTAGCTACCCATTTTTTTAATAATTTCGAGTGCGGCCTGTAGTGAAGGTCCTTGGTCTGCCAGATACAAAATTGTGTTATCAGCATATAGACCTATTTTATCTACTGTATGACCTTTTCTCAGTCCCTTTATATTAGTGTCTGCTCTGATGGCAATTGCCAGTGGCTCCTCCGCCAGGGCGTATAGTAGGGGGGACAGGGGGCATCCCTGTCTTGTACCCCTTTCCAGAGGGAATTGCTCTGAAAGCCAGCCATTAACAAATACCCTTGCTTTAGGTGTCTGGTAAAGAAGCTTAACCCACTGCATAAACTGTGGACCAAAGCCATAGTTGTGTAGGCACTCCCACAGATATGGCCATTCTACGGAATTAAAGGCTTTGGCAGTGTCAAGTGCTACCACCACCCTGGTTCCGGAATTGTCATGTTGAGCCTGTATGTTCATATATAATCTCCTAATGTTCATGGCAGTGTTTTTCCCTGGCATAAAGCCTGTTTGGTCAGAATGTATTAACGTAGTTATAACTGTGTTCAATCGATTGGCCAGTATTTTAGCTAGTATCTTTATATCCACCTGTAGGAGTGATATAGGCCTATGTGACTCAGGGTAATGGGGGTCCTTGCCTGGCTTAGGGAGTACAATTATTTGGGCCTCCTGCATGGATAAAGGGAGCGAATTTGTGTCAAGTATGGATTGATAGAGATCCTTGAGTTTAGGTATGAGCGTTTCCCAATATGTTGCATAGAACTCCAGGGGTAGTCCATCTAGTCCAGGAGCTTTGGACTTGGCCAATTGGGCAATCGCATCGGCAATATCATGTGTAGTTATGGGTGCATCTAGTAATTTCACTTGCTCTGGTTTTAATCTAGGGAATTGGATAGTGTTTAACCACTTGCCTACTGGGCACTTAAACCTCCCTCCTGCCCAGACCAATTTTCAGCTTTCAGTGCTCTCACACTTTGAATGACAATTACTCAGTCATGCAACACTGCAACCAAATTAATTTTTTGTCCTTTTTTTTCATACAAATAGAGATTTCTTTTGGTGGTATGTGATCACCTCTGGGTTTTTTATTTTTTGCGCTATAAATAAAAAAAGACCGAACATTTTGAAAAAAAGCGCATTTTTCTTAGTTTCTGTGATAAAATTTTGCAAATTATTAATTTTTCTTCATAAATTTTGGCCACAATTTATACTGCTACATATCTTTGGTAAAAATAAAGCAAATTAGTGGATATTATTTGGTCTTTGTTAAGTTAGAGAGTCTACAAGCTATGGTGCAAATTATAAAAAATTGATCACACCTGATGTACTGGTGGCCTATCTCATTTCTTGTGACCCGAACAAGCCAGGAAAGTACAAATACCCCCCAAATGACCCCTTTTTTGAAAGAAGACATTCCAAGGTATTCAGTAAGATGCATGGTGAGTTTTTTGATGTTGTCATTTTTTCCCACAATTCTTTGCAAAATGAAGATTTTTTTTTCCCCCACAAAATTGTCATTGTAATAAGTTATTTCCCTCACATGGCATGTGTATACCACAAATTACACCCCAAAATACATTCTGCTACTCCTCCTGAGTATTACGATACCACATGTGTGGGACTTTTTCACAGCGTGGCCACATACAGAGACCCAACATGCAGAAAGCGCCGTCACATGTTCTCGGAGCATAAATGACACATCTAACTTGTTGACTACCTATTACACTTTTGAAGGCCCTGGAGCACCAGGACAATGACACGTGACACTGATGACAGATGGCACGGATACGTGGCACTGATGACATTGATGTGGCACTGATGACAGATGGCACTGATACGTGGCACTGATGACACTGACGTGGCATTGATGACAGATGGCACTAATATGTGACACTGATGACACTGATGACAGATGGCACTAATACATGGCACTGATGACGTTTGGCACTAATACGTGGCACTGACAGATGGCACTAGTACATGGCACTGATGACACGCGACACTGATGACAGATGGCACTAATATGTGGCACTAATGACACGTGGCAGTGATGACAGATGGCACTGATGACAGATGGCACTAATACGTGGCACTCATGACAGATGGCACTAATACGTGGCACTCATGACAGATGGCACTAATACATGGCACTGATGACAGATGGCACTAATATGTGGCACTGATGACGGATGGCACTGGGGAGGGATGGCAGTGGGGAGGGATGGCAGTGGGGAGGGATGGCAGTGGGGACGGATGGCACTGGGGATGGATGGCAGTGGGGAGGGATAGCAGTGGGGAGGGATGGCACTGTGGACAGATGGCACTGTGGACAGATGGCACTGTGGACGGATGGCACTGGGGAGGGATGGCACTGTGGACGGATGGCACTGGGGACAGATGGCACTGTGGACGGATGGCACTAGTGACAGAGGACAGTGGGGAGGGATGACAGATGACACTGAGACTTTTTTTTCTGGTTTTTTTGTTTTTTTTCCACTCACCGCTGCAGCGGTTCGCTCTCCCTCCTCACACGCTGTCTCTGTGTGAGGAGGGAGAGCCGGCGATGAGAGAGGATCTCATATGTTTACATATGAGATCCTCTCTCATTGGCACCGCCGATCGCACTGTAAACGGCCGCTGTCATTGGCCGTTTACGGCGATCTGTGACTGGCTGTGTCCGAGGGACGCGGCCAGCACAAAACTTCCCCGATGCGAGCCCGCGGGAGCGCGCATTGTGGAAGTAAGCAGCTGGACGTCCAGGGACGTCCACCCAGCAGTTAGCGTCCGCGCTGCAGCCGTCTTTCGGCTATAGCGCGGGCGCGAAGTGGTTAAGTACGCCTGAAGTTTCGTTTGTGTATACGTTGTATGGGATTTATATAGGTTTTTATAGAATTGTCCAAAGTGAGAAGTGTATAACACTGCGCTAACCCAAAAAAACAAAGGGTGAAGCAGCTACATACAAATATGACCAATATTCAAAACATGTAGTAAGTAAATGTAGCGCTAATACTTAAAAAGTGACAAAATGATCAGTGAAAATGACTCACTGAAACAAATAAGTATATATGAGGGTAATAGAAAGTGAGTAAAATTCAATGGTGAAATAAAGTGTCAATAGCACCTCAATATAATAGTCCCATAATCAAAAATTATATATGGTGAGTCCAACATAAAATGGAAAATCTTCAGGTCTGTGTGTCATCAGTTAAAAGATCCTGAACGGGAAACAGATGCAATAGGCTTACCAGATTCGGTGGATTCGGATGCCGGTGACACCGAATCAAACAGGCTTAGAGATCCAAGATGGAAGTGGTCATCCGGGGAACCCCGGATCTCAAGGGGAATCCCTCCTCTGCTCTGCCAATCGCGACTGCCAGTCCGGAGAGACCAAGGGGAAGATGGAATATCCAAACGTTATGGAAGTCCCGGATGTGTGTAGAGCTCAAAAAAATGTATAAAATGCGCCAATGGTGCAGATCAAATGGTATATTTATTGGATGACACCAATAATTCAAAAAACAGTTTAAAAAGCGTGATCACGTAAATAAGTAAAATCAAGTATAGGGAAGAGTGTAGCTCCAACGACACGTTTAGTCCAATTGGACTTCAACTGGGGCATAAAACCTTTATAGAATTGTACAAACTGGGATGCTACTTGGAAGGGGTCTGTAATACTATTTCTCTCAGTGTCTTTTAGGGAGACTACCACCGGGGGCCTGTCGTCCATGTGAGATAGATAGGCTAATAACCTGCCTGCCCTCTCCCCCTGTTCATAAACTCTTTGTTTACAGAAAAATATACTTTGCTTGGCCTTTTCAGTGCATAATTGTGTTACCATGCGGGACTGTAATTTTACCCTGTCTAGGTTTTCAGGGGTTGCATTAGAGTTATAAATTGTTTCCAGCTCTTGTAGCTTATCAGTGGTTAGTTGTAGTATTAGATTGGATGACTGTTTGAGTCTGTTTATTCTGGTGGTAAGAATCCATAGGGCCTGTTCCTTAAAGTCATCCCAGAATGTGTTGAGGGAGGGTGGGATTCTAGGTCTATCCAGGAAGTATTTAATCTTCTTTCAATGGAGTCATGGTCTGTAAGGGCCGACAGCCAGTGGGGGTGCAATCTCCATGTGCGTATAAGGGGGCATTCCCCAGAGATACTGTCACCCAACATGGGGAATGATCTGATAACATCCTTGGTGCAATTCCTGACCCCGTGACTTTAGGCAGTAGAACCTGGGACACCAGTACAAAGTCTATTCTAGACATGGTATTATGGCTTGTGGAATGGCATGTATATGCTCTAGTTTTAGGGTTGATGATGCCTCCACACATCCACTAGGGCAAATTCTGTCATGGTGCGAGATAGTCTGGTCTGCATGGGTGCACCTAGTGGATCCCCTATTTGTGTTGGTCGGTCTAGATATTGAGACATTGTCCTGATAAAGTCTCCCATCCAAATTGCTGGTATTGTCGGGTGTTGCTCTATAAACGCTAGGCCCTCTGCAACTACATCCGATTTATAAGGGGGGGATGTTGCTGGCTATGATTAGCAAGGGCGTTCCTCCAACAAGTGCATGTATAAAGATATATCTACCCTGGCGGTCAGTCTCCAGAGTAATCAATTCACAGTACCAATTTACAGTACCTGACCGCGAGATTGTGTTTCCAGCGCGATAGCATCGCGCTGGTTCTCGGCGACAGGGTACTGTGCATGTCGCGCTGGCTCACTCATCGGGAAAGGCGATGAGTGACAGGCAGTGCTGACAGCTGTCTGGTATGAATCCTGAGGCGGGAACACCGCGCCAAATTTTAAATGAAAAAAAAACGGCGTGGGTTCCCCCCCAGGGGCATACCAGGCCCTTAGGTCTGGCATGGATTGTAAGGGGAACCCCCTACGCTGAAAAATCGGCGTGGGGGTCCCCCCCAAATCCATACCAGACCCTTATCCGAGCATGCAGCCCGGCCGGCCAGGAGAGGGGGGGCGACCGGCCCCCCCTCCTGAGCCGTACCAGGCCGCATGCCCTCAACATGGGAGGTGGGTGCCTTGGGGGAGGGGAGCGCCCTGTGGGGGCCCCCCCACCCCAAAGCACCTTGTCCCCATGTTGATGAGGACAAGGGCCTCTTCCCGACAACCCTGGCCGTTGGTTGTCGGGGTCTGCGGGCGGGGGGCTTATCGGAATCCGGGAGCCCCCTTTAATAAGGGGGCCCCCAGATCCCGGCCCCCCACCCTGTGTGAATGAGTTTGGGGTACGTGGTACCCCTACCCATTCACCTGGGGAAAAGTGTCAATATAAAAAAAACACAGTACACAGGTTTTAAGAGTCATTTATTAGTCAGCTCCGGGATCTTCTTCCGACTTCGGGGGGGTCTCCTTCTGACTTCTCCCGGTGTTCGGCCTCTTCTCCCGGGCCCCGCCGCTATCTTCTTCCAGCTCTATTGCCAGCGAGGGGGCCGGTCTGCTGCCGCTGTCTCGCCGCCGCCGCTGTCTTGTCGCCGCTGTCTCGCCGCTTCTTCTCTTCTTCTCTTCTTCCCCGATGTTGACACGACGCTCTCTCCGGCTCGAATGCTGTGTGCGAGCTGCGGAGCCATTTATATAGGCGGTGACCCCGTCCCCTTACGACGTCATTGTCCCAGCATGCGCAGGGACTCTGGGGTCACGCCCCCTTATGACGCCAGAGTCCCTGCGCATGCTGGGACAATGACGTCGTAAAAGGGCGGGGTCACCGCCTATATAAATGGCTCCGCAGCTCGCACACAGCATTCGAGCCGGAGAGAGCGTCGTGTCAACATCGGGGAAGAAGAGAAGAAGAGAAGAAGCGGCGAGACAGCAGCGACAAGACAGCGGCGGCGGCGAGACAGCGGCAGCAGACCGGCCCCCTCGCTGGCAATAGAGCTGGAAGAAGATAGCGGCGGGGCCCGGGAGAAGAGGCCGAACACCGGGAGAAGTCGGAAGGAGACCCCCCCGTAGTCGGAAGAAGATCCGGAGCTGACTAATAAATGACTCTTAAAACCTGTGTACTGTGTTTTTTTTTATATTGACACTTTTCCCCAGGTGAATGGGTAGGGGTACCATGTACCCCAAACTCATTCACACAGGGTGGGGGGCTTGGATCTGGGGGCCCCCTTATTAAAGGGGGCTCCCGGATTCCGATAAGCCCCCCGCCCGCAGACCCCGACAACCAACGGTCAGGGTTGTCGGGAAGAGGCCCTTGTCCTCATCAACATGGGGACAAGGTGCTTTGGGGTGGGGGGGCCCCTGCAGGGCACCCCCCTCCCCCAAGGCACCCACCCC
This sequence comes from Lithobates septentrionalis, assembly GCA_037952835.1. Lineage (NCBI taxonomy): Eukaryota > Metazoa > Chordata > Amphibia > Anura > Ranidae > Lithobates > Lithobates septentrionalis. The sequence goes on from JBBDGP010001113.1 coordinate 4,836,246, forward strand.
CCATGTTGTGGGCATGCGGCCTGGTACGGCTCAGGAGGGGGGGGCGCTCGCCCGCCCCCCCTCTCCTGGCCGGCCGGGCTGCATGCTCGGATAAGGGTCTGGTATGGATTTGGGGGGGACCCCCACGCCGATTTTTCGGCGTAGGGGGTTCCCCTTACAATCCATGCCAGACCTAAGGGCCTGGTATGCCCCTGGGGGGGAACCCACGCCGTTTTTTTTCATTTAAAATTTGGCGCGGTGTTCCCGCCTCAGGATTCATACCAGACAGCTGTCACTCATCGCGGAAGGAAAATGAGTGAGCCATCTCGGCGCTGGCTCCTGCGACTGGGCTCGCAGGTGTCAAATCTCGCCGAGAAATGCGGCGAGATTGACACAATGTCGCGGTCACCTACTGTAGCCTCTAGCACCGTGATTCCCCTGGAAAAGTTCATATGGGTGCTGTAATATGCCCATCCCACCCAGGGGCGCCTCAGCGCTGCCTGCAAATGCCCAGTAACATGTGTCTCCACCAGTGCAACAATATCTGCCTTTTGACTTTTAATAAATGTTAGTATAGCTGTACGTTTAATTTTATCTTGCATACCTCGCACATTCCATGTCATAAATTTAATATCTGTCCCTTTGGTCATGACTTACTGGGGGTACATATACCAGTAGGGTAGCATATCCTATTAACAAATATTGCCTATTCAGTTTAAGAACATCTCTACAATTCACACAATAACCATATAATTTCGGGTTCCTTTTCCAACACAATAACTTGCGCACAACGGTGCAACATTTCCCAATGCTCTGTTCTACTGATCTGGCATTTTCCTTCCCTCCCAGCTTTTTACCTCCTCAACAAGGTGAAAGCATACTGTACCCATGAACCAGTGTTTGGATTTTATTCCAGCCTTCCAAACTGACTGGAGGTGTTCTACTAAAACCAGCAACCTTTATATGAGTTAGCGTCCAGCTGTCAACGTTGGCTGGAGGTGCCGTACTTAGGGTAATACGAGCTGGAAAGTTCAATATAAAAAAGAGAAGAAAAGAATAGGGGTTGCATACAAAACGGGGGCGATTATTCACTGTGTGAGGCATGGATAGGGCCCAAGGGATGCCCTATGTGTCTCTTGCTCTGTCTGAGTGAGACTCTCGCTGTAAGAATATATAGTCATCCTGGTGAGCTAGATATTTGGAGCCGCAGCCCCATAGTGTCTACATAAATGCGCTGTGGGGGCAGTACAATACACAGGGTGATACTCACTGTAGTCCAAGTATCTGTAGGTCCAAAGCCGTGTATACAGGAATATCAGCAAGCTGAGGGTTTCCCCCTCCCCCCCCAGAGATATCGTAGGAGGAGCGGACCCTCTATCTTCAGGAGAGGGAATCTCCAGTTTCACATTCAGTAATGCGTGGGTCATAAGGATGGGGGGAGGGGTAAAAACAGAAGGAGGGGGAGGCTTTCGATCTTTTGTGTGAAAAAATAAATGATGGGGTGAAATTACCCCCCCCCACAGCAAAGGGGACAATTAGCAGAAAAATGGAGCCTGATATCTTCTGCCAATGGCAACAGTACTCACAGTATCCGGCCGTGTATCCGATCATCCATCCGGGCATCCGCGCTGGTCCAACCAGTGTGCTGCCACCTTCGGGTCTTCAAAGAATAAGGCCTTGCCATCCTCCTCCACTCTCAGTCTGGCCGGGAACAACATAGCATATTTAAGGTGTGCCACACTGAGTCGTCTCTTGACATCTTGGAACTGTGCACGGTTTCTTTGGACTTCATTAGAGAAGTCAGGGAACACCGCAACATGACCGTTGCTCAGAGTGATGTTACCTTTCTCTCTGGTTAGCCGCAGGATTTTATCTCTATCTTTAAAGTTGAGGAACTTGGCAATGAAGGTCCTGGGGGGGGGGGCTCCCACCGGTGGAGGTTTAGCTGGGATGCGGTGCGCCCGTTCCACTGCGAACATGACTGAGAAGGCTTCTCTTCCAAAATGTTGGATCAGGAGGGATTCCAAATATTCAGCAAGGTTGTTACCTTCAGCCTTTTCAGGTAAACCGATGAAACGGAGGTTGCATCGTCTTAAATGATTCTCCATATCATCTTGGTGAGCGTGTAGTTAGTGGATTTGGTGCTGCAGGTCCTTCGTGGTGTGGCTCAGGGGATGCAGGATATCTTCTGCTGCTCCAATGCGTGTCTCGGCCTCGGTTACCCTATCTTTTACCTTAGATGAGTCCTGACGCAGCAGGAAATGTCAATCTTGACGTCATCTATTTTGGCGGTGAGTGTCCCCTGCAGCGCCGCTATGGCATCCAAGACCTTAGCTGTGTCTGCGCTTTGATGGTCTGTTGCTGAACACGTGCCGTCGCCATCCTTGGCCTGCGGGTCTTGTTCTTGATGGCGGTATTTTGCCAACTTATCCACCGCCTCGGAGGTCCTTTTCAGCGGAGACATGTCTCCTTGCTGCTCCGGAATGTGTATCTCCAGGCCCCCCCAGGAGGAGCAAGATGGCCACTGTTCCAGTTAGGCTGGAGCCACGCCCCACTTCCAGGATAGTTGCAGGCTGTGGGCATGTCTAGGCCTGCGGGTGCAGAGAATCTGAAGGCCCCTCTAGGATGGAGCAGAGTGTAACCCAAACAGGAAAGCCAGGAGAACACCCTGCGGCCACCGCCGGGTGTAGCAAGATGGCCGCCGCTCCAGGAGGTAGGCCAAAGCTGCGGCCTGTCCTGGGGGCAACAGAGAGCGTGGGTGCACAGCAGTCAGGGCATTAGGCAGTCCGGAGGTGGTTCTAGTAGATGGGCTGGTACTAGGCCACCGGGGAGGCCCGAAATATCTATCCAGGCCACCGCCAGGTGCAGCAAGATGGCCGCCGCTCCGCAGGCTAGGCCGAATCTGCGACCTTTCCTAGGAGTATTACCGGTCCGGAGGCTCCGGGCAGCGTTCCAACGAGGCAGCAGGCTCCAAAAGCAGGGGAGAAGATGGATTTTATCCCCAAATGCAGCGTAAAGTGTCAGATGGCTAGGATGTTAGCAGGATGTTGAAATCGGAGTTTGGGTCAGCAGAGCTCTCTCAACGTGCGACCTACTCCATTGCTTCCCAGGCCATGCCCCAGGTGTTTATCCTTTTACTTTTTTTAGAAGACAAAGCTGGGGAAATATCAGAATTATTCAGGCCGATTTGGTGAAAAAAGAAAACTAATGCAAAGTCTTGCTCTGGCAGTAAGCTGGCGAAGAAACATTTAAGGGGAAAACTATCTTACATCTGCAGGAGGACTGTATCAACCTGTGTCAGCTTGTCTGAGCCTATAAGTTTACATTAGCGGACTGTTTGCCACCCCCCCTCCCCTTTTTTTTCTCTCCCATTTCACTTTACAGCTTGGAGTTTCTGATTAACCAGATTGAATTTGTCTGCATATATTTCTCTGCCTGTATCTGCATAGCGACATAATTGCAAAGCTGCGGAATAATTTATCTGAATAACCTTTAATTACTCAAGTAGGTATATGCAATAAGGCTAATATCATGGTATAATACTATGAAAGAGATATCTGAACATATATATCTGTATTGATCTGGTTTTATAGTTTTCACTGTGGTCACATTGTGTATTTACACACCTACATAACAACTAGTTACTCAGTTCGCCAGCCAAATAATGCAATAAAGTTGATGAGTAGCTTTGAATGTATGTGATCTGAATTATCTACTTATCTACCCTTTGGTATGTTTATTCCCCTGCAGCATTACTAGAAGCTCTAGCTATTTTCTTCTCCCGAATATTTATCTGTATACGGACTGCATGTTGAATTAGATTAAATATATTTAGTTATATGAAGATCTGTTCACATTCCCTATATAAGGGAAGGTATTAGCTCGCTTCAGTAGAAAAAATGCCGATAGGCCCTAGCATACTTCTGCAAGAAGTGACTAAACATTTATATTATCACTTGCATATATATGTGAACATTTTATGTTTTCACTTGGGGTTGATTCCCTTTTATGCAAGTGTCTTGGCAATCTTCTTATAGCCTAGGCCATCTTTATTTAGAGCAACAATTCTTTTTTTTCAGATCCTCAAAGAGAGTTCTTTGGCATGAGGTGTCATGTTGAACTTCCAGTGACCAATATGAGAGAGTGAGAGTGATAACACCAAATTTAACATACCTGCTCCCCATTCATACCTCAGACTTTGTAACTTTAACGAGTTACATGACACCGGGGAGGGAAAATGGCTAATTGGGCCCAATTTAAACAATTCCACTTAGGGGTGTACTCACTTTTGTTGCCAGCAGTTTAGACATTAATGGCTATATGTTGAGTTATTTTGAGGGGACAGTAAATTTACACTGTTATACAAGTTTTACACTCACTACTTTACATTGTAGCAAAGTGTCATTTCTTCAGTGTTGTCACATGAAAAGATATAATAAAATATTTACAAAAATGTGAGGGGTGTACTCACTTTTGTGAGATACTGTATATCTCAACCACTTGAGAATGTGTTCAGAAAAAGTAAATGACTCATCAGACAGCAAAAAGGCATGGTCACATTCCCCTGGGTACAGGTTAGTGTACGATGGGGCACAATACATCTCCATCACCACTCCTTGTACCTGGAGGAAATGGGAATAGTCAAAAGCAAAAGTATTATTATGGGAAATGAAAGACAAAACCCATAATACAAATTCAAAAAGGATTTTGGGTATTAATTACTTTGACTAAAGAATCTCTCTACAACTTGGAGACCTTTGCTATGCGAGATTGAACGATATAAGGCTTCCACATCAATGATCACCAAAACAGCCCTTGGAGACACTATAAGGTTTTCAATGAGTTGAAGAAAATGTATTGTATCCTTGAACATAGGATGGGAGACTCAAAAAAAAGGTCTTAAAAATGGTCCACCCATTTACTTGCATTTTCGGGAATGCTTTGATTTCCTGATATAATGGGGGTGGGAAATCCACTTGTGTACTTTAGGGAGGGCATAGAAAGATGGAATTTTTGGATGTTTATTACAAATACACTCCCGAGTTGGTCTTGAAATAGGACCAGCATTCAAGACATTGGTGATTAAAGGCCAAAACTTCTTGTTAAATAAATCAATCCGATGTCTGGAAATAGGGGAGTACCATTCTCTATTCTTGAGAATATCTTTACATAGTCCTCCCTATTCATAATTAAGGTGTTTCATACCTTTGTCTGCCAGTTTTATTATTAAAGTTTTGTTGTTCTGTAAATCAATTAGAGCTTGTAATTTAGTCAGATTAGACTCTGTGTGTGTATCGAGTGGGATGCCTTCAATGGCCTTGGAGACACATTTGATAAATGCAACCACGTTGTGATTAGTAGACTAAAGGAAATTTTTTTTTTATAATTATATTTTTATTATTTCAGTAAAAAAATATAAAAAAACAGTAGTATACAGAATAACATTCTCAAGATGCTGAAGAATTCAAAACAAAGAAACAAAAACATGAAAAGTATGAAATACTCTGCAGGGAAATCACATAGTTTACATAGTTTACATAGTAGGTGAGGTTGAAAAAAGACACAAGTCCATCAAGTCCAACCTATGTGTGATTATATGTCAGTATTACATTGTATATCCCTGTATGTTGCGGTCATTCAGGTGCTTATCTAATAGTTTCTTGAAGCTATTGATGCTCCCCGCTGAGACCACCGCCTGTGGAAGGTAATTCCACATCCTTGCCGCTCTTACAGAAAAAAGAACCCTCTACGTAGTTTAAGGTTAAACCTCTTTTCTTCTAATTTTAATGAGTGGCCACAAGTCTTGTTAAACTCTCTTCTGCGAAAAAGTTTTATTCCTATTATGGGGTCACCAGTACGGTATTTGTATATTGAAATCATATCCCCTCTCAAGCGTCTCTTCTCCAGAGAGAATAAGTTCAGTGCTCGCAACCTTTCCTCATAACTAAGATCCTCCAGACCCTTTATTAGCTTTGTTGCCCTTCTTTGTACTCGCTCCATTTCCAGCACATCCTTCCTGAGGACTGGTGCCCAGAACTGGACAGCATACATACTCTTGGTGCAGCCGGACCAGAGTCTTGTAGAGTGGGAGAATTATCGTTTTATCTCTGGAGTTGATCCCCTTTTTAATGCATGCCAATATTCTGTTTGCTTTGTTAGCAGCAGCTTGGCATTGCATGCCATTGCTGAGCCTATCATCTACTAGGACCCCCAGGTCCTTTTCCATCCTAGATTCCCCCAGAGGTTCTTCCCCCAGTTCATAGATTGCATTTATATTTTTGCCACCCAAATGCATTATTTTACATTTTTCTACATTGAACCTCATTTGCCATGTAGTTGCCCACCCCATTAATTTGTTTAGATCTTTTTTGCAAGGTTTCCACATCCTGCGGAGAAGTTATTGCCCTGCTTAGCTAAGTATCGTCTGCAAATACAGAGACTGAACTGTTTATCCCATCCTCCAGGTCGCTTATGAACTAAATAATGTAGAACAAAAAAAAAAAACATTATATAAGGCCTAAATACACAATATTGTGTAAAGGGAGCATACTAGCAACTAGTTACATTATAGCACATGGAGGAGCATAGAAAGATCAGATATGGATATCAAAAACAATAATAAAAAGGGTCAATACGGATTATGAAATCTACTAAAATTTAAATCAGGGTGGTTGGTCCCCAAATTCAGATGGTTAGGTATTCCATTCTCCTAATTTCAGCTATAAGTTGTGATAATTGCAGTTGAGACAGAGGGGCAGCAGACGGCCAGGACAATGGAATTGCCCTCTTGGCGGCCAGAAGGATATATGAAATTAGCCGTCTAACCGGTTTAGCTATACCCGGAAAGGGAAGCCCTAATAAATAATAAATAGGGTCCAGAGGGAAGGGCACACCCATCACCTTCTGAAGCAATAGCATCACATTGGACCAAAATAACTAAACAAGAGAACACAACCAAAATATGTGGAAGTGTGTCCCTCTCTCCAGACCACATCACAAACACATGGCTAAATGGGAAGGGTCCAAGTGATGTATGCACGCTGGGGTCCTATACCAAAACATCAGTATGTTTACATTAGTCTCCCTCTGCACCACACACTTGGAGGATTTAAAAGTAGATGTCCAGATTTTAGCCCACATCTGGAGAGAAATGGGATGCTGCAGAAGTGTATTCCACTTACGCATTTATAAGTGTGTATCTTCTGTAATCAGGGTAGCTCCATGGTGAATATGATAAATAGAGAACACCAGGTGTAATTGGTGTGGGCCATCAGCACTCATACTTTCAAAAAGTGTTGGTTTATCTAAAGTGAGAGACAGGGACATGGATTGGAAAAATGCTTGACTTGTAGGTAGAAATAGAGTGAGTTGCAGGGGCTATCAAAGTTATCCTATAATGTTGCAAAAGTTTGTAGCCTACAAGTAACAGCATGTACCAAATTTCGCAACTGAAAAAAAGACACCTGCATCCATGGCCACATATGATGAAAGGAGAGGCTATCTGGCAGGACCTGATTGAGCAAAATATTGGATAAAGGAGGACATGATGAAGAGAGAGAGTACTTCTGAACTCACTTATGCCATATAGACATGGTAAATAACATTGATGGAATACGCATATGTTTCAATATGGGATCAGTATGTAGAGATGGGGACCACACCAAAGAGCAGGGATGTACAGGATATAAGGAACCCTGTTTAATTTCTGACCATCGGTTCAGGGCCAACTGACTAGACCAGAACATGACAGCTCAAAGGTGTGATGCATAATAATATTTTACAATATCAGGAGCCCCCAGTCCCCCCTGTGTCCTTAAAGAAAAAAACACCAAGCTCGCAATACGATGGGCTCTATTGTTCCATATGAATTTCAAAAAGCATCTAAAAAGCCTTGAGCTGACTTGCAGGTATAGCAACAGGTAAAGTCTCAAAGAAGTATAATAATCGTGGTAACACAAACATCTTCAGGACATTAATTCTGCCTAACATGGATATAGGATAAGAGGCCCATTGATTAAGGGAGCAATAGATCTCTTGGAATAGGGGGGTAGTTGGCAGAATATAGTTTAGAATATGAGGGAGTTAGCTAAATACCCAAATATTTAAGGGAGTGAGAGTAACATTTGTAAGGGTATGTACGCTGACGTTGAGCTATAAGAGGTCTGAAGATATATGTAGGGGAAACACTTTAGTTTTAATGGCATTTACCTTATATCCTGATATAGCTCCAAAGGATTTTAATAGAGCGTGTAAAGAGGGGAGTGATATAAGAGGATTAGTCAATGTTAACAAGATATCATCTGCAAATAATGTATACTTCCTCTGTCACATCATAACCCCACTGATATCCGGATGAGTCCAGATGGCTTCAGCCAATGGCTCCAGGCAGAGAATGAAAAGAAGGAGAGACAAGGGATAACCCTGCCTGGTGCCATTTGTAATAAGGAAGGGAGGCGACAGAAAAGAGGCCATTTGTACTTGAGCAATTTTATGAGAATACAGAGCTTGTAAGGCTTTAAGGAAAGGACCCTTAAATCCAAAACATACAAGGGTGGAGAACATATAAGGCCAACTTAACCTATTGAATGCCTTCTGTGTGTCTAGACTAAGGATAAGGGCCAGGTAATTGAATTTGTTCAAGAGGTCTATCAAATCAATCTTGCACCTCGTATTGTCTCCATCATTCCTGGAGGATACGAAACCCACCTGGTCCCTGTTTACCAATTTAGGGATAAACTGAGACAATCTAGAGGCCAATATTTCAGTGAAAATCTTGTAGTCAGAATTTAATAAGGCTATGGGCCTATAATTATCCGGTAAGGAGGGATCCTTCCCAGGCTTAGGTATTACTGAAATGTAAGAATGCATAAACTGTGAGTGTGGTGTTTCTCCACAGAGTAGTGTACCTAATAATTCTAACATATACGGTGCCAATATAGATAAAAAAAGTTTTTTAATAGAGAGATGGAAGACCATCTGGGTCTGGGGATTTATGAAGAGGGAGATCCTTGATCATTTTTGCGAGTTCCTCAAAGGTAACAGCAGAGCTTTTCAAGGTCCAAGAAGGTCAGTTTAGGAAAAGAGAGGTCCTAAGCAGTTCTCCGGTTCGCAAGATTTTCTTGTGTAAAACTAAAATGGTGTTCCAGGGTAAGACAGTTATAAAGTTTACAATAAAAATCCCCAAAAACCCTAGTCATAGTATGAGGACAGTGGGTGGGGGAACCATCTGCTGGAATTAGTAGATCTGGAATGGAATGGAAAATGCGAGGACGGAGTCTATTAACCAGCATTCTGTGGGGTTTTTGAAAATTCATAGAATGTTTGCTTAGCCCACATCAAGGACTTAGCCATATTATTTAATGCCAATGTCTTCAACTGGTAACGTAGTGAGACAATCCTACGGAGACCTTCAATCGTAGGATTACACACAAACCTACGCTCCACAATTTTCAAAGCTTCAAGCAAGACCACTCGAAGACCCTCACCATCTTTCTTTAGATGAGAGCCCTCTGCAATACATAATTCTCATAAGTAGGCCTTGTGTGCTTCCCAAAGCATCAAGGCCCCCTGTACAGAACCCACATTTAACTGGAAAAACTCTGCCAGGTCCTTGGTCAATTTTTCCTTAGTAGCCAAGGCGTGTAGGAGACGATCATTAAGACACCAATGGCAGGATTTAGAGGTGGGAGTCTGTAAAATAATATCTAAGGAGAATGGGGTGTGATGAGACCATGTGATGGGAGAGATATTCTACAGTATGGGACAGAAATAGGGCTGAAATAAAAAAAGATCTAACCTAGAATACATTTTGTGGGCCATAGAGTAAAGGTGTATTGTCTGTGGGTTGGATGTTTAATTCTCCAGGCATTAAATAGGCTATGGGATCTAATGCACTTGCAGAAGGAAGTTGCCTGGGATATGACCTTCCGTGATGGGGTGTCCTTAAATAGCATATGTCTACCTCTAGTGGGAGACATGACCAAATTAAAATCACCTCCAATTATCATAAAAGGTTGGGAAAAATGCTGAGTAAGTATGGGGAGCTCATCAAGAAAATCTATTTGCCTAGAGTTGGGAGCGTAAACATTTACCAGAGTAAAAGAGGAGGACATATAATCACAGACCATGATGACAAAACTCCCATGAGGGTCGATATATTTGTCCTTGACCCGTAAAGGGCAGGATTTTTTGGTAAGGATAGCTACACCCCGCCTTACCAGACGGGTTAGTGGCCAAAAATGATGTAGGGAAATATTTAGATGCAAATTTCATCTAACCCCCAGCTTGAAAATGTGTCTCCTGGACCAGGACCACATCCACTCCACACAATCTAAATTCTTTAAGGGTTAGCCTTCTCTTTTGGATGGAATTCAGATCATTTACATTATGGGAGATACATTTTAACGCCATATCAAGTTTTCATTCCTGTAGCTAATCAATGCGGTGAACCAAATGAACAAAACTGCTCCACATAGGTATAGGCCCCAATACTGTAAAAAGAATATATGTATAACAAACTGCAGAGATAACATACATGAAAGCTTGAGATCAAAGAAAAGACCCAGGAAGGCTCCAAAAAACAAAAAAAAATAAACAAAAGTGCAAAGCCTGAGAGGCATTTGTGTCTCAGGAGTCTATGACCGAATTCCAGGACAGTGCGAGGAAAAATGGGAACCCCAATCAGATTGATGTAAGGAGGAAGGATGCACCTGCTCTCCAGCAGGTATGTAGCATACAGAAGAAAATTGAAACATGTACCGTATATACTTGAGTATAAGCCGAGTTTTTCAGCACATTTTTTTGTGCTGAAAATGCCCCCCTCGACTTATACTCGAGTCAGGTTATCTGCCACCGTGTCAGTATTGATGCAGGGGGAAGGAAAGCAATATTACACCATACATTGTCCCATCCGATTCACAGCAGGGCTGTGTGTACAGGAAGTCTGCGCCGTCCACGCCGTCCTGCCTCCTCCTCGTCCGTCTGTGATGAGGAGGAGGCAGAGCTTTGTTGCAGTGGCTGTGTGTATAGGAAGTCTGTGCCCTCCACGCCGTCCCACCTCCTCCTCGTCCGTCTGTGACGAGGAGGAGGCGGAGCTTTGTTACAGTGGTTGTGTGTATAGGAAGTCTGCGCAGTCCACTGTAACAAAGCTCCGCCTCCTTCTCAGCACGGACGGACGAGGAGGAGGCGGGATGATGTGGGCGGCACAGACTTCCTATACATACAACCAATGTAACAAAGCTCCGCCTCCTCCTCATCATGGACGGACAAGGAGGAGGCAGGACGGCATGGACGGCGCAGACTTCCTATACACACACAGCCCTGCTGTGAATCGGAGGGGGCAATGTACAGTGTAATATGGCTTTCGTTCCCTCCGCATCAATACTGACATGGCGGCAGAAGCTTTTGGGGGTTGGATCAGTCCAGTGGCAATTGGTAAGAAAAAAAGTGGATAATGAAAAAAAAAAGTTTTTGAAGGCTTTTATTACATTTTCAGGCTCCTAGGATTACCTAGTTGTCAAAGCCCTTACTACAGACACACTTCCCTAAAGCTTCCCCTTTTCACAATCTCTTCTCTATAAGGTACATTGGCACAGTGAGGCTTGCAATGGGCACAGTGAGGCATGCAATGGGCACAGTGAGGCTTGCAATGGGTATAGTGAGGCATGCAATGGGCACACTGAGGCTTGCAATGTGCATAGTGAGGCTGAAAATGGGCACAGTGAGGCTGAAAATGGGCACAGTGAGGCGGCAAATGGGCACAGTGAAGCTGCAGATGGGCATTGTTGACCCTCTTTTCCACTTACAGTAGCTGCTGCATTCTCACCCTAGGCTTATACTTGAGACAATACGTTTTCCCAGTTTTTTGTGGTAAAATGAGGTGCCTCTGCTTATATTCGGGTCGACTTATACTCAAGTATATACAGTAATTACCAACAGAACAAAATAAAAAGAGAAACAAAAGAGGAGTGCATCCCTGAACAGGGAAACAACCAAACCTGATGTCCCGATCAAAAAGAGTGGAAGAGGCCATCAAGCCCAGGGCTGGAGTCAATGGATGATGCTCTGGTTATCAGGGAGGACGTCTGGATGCCTGAGAGCATTGCGGTGTGGAAAAGGCCTTCTTCTGCTTTCCCTGGACAGTGGTCCAGAGCCGGTTGGGAGTAGTTGGAGCAGGTCTCACAGATGATAAAGGAGGTAGCAGGGTGTCTTCTGGTAAGGGAGGTAAACCCAAACTTTTTATGAAGGCATTCCCTTCATGAAGATTAGGGATGAGCTTCGTGTTCGAGTCGAACCCATGTTCGACTCGAACATCGTCTGTTCGACCGTTCGTCGAATTGCGAGCGTTATGGGCCGTTCGCGCCAAATTCGTATGGCGCGTCAGGCCCATAATTCACTGCGGCATCGCAGTGCATTGCTGGCTGATGATTGGCCAAGCATGCACTATGACCCGCATGCTTGGCCAATCACAGTGCCGTCTGAACAGAGAGCCGTAATTGGCCAAAGCCAAGGAGGCTTTGGGCAATTATGGCTCAGGGGATTTAGTACACGCCCCACACTATATAAGGCCGCCTGCACGGCGGCCCTGTGTAGTGTGTGTTCTGGCGTTGAGATAGATAGATAGACAGAGAGACAGTGTCATTCGATTTAAGTTAGATAGATTAGGCAGGACAGTCAGTGAGTTAGCTGCACTTACAGTGTATTGTGTATATATATGCATCCCAGGTGTTGTATATATATATATATATATATATATACACTGTATTCAGTTTAGCTAGATCCATTCCTGTTATCTTGCTACTGACAGGCAGGCTTGTCTTGTTACAGTATTTACAGCTACCTGAAGAAAATTGATGGTGTTCTTTTGATCCTATTAGTACCACAGTCAGGCAGCTAGACTATCAAACAACAAGGGGGAGGGGGATTTTTGGGACTTTAAATGAAATGGCGCCTGGTAAGGTCGCTCATTTCCATCACGGTTAGCTAAGCTGAAATAAAAAACCCACAGGCAAGGAGCGAGTGAGTGTAGGAAGAGAGATTTGGACTTTAAATGAAGCCAATGGTTTGCAAACCGACACATGAGCGGTGGGTCAATACACTTTATTGAAAGTAAAATACAAACATGGGTATCCAACAATGTATAGTTAACACTAGGTGGAATATTATGAAATGCAAAATAACACTGATACCATAAACCAGCATAGTAGTTACCAACATACATAATTACATCAGATAAAGCAGATAATAACAATGGTATAGATAGCATTGCTGGGTAAAAACAAGGGACCACCGGTGTCGGGGTGGGTAACCAAATTGGTAATAGGTAAAGTCTGCCTGATTTCTGGCCTCAAAATCCTGTTAAAAACAATGACGTGTGTATACTTAAGAAATGTGTATTGACCCACCGCTCATGTGTCGGTTTGCAAACCATTGGCTTCATTTAAAGTCCCAATCTCTCTTCCTACACTCACTCGCTCCTTGCCTGTGGGTTTTTTATTTCAGCTTAGGCAGCTAGACTAATTACAGTTAGTGTAGTGCGTCCTCCTCACAGTGTTCGGTTAAAGCTACAAGTTAGTTTAGTATGACCTCTGCACAGTGTTCAGCTAAAACTACAAGTTAGTGTAGTGCTCAGTGTTCAGCTAAAGCTACAAGTTAGGGTAGTACGTCCTCCTCACAGTGTTCAGCTAAAGCTACAAGTTAGTGTAGTGCATCCTCCTCACAGTGTTCAGCTAAAACTACAAGTTAGTGTAGTGCTACCTCTGCACAGTGTTCAGCTAAAGCTACAAGTTAGTGTAGTGCGTCCTCCTCACAGTGTTCAGCTAAAACTATAAGTTAGTGTAGTGCAACCTCTGCACAGTGTTCAGCTAAAGCTACAAGTTAGTGTAGTGCGTCCTCCTCACAGTGTTCAGCTAAAACTACAATTTAGTGTAGTGCGACCTCTGCACAGTGTTCAGCTAAAGCTACAAGTTGGTGTAGTGCGTCCTCCTCACAGTGTTCAGCTAAAAATACAAGTTAGTGTAGTGCGACCTCTGCACAGTGTTCAGCTAAAGCTACAAGTTAGTGTAGTGCATCCTCTGAACAGTGTTCAGCAAAAGCTACAAGTTAGTGTAGTGCGTCCTCTGAACAGTGTTCAGCTAAAACTACAAGTTAGTGTAGTAAGAGCTCTGCACAGTGTTCAGCTAAAGCTACCTGTAGAAGGTTGGTGTTGTTTTCCTGATCCTATCACTACCGCAGGCAGCTAAATAAGCTACAAGTTAGTGTAGTGCGTCCTCCTCACAGTGTTCAGCTAAAGCTACAAGTTAGTGTAGTGCATCCTCTAAACAGTGTTCAACTAAAGCTACAAGTTAGTGCAGTGCGTCCTCCTCACAGTGTTCAGCTAAAACTACAAGTTAGTGTAGTGCGACCTCTGCACAGTGTTCAGCTAAAGCTACAAGTTAGTGTAGTGCGTCCTCCTCACAGTGTTCAGCTAAAGCTACAAGTTAGTGTAGTGCGTCCTCTGAACAGTGTTCAGCTAAAGCTACAAGTTAGTGTAGTGCGTCCTCTGAACAGTGTTCAGCTAAAACTACAAGTTAGTGTAGTGCGAGCTCTGCACAGTGTTCAGCTAAAGCTACCTGTAAAAGGTTGGTGGTGTTTTCCTGATCCTATCACTACCGCAGGCAGCTAAATAAGCTACAAGTTAGTTTTTTGTGAGCTCTGCACAGTGTTCACCTAAAGCTACCTGTAGAAGGTTGGTGGTGTTTTCCTGATCCTATCACTACCGCAGGCAGCTAAATAAGCTACAAGTTAGTATAGTGCGTCCTCCTCACAGTGTTCAGCTAAAACTACAAGTTAGTGTAGTGCGACCTCGGCACAGTGTTCAGCTAAAGCTACCTGTAGAAGGTTGGTGGTGTTTTCCTGATCCTATCACTACCGCAGGCAGCTAAATAAGCTACAAGTTAGTTTTTTTGCGAGCTCTGCACAGTGTTAGCTACCTGTAGAAGGTTGGTGGTGTTCTCATACTACAGGCAGGCAGTTGATTTTGCTAGCTGCAGTATAGTATATATAATATATATATATATATATATATATATATATATATATATATATATATATATATATATATATATATATATATCCCAGCTTAGTGCAGCTACAGGCCATTAGTATGTCTGGAAGGCCAACAAGGAGAGGCAGACAGTCACAAGCCAATAAAAGAGGGCAAGCAGGCTCTGTGTCTAGAGGAAACAGTGCTGGTGGTGGAGACGGTGCATCCTCATCAGCACGTGGCCGGGGGACACGCTTGGCCTCTTTTTGCGGCAGCTGGCCGTGTTGAGCCGCAACATGCGGAAGACTTGGTCGAGTGGATGACCAAGCCGTCCTCATCCTCTCTCACCCATGCTCAGGGTACTTTGTCTGGCAAAGCAGCTGCCAACGCGGCCTCTTCCCTCGGCTCAATGACATCAGTGACTCCTTCCCCAGCCCCACCATGTCCTCCTCAGGAGTCCCTCGAACTGTTTGACCACAGTGTTGGGTACATGCTCCAGGAGGATGCCCAGCGTTTAGAAGGCTCTGATGATGATAGTGAGCTAGATGAAGGCAGTAACGTGAGCACGGACAGAGGGGGTGCCCAAGAAGGACAGCAATCTGGCAGTCATGCTCCCCCTGCTGCAGCATACTGCCAGGTTTGCTCCAGTGATGAGAAGGGAGGGGATGATGAGGTCACTGACTCAATGTGGGTGCCTGATAGGAGAGAGGAGGAGGAGGCACATCACCAAAGAGGCAGGATGCCCTCCAGGGGCCAGCCTAAGGGCAGCACACTGACTGCATCACACCCCAAAGCTCCGCATGTGCAGGGTGCTGCTGTCTCTGCATGTTATTCCAAAAGTTTTTTGGTGTGGGCCTTTTTTGAGTGCATCAGATCGCACCACTGCTATTTGCAACATATGTCTCAAGCGTATCTCGCGTGGCCAAAACATCTCCCGCTTGGGCACCATATGCTTGACCAGACATATGTTGACCTGCCATGCAGTTCGTTGGCAAGCGTATCTAAAAGACCCACACCAAAGAACAAAGAGGACCTCTCCCTGCTGCTCATCAGCTGAGATCTCCAACCCCACTATACCTTCAGTCCTCTCTGAGACCTGCACTGAGAGGAATGAAGGTGTAGAATTAGGTGTGTCACAGCCAAGTACTTGTGGGCAATCTGCTTTCGGTACACCGATGTCAGATTGTACCAGGCAAATTTCCCTGCCCCAGCTGCTGCACCGCCAAAAGAAGTTTGCTCCCAGCCATCCACATGCCCAGTGGTTGAATGCTAGCTTGGCAAAATTGCTAGCACTTCAACTACTGCCTTTTCAGTTGGTAGACTCTGCCCCCTTCCTCAGTGGCAGGTACCCAAGCGCCACTTTTTTTCACGGAAAGCGAAACCGGCTCTCTACCGACATGTGGAAGGCAATGTCCATGCCTCGATAGACAGGGCGGTCAGCGGTAAGGTGCATATTACCGCTGACTCATGGTCCAGCAGGCATGGACAGGGACGTTACCTAAGTTTCACCGCCTCTTCCTGTGCTTTGTCCTCGGAACCAGTGGTGCTCCGTAGACGTTCAAGGGGCTACGCAAGTACACAGGCCAAAAGATGCCATGCGGTGCTTGAGCTGGTGTGCTTGGGGGACAGGAGTCACACTGGGGCAGAGGTTCTGTCAGCTCTGCAGGGGCAGGTTCAGAGGTGGTTGACGCCACGCCAACTTATTGATAATGATAATGCCAGTGCTCGGCTGGCAGACCTCCAAAAGGAATTTAACCTGCCCAAGAACCGCCTAATCTGTGACATGCCCACCAGGTGGAACTCAACTTTGGCCATGCTGCAGTGGCTGCACACACAGCAGAGGGCCATCAATGAGTACCTGTGCGACTATGGCAGCAGGACAGGGTCAGGGGACCTTGTTTTTTTTCCCCACACCAGTGGGCCATGATCAGGGATGCATGCACTGTCCTGTCACCATTTGAGGAGGCCACGAGGATGGTGAGCAGTGACAGTGCATGCATCAGTGACACTGTCCCCCTTGTCCACCTGTTGGAGCACACGCTGCGTGGAATAATGGACAGGGCACTTGAGGCAGAACAGAGGCAGGAAGAGGAGGACTTCCTTAGCTCTCAAGGCCCCCTTTATCCAGACAGTGTTCCTGCGTGCCCGCCGATCACACAGGAAGAGGAGGAGGAGGATTGTGTCAGTATGGAGGTGGAGCCTGGCACTCAGCATCAGCAGCAGTCTTTAAGGGATCAGTCCCAAGAAACACATGGACTTGTACGTGGCTGAGAGGAGGTGGCTGCGGACCCAGAGGACTCCGGACCGAATGCCTCAGCAAACCTACGCTGCATGGCCTCCCTGATCCTGCAAAGCCTGCAGAAGGATCCTTGTATTCGTGGTATCAAGGAGAAGGACCAATACTGGCTGGCAACCCTCCTTGATCCACGTTACAAGGGTAAGGTTGCGGACCTTATCTTGCCATCGCAGAGGGAGCAGAGGATGAAACATCTTCGGGAGGCCTTGCAGAAAGGTCTGTGCAACGCGTTCCCAGAGACTGGGAGGTTACAAACTCCTGTTTCTAGACAACGTGTTGCTGAGGCTTCGGTCAGTCAAAGAAGGAGCGGTGGAGAAGGTGGCAGTCTGACCGATGCGTTCAGACAATGTTTTAGTCCGCAGCCCCAAGGTATGATCAGTTCCAGCAACCATCGCAAGCGTCTGTTTTACATGGTGCAGGAATACCTAGGGGCAAGATCTGACTTGGACACCTTTCCCACCAAAAATCCTCTGGGTTACTGGGTCTTGAGGATGGATCACTGGCCAGAGCTTGCACAGTATGCAATTGAGCTACTGGCCTGTCCTGCATCCAGCGTTCTTTCGGAACGCACATTTAGTGCTGCTGGAGGCTTTGTAACTGATCACAGGGTGCGTCTGTCCACTAACTCAGTCGATCGACTGACCTTCATAAAAATGAATCAGTCTTGGATCACCACCAGCTACCAAGCACCTGATGCTGATGTAACCGAATTATTTTTTTTGAAATGTCAGATCCCTTCAAAGACTGCCTATGCTGATGCTGAGTGACTATCCTGAATAATTATCCTCTTCCTCCTCAATGATCATGCTGATAGCTTGTAAGAACATTTTTGGCTCTGGGCGCCGCCACCAGTGCCTAAGGCCCAATTTTTCAGCCCGTTTAACAGGGGCGTGTAATTACAATTTTTGATGCAATACTTTGCAGCAGGGCTTGTTCCTGCGTTCCAACTAGAGTATCTGTGAGGGGTTGCAGTGTTGTGGCACCAGCACCAGTGCCTAAGGCCCAATTTTTCAGCCCCTGTTTAACAGGGGCGTGTAATTACAATTTTTGATGCAATACTTTGCAGCAGGGCTCATTCCTGCATTCCAACTAGAGTATCTGTGAGGGGTTGCAGTGTTGTGGCACCAGTGCCTAAGGCCCAATTTTTCAGCCCCTGTTCAACAGGGGCATGTAATTACAATTCTTGATTGAATATTTCACAGCAGGGCTCGTTTCTGCACCCACCAAGATTAACTGTGAGATCTTACAGTGTTGTGCCACCAGCACCACCACCAAAGGCCCAATTTTTCTGGCCCTGTTCAACAGGGGCATGTAATTACAATTCTTGATTGAATATTTCACAGCAGGGCCCGTTTCTGTGCCCACCAAGAATAACTGTGAGGACTTACAGTGTTGTGCCACCAGCACCACCACCACCACCAAAGGCCCAATTTTTCAGCCCCCGTTAAACAGGGGCATGTAATTACAATTTTTGATGCAATACTTTGCAGCAGGGCTCGTTCCTGCATTCCAACTAGAGTATCTGTGAGGGGTTGCAGTGTTGTGGCACCAGCACCAGTGCCTAAGGCCCAATTTTTCAGCCCCTGTGTTGTGCCACCAGCACCACCACCAAAGGCCCAATTTTTCTGGCCCTGTTCAACAGGGGCAAGTAATTACAATTCTTGATTGAATATTTCACAGCAGGGCCCGTTTCTGCGCCCACCAAGATTAACTGTGAGGACTTACAGTGTTGTGCCACCAACACCACCACCACCACCAAAGGCCCAATTTTTCAGCCTCTGTTCAACAGGGGCATGTAATTACAATTCTTGATCTAATATTTGACAGCAGGGCCCGTTTCTGCACCCACCAAGATTAACTGTGAGGACTTACAGTGTTGTGCCCCCAGCACCACCACCACCACCAAAGTCCCAATTTTTCAACCCCTGTTAAACAGGGGCATGTAATTACATTTCTTGATCTAATATTTCACAGCAGGGCCCATTCCAGCGCCCACCAAGAGTAACTGTGAGGACTTACACTGTTGTGGCACCAGCACTACCATCACCAAAGATCCAATTTTTCTGGCCCTGTTCAACAGGGGCATGTAATTACAATTCTTGATCCAATATTTCAACACTTACAGTGTTGAGGCCACAACAACACCTAAGGCCCAAATTTCTGCTGAGTATATAGGGCAGGCCCCTACTTTCAAACATCCAACTTTCAAACGACTCCTGCTTGAAAACGGAAGGAGACAACAGGAGGTGAGATGAAATCTACCCCATAGGAAGGGAAGTTCTCTCCTGTAAGAGTTAATATGGGAAAAACTTTTCTCCTTTCCACTGATGCTTTATCACCAATCCTTGTTTCACTAAAAACCCCAAATTTTCAAAAAACATTTGTCATTGGGACAAAAAGTGAGGTGAAATCTTCTGAAGAGGAGCACAGACAGCAAAACAAATGTCACAGGGGTGATAACCGTTCCCTATGTTTTCCAAAAAGCTTAAAAACAGATTTTTTTGGCTGGAGCTACACTTTAAAAATGTACCAGTTCAAAATTACAAACAGATTCTACTTAACAACAAACCTGCAGTCCCTGTCTTGTTTGCACCGCCTGTATACTGCTGTTCAGAGTATATAGGGCCTTGGGGCCCCACGCCTTTCCTTTTTTTTATTTGGGTGCGGGGTTCCCCTTAATATCCATACAGGACCCAAAGGGCCTGGTAATGGACTGGAGGGTACCCATGCCATTTGTCTCACTGATTTTCATCCATATTGCCAGGAACCAACATTACATTAAAGCCGCAAGCAGTTTTAAATGACTTTTTTTCCTTTAAAAACGTAATTTTGTGCAGGGACTGTTCTAAGCACGGGAAACACGCGCCACTTTACAGGCATACTATAGACACCCCCCAGGTACGATATTTAAAGGAATATTTCACTTTTTTTTTTACTTTAAGCATCATTAAAATCACTGAAAAAACGGCCGTTTTTAAAAGTTTTTTTTGCTATGATACATGTCCCCTGGGGCAGGACCCGGGTCCCCAAACCCTTTTTAAGACAATACCATGCAAATTAGCCTTTAAAATTAGCACTTTTGATTTTGAATGTTTGAGTCCCATAGACGTCAATGGGGTTCTAACATTCGTGCAAATTTTCGGTCCGTTCGCAGGTTCTGGTGTGAACCGAACCGGGGGGTGTTCGGCTCATCCCCAATGAAGATCATGGAGACATTGCTGAACTCCATCCTGGGCAATGATCAGGCAAAATGGAAAGCCCCACTAAAGAAATTTTTTGAGATTTGCATGTGAATTATCTACTGCTGAATGAAAGGGAATATTCAGCAGTTCATCCAAGTAAATTTTATCAATATTGTCATGAAGCTTGGAATACTGAAGAATTTCTCCTTTGATTCTATTTATACAGTGGGGGGGTCTTCTGCCCTGTTTTAAGGCTAACCCCCTCCAGACGGCTTCATGGTCTGGAAGAAAGGTATTGTTCTGTGTTTGACTGTTTGTTTATGTACTTTAATTGCCCCCTGGGGCTTCTCTGTGTCATTACACAATCAGTCCTCTTATTCAAGCTATCGGACCAATCCCTGCTGACCCTGTTTCAAGTCCTCATTTGCATGGCCAAGAGGACCTAATTGAGGACTAAAGTGTACTTTACAATTGACCAATAGGAAAGTGATTGTTGGGGGTGGGGTGTTCAAACTGCTGTGTATAAAAGTGTGTTGTTTGCATCCAAAAAAAGTGAGATTCCTGTTTGAACTTACATACAGCCTGCCTGGTGTTTGTTCTGAGCTATCACAACTGGATTCGAATGGCACATAGCTGTAGTTCGATTCCCGGAGCATCAGATGACTGAACCATCGGATGTTGCGATCTGCAATTTGTTTCAATAGCCACAGAGGAGTATCGGGAGAGTGGAACCGAGCGAGCAGGGGCTCTTTACATTGGTTGGCAGAGGTGGGATTTGCTCTCCAGTTACTGGGACACTCCAAACCACCACAGTGAATGACCAGCTATGCAGCCTGCAGGAGAGCCACGCTGAAAGACTTACTTGAGAGCTGTGGAGGGACCGGTGGGATCGTGCTTCCTTGCTGTGAACACATCCAAACGATCACCTGGATCCAAGGTCCGGATAGCAGGAGAGGAGAGGTACAGATACGTTGTCATGGAAGAGGAATTCAGAAGGAGATTGCAAGAGATGCAGATACAGCACAGAGGACCAGTATCAGAGCAGATCCTGCTGCAATGGTTTGATTCTATCCGCTGCAAACTCTGGAAGGAAGCGCTAGCCCGTGAGCAGGGACACCAGGGAAAAGTTCTCCCCTCCATCCATGTAAGGTACTGGTCGCAGTATGAAGTACGAATGCTGTTATTGGGGGAACAACTGAACCAGGAGAGGACAGCAGAGCTATGCAGGCTGATCCGGGCAGAAATGCGGTTGGACGAGAGCTACAGAGCCCTCCAGTGGTATGTAGCCCAAGCGTGCCCGTGGACAGTGGATGACAGCCCCACAGAAGGTTTGACTACGATGGCCTGGGATTGTTGTATGGGAGGCTGTCCAGGGACCCTGACTTTGGGAGTGATCGAGAGTGGCGTTTGGAGGAAATAATGGGGCACAGATAGCGAAAACTGAATGTCTCGGAAGTGCACTGGGCACAGGAAGATTTGGCGTTTCTGGCCATTCAGGAATGGGAGCTGGAGATCGCCTACAGACAGCTGCTAGACTCTGCTCAGCAGCAGGATGGGGCTCCCTTTGCCTGGGACTATCAGAAAATACCAGTTGACAACTCTGAAATCCTGGCTGAAGAGTCGACAATGTGGCAGAGTAACAGTGTGCTTTGCCAACCTGCCCCTGCAGCTATGGACGTGGAGGTCTTATGGCAGATGGAGCAAGTGCTGACTGCCCTTGATGAACCTGTTTCTGCATTGGATGATCTTTGATAGAGGAATGTGCCTGTCCAGCAGAATACCAGAGAATTGATAGTGGAAAATCTGGAGATCGCTATCCCCAAAGCTGAAGTGCTGACAACAGGGCAGAGCTCTGCTAACCTCTGCCCATCACTGATAGCATCTTCTGGGTTCCATGGACAGGAGAGGGTGAACCTTCATCCCCAGACACCAGTTGCAGAGACAGGGGATTTGATAAACTTTTCTGCTGAGGAAGAACAACCTGGTGAGCCTCCAGCAGAAGAAGAGCTGTTATTAGGGCCAAACTTCACTGTGCTCTGCCCAGCACCAACAGCAGTATCTGTGGAGTCACAAGGAACTTCCCCAGCTGAAGCGCTGGCCACCGGACAGAGGGTCCAAGACCTCTGCCCCACATCTGTGGAGGTTCCAGAGGCTAAGGGTGAAAAGGAGGTGGTCACTTCCCAACAGCAGATCAGGATACAGGGGGAGAAGGGAGAGGAGGTGTTCGTCATCCCTCCCCAACAGTTGGCCAGGGTGGAGGAAGCGGTCTTTCCTCCCCAGCAAAGATCCGTGCACCTGGGAAACAGTACCACAGACATATCGTCCCAACAGCCAGATGAGGGAATGGAAAAGGAAGCAGCCGGCTCACCTCCCCAATGGCAGTTACACAGTCTGGGAGTGGAGGAAGCCAGCCTCCTGCCCCAACGGTTAGCCAGAGCGGAGGATGTGGAGTCCCAAGCAGAAGTGCTGGCAACAGGGCAGAGTGTTGCTAGCCTCTGCCCTCAACTAACAGAAGAGGGGGTTCCTGTGGTAGTGGATGGGACTTTGGTCTCCACTGACACAACCCCAGAAAATGGTGCGACACTGAGACAGGAGGATATCAGCCATGCTTTGCAAGCACTGTGGGATTTTCACCTACTAAAAGTGAATGGGACTTCAGTCCCTACTTGTATACCCCAGGGATTCTGGGCAGTCGGCCCAGATCCCCAACAGCATGACGGAGTGAGCCCAGTCACCCTGTCTTCTCTCCAGTTGCTGAAAGGACTCCAGGGAGAAGGGCCAGTCCAGGCCTGTACCCAGTGGCGGGCATGTTCTCTGAGAGAGGCAGAGGTTGGCTGGGTAAGTAATGCTCTGTTTGGAACAATTTGTTTGGGGTTGTGTGTGGGTACAGGCATTAGGGGACTGGAACTAGGGACTAACTTCAGAGTAAATCCGTCTGGGGTCTCCTCCTGTGTTAGTCATCTGCCGACAAGGGAGAAATGTGACAGACCTAGCCAGGACAGAGGCTTTTGGAGGGGACTGAATGCTAGCCTCTTGCCGACCGATCGTGGGCCCTGGCATTTGGGGGAACGATGCTCTTTGTGAGCTGTATGCCTGAGGACCCTTGAGGTGGTGTTACTTTGGATTCAGGTCCATCTCCCTCCAAGAGACACAGACTCTGGGAACCCTGTATTTGCCATATTACATAGGGTGACCGATTCATACTGTTACCTGGAACCTTAAGACTACTTTTCCAACATCCTTGAGTTGACCCGTTCGGGGTCCCACTGTGGCTGTTGGACTGTTTTCCAGGGGGGAGTATTGTCATGAAGCTTGGAATACTGAAGTATTTCTCCTTTGATTCTATTTATACAGTGGGGGGTCTTCTGCCCTGTTTTAACGCTAACCCCCTCCAGATGTCTCCATGGTCTGGAAGGAAGGCATTGTTCTGTGTTTGACTGTTTGTTTATGTACTTTAATTACCCCCTGGGGCTTCTCTGTGTCATTACACAATCAGTCCTCCTATTCAAGCTATCGGACCAATCCCTGCTGACCCTGATTCAAGTCCTCATTTGCATGGCCAAGAGGACCTAATTGAGGACTAAAGTGTACTTTACAATTGACCAATAGGAAAGTGATTGTTGGGGGTGGGGTGTTCAAACTGCTGTGTATAAAAGTGTGTTGTGTGCATCCAATAAAAGCACATAGCTGTAGTTCGATTCCTGGAGCATCAGATGACCGAACCATCAGACGTTGCGATCTGCAATTTGTTTTCAATAGTTTTTTATTGAGAGTTTAATAAAACAAAAAAGAATGATCAAAATCACAGGTAAGATCACTAGTACAACACATACCTATAAAGTAGCAGACAGAACGTAAATCGCATGTAGGACTACGCAATATATGCTGTCAGCGTTAGGTTGAATTCCAAAAGACCGACTCCGACGAGAAGGGCACTCCCCTACACCTGCACCCCACATGGGAACTAGCTGTGCTAGGAGGGGAGGTCCACCACTCAGGAGAATCAAACTTTTAACACAATGATATGAAATGAAAAAATAATGAAGTAAAGTTTTTTTTTAAAGGGGTGAGAGAATTCAAGTATAAGGTGTCTAACATGAGTGTTATGCTCAGCAGGACAAAATAACTAGTAGAGCTGATGGTAAGATTTGCATTAGGCTGTCCAACAAGAGGGGAAAGTAAAACTATAGGTTCAGTCTGCATGAAATAAGCTCAGTTAAGTATTAGAAGAAGCCTAACAGCCATAAGAAAGGTATAGGTTATAGTATCTGTTGTATATGTTAGCGAGGTAATCTAACCTGTATGTTAGCAATCTATAGTGCCAAAAGGTGAAGAAGATAGGAAAGGAGAGAGAAAAGAAAAGAAAGGATAGAGAACATGAAATGATACATCCTATGACGGTGCGGTAGTCTCTCAACCACAGAGGTCCAGGTCAAGTTACAGACAAAGGAGGTGGGGATATGTATTTCATCCAAGGATCCCAGATAGCATCGTGTTTAGAGGAAGTGTCCAGCAGAATACTAATCATCTTCTCCTGGGACATGATCCATGAAATCTTTCTCTTAACCAAGAGAAAGGAAACAGTTGATCTCTTCCAGGCCCTTGCAATTGTGAGTTTGGTCCCCAGGAAAATTAACATAATAAGTCGTTGAACTACTTTAGGAATTTTAGGACAGGGAAAATTCAGGAGAGCTAGCTGAGGCGATTTTTGTATTGGAAAGCCCGTTATTTTCCTAATGATATGAAAGATCCTATTCCATAAGCCCCGTATCTTAGGGCAGTCCCACCAGATGTGTAACATGGACCCGATATGCCCACAATTTCGAAAGCATACAGGGGAAGCACTAGGGTAGATTTTAGAGATTTTGAGAGGGACCATATACCACCGCCTAAGGACTTTCAGATTTGATTCAAATAATGCTATATTCAAAATGCCCTTGGATGCAGCCATAGAAGCTCTATGCCATTCCTCAATACTCCAGGTGTGATGGAGATCATTCTCCCATTCGCGCATGAAGAGTGATTTAGTCTCAGCCCTAGATAGTGATCGGTAAATCACTGAGATCCCGCCCCTCTGCTCCATAGCTTGACCACACCACCGTTCATATTCCGTGATCGAAAGTGGAGTATGACTGGGGGACCTAAGAGATTGTAGGACATGAAATATCTGTCTGATATGAAATCTTTCTGTGTTGGGCATATCGAGTTTGTTGATGCATTGGGTCAAAGTGAGGGGTCCGGTAGGATTAGCAAAGTGTCCTATTCTGTACATCCCCTTATCTAGCCACCATTGGAATGCTTGTATGTCCATACCTGGAGGAAAAAGAGGATTTCAGAAGATGTGGGACAATGGTTGCCAATTAGAAACTATGCGGGTGTTGTGTTTGAGAGAGTCCCACATTGTCAGGGAGTGGGAAAGTGTAGATTTTGGATGAGACCAGAGAACGTAATCTAAAGTGAATTGAGGGATCGCCTGTCGTTCCATATGTACCCAATCTGGGTGGGCAATCTTAGAGTATACAGTGGACAGTTGGGAAAGTTGTGCTGCCTGATGATACCAGAGAAGATTAGGTAAACCCACTCCTCCTTGATCCCTGCTCCTGAACAGAGTCTCCTTGGAAATCCTATGTCCCTTCCCGCCCCATGTAAATTTAATAATTTTGGATTGAAACTTCCTGAGGTGATCTTTGGGGATCGGTATAGGTAAGGACCTAAAGAGATAAAGGACACGTGGTAGCAAAGTCAGTTTCACAGAATTAACTCTACCCAACCAAGATAGCCCCATTCTGTCCCATCTTGAGAGGTCCTCTCCTAGTTTACGAAAAAGTGGGGGGAAATTAGCTTTGTAAAGGTCGTCAATAGATGAAGTAAGGTTGATACCTAGATAGGGGATCATTTTTTCCCCCCAACTGAAGCGGAAGTCTTTTTTGAGCAAGGTCATCATGGAGGACGGTAGATTAATGTTTAGAGCCATAGATTTAGAGTAGTTAACCCTAAGGCCCGAAACTTTGCCGAAGTCATCGAGCACCTTGTATAAGTTAGGTAAAGAAGTAAGTGGTGAGGTGATGAAAAGTAAAACGTCATCTGCAAAGAGAGCGCACTTGTGGGTTTGTGGGCCACAATGCACTCCATGTATGTCCGGGGTATCCCGGATGGTGATAGCTAGTGTCTCGATGACCACGGCAAAGATCAATGGGGACAAAGGGCAGCCCTGTCTAGTACCATTTAGAATCGGAAAAGGGTCTGAATAATAACCCTGCATTTTGACTTGTGCAACCGGAGTATCGTATAAAGCTCCTATTATATTCAGAAAGGATGGACCAAAACCCCACTTCTGTAGTATCGGGAACATGAAAGCCCAGGAGACAGAGTCAAAAGCTTTCATTAGATCTAGAGACAGCAATAATCCCTGTTGAGGGGGTCCTTTGTCCCAGCCAGAGTTTAGTAACGAAACTATGTCTATCGCTCTCCTGATCTGGTCTGGACCCTGTCTCCCTGGAATGAAGCCCTCCTGATCCCTATGAATATACAGGCTTATAAAGGAGGATATTCTATTAGCTAAGATTTTAGTTAAGATTTTAAGATCATTGTTGATCAAGGATATGGGCCTGTAATTAGCTGTGCAGCTAGTGTCCTTACCTGGCTTTGGTATCACTGTGATGAAAGCTGAATTAAGCGTATTATCTAGTTGTCCCCCTGCTCGTAGCTGATTATAAAAGCGAGCTAGATATGGAGAAAGTTGCTGGCAGAAATGTTTGTAATACGGGACTGAAAAGCCATCTGGACCAGGAGCAGAGTCATTTTTAAGGTCATGAATGACCTGAGATACTTCCTCCGCAGATATAGGATTTTCAAGGCTGTCCTTATGATGCTCTCGGAGCTTAGGTATCATCAGAGAGCCCAGAAAAGAATCAATTGAGGTAGATAAGGGTTCAGAACCATGAGAACTGTATAAAGATCGGTAAAAATCATGAAAGGATTCCATGATTTTCAGAGGATTCTGGGACAGAGAACCATTACTTAAACGTATCTTGGGTAAAGTGCGTACCCCCAACCTTGGAGTAAGCCTGCGTGCTAACATGGCACCCAATTTGTCCTTTTGATAATAGAACCTCCCTCCATCCCATCGCAAACTTTTCTCCGCGACAGCCGTGAGGGACAAATTAAGAGCCATGCGCGCCGATTCAAGGCTAGCTGCCGATGTAGAAGTGGGATTACGTTTATGTTGTTTACTGAAGTGAGAAAATTCACTCTCAAGTCTAGCTCTTTCCAGTTTGCGGGCTTTGTTTAGTTTAGCGGACATTTGGATTAGCTTGCCCCTAACATAGGCTTTGTGAGCTGCCCACAATGTGATGGGAGAGATATTTTCAATATCATTATGAAAAAAATATTCCTGGATATCTTTGCTAAGTTCATTGACATGTGAGGGATTACTAAGTAAAGAGGCATTCAATTTCCAATGGAACCCTTGGCAATGAGTTACAGGTTTGTGTATAACTAAGAGAAGGAAGGAATGGTCCGACCAGACAGAGTCCTTAATGATTGCCTTACGCACCAGCGGAATATGTTTTTGCATAATGAAGAAATTATCAATTCTGGCAAAAGTATTTTGGGGGCTGGAATAATGCGTGTAATCCCGAGTTCCAGGATTTAGTTCCCTCCATGCATCCACCAGACCCTGTTGAAAGATCTGTCTGGCTACATTGAGACTCTGTCTGGTGGGGCGCACAACATCTCTTCCCGGGGGTCTAGACTTATCCCTTCCTGCGTCAAATGCTACGTTTGAGTCTCCGCCGTATGGGACCATGCCCTCCAGCATTGGAGCTAGGGTGTGAAAGAGGGATTGGAAAAATTTTGATTGTCCTTGGTTAGGTGCATAATAAGAGATTAGGGAGTAAAGCTGGTCATCAATGAGTCCCTTCACCAGAATGAAAATTGTGTTTTGCGGGAAAAAAAAATTCCCACCCCCTTAGTTTTTTTTATCAGAATTGGCAAGAAAGAACGTGGGGAATTTGGCATGTATGAAAGACGGATTGTAAGATCTTGGAAAGTGTGTTTCCTGAAGGAATAGTATGTCTATTTTTTGGTCATGGTAGTATTGAAAGACTTTCCGATGCTTAAGTGGCGAGTTAAGCCCCTGTATGTTGTGCGAAGCAAAACGTAGGGCCTGTGTGGAGGTGGTGTGGTCAGCCATGGAGCAGGATAGGTCGAGATGCCAGCAAACCCCAACCACTTACCTTCCAATGGAAGGGTGGTATGTGGTCATATTCAAACCGTAAGATCCCCAGATCACGATCCCGGGTCCAGTGGGCAAGCGACACCGCACACGTCACTGAAAAGAATACAAATTTAGTAAAGATATTAAGAGAGAGAGAAAGCAGAAGAATAGAAGGAAAAGAGAAGAGGATCCAGGGATATGTGAAAAATGCTGTCACCATATCCCGAGATATAAATATGTTGCCTCCAAACTAGTGGAGGGAATCCCAACCCGAAGTAGGAATGAAAGCAATCCGACTCCGCGGGAAGGATGAGGCGCAAAGATACCGCCCCGTGCACGGCACCCCCAAAAATGATGGCAAAAAGTAATGTGTAACATATTAGGACACACTCCCTTTCCCAGTGATAACTGAGAATTAAACCTATAAAAAGTGGGAACAGAGAGGATCTCAACGTGAAATTGTCCCATATGACAAAAAAAACAAAAATTATATAAAAAGGAAAGAAGCAATCTTTTTTTTTTTTTTTTAAATAAAAATACCATGTAAAGGGTATAGCCCCAATAACAAAGGAGCAAAAACGATCCACGCCCCTCAAGACCAGACAGGTGCCTCTTCAAAAAAAAAGAGGGAGACCTGTATGGTGAAGAGGTGAGGTGTGTCTGCTTCCCAAAAAAGGGAGGAAAAAGAGAATAAAAAACAAAAAAAAGTCTGGTGGTTCAGGTAGCAGGGCCCTCCTTGGCTTACTTGTACTGCGTCGTTGATGTTGGATCAGTGGTCAAGAGTCCCAGTTTTTTCAGCAAAAGTTCTCCCTCCGCCAGTGTAGAGAATCTGAAAGGTTTACCGTTAAATTCAAATTTTAGGCTCAGCGGTAAAAGTATTTCACATTTTTCTGTATCAGGACATTTAGAAGTGGTTTAAGTGCTCGTCGGCGTTGAATAGTATAAGGAGAGATATCAGCGTACACCTGAACTGTGTGACCCATAAGTTGAATTTGGGGCATGGTGCGAGCCCTCCTCATGACCTCCTCCTTAACGTTGTAGTAGTGACGTTTCACCACAATGTCTCTGGGAAGACCATCCGAACGAGGGGGACCTAGGGCTCTGTGGGCCCTATCGAGCTCCAATCTGTGGGCTCTGATATCAGGTATCAGATGTTTGATGAGAGAATGAACAGCTTCTGGAATGTCCGTGAAAGTTTCAGGAAGACCCCTTATCCTTAAGTTCAGCCGTCTGGACCTATTTTCAAGGTCATCAATTTTGGCGATTGCTCCCTCCAGCTGATCATGGAGTTCCTGAAAGCGATCCGTATTTTGATTGGCCCGATCGATCGTGGCATCCATTTTAGTTTCAATATGCTCAATGCGGGATCCCAGGAGGTGAAGGTCTGATTTGATATCAGAGGTGATATCTGAAGTTATTTTGGCAGAAGTTTGTGCAAGTCCTTTATCAAGCATTTCTGCAAATTTTGTAAAGAGCATAGAGATATCAGTGGGGCATGAGGAGAGCTGATTCACATCCTGTTGCTGAGAGCTAGGCCTCTGTGAGGATGAGGCAGTGTGTGGAGTGTGCAGTCCATCCAGGGCCTGATCTAGCAGGGACACTGTGGAGGCAGGAGATGCTGGATCTATGATAAGATGGGGCATATGAGTCTCTCCACATACCTCTTTAAGAAGAGCAGTGCGCCATGGAGAGGAATCTGCTGAGCATACAGCATCGCCTGTGTGCCGCTCCGCCGCCATCTTAGGTTTCTGTGTGGCGTCTAGCTGGGCAAGGAAACTGTCCTCTGGGGTCCGTTTGGGTATATTAAATTGCCCAATTTCAGTCCTGCGGGTTGCCGCTGTGTTCCGCTCCCGATTACAAGTGTGGGCGGAGAGTGTATCCGCTGCGGGGGGTGCCGAGTGCTCGGAGCGGGACGGAGCTCTGTGATCAAGCGTCCATTTCACAGAGCGCCGCGCCTGCGCCTCTCGCGATCTGCAATTTGATTCAATAGCCACAGAGGAGTGTCGGGAGAGTGGAACCGAGCGAGCAGGGGCTCGTTACAAATATGATCAACATAATTATTTTCTTTTAAAGTAAAGAAAGATATTTTAACATTCTACACTCTTGCTTGGTCATTTTACTAGAATTATCACTAGAATTATCATGTGCTAGTTTAAGAGGAATTTTGCATGCAAAAAGTTGAAGGTTATTAAGGTAAATGTATCTAATTTGGCTATATGACAAAAATCCTAGGCCTAAAGAAAGAACCTTAGTTTCAGCCATGGATAATATATGAGAGAATAAGTTTATAAATTTCAATCATGTTTGTTGGTTTATGGAGAGCTAGATATATAGGGTTATATCCCCTTGTTTGGCTTGAATGAGTGGCTGGGGAGTGGCTGAGATATGCTGATGTATTTGGTAGAAGAGGAAGCATCCAAAGAGGATACAGAGGAGCCATCAACAGCTCCCTGTTTGGAGGAGCCAAATCATTGGTAATCCTCCTTTGCATCAATGGTGTGGACAATTGATTAGAAAGTGAAAAAGAACCATCACTGGTGTTGTCTGTCTCCAAAGAATTTGATCTGGGTAAAGAATTGGAATCAAGTGTACGTCTATGTCTTTTCATGACCTGTTCAGAAGATTGGCCTGATGTTGTCTTTTCCAAATTTATTTTAAATTTTGTTATATTTTTTAATAGTATTTCTGTTTATATTTTTAGTACTTCTAGTAGAAGTTTGTGAAGAAGACATAGAAGAATCTGAAAAGAAGTGATAATAAAAATTATTGTGATTAGACTATTACTGTGCATATCCCCGAGGGTATCTGCTTTTAGGCATCTCCCATCTGTATGTACCTTCCACAAAGGCCTGTTTGTCATGTTGGAATTGTTTGTCTTTCTTAATAAGAATTATTTTTATGAAGGGTTTTCAAATCTGCTTTTGTTGAGAAAAAAACATTCCCCTCTGGGTGATCTATATACATTACAAGGATTTTAACAAACTTAACTACCTTTTGTTATTCTGAAGAAATCCCTGTGTGTTTGTCTGTGTCCATATGGAAAGTGTATCTAATAGGAGTGGTTTCTTAATTATAAATCAGCTGCTGCACTTGCTTGGCTCTAATGAGGAAAAGTGCAGGGTCTGCATCCCTTTAGATGTGATTTCCTATTGGGAGTATCTCACCAAAAATTACATTTTTGTTGCAGTGGATGCCAGAAATCTGACTTGTATCTTAGTACAGACTTCTGCAAAAAATCAGTGAGCCAATCACACAAGCAGGAAATTATGTTTCTGGGGGGTGTTCTGTACACATTCTGTGTACAGAACACCTCCAAAGAACCCATATTGCATTGCATCTTACAGAAAATTACAGAGCTGCAGATTGAAAAGGAAAGGTAATTTTTAATGGCATTCAATTACAATAATGCCGCGTACACACGAGCGGACTTTACGGCGGACTTTGCCCGGCGTATTTTTCGACGTACTTTACGACGGACTTTCTGAATGAACGGACTTGCCTACACACAATCCACCAAAGTCCGTCGAATTCGTACGTGATGACGTACGGCCGGACTAAAACAAGGAAGTTCATAGCCAGTAGCCAATAGCTGCCCTAGCGTGGCTTTTTAGTCCGTCGAACTAGCATACAGACGGCGGACTTTTCGACCGGACTCGATTTCAACGGATAAATTTTAAACAAGTTTCAAATCTAAGTCCGTCCAACTTTTGAGAAAACAAAGTCCGCTGGAGCCCACACACATCGAATTGTCCGACGAAATCCAGTCCGCCGGGCAAAGTCCGCCGTAAAGTCCGCTCGTGTGTACGCGGCATAAGACTTGAGTTGCAAATTTATATACTATATTATTATTTGCTATTTTTTCCCCATGAAAGTGGAGTTACCCTTTAACTTAGTTTCATAATTCCCATATTTAGAGTGGGAACGAAAAACATTCATAAATGTTTGTACTTTCGGAATTTCAATATCAATCTCATTAATTTGTTTGTAATCAGCTATCAACATCATTATCATGTATTTAGAACATTTTGATATATTATCCTCCCATTTTGAATTAAGATTATTGGATATTTTGGAAATAACAGGAAAGATTTGAATTCTCAGGCTTTTAGGATTATACAGTAGCCTTCCCTGATATATTGTTCAAATGTTTTGAAATGCCAAAGGCAGATTTTTTTTTTTCAATAATTTTCTCAGACTTAAAAAAGGAAGGACAGGTCAGATTCAGGTTTTAATCTATCACCATATTGTTGTTGATAGCTACACATTAACGTATTCCATTCATTTTGTTTACCAAAATAATATGAAAAAAAGAGAAAAAAAAGAGAGCTTGAGATTAAGGACACCAGTTACAGCAGATCACGATGAAAAAAACATTTCCATATAGGAACTGTGTTTGCCACCAAATGTTAAATATATTCCCAACCAAATTATATGTCTGGGTACCCCATCCCTGATATTATATATATATTTTTTTCATGCATCATTCTTTCTTTTTATGCATCATTGTTTTTTGTAAGTGAAATATTACCCATATAGTGATTTTTAGTTCTTGCTTTCTTCTTTGTGTATATTACTGGAATTTGCAGTATGTATATCTATATTCCAGATTTATTGTTCACCTCCTGATAAAACTCTTTATGAGTTGAGGCTTAATACCATTGACTATTCATCATTGAAGACAACTTTATATGGTGGAATCCAGATATGAGATTTACCTTTGATGTATTGCTTGATTGGTTGTAACCTTTTTTTTTTTGATGGTTTTAATCTGTATCAAATAAAGAAACATATATTTTTACTATCTTTTTATGGCTCTGGGTGCGTATGCAAAGTCCCATTTCATGTTTCTGTAATTAATATCATACCAGGGATGGGGTACCCAAACATATTATTTTGTCCGGAGAGAACAATAGAAGTATATCTATCTCTATTTGGTAGAAGAAAGCACACTCTATGATTGGTGGAGTTCATCAAACGACCTGTACAGATCATAAGACTGGTCTTACAAGTGATTTAACAAGTGATTTACAACTATCTGGTGCATCTATGTTCTAATTTCCTGAAACTAAACTCCATTGAAGTGTATGTGGCAAAATATGGTCAATGACTTCATGCTATTCAGACTCTACCATACTGTGTTATATTTCTGAAGCAGCAAGAAAGTGTCAGGTACAGATTGGCATGCAGCGGAACATCATGATTCATAAAGGTAACAAAGCTGGACAACATAATTGATGCTGAATTACATTGGTGGGTATGAAAATATTTGTGGGGGTGTGTTTGTTTTCCTTTGTGAAAGGGTCTGTGGAATTGAGTAATAATGCTATCACATGCTATCACATTATGTACCCTGCACTCATTTCCCTTGGGGGACAGATATTTAGGACTCCCTTGTTCTAAAGGGGCCTTTCAGATTCTGATAAGCCCTCTAGAAACCCCCATATGCCTTCTTAAGACAGGATCAGATGTAGGGATAAGGGGTTTGTCATGGAGAAAAGCTTACTTTTAAGAAGGGGGCTTAGCTACCCCCCTTGAAAAGTACCCCCCCCCCCCCCAATGTTGACAGATATGTGGAAAGGAATATTACAAGAAGGGGGTTATGAACATTCACTTCTCTCATAGATCTTTAGGAATGCTAGGTATACCCAGAGAGTGAAAGGTGTAAAATACAGTAAGCTCATAACTGCAATAATTTGATCAGTCAACTTCCTGCTGTCATTTAAAAGTAATCTGGGCGTTTGAATAGCAACCTGACACTCATATTCTTAAATATATCCAGACAGCAGCACTCACTAATATTTGAATACAAAATTTCAAAAAATGTGTGGCACGCCCCTTTAATTCAAAGACTTGCACAAATAAACTTATAGTGCAAACTTAACAGTGTCAATCATATATGTAGCAATACCTCCGAAGGTATAAACACTTTATTCAAATCAACATGCAATGGCTTAACTTCCTAGATAAACTGTCCCACACACCTAATGCATATACAGAGCCCTGAACATGTGTGTGCGGATCATGAAAGCACCACATAAAATCATATAGTGTCTGGCATATTATACATCATATACAATTCCTTGTACAATCTACAGCATACCCATGTTGTCTTGAAGGGGATTATAAATAGGACTCATTGTGCATGATGTATAATGACATTCCTAATAGTTAAGGGTATATGGTATCTATAATGAAATCATAAACCATTTATAATGTAATTTAAAAAATATTTATACACTTCATCATCAAAATATCAGCCCAAATTAATTTAAAGTTACAATTACACTGGTAGGACTACAAGTGCACATAAAGAAGCTGTAACAGTATAATCACAAGCATAATCACCAGCAAGTTCAGGGGAAGTAATGGTTGCATACGTGGTAAGAGTAGGCTTGTTGGTATCCCTAGTATTTTCAAGAAAAAAAAAAAAAATTCTGACTACAGTATATAATTCAGTTTTGATTTGAGATTTTGTCCATCTGTAGACATAAGAGCCAGGATGTGTCATCAGAACTTGGTAGAAGCCACCATATGGATGCAATGGAAAGGATATAGTATCATAAATCCATCTGAAAGTGGATATAGTATAGAGAGGTAGTGGATACCTCTGTGGCAATAAACTGCCCCAAGTTGGGCATGCAGGTGTAATATGCAATTATAAGTCAAACATTAAACAGTAAAGGAGCTAAAAGAAAAAACAAAAGAACCATTGGAACTCAACATAGTTGCTTAGAAGTAATGACATACATAAGGTGTGTGTGTTCATTTGTCTCTAGCCTCTTTTCATCAAATGTGTAGATCAGTCTGTCAACTGTGTCCTGGAACAGGAAGTGCCCTTCTTTTATTCAAAGTAAAAAGACACTATGAGAAAAGAGGTAGCTGCATATCCCGAGCTAAAGAAAAAAAGGAATTGTCCCCAGTGGGGGGTTTTCTAGGCAGCAAAAAAGGGTTGAAAAAAATGCTATAAAAGAATGTAAATAATGGAAATTGTTTTTATTATAACAAGGTATCAAAAAATAAATAAATAAATGTTGGACATATGAGGTCAGAGCATGAGCTGTGATCTAGTATAAAAACAGTAATAACATCGACAACATAACAATACACAATAATGCACAATGCTCAAGTATAAGGATAAGATGGCGCATGATTCCTGTATATGAATACTGTCAGGATATCTAATTGACCAGACTGTGTGGACTGCACAGAGGAGACCAGAAACACATGTAAGTGAAATGGTGTTTATTAACAAGTGATAAGTGACAGGAACAAACAGTGCAAAAACCCACACAACAACCCACTACAAACAACAATGTATATATATATATAAGTAAAGGGAGATACCGTAATCGTAAACAAGCCAAGCCAAGGTCATACACAGGGAAGTCAGCATAAGGGTAAGGACGGGAACCTGAACAGGACAAGGAGAGGATGGATGGATGGGGTTCAGGGCAGGGATCCAAGGGAGCCAGGAACAGAAGGGACAGGACTAGGAAGGCCTCAGGATAGGGATTGGATCAGATCAGGACAAGGCAGATAGCAGGCTCAAGGTCAAACAGGCAGCAAGGTCAGAACGCAGGGGGAGAGAGAGAGAGAGATACCAAGGCAAGCCTATGAGGGCTTGCCGGGTATTTGTAAGGCTGTGATAATTGACCTCACGTTACAGCTGAGCGCAGTGTGACCTGTTTGCTCCACACTGCCAGAGTGCACCCGCTGGTTGACGCCGGTAATACGGCCCGAGGATGCAACAGTGCCACCAGCAGGAAAGACCTCTTACTGCAAGTCCTAGGTGTTGGAAGACACCTGCTGATGGACACTGGTACTGCGATCCAAGAGACCGGTAGCGCCACCAACGGGTAGACCTTCTCATGACAGTACCCCCCCCTAAAGGAGCGGCCTCCGGACGCTCCAACAAGGTGTATCTGTTCAAAGTTCATGGCCTTCAACTGGACAGGTGAGGGCACATCAGGCCGGGCATCGGGTACATCAACCTGGACAGTGGGTACTGCTGGCATGTCAGAGTCATTAAGCTGGGCAGCAAACGACAGGAACCACTTGAGCTGGGCAGCAAACGACAGGAACCACTTGAGCTGGGCAGCAAACGACAGGAACCACTTGAGCTGGGCAGCAAACGACAGGAACCACTTGAGCTGGGCAGCAAACGACAGGAACCACTTGAGCTGGGCAGCAAACGACAGGAACCACTTGAGCTGGGCAGCAAACGACAGGAACCACTTGAGCTGGACAGCAAACGACAGGAACCACTTGAGCTGGGCAGCAAACGACAGGAACCACTTGAGCTGGGCAGCAAACGACAGGAACCACTTGAGCTGGGCAGCAGACGACAGGAACCACTTGAGCTGGGCAGCAGACGACAGGAACCACTTGAGCTGGGCAGCAGACGACAGGAACCACTTGAGCTGGGCAGCAGACGACAGGAACCACTTGAGCTGGGCAGCAGACGACAGGAACCACTTGAGCTGGGCAGCAGACGACAGGAACCACTTGAGCTGGGCAGCAGACGACAGGAACCACTTGAGCTGGGCAGCAGACGACAGGAACCACTTGAGCTGGGCAGCAGACGACAGGAACCACTTGAGCTGGGCAGCAGACGACAGGAACCACTTGAGCTGGGCAGCAGACGACAGGAACCACTTGAGCTGGGCAGCAGACGACAGGAAACACTTGAGCTGGGCAGCAGACGACAGGAAACACTTGAGCTGGGCAGCAGACGACAGGAAACACTTGAGCTGGGCAGCAGACGACAGGAAACACTTGAGCTGGGCAGCAGACGACAGGAAACACTTGAGCTGGGCAGCAGACACCCGAACATCAGGCTGGAGGGCTGGAACATCAGACTGGAAAGCTGGAACATCCGACTTGGAAGCTGGCACATCAGACTGAGAAGCTATCTTCGAGGCATCAGGCTGAAAGGCAAGCTGCAAGACATCAGGCTGGGAAGCTGGGACAGCAAACTGGGAAGCTGGCACATCAATCTGGGAAGCTGGCACATCAATCTGGGAAGCTGGCACATCAATCTGGGAAGCTGGCACATCAGACTGGGAAGCTGGCACATCAGACTGGGAAGCTGGCACATCAGACTGGGAAGCTGGCACATCAGACTGGGAAGCTGGCACATCAGACTGGCAGGTAGGCATCAAGACATCAGGCTGGAAGACAAGCTGCAAGGCATCAGGCTGGGAAGCTGGCACATCAATCTGGGAAGCTGGCACATCAATCTGTGAAGCTGGCACATCAGACTGGGAAGCTGGCACATCAGACTGGGAAGCTGGCACATCAGACTGGTAGGTGGGCATCAAGACATCAGGCTGGAAGACAAGCTGCAAGGCATCAGGCTGGGAAGCTGGTACAGCAAACTGGGAAGTTGGCACATCAATCTGGGAAGCTGGCACATCAGACTGGGAAGCTGGCACATCAGACTGGGAAGCTGGCACATCAGACTGGTAGGTGGGCATCAAGACATCAGGCTGGAAGACAAGCTGCAAGGCATCAGGCTGGGAGGCAGGGACATCGAGCTGGAAGGCAGGCATCGGGACGACAGACTGGGAGGCAGGCACATCAGACTGTAAAGCTGGAACGTCAGACTGCAAAGCTGGAACATCAGACTGGAAGGCTGGGACATCAGACTGCAAAGCTGGAACGTCAGACTGCAAAGCTGGAACAGCAGACTGGAAGGCTGGAACAGCAGACTGGAAGGCTGGAACAGCAGACTGCAAGGCTGGAACATCAGACTGGAAGGCTGGGACATCAGACTGCAAAGCTTGAACTTCAGACTGCAAAGCTGGAGCATCAGACTGGAAGGCTGGAACAGCAGACTGCAAGGCTGGAACATCAGACTGGAAGGCTGGGACATCAGACTGCAAAGCTTGAACTTCAGACTGCAAAGCTGGAGCATCAGACTGGAAGGCTGGAACAGCAGACTGCAAAGCTGGAACAGCAGACTGCAAAGCTGGAACAGCAGACTGGAAGGCTGGAACAGCAGACTGCAAAGCTGGAACATCAGACTGGAAGGCTGGAACAGCAGACTGGAAGGCTGGAACAGCAGACTGGAAGGCTGGAACAGCAGACTGGCGAGCTGGAACGTCAGACTGCAAAGCTGGAACATCAGACTGCAAGGCTGGAACAGCAGACTGGAAGACTGGAACAGCAGACTGGAAGACTGGAACAGCAGACTGGAAGGCTGGAACAGCAGACTGGAAGGCTGGGACAGCAGACTGCAAAGCTGGAACATCAGACTGCAAAGCTGAAACACCAGACTGGAAGGCTGGAACATCAGACTGGAAGGCTGGAACATCAGACTGGCGAGCTGGAACGTCAGACTGCAAAGCTGGAACATCAGACTGCAAGGCTGGAACAGCAGACTGGAAGGCTGGAACAGCAGACTGCAAAGCTGGAACATCAGACTGCAAAGCTGGAACACCAGACTGGAAGGCTGGAACATCAGACTGCAAAGCTGGAACCTCAGACTGCAAAGCTGGAATCTCAGACTGCAAAGCCGGGACTTCAGACTGCAAAGCCGGGACTTCAGACTGCAAAGCCGGGACTTCAGACTGCAAAGCCGGGACTTCAGACTGCAAAGCCGGGACTTCAGACTGCAAAGCCGGGACTTCAGACTGCAAAGCCGGGACTTCAGACTGCAAAGCCGGGACTTCAGACTGCAAAGCCGGGACTTCAGACTGCAAAGCCGGGACTTCAGACTGCAAAGCCGAGACTTCAGACTGCAAAGCCGGGACTTCAGACTGCAAAGCCGGGACTTCAGACTGCAAAGCCGGGACTTCAGACTGCAAAGCCGGGACTTCAGACTGCAAAGCTGGGACTTCAGACTGCAAAGCTGGGACTTCAGACTGCAAGGCTGGGACTTCAGACTGCAAGGCTGGGACTTCAGACTGCAAAGCTGGGACTTCAGACTGCAAAGCTGGGACTTCAGACTGCAAAGCTGGGACTTCAGACTGCAAAGCTGGGACTTCAGACTGGAAGGCTGGAACATCAGACTGGCGAGCCGGAACGTCAGACTGCAAAGCTGGAACAGGTTGGGTTACTGGCAGGATGGTATGGGTCGGGAAGAATTTTTGCTTCTTCTTTGGTTTAGCCCGTGCAGTTTTGTATGTAGGTGCAGGGCTGTAAGCAAAGAAAGTAGCTGGATCGAAGGAAGACCAAGGAACTGTAGCTAGAGAGGGGTTTTGTGGGACTGTTACAGGTGGAGGAGAAGAGACAGGTGAATTGAAAGCAGGATAGGTGCGACACTTGGAGACTGGGTGGTAGTATTTGGTAGGGAGCTGATTAAACTGGGTTGTAGCTGAGGTTGCCATAGGTGACGGGGAGATAGATCTTTTGGAAGGCAGATGATTAATGGCAGGGCTGGAATGTTGTGGCTTAGCTAAAGACAGGAGGTCTGACCATGCCTGCAGCAAAGGTTGAACAAACGCTGATTCACATACAGCCTGACTAACCAGAGATTGTACTGAATAAATGCAATCGGATAACACCTGCTGGGAACAAGCGGAATAATGTTCATCAAAGTAAGCCGGATCATCCTCTAACAACCATACCAGGGATTCCACCTGGTCAAAACTGAAAGGAGGGGAGTAATCGTCACTACCTTCGGGAGTGCATGACAAGGCTGACTTTATACATAATTGAATCAAAGGCTGAACATCCTCAAATAACGCATGACCTTGATCTACAAATAAATGGGCTGTTTGTATCGTTTCCAGCAGTTGGTCACGGGTCCAATCTTTAAGAGTCTGGCAACAATATTCATTATCCTCTTCCGCCAGCAGAGAATAATAGACAATTTCATCAAAGTCCATTTTGCACACCCACCGTAACAAGACGGTTTCTCAGTGCAGCCACGTCTGGTCAGGGATGGCCTTGGTATACTGTCAGGATATCTAATTGACCAGACTGTGTGGACTGCACAGAGGAGACCAGAAACACATGTAAGTGAAATGGTGTTTATTAACAAGTGATAAGTGACAGGAACAAACAGTGCAAAAACCCACACAACAACCCACTACAAACAACAATGTATATATATATATAAGTAAAGGGAGATACCGTAATCGTAAACAAGCCAAGCCAAGGTCATACACAGGGAAGTCAGCATAAGGGTAAGGACGGGAACCTGAACAGGACAAGGAGAGGATGGATGGATGGGGTTCAGGGCAGGGATCCAAGGGAGCCAGGAACAGAAGGGACAGGACTAGGAAGGCCTCAGGATAGGGATTGGATCAGATCAGGACAAGGCAGATAGCAGGCTCAAGGTCAAACAGGCAGCAAGGTCAGAACGCAGGGGGAGAGAGAGAGAGAGATACCAAGGCAAGCCTATGAGGGCTTGCCGGGTATTTGTAAGGCTGTGATAATTGACCTCACGTTACAGCTGAGCGCAGTGTGACCTGTTTGCTCCACACTGCCAGAGTGCACCCGCTGGTTGACGCCGGTACTACGGCCCGAGGATGCAACAGTGCCACCAGCAGGAAAGACCTCTTACTGCAAGTCCTAGGTGTTGGAAGACACCTGCTGATGGACACTGGTACTGCGATCCAAGAGACCGGTAGCGCCACCAACGGGTAGACCTTCTCATGACAAATACTGACGCGTTTCGACCCCACCGGCTCTTCTTCAGAGGATTTTTTTGAGCTGCAGAAATGTTAACATGTATTGAAATTCATAATTGCAATCAGAAGATACAAAGAGAAAAAAGAAAGAATAACAATAATAAACATTATAATATGTAGTTACCGATCACATTATATTGAGCAATGTTTTTTAGAACCTCTAAAGGAAAGCCCCTCAGCTTGAACTGAGAATCCCCGGGTGGCCCACGCAGTCGCTGGATGAAGCCAACTATCCGTGCATGTCTTACGAGGAGTCACACTGCAGGCAATCCCAAAAACCCAGGGAGGAGACAACAGGGATGGATGAGCCGTGCCTGCAGTAGGGATATTGTACTTTCAATATTCAATATTGAATGATATAAAACAATAAAAATGGTAAAAAAAGGAAATAAAAAAGGAAGGCGGCTAAAGGGTATAAGTATGTATATAAATATTTGGTTTGAATATCTGTGATACATTGGGGGTCATTTACTATAGCGCCAAAAAATTCTCCTGCAGTGCCAAAAAATAACTCTCAAAAAGAGTCCAGAAGGACTTCAACTCTCAGAAAGTCAGCGCTAATTCAAATGTAAAGCAGCGCTATTAGATCACAGATCACATATGCTGGAATAGTGGAAGTCAATGGGGCTTGAACATGCAAAATCCAAAGTTCTCACTGAAGGCTTATATGCAAGTTCTTTGCCATAAAAAGTGTTTGGAGACCCAGATCCTGCCCCAGGGGACATGGATCAATGCCAACATTTTTTTTTAAACGGCCGTTTTTTTGGGAGCAGCGATTTTAAAAATGCTTTGAGTGAAACAATAAAAGTGTGATATTCCTTTAAATTTCGTACCTGGGGGTTGTCTATAGTATGCCTGTAAAGGGACACATGTTTACCGTGTTTAGAACAGTCTGACAGCAAAATGACATTTCAAAGGTAAAAAGTCATTTAAAACTACTCGCGGCTATTAATGAATTGCCGGTCCGACAATACACATAAATGTTCATTAAAAAAAAGCCTTGGGAATTCCCCACAGGGGAACCCCGAACCAAAATTTAAAAAAAAATGATGTGGGGGTCCCCCTAAATTCTATACCAGGCCCTTCAGGTCTTGTATGGATATTAAGGGGAACCCCGGCCAAAATAAAAAAAAATGGCGTGGGGTCTCCCCAAAAATCCATACCAGACCCTTATCCGAGCACGCAACCTGGCAGGCCGCAGAAAAAGAGGGGGGACGAGAGAGTGCCCCCCCTCCTGAACCGTACCAGGCCACATGCCCTCATTATTGGGAGAGTGCTTTGGGGTAGCCCCCAAAACACCTTGTCCCATGTTGATGGGGACAAGGGCCTTATCCCCACAACCCTTGCCCGGTGGTTGTGGGGGTCTGCGGGCGGGGGGCTTATCGGAATCTGGAAGCCCCCTTTAACAAGGGGACCCCCAGATCCTGGCCCTCCCCCTGTGTGAAATTGTAAGGGTACCCCTACCATTTCACAAAAAAAGTGTCAAAAATGTTAAAAATGACAAGAGACAGTTTTTGACAATTCCTTTATTTAAAGTCTTCTTCTTTCCATCTTCTTTGGGTCTTCTTTCTTCTATCTTCCTTCGGTTTCTTCCCCCATCTTCTTCTTCTTCTGGTTCTTCTGGTTCTTCTTCCGGTGTTCTCATCTGGCATCTCCTCTGCAGCGTCTTCTTCTCTTCATCTTCTTCTCCGGGCTGCTCTGCATCCATGATGGCATTGAGGGAGGCTCCCGCTGTGTGACGCTTCTTCTCTTCTGACGGTTCATTAAATAACGGGGGCGGGGCCACCCGGTGACCCCACCCCCTCTGACGCACAGGGACTGCCCTGTGGCATTCCCCATGACGTCAGAGGGGGGGGGTCACCGGATGGCCCCGCCCTCCGTTATTTAAGAACCGTCAGAAGAGGAGAAGCGTCACACAGTGGGAGCCTCCCTCAATGCCATCATGGATGCAGAGCAGCCCGGAGAAGAAGATGAAGAGAAGAAGACGCCGCGGAGGAGATGCCAGATGAGAACACTGGAGGAAGAACCAGAAGAAGATGGAGGAAGAAACCGAAGGAAGATAGAAGAAAGAAGAAGCATTTAAATAAAGGAATTGTCAAAAACTGTCTCTTGTCATTTTTAACATTTTTGACAGTTTTTTTGTGAAATGGCAGGGGTACAAACCCTTACCATTTCACACAGGGGGGAGGGCCAGGATCTGGGGGTCCCCTTGTTAAAGGGGGCTTCCAGATTCCGAGAAGCCCCCCGCCCGCAGACCCCCACAACCAATGGGCAAGGGTTGTGGGGATGAGGCCCTTGTCCCCATCAACATGGGGTAACCCCCAACGTGGGGTAACGATGGGCTACCCCAAAGCACCCTCCCAATGTTGAGGGCATGTGGCCTGATACGGTTCAGGAGGGGGTCCAGACCTGAGGGGTCTGGTATAGATTTTGAGGGGGACCTCTCGCCATTTAAAAAAAAAAGTTTGGCCGGGGTTCCCCTTAATATCCATACCAGACCTGAAGGGCCTGGTATGGAATTTAGGGGGACCCCCAACGCCATTTTTTTTTTGGTTCAGGGTTCCTATGTGGGGAATTCCCATGTCGTTTTTATCAATGAATTTTTATATGTATTGTCGGACCGGCAATTCATTATTAGCCGTGAGTAGTTTTTTTTTTTCTTTGAAATGTCATTTTGCTGTCAGACTGTTCTAAACGGTATGCGCCCCTTTACAGGCATACTATAGACACCCCCCAGGTACGAAATTTAAAGGAATATTACACTTTTATTGTTTCACTTTAAGCATTATTAAAATCACTGCTCCCTAAAAAACTGCCATTTTTAAAACTTTTTTGCATTGATTCATGTCCCCTGGGGCAGGACCCAGGTCCCCAAACACTTTTTATGACAATAACTTGCATATTAACCTTTTAAAATTAGCAATTTTGATTATTCATGTTCGTGTCCCATAGACTTTAACCACTTGCCTACCAGGCCAATTCTGACATTTCTCTCCTACATGTAAAAATCATAATTTTTTGTCTAGAAAATTACATAGAACCCCCAAACATAATATATTTTTTTAGCAGAGACCCTAGAGAATACAATGGCGGTCATTGCAACTTTTTATCTAGCACGGTATTTGCGCAGCAATTTTTCAAATACGTTTTTTTAGAAAAAAAAACAGTTTTGGACTTTAAAAAAAAAAAACAAGAAAGTTAGCCCAATGTTTTTGCATAATGTGAAAGATGAAGTTACGCCGAGTAAATAGATACCCAACATGTCATGCTTCAAAATTGTACATGCTCGTGGAATAGCGCCAAACTTCGCTATTTAAAAATCCCCTTAGGCAACTATTTAACATTTTTTACTGGTTACACGTTTTAAGTTACAGAGAAGGTCCAGGGGCGCTTTAAAAATATATTTTTTTTATTGTTAATTTTACATTTTTTTATTTTAGCTTGACACTTTTTTTTCCAAAAAAAAAATTTTTGATCACGTTTGTTTCTATTACAAGGAATGTAAACATCCCTTGTAATAGGAATAAGCATGACAGGTGCTCTTCACAGTGAGATGTGGGGTCAATAAGACCCCACATTTCACCTCTAGGCTTAGAAG
The DNA here is from genome assembly GCA_037952835.1 of Lithobates septentrionalis. NCBI lineage: Eukaryota > Metazoa > Chordata > Amphibia > Anura > Ranidae > Lithobates > Lithobates septentrionalis. The sequence goes on from JBBDGP010001113.1 coordinate 4,881,179, forward strand.
CCTGAAATCCAAAAAAAAAAAAAGATCTCCGCTTCCCAGCCGAAGCGGCACCGTTTTTTTGAATACAGAGGCCGGGTGTGATGTCATAACATCACGCCCGGCCTCCGAACGATCATAGAGACTCTGGCGACCATCTGGTCCACCGGAAATCTCTATGCTAAACATCCGGGGCTGGCGGATCCTGTGACCGACTCACCGATCGGTGAGTCGGTACAAGCACCGGAGGGCGGCGGGAGGGGGGATGTCCCCTCTCGCCTCCCGTAAGAATGATCAAGCGGTGGAACAGCCACTATGATCATTCTTATGGTGTGCAGATTTGCTGGCTCTAAAAGGCGATATCTGGATGATGTCTGTAGCTACAGGCATCACTCAGATATCCCCGCTCAAAGCCGAGGACGTCATTTGGCGTACGGCCGGTGGGAATCGGTTTTAGTGGTGTTCGCACAAATTTTTTGTCTGTTCGCATGTTCAGCTGCGAACCGAACAGGGGGGATGTTCGGCCCATCCCTAGTTATCATTGAGAATCATGGGGTACAACTTGTCAAGCAACTCGGAGGTCCAAAGTCACCCAACTGTGAAACAAGTCATATATATTTTAATAGAAAGGAGCTCTCATTTATTCTTGCATTTACATCAGCAGAACAAATGCAGGAAGTGATGTGTGCACCCACACCAAATCTTACTACCACATCCATCCGCATTGATTAAGCACAAGTACATATCATACCCTTATCCGGAAAATGAGCCGCACCTCTTCTTTGCTAAAGAGGGACCTCGCTATGTCCAATTGATGGAGATCTTGACCAGCACAGGGACTTCCGGGTGATTACAATGACTTATTTCTGGGTCAGAAGGCGAAACCACACTCTTTTGATGACTGCTGCAAATATTTGATCTCAACCACTATTAGAATTGTATTATTTTTGTTTATTTGCAGATATCCAAATTTGTATTTCTACTTATGATATTTAAAGGTGTTCGATAAGAAATGGTGACCCTGGGTTAGCAGCGGGAGGAAATTGTGCAGCTGAAATCACACACTTTCATTCCCGCATGTCAGTCCCGACTGCAGGGGGAATTTCAGAGACATCTGTGCAGGTTTCTGCACTGATATCAATACAAATTGCACCCCAAAGTTGCACCAATTAAAACAGTGTAATTTTCACCGATTTGACATGTCAAATAGCACCAATGTGAACTAAAGCTAACACATACAACACTGCCTATCCACCAGCTGAATTCATTACCTGCAATTCTCCACAGCTGTTTATATATAAAGATTCCACCTTTATCATTAACTTGCAGGTGTGCAGAAGCCTAGGTTTTCATTGGAGCGATTTGTCATGCAATTTGAGAGATCAAATCACATGACTATTGGCAGCAATGGCACTGTTCCAATCAATGCAACATTTTTTTGTGGCACCGCACCAATTTGCTAAAGTAGTTCCTGCACTACTTTTGCCGATTTCAGATGCGACTTCAATAGACATTTGTGTATGAAGCCACACGGATGTCTATCAAGTAGCACCTGAAATCACGCTGACCTTGCTACTTTGAAATCGTGCTACTTCAAGTAGCGCGATTTCAAAGTAGCATCAATGTGAACCAGGGCAAAGAGATTAGTTTTTTGGTGCACAAATACATATTGAAATAAAATATAAGAGATATTGCACTTTCCCAAAACCACCACCCACAAAAACTAAAGATAAAGAAAAGTAGAAGAAAAAACACACCACACCAAAGCTCAATAATGTACTTTTATTTTACCAGCAGAACAACACAAAAAGAATTTACATTAATTTACTAGCTTCAAAAAAATTTGAACAGGATATATGGTGCTACATTTAGAAATGGGATTTTAAGGGCCCTGCTCATAGGAGCTTACAATCTAAAATTTGACAAAACCTTAGAGTGGACAAAGCTTTAATTTCAGTGTATAACGGGCAACACATCACATTTTTATCTGCAAGATTATAGAAACATACTCAACAGTCATTCTTACAAAGCATTCCAACATAATATTAAAAGACTTATTCAAAACACCCACCACCAGCCCACAATCCACACATACATACATTGGTGACCATGTTCTGCTGGAAGCTGCATTTCGGTGTACACAATTGAACGAGATCAAAAAGAGTAGGTCAGCAGATGCTTCCAAACAATGTTTGCATGATCAGACAGGACCAATACACGCACAACATTGACAGTAGGGATGATCCGAACACCCCCCGGTTCGGTTCGCACCAGAACCTGCGAACGGACCGAAAATTCGCACGAACGTTAGAACCCCATTGACGTCTATGGGACTCGAATGTTCTAAATCAAAAGTGCTCATTTTAAAGGTTAATTGTATTGGTATTGTCCTAAAAAGGGTTTGGGGACCCGGGTCCTACCCCAGGGGACATGTATCAATGCAAAAAAAACTTTTAAAAATGGCAGTTTTTTCGGGAGCAGTGATTTTAATGATGCTTAAAGTAAAAAAAAAAAGTGAAATATTCCTTTAAATATCGTACCTGGGGGGTGTCTATAGTATGCCTGTAAAGTGGCGCGTGTTTCCCGTGTTTAGAACAGTCCCTGCACCAAATGTCATTTTTAAAGGAAAAAATCTCATTTAAAACTGCTTGCGGGTTTAATGTAATGTCGGGTCCTGGCAATATGGATGAAAATCAGTGAGACAAACGGCATGGGTACCCCCAGTCCATTACCAGGCCCTTTGGGTCTTGTATGGATATTAAGGGGAACCCTGCACCCAAATTAAAATAAGGAAAGGTGTGGGGCCACCAGGCCCTATATACTCTGAACAGCGGTATACAGGCGGTGCAAACAAGACAGGGACTGTAGGTTTGTTGTTAAGTAGAATATGTTTGTAATTTGGAACGGATACATTTTTAATGTGTTTAGCTCCAGCCAAAAAATCTTTTTTAAGCTTTTTGGAAAACATAGGGAAGGGTTATCACCCCTGTGACATTTGTTTTGCTGTCTTTCCTCCTCTTCAGAAGATTTCACCTCACTTTTTGTCCCAATGACAAATGTTTTTTGAAAATTTGGGTTTTTTTGTGGAACAAGGATTGGAAAGCATCAGTGGAAAGGAGAAATGTTTTTCCCATATTAACTCTTACAGGAGAGAATTTCCCTTCCTAGGGGTAGATTTCATCTCACTTCCTGTTGTCTCCTTCCGTTTGCAAGTAGGAGTCATTTGTAAGTTAGATGTTTGAAAGTAGGGGCCTGCCCTATATACTCAGCAGAAATTTGGGCCTTAGGTGTTGTTGTGGCCACAACACTGTAAGCCCTCACAGGGCCCTGCTGTGAAATATTAGATCAAGAATTGTAATTACATGCCCCTGTTGAACAGGAGCTGAAAAATTAGGCCTTAGGCACTGGTGCTGGTGCCACAACACTGCAACCCCTCACAGACACTCTAGTTGGAACGCAGGAACGAGCCCTGCTGCAAAGTATTGCATCAAAAATTGTAATTACACGCCCCTGTTAAACAAGGGCTGAAAAATTGGGCCTTAGGCACTGGTGCTGGTGCCACAACACTGCAACCCCTCACAGACACTCTAGTTGGAACGCAAGAACGAGCCCTGCTGCAAAGTATTGCATCAAAAATTGTAATTACATGCCCCTGTTAAACAGGGTCAGAAAAATTGGGCCTTAGGCACTGGTGCCACAACACTGCAACCCCTCACAGACACTCTAGTTGGAACGCAGGAATGAGCCCTGCTGCAAAGTATTGCATCAAAAATTGTAATTACACGCCCCTGTTAAACAGGGGCTGAAAAATTGTGCCTTAGGCACTGGTGGTGGCGCCCAGAACCAAAAATGTTCTTACAAGCTATCAGCGTGATCATTGAGGAGGAAGAGGATAATTACTCAGGGATAGTCACTCAGCATCAGCATAGGCAGTCTTTGAAGGGATCTGAGATTTCAAAAAAAATTATTCGGTTATATCAGCATCAGGTGCTTGGCAGATGGTGGTGATCCAAGACTGATTCATTTTTATGAAGGTCAGTCGATCGACCGAGTCGGTGGACAGACGCACCCTGTGATCGGTTACCACGCCTCCAGCAGCACTGAATGTGCGTTTCGAAAGAACGCTGGATGCAGGACAGGCCAGTAGCTCAATTGCATACTGTGCAAGCTCTGGCCAGTGATCCATCCTCAAGACCCAGTAACCCAGAGGATTTTCGGTGGGAAAGGTGTCCAAATCTGATCTTGCCCCTAGGTATTCCTGCGCCATGTAAAACAGACGCTGGCGATGGTTGCTGGAACCGATCATACCTTGGGGCTGCGGACCAAAAAATTGTCTGAACGCATCGGTCAGACGGCCACCTTCTCCACCGCTCCTTCTTTGACTGACCGAAGCCTCAGCAACACGTTGTCCAGACACAGGAGTTTGTAACCTCCCAGTCTCTGGGAACGCGTTGCACAGACCTTTCTGCAAGGTCTCCCGAAGATGTTTCATCCTCTGCTCCCTCTGCGATGGCAAGATAAGGTCCGCAACCTTACCCTTGTAACGTGGATCAAGGAGGGTTGCCAGCCAGTATTGGTCCTTCTCCTTGATACCACGAATACGAGTATCCTTACGCAGGCTTTGCAGGATCAGGGAGGCCATGCAGCGTAGGTTTGCTGAGGCATTCGGTCCGGAGTCCTCTGGGTCACTAAGGACGACATGGTCCGCAGCCACCTCCTCCCAGCCACGTACAAGTCCATGTGTTTCTTGGGACTGATCCCTTGAAGACTGCTGCTGATGCTGAGTGCCAGGCTCCACCTCCATACTGACACAATCTTCCTCCTCCTCCTCCTCATCATCCTCTTCCTGTGTGATCGGCGGGCATGCAGGAGCACTGTCTGGATAAAGGGGGCCTTGAGAGCTAAGGAAGTCCTCCTCTTCCTGCCTCTGTTCTGCCTCAAGTGCCCTGTCCATTATTCCATGCAGCGTGTGCTCCAACAGGTGGACAAGGGGGACAGTGTCACTGATACATGCACTGTCACTGCTCACCATCCTCGTGGCCTCCTCAAATGGTGACAGGATAGTGCATGCATCCCTGATCATAGCCCACTGGCGTGGGGGAAAAAAAAACAAGCTCCCCTGACCCTGTCCTGGTGCCATAGTTGCACAGGTACTCATTGATGGCCCTCTGCTGCGTGTGCAGCCGCTGCAGCATGGCTAACGTTGAGTTCCACCTGGTGGGCATGTCACAGATTAGGTGGTTTTTGGGCAGGTTAAACTCCTTTTGGAGGTCCGTCAGCCGAGCACTGGCATTATATGACCGGCGGAAATGCACACAGACTTTCCTGGCCTGCCTCAGGACATCCTGTAAGCCCGGGTACCTGCCCAAGAACCGCTGCACCACCAAGTTAAGGACGTGAGCCAAACAGGGCACATGGGTCATTTGTCCCTGTTGGAGGGCAGAGAGGAGGTTGGTGCCATTGTCGCAAACCACCATTCCTGCCTTAAGTTGGCGTGGCGTCAACCACCTCTGAACCTGCTCCTGCAGAGCTGACAGAATCTCTGCCCTAGTGTGGCTCCTGTCCCCCAAGCACACCAGCTCAAGCACCGCATGGCATCTTTTGGCCTGCGTACTTGCGTAGCCCCTTGAACGGCTACGGAGCACCGCTGGTTCCGAGGACAAAGCACAGGAAGAGGCCATGGAGGAAGAAGAAGAGGAGGGGGTGGAGGAGAGAGGTGTGTCACAATCATTAGCATTTTGGAGGCGTGGTGGCGGAACAACCTCCAACACTACTGCACCTTGTCCTGCATCCTTCCCAGCTGCCAGCAGAGTCACCCAATGCGTCGTGAAACTTAGGTAACATCCCTGTCCATGCTTGCTGGACCATGAGTCAGCGGTAATATGCACCTTACCGCTGACTGCCCTGTCCAGCGAGGCATGGACATTGCCTTCCACATGCCGGTAGAGAGCCGGAATCGCCTTCCGTGAGAAAAAGTGGTGTTTGGGTACCTGCCACTGAGGAACCGCACATTCCACAAACTCACGGAAGGGGGCAGAGTCTACCAACTGAAAAGGCAGCAGTTGAAGTGCTAGCAATTTTGCCAAGCTAGCATTCAACCGCTGGGCATGTGGATGGCTGGGAGCAAACTTCTTTCAGCGGTGCAGCAGCTGGGGCAGGGAAATTTGCCTGGTACAATCTGACGTCGGTGTACCAAAAGCAGATTGCCCACAAGTACTTGGCTGTGACACACCTAATTCTACACCTTCATTCCTCTCAGTGCAGGTCTCAGAGAGGACTGAAGATATAGTGGGGTTGGAAATCTCAGCTGATGAGGAGAAAGGAGAGGTCCTCTTTGTTCTTTGGTGTGGGTCTTTTAAATACGCTTGCCAACAAACTGCATGGCAGGTCAACATATGTCTGGTCAAGCATGTGGTACCCAAACGGGAGATGTTTTGGCCACGCAAGATACGCTTGAGACATATGTTGCAAATAGCAGCGGTGCGATCTGATGCACTCGTCTCAAAAAAGGCCCACACCAAAGAACTTTTTGAATAATGCGCAGAGACTGCAGCGCCCTGCACATGTGGAGCTTTGGGGTGTGATGCAGTCAATGTGCTGCCCTTAGGCTGGCCCCTGGAGGGCATCCTGCCTCGTTGGTGATGTGCCACCTCCTCCTCCTCCTCCTCCTCTCTTCTATCAGGCACCCACGTTGAGCCAGTGACCTCATCATCCCCTCCCTCCTCATCACTGGAGCAAACCTGGCAGTATGCTGCAGCAGGGGGAGCATGACTGCCAGATTGCTGTCCTTCTTGGGCACCCCCTCTGTCCGTGCTCATGTTACTGCCTTCATCGAGCTCAGTATCATCATCAGAGCCTTCCAAACGCTGGGCATCCTCCTGGAGCATGTACCCAACACTGTGGTCAAACAGTTCGAGGGACTCCTCAGGAGGACATGGTGGGGCTAGGGAAGGAGTCACTGATGACATTGAGCCAAGGGAAGAGGCCGCTGCTTTGCCAGACAAAGTACCCTGGGCATGGGTGAGAGAGGATGAGGAGGATGAGGACGGCTTGGTCATCCACTCGACCAAGTCTTCCGCATGTTGCGGCTCAACGCGGCCAGCTGTCTAAAAAAAGGCCAAACGTGTCCCACGGCCACGTGCTGATGAGGATGCACCGTCTCCACGACCAGCACTAGACACAGAGCCTTATTGCCCTCTCTTATTGGCTTGTGACTGTCTGCCTCTCCTTCTTGGCCTTCCAGACATACTAATGGCCTGTAGCTGCAGTAAGCTGGGATATATATATATATATATATATATATATATATATATATATATATATGTACTGATACTGCAGCTAGCAAAATCAACTGCCTGCATGTAGTATGAGAACACCACCAACCTTCTACAGGTAGCTTTAGCTGAAAACTGTGAGGTGGACGCACCCCACTAACTTGTAGGTTTAGCTGAACACTGTGAGCAGGACGCACTGCACTAACTGTAAATAGTCTAGCTGCCTGACTGTGGTACTAATAGGATCAAAAGAACACCAGCAATTTTCTTCAGGTAGCTGTATATACTGTAACAAGACAAGCCTGCCTGTCAGTAAGAAGATAACAGGAACGGATCTAGCTGAACACTGTGAGCAGGACGCACTGCACTAACTGTAAATAGTCTAGCTGCCTGACTGTGGTACTAATAGGATCAAAAGAACACCAGCAATTCTCTTAAGGTAGCTGTATATACTGTAACAAGACAAGCCTGCCTGTCAGTAAGAAGATAACAGGAACGGATCTAGCTGAACACTGTGAGCAGGACGCACCCCACTAACTTGTAGGTTTAGCTGAACACTGTGAGGTGGACACACCACACTAACTTGTAGGTTTAGCTGAACACTGTGAGCAGGACGCACCCCACTAACTTGTAGGTTTAGCTGAACACTGTGAGCAGGACGCACCCCACTAACTTGTAGGTTTAGCTGAACACTGTGAGCAGGATGCACCCCACTAACTTGTAGGTTTAGCTGAACACTGTGAGCAGGACGCACTGCACTAACTGTAAATAGTCTAGCTGCCTGACTGTGGTACTAATAGGATCAGGGCCGGATTAACATAGGGGCTTTTGGAGCTGCAGCTCCAGGCCCCCATCATAATATAGGCCCAAACACTCTAGATACATACAATCACCATGGCCCAGCCGTCGGCCGCCGGCAACTATATACCTTAACATTGCCAGGCAGCTGCATTATTTATAGTCGAAGAAATGGAGGAGACACAGAGAGAAAGGAAGGAATTGCTGCTCACCCCTTAAAACATTGAAACAGAAAGGAGAGAAGGTTTTCCCCGCAGTGGGGTTTTTAGGCAGCACAGTAATGGATGTAGTCAATATTGTATGAAAAAATATAACAATTTTATTGAAAGCTGTACCATAAAAGTTAAAAACGATGAGCTCCAGTGGGGAGTGTTAAAAAGCTAAGTGGCTGAACATACATTGGCAGACATATATTCATAACAATATTTCTATCATGAACATAAGACCTGACGCGTTTCAACCCTTATAGTTGGGGTCTTCTTCAGAGGCTCGGTCTGCTAAAGAGAACATATAAATAGCATTGGTATATACATACATAACTCTCCATTATATAACAGTAACTGCATTCATCATGTAATGCACCAATACAGTATAGTTACCAAGTAATGTATGTCCAACAGGAAAAAGAAACTTCCCACATGGAGATCCCTTAAAAAGATATGTTGTCCTTCCTTCTTTCCCCGAGGGAGAGTTTCAGGTGCCTCCACCGCCACCTCATCCCGGACCGGGGTAGTGGGAGGCAAAGTGACTTGCGAGAGGCAACACACTTGGGCACCGCCCGCCGCTGCAGAGCAGCCGGCCGAAAGGCGTAACAACCACCTATGATGAGAGATTTAATGAGACAGACCAAATAGACACCCAAGGAATAATAATCTGATTTTTATGGGCAAAGGCAGCCACCAAGGGACCGGAATCACCCATATGTATATGTATATATCTATATATCCATAATACATGTGATGCAAGCCAAACCAAAGGGGATTTTCCAACCATGTTTATATGGTATATCTTTGGAGGCTAATAGAGTAAATGGTATATGACTATAGAGGTATTGGCAAAATACTATTTTCATGTGCAAGTGAGAAGTGAAAGGAATATGTGAGAAAGTGAGGAGTGTAAAAGCTGGAAAAAAGGGTGGAAGCATGGGATCATCATGCAGAGAGGAAGTGAGGTGTGTAGAGGTGAAGGGGGTTTTTTGGGTGTGCCGTGAGGTGTGAACAAGGAGGTGATAGGGATAGGGGGGGGGAGGGAATGAGGGGGGGGGGAAGGAACAAATTGTGATGAGGTAAGAACATAATTGTTACCTCAATAAGTGCTAACCATTGTATGTAGCTGCATCAAAATGCCCCATGAAGGCTAGACTGTCACCTGTTAGCCAACCCGGGATTGGTCACAGGTCATGTGGGACCCAGCAGGTTAGTATCCCACCCTGAGTCCACTAGTCTAGAAGCAAGAGCAAAAAGGAAAAATATGTATTTTTGTATCAATGAAAAAGTGCTAGCACACTATCGTCATTAAGTAAATCAGAAGATAATGACATAAATAGCAGATGGCATGGTCAAAAGGCCCTGATTACATGGGGTAAAAGGATGCAGAGACATAAGGCTGGAGGAGTGTACTTACTTAGTGGTGGTCACAGATAGTGGCAGGGAGTGATGGCAGGCAACGGAGAGTGTGTGTAATCCTCCAGGTAGGAAGGGATTGTGAGTATATTGCCAATACCATTTATATATCCTTGATTGATTAGGGGTGTGCTTAACCTGTCCCACCCCATCTCAGGTGTGCACAATCGGTCAGCAGCTGCACGGAGGGCAGCATGGCCGCCATTCAGGCAGCCGTGTGTGGCCTCCCCGGCGTCCAGGAAGAGCGTCAGCCCCGAAGTCTCGTCATTCTCGTCGAAACCTCGCGATACCCATGACGTCATGTCGCACGCGCGGGGCCCCGCGCATGCGCAGTGGCGAAGGGTGTCCGAGAATGTTCAGGGACGCCGCCGGCAAGGAGGAATCCCCAATGCGACGCTCGGTGGCCATCCGAGCGCCAAGTGGGGAATAAGGGGGGGGGGAGGAGCCGCCTAATCGTGTCGGCCCGTTCCCCCCCCCCCCTTGCCGGGAAGGCACATCACCAACCACCCCCGCCCCAGGAGCGACGACAGGGAGAGCACCAGCGCCCCCCCAGGTTGGAGGGAAAAGAACACACAAATTCAATACAAAGAGAACATTTATATTTTACACTCATCATTATTAGGTTCATGTTATTGTTACACATTACATGCATGTAAGAAGAGCATCAGTAAAAAGAGGAAATTCAATCATATGCATTGGTAACCTGATAGCATCAAATTGGGAAGTAATGAGAAAATAAAATAAAACAAACATAATGAAAAAATACTATAAGTGAAAAAATCAGAAAATCAAAAAATCAATTTGGAAATATGATTACGCTGAAGGCAGAAAGGGAAAGAAAAGGAGAGGAAGGGAGGGGGGGGAGGAGGACGGGAAGCAAGACCAAATCCTAGCAAATAGGTATTGGTTGTTTGGCTACTTTAGGTCATATTCCACTCTCCACAAACCAGAGAGAGGAAATATGCCTATTGTGTTTTTCCAGAGACAAAGCCCTTAAGAAATGGAGCAAAAGAAATAGCATCGTTTAGTCCTGGGAAAGAGGTGGAATTTAATTTAAAAATCCACCTCTGTTCATGCTGCAATAAGATCTTGTTCCAGTCGCCGCCTCGCATCGGTATATGAACTCGATCGAGTGCGGCGAAAGATACTTTGGGCATTCTGTAATTGTGGATTTCCATCACATGTCGCCCAAGTGGCAGATGCGGGTTACTGATTTGCATATGGTAAATATGTTTGGATATGCGTCGATGAAACTCTTGTTTGGTCTTACCAACGTAGTGTGCCCCACATTCGCAAGACATGAGGTACACTACGCCCCGCGTTTGACAGTTGGTGAAGTGTGATGGTTTGAAAATTGTTCCATTTGGGAGCATAAAGGTCTTTTCACGTCTTATGTACTGACAGTAAGAGCAGTGTCCACAGGGGAAAGATCCCAGGACAGAGCAATGCTTTCCTCTCTTTTGTGCATTTTTAAACTCACTTTGAACTAATTTGTCCTTTAGTGAGGTTGCTCTTCTATAGGTGATTGAAGGGGTATCTGCAATGAATCTACTGATCTTTGGGTCATCACGAAGTATGGACCAATGTTTACCAATAATGTTTCTAATCTGGTTATGTTGTTTGGAAACACGTAGAATCACTCTAGTGGGATTTATGGTGGGGTCACCCTTGGGCTTTTCCCCAGATAGCAATACATGTCTGGGTAGTATGGTTGCTCGATTATATGCCCTGCGAAGACATGAGCGACTATAGCCCCGTGCCAGTAATCTAACTTGTAGTTTATGTGCCTCCTGCTTGAAGAGAGTCTCATCGGAACAGTTCCTGCATAAACGCAGGTACTGTCCGTATGGGATAGATCTCTTCAAGCCTGTGGGGTGAAAGCTATCCGCATGGAGGATGGTATTTCCTGCGGTGCTTTTGCGAAACAGAGTACTGGAAATGAGGTCCTCTGTGGTATGTCTCAGCTGCAAGTCCAGAAAAGTTATTTGATCACAATCATAGGTCATGGTGAACTTTAGATTGCGATCATTCTGATTGATACAATCAAAAAACTTTCTGGGAGGGCCCTGAGGAATCTCTATTGAAGTTTTTTGATTGTACGCAGGAACTGTTCCGATGAGACCCCACCATAAATCCCACTAGAGTGATTCTACGTTTTTCCAAACAACATAACCAGATTAGAAACATTATTGGTAAACATTGGTCCATACTTCGTGATGACCCAAAGATCAGTAGATTCATTGCAGATACCCCTTCAATCACCTATAGAAGAGCAACCTCACTAAAGGACAAATTAGTTCAAAGTGAGTTTAAAAACGCACAAAAGAGAGGAAAGCATTGCTCTGTCCTGGGATCTTTCCCCTGTGGACACTGCTCTTACTGTCAGTACATAAGACGTGAAAAGACCTTTATGCTCCCAAATGGAACAATTTTCAAACCATCACACTTCACCAACTGTCAAACGCGGGGCATAGTGTACCTCATGTCTTGCAAATGTGGGGCACACTACGTTGGTAAGACCAAACAAGAGTTTCATCGACGCATATCCAAACATATTTACCATATGCAAATCAGTAACCCGCATCTGCCACTTGGGCGACATGTGATGGAAATCCACAATTACAGAATGCCCAAAGTATCTTTCGCCGCACTCGATCGAGTTCATATACCGATGCGAGGCGGCGACTGGAACAAGATCTTATTGCAGCATGAACAGAGGTGGATTTTTAAATTAAATTCCACCTCTTTCCCAGGACTAAACGATGCTATTTCTTTTGCTCCATTTCTTAAGGGCTTTGTCTCTGGAAAAACACAATAGGCATATTTCCTCTCTCTGGTTTGTGGAGAGTGGAATATGACCTAAAGTAGCCAAACAACCAATACCTATTTACTAGGATTTGGTCTTGCTTCCCGTCCTCCCCCCACCCCCTCCCTTCCTCTCCTTTTCTTTCCCTTTCTGCCTTCAGCGTAATCATATTTCCAAATTGATTTTTTGATTTTCTGATTTTTTCACTTATAGTATTTTTTCATTATGTTTGTTTTATTTTATTTTCTCATTACTTCCCAATTTGATGCTATCAGGTTACCAATGCATATGATTGAATTTCCTCTTTTTACTGATGCTCTTCTTACATGCATGTAATGTGTAACAATAACATGAACCTAATAATGATGAGTGTAAAATATAAATGTTCTCTTTGTATTGAATTTGTGTGTTCTTTTCCCTCCAACCTGGGGGGGCGCTGGTGCTCTCCCTGCCGTTGCTCCTGGGGCGGGGGTGGTTGGTGATGTGCCTTCCCGGCAAGGGGGGGGGAAACGGGCCGACACGATTAGGCGGCTCCTCCCCCCCCCCCTTATTCCCCACTTGGCGCTCGGATGGCCACCGAGCGTCGCATTGGGGATTCCTCCTTGCCGGCGGCGTCCCTGAACATTCTCGGACACCCTTCGCCACTGCGCATGCGCGGGGCCCCGCGCGTGCGACGTGACGTCATGGGTATCGCGAGGTTTTGACGAGAATGACGAGACTTCGGGGCTGACGCTCTTCCTGGACGCCGGGGAGGCCACACACGGCTGCCTGAATGGTGGCCATGCTGCCCTCCGTGCAGCTGCTGACCGATTGTGCACACCTGAGATGGGGTGGGACAGGTTAAGCACACCCCTAATCAATCAAGGATATATAAATGGTATTGGCAATATACTCACAATCCCTTCCTACCTGGAGGATTACACACACTCTCCGTTGCCTGCCATCACTCCCTGCCACTATCTGTGACCACCACTAAGTAAGTACACTCCTCCAGCCTTATGTTTCTGCATCCTTTTACCCCATGTAATCAGGGCCTTTTGACCCTGCCATCTGCTATTTATGTCATTATCTTCTGATTTACTTAATGACGATAGTGTGCTAGCACTTTTTCATTGATACAAAAATACATATTTTTCCTTTTTGCTCTTGCTTCTAGACTAGTGGACTCAGGCTGGGATACTAACCTGCTGGGTCCCATATGACCTGTGACCAATCCCGGGTTGGCTAACAGGTGACAGTCTAGCCTTCATGGGGCATTTTGATGCAGCTACATACAATGGTTAGCACTTATTGAGGTAACAATTATGTTCTTACCTCATCACAATTTGTTCCTTCCCCCTTCCCCCCCCCCTTTCCCCCCCCCCCTCATTCCCTCCCCCCCCCCTATCCCTATCACCTCCTTGTTCACACCTCACGGCACACCCAAAAAACCCCCTTCACCTCTACACACCTCACTTCCTCTCTGCATGATGATCCCATGCTTCCACCCTTTTTTCCAGCTTTTACACTCCTCACTTTCTCACATATTCCTTTCACTTCTCACTTGCACATGAAAATAGTATTTTGCCAATACCTCTACAGTCATATACCATTTACTCTATTAGCCTCCAAAGATATACCATATAAACATGGTTGGAAAATCCCCTTTGGTTTGGCTTGCATCACATGTATTATGGATATATAGATATATACATATACATATGGGTGATTCCGGTCCCTTGGTGGCTGCCTTTGCCCATAAAAATCAGATTATTATTCCTTGGGTGTCTATTTGGTCTGTCTCATTAAATCTCTCATCATAGGTGGTTGTTACGCCTTTCGGCCGGCTGCTCTGCAGCGGCGGGCGGTGCCCAAGTGTGTGGCCTCTCGCAAGTCACTTTGCCTCCCACTACCCCGGTCTGGGTTGAGGTGGCGGTGGAGGCACCTGAAACTCTCCCTCGGGGAAAGAAGGAAGGACAACATATCTTTTTAAGGGATCTCCATGTGGGAAGTTTCTTTTTCCTGTTGGACATACATTACTTGGTAACTATACTGTATTGGTGCATTACATGATGAATGCAGTTACTGTTATATAATGGAGAGTTATGTATGTATATACCAATGCTATTTATATGTTCTCTTTAGCAGACCGAGCCTCTGAAGAAGACCCCAACTATAAGGGTTGAAACGCGTCAGGTCTTATGTTCATGATAGAAATATTGTTATGAATATATGTCTGCCAATGTATGTTCAGCCACTTAGCTTTTTAACACTCCCCACTGGAGCTCATCGTTTTTAACTTTTATGGTACAGCTTTCAATAAAATTGTTATATTTTTTCATACAATATTGACTACATCCATTACTGTGCTGCCTAAAAACCCCACTGCGGGGAAAACCTTCTCTCCTTGCTGCATTATTTATAGGCCCACATATATGTCAGTCAGCTCAAATGTAATTGCGGCGATGCAGAGAGCAAATGTTGCAGTGCGGGCGGTACCAGTTTGCCGCCGAGGCTGAGCGTGCTCGCACACTGTGGGCGGAGCTTGACGTCCCGGCTGGCGTGACGTCATCCAGAGGCCTTCCCCGGCGTCCCCGCAGGCTTGATTGGGAAAGGACTGGAGTGCTGTGTGCGGGCGGTACTGCGAGCCAGGAGAAGGAGGATCTGCATTCAGAATTCTGCACAGCACAACTAAGTTCAAGTAAGCCATGGGCGCTGGGCGGCCCGCTGGGGAAGTCAATGGCAGACTCAGGCAGATAAGTTCTATTTGTGAAATTGTGCAGCAGTGTGCAGGTGTATACTAGTAATGTGTGTACTGGCTGAAGTGAAGTGGTTAACTTACTTTTTTTTTGGGGGGGGGCTATATAAGTGCAACTCACCACATTAATGACTGTGCAGGCAGCCCATCAGTGCCCATTTAGTGCATCTCGTCAGTGCCACCTATCAGTGCCATCCAATCAATATCAGTGATCAGTGCAGCTCATCAGTGCCACCTATCAGTGCCTATTAGTGCAGCTCATCTGTGCCTCCTATCAGTGCTGCCTATCAGTGCAGCTCATCAGTGCCACCTATCAGTGCCCATTAGTGCAGCTCATCAGTGCCAGTGCCACCTGTCAGTGCTGCCTGACAGTGCAGCTCATCAGCGCCGCCTATCAGTGCCACCTTGTCAGTGCCCATAAGTGCTGCCTGTCAGTGCCCATTAGTGCAGTTCATCAGTGCCACCTATCCTTGACCATCAGTGCTGCCTATCAGTGCAGCTCATCAGTGCCACCTATCATTGACCATCACTGCCACCTATCAGTGTTAGTGCCACCCATCAGTGCTGCCTATAATTGCCCATCAGTGCCGCATAATAGTGCTACCTCATCAGTGCCAACTTAGTGCCCATAAGTGCTGCCTGTCAGTGCCGCCTATCAGAGCCCATCAGTGCTGCCCATCAGTGCCCATTAGTGCAGTTCATCAGTGCCACCTATCATTGACCATCAGTGCTGCCTATCAGTGCCACCTATCATTGACCATCAGTGCCACCTATCAGTGTTAGTGCCACCCATCAGTGCTGCCTATAACTGCCCATCAGTGCCGCATAATAGTGCCACCTTATCAGTGCCCATAAGTGCTGCCTGTCAGTGCCGCCTATCACAGCCCATCAGTGCTGCTCATCAGTGCCCATTAGTGCAGCTCATCAGTGCCAGCTATCATTGCCCATCAGTGCTGCCTATCAGTGCAGCTCATCATAGCCCATCAGTTCTGCATATCAGTACAGCCTCATCAGCGCCACCTTATCAATGCCCATCAGTGCTGCCTAATTGGTGCCCATCAGTGCCTATCAGTGCTGCCTCATCAGTGCCGCCTATCAGTGTAGCATCATCAGTGCACATCAGTGAAGAAGAAAAATTGCTTATGGCAAAATATTATAACAAACTAAGAAAAACATTATTTTTTTAAATGTCTATCTTTTTTTCATGCTTAGCAAAAAATAAAAACCCCAGTGGTGTTTAAATACCACCAAAAAAAAGGTCTACTTGTGTAAAAAAAAAAAAAAAAGACAAAAATCAAAACACATTCATTTCAGTGGGTGCAGTCTTAATCAATGTGACTCAAGGCGCGGGGACAGTAATCCCAGTAATTTTATGGGATCTTGGTGCGATTTGAGTGCCGTAGACTGCAATTTTCAATCATAAAAGTTGCAAGAAAGTCACATGACTTTGGGTCGCAGCAGTGTGAACTGAACTCTGCCATCTTGGGGTCTCTCCACAGTGGGCGAACTGCCAGGGCCCAGTCACAAGAGCAACCCTGGTAGTTCCGCCATTGCTGCAGGTGGTCCCTTGTTGGTGTCTTTTTATTCTTGATACATTGTATCTCTGGTCTGCGGTCATTTTTCAGGTGAACATCTTTGGCCATTTTTGGGTAGGTTTTTGCATGAGTTTCTAGTTTCTACCTTTTTTTTTTTTTTTATATAATTCTTTTTAGGCAATTGAAAGTTACCAGATAAAAACACATGCCTTTCAGACCCTCCCATTGAAGTCTACTGGGGCAAAAACAGTCGACTCTGATCTAGAAGAAGCTCATCTAATTTTTGAGCTGCTGTCTTCAAGCGGCACTACACTCAGATGTGAATGGGCACCATTCAGTATAATGACAATACTAGTGTTAAGCGTTAAAACACTTTTGGTGGAGCTTCAAATAGCTCAGGTATTAACGGGACCTTAAAGCGGTTGTAAACCTCAGATATGAGATATGAACAAAGCATATCCCTCTATAGTGTGTACATATGTCACTTAAGAGTACTAAGTGTCATTTCTGCCCACTGCTTTATTCCTCTGCTGTCAACATGAATCACTTCTGTCACCATTTTTTACTTGGTGTCAGGAAAACTTGTCAGAAGTGATTCATGTTGATTCATGATAAAGCAGCGGGCAGAAATGACACTTAGTGCTCTTAATTGACATTAAAAATGACAAAAATGTCATATGAGTACAGTGTTGTATGACCATGCAATTGTCATTCAAAGTGTGACCGTGCTGAAAGCTGAAAATTTCCATAAAAAGGCCCACCGAAATCCTCAGCCCCAGGCCCATGATGCTCTTAATCTGGCCCTGAATAGGATTAAAAGAACACCAGCAATTTTCTTCAGGTAGCTGTATATACTGTAACAAGACAAGCCTGCCTGTCAGTAAGAAGATACCAGGAATGGATCTAGCTGAACACTGTGAGCAGGACGCACTGCACTAACTGTAAATAGTTTAGCTGCCTGACTGTGGTACTAATAGGATCAAAAGAACACCAGTAATTTTCTTCAGGTAGCTGTATATACTGTAACAAGACAAGCCTGCCTGTCAGTAAGAAGATAACAGGAATGGATCTAGCTGAACACTGTGAGCAGGATGCACTGCACTAACTGTAAATAGTCTAGCTGCCTGACTGTGGTACTAATAGGATCAAAAGAACACCAGTAATTTTCTTCAGGTAGCTGTATATACTGTAACAAGACAAGCCTGCCTGTCAGTAAGAAGATAACAGGAACGGATCTAGCTGAACACTGTGAGCAGGACGCACTGCACTAACTGTAAATAGTCTAGCTGCCTGACTGTGGTACTAAAAGGATCAAAGGAACAACAGCAATTTTCTTCAGGTAGCTGTATATACTGTAACAAGACAAGCCTGCCTGTCAGTAAGAAGATAACAGGAACGGATCTAGCTGAACACTGTGAGCAGGACGCACTGCACTAACTGTAAATAGTCTAGCTGCCTGACTGTGGTACTAATAGGATCAAAAGAACACCAGCAATTTTCTTCAGGTAGCTGTATATACTGTAACAAGACAAGCCTGCCTGTCAGTAAGAAGATAACAGGAACGGATCTAGCTGAACACTGTGAGCAGGACGCACTGCACTAACTGTAAATAGTCTAGCTGCCTGACTGTGGTACTAATAGGATCAAAAGAACACCAGCAATTTTCTTCAGGTAGCTGTATATACTGTAACAAGACAAGCCTGCCTGTCAGTAAGAAGATAACAGGAACGGATCTAGCTGAACACTGTGAGCAGGACGCACTGCACTAACTGAAAATAGTCTAGCTGCCTGACTGTGGTACTAATAGGATCAAAATAACACCAGTAATTTTCTTCAGGTAGCTGTAAATACTGTAACAAAACAAGCCTGCCTGTCAGTAGGAAGATAACAGGAACGGATCTAGCTAAACTGAATACAGTGTATATATATATATATATATATGCAACACCTGGGATGCATATCTATACACAATACACTGTAAGTGCAGCTAACTGACTGACTGTTCTGCCTAATCTATCTAACTCAAATCAAATGTCACTGTCTGTCTCTCTCTCTCTCTCAATGAACGCCGGAACACACACACTACACAGGGCCGCCGTGCAGGCGGCCTTATATAGTGTGGGGCGTGTACTAAATCCCCTTAGCCATAATTGGTCAAAGCCTCCTTGGCTTTGGCCAATTACGGCTCTCTGTTCAGACGGCGCTGTGATTGGCCAAGCATGCGGGTCATAGTGCATGCTTGGCCAATCATCAGCCAGCAATGCACTGCGATGCTGCAGTGAATTATGGGCCGTGACGCGCCACATGAATTTGGCGCGAACGGCCCATATTGTTCGCAATTCGGCGAATGACCGAACAGCCAATGTTCGAGTCGAACATGGGTTCGACTCGAACACGAAGCTCATCCCTAATTGACAGCATGGCCACATAAACCCACTTTTGATTGAAAAAATGCACAAGAATTTCATCAAATCTCCCAATATAATTCCTTCTCCCCCACAAATCACAGCAAAAAACCTGACCTTCTCAGGCCAAATGAACCCCCCTGCTGCAGGTCTTTATATAAGAGAGGTTGTATTGTTAGCACACTGACACACCCAATAGAAGTACACACCCACCAGTATCTTTCAATCTGTCTCTTCATGTTGTCTAAAGTGATTGCACCTGATGAGTAGGGATGAGCTTTGAGTTCGAGTCAAACTCATGTTCGACTCGAACATTGGCTGTTCGCAAGTTCGCCGAACAGCGAACAATTTGGGGCGTTCGCGGCAAATTCGAATGCCGCGGAACACCTATTAAAAGTCTATGGGAGAAATCAAAAGTGTTAATTTTAAAGGCTTATATGCAAGTTATTGTCATAAAAAGTGTTTGAGGACCTGGGTCCTGCCCCAGGGGACATGGATCAATGCAAAAAAAAGTTTCAAAAATGGCCATTTTTTCAGGAGCAGTGATTTGCTTAAAGTCAAACAATAAAAGTGTAACATCCCTTTAAATTTCGTAGCTGGGGGGTGTCTATAGTATGCCTGTAAAGGGGCGCATGTTTCCCATGTTTAGAACAGTCTGACAGCAAAATGACATTTGGAAGGAAAAAACCCATTTAAAACTACCCGCGACTATTGCATTGCCGACAATACACATAGAAGTTCATTGATAAAAACGGCATGGGAATTCCCCACAGGGCAAACCCGAACCAAAATTTAAAAAAAAAATGACGTGGGAGTCCCCCTAAATTCCATACAAGGCCCTTCAGGTCTGGTATGGATATTAAGGGGAACCCCGGCCAAAATTTTTTAAAAAAATGACGTGGGGTTCCCCCTAAATTCCATACCAGACCCTTCAGGGTGGCATTCCCCGTGACGTCACAGGGAAGTCCCGTCAAGTCACCACCTGTTATTTAAGAACCGTCAGACGAAGAGACGCACAGTGGGAGCCTCCCTCCATGCCAGCATGGGTGCGGAGCGGCCCGGAGAAGAAAATGAAGAAGAGAAGAAGGGAAGATGAGAAGAAGATGAATAGAAGAACGGGAGCCTCCCCCCATGCCATGGGTGCGGAGCGGAGCGAGGAGAAGAAGATAGAAGACGCTGCGGAGGAGATGCTGGACAAGAACGCCGGAGGAAGAACCAGAAGAACCAGAAGATGAAGGAAGATAGAAGAAAGAAGAAGCATTTAAATAAAGGAATTGTCAAAAACTGTCTCTTGTCATTTTTAACATTTTTGACAGTTTTTTAGTGAAATGGTAGGGGTAAGTACCCCCTTACCATTTCACACAGGGGGGGTGGGATCTGGGGGTCCCCTTGTTAAAGGGGGCTTCCAGATTCCGATAAGCCCCCAGCCCACAGACCCCCACAACCACCGGCCAGGGTTGTGGGGATGAGGCCCTTGTCCTCATCAACATGGGGACAAGGTGTTTAGGGGGGCTACCCCAAAACACCCTCCCAATGTTGAGGGCATGTGGCCTGGTACGGTTCAGGAGGGGGGGCCGCACTCTCGTCCCCCCCTCTTTTCCTGCGGCCTGCCAGGTTGCGTGCTTTGATAAGGGTCTGGTATGGATTTCTGGGGGACCCCACACCGTTTTTTTTTTTTTTGGCACGGGGTTCCCCTTAAAATCCATACCAGACCTGAAGGGTCTGGTATGGAATTTAGGGGGAACCCCACGTCATTTTTTTTTAAATGTTGGCCGGAGTTTCCCTTAATATCCATACCAGACCTGAAGGGCCTTGTATGGAATTTAGGGGGACTCCCACATCATTTTTTTTTTTTAATTTTGGTTCGGGGTTGCCCTGTGGGGAATTCCCATGCCGTTTTTATCAATGAACTTCTATGTGTATTGTCGGCAATGCTATAGCCGCGGGTAGTTTTAAATGGGTTTTTTCCTTCCAAATGTCATTTTGCTGTCAGACTGTTCTAAACATGGGAAACATGCGCCCCTTTACAGGCATACTATAGACACCCCCCAGCTACGAAATTTAAAGGGATATTACACTTTTATTGTTTGACTTTAATCACTATTAAAATCACTACTCCTGAAAAAACGGCCGTTTTTAAAACTTTTTTTTGCATTGATCCATGTCCCCTGGGGCAGGACCCAGGTCCCCAAACACTTTTTATGACAATAACTTGACAAGCCTTTAAAATTAGCACTTTTGATTATTCATGTTCGTGTCCCATAGACTTTAACGGTGTTCGCGTGTTCGAACAAACTTTTTTCCTGTTCGCATGTTCTGGTGCGAACCGAACAGGGGGGTGTTCGGCTCATCCCTACTGATGAGCAGGAACACATAATAGTATTCGCAACTGTGTTAGCCCTTGGCTATGTGCATCAAATCTCCAACTACAGGACAAAGATCAAAGTCCATTTGCATCCACATAAACAAAGCAACAGTTTTCTAAGCATATGTACCCGTGCAGTGAAAAACCATAAAATTTGAAATAGCCAAGTCCCTGGGCATGATTAGTGCTAATAAACAATAACATCAGTCCCTGGCTGCAATGAGCTTCCAATCTAAAGTCCAAAATTAACTTCCTTACATTAGAACAGTGGTTCTCAACTCCAGTCCTCAGGACCCACCAACAGGCCAGGTTTGCAAGATAGCTGAAATGCATCACAGGTGATATCACTTGCTACTCAGTGATTGCGGTATTCTAGTCTTCAACTCCCCAAGGTAATACTTAAAATCTGGCCTGTTGGTGGGTCCCGAGGACTGGAGTTGAGAACCACTGCATTAGAACCTGTTTTGACAGGAGACAAATAAGATGCCAGCATGGCTTTGGATCGTGGTGAGAAACCCACACAGGGAGAACATATAACCTTCAACACAAGGATTAGCATGTTGGGGAATTGAACCAACATCCCAGGTGCTGCTAGACAGAACTGCTACCCACTTAGCCACCAGGCAGCCCCACACATGCTCTCTGCATCTCTGTGGTGTGAACCAGCCCTAAGTCCATAGCCATGCTCAGTGTCACAAGCAATATACCATATATTGGCCTAAGTATTGGGACGCCTGCCTTTAAATGCACATGAACTATAATGGAATCCCAGTATTAGGTTCAAAACTCATTTGGCCCACCCTTTGCAGCTATAACAGCTTCAACTCTTCTTGTCCGCAAGGTTTAGGATTGTGTCTATGGGAATGTTTGACCATTCTTCCAAGTGCATTTGTGAGGTCAGGCACTGATGTTGGACGAGAAGGCCTGACCTACAGTCTCCTCTATAATTCATCCCCAAGGTGTTCTGTTGTGTTGAGGTCAGGACTCTGTCCAAGCCAGTCAAGTTCCTCCACCCCAAACTCCCTCATCCATGTCCTTATGAACCTTGCTTTGTGCACTGGTCCAAATGATTTGGTGGAGGGGGGATTATGATGTGGGGCTGTTTCTCAGGGGTTGGGCTTGGCCTCTTAGTTCCAGTTAAGGGAACTCTTAAGGCGTCAGCATACCAAGACATTTTGGACAATTTCATGCTCCCAACTTTGTGGGAACAGTTTGGGGAAAGCCCCTTCCTGTTCCAACATGACTGCACACCAGTGAACAAAGCAAGGTCCATAAAGACATGGATGAACAAGTTTTGGGTGGAGAAACTTGACACACCTGCACAGAGTCCTGGACTCCACCCGATAGAACACCCTTTGGCTGAATTAGAGTAGAGACTGCGAGCCAAGCCTTCTCATCCAACATCAGTGCCTGGCCTCACAAATGCACTTCTTGAAGAATGATCAAACATTCCCATAGGCACACTAAACCTTGTGGACTGCCTTCCCAGAAGCTGTTCTAGCTGCAAAGGGTGGGCCAAATCAAATTGTAACCCTACGGACTAAGACTGGGCTGCCATTAAAGTTCATGTGCGTGTAAAAGCAGGTGTCCCAATATTTTTGGCTAAATAGTGTATCTGGAAAAGACTTACAATGGTGATGGAACCCTCCTACACATAAATACTACATTTAGACATAGTTATAGGACCTGGGAGATGAGACAACTGCTCTACATGAAGCAACATGGTTAGGATTTGAACCCAGATCCTCAGGGATACTAAGCAGAACTTCGAACCTCTAAGCCACAGAGATGCCACATGTGAGAACCTCCTACACATAACTACACATAAATACACATAAAAACACATAAATACTGCATTTCTTTGGACATACAGGTGATGGAATTACATTACTCAAGAGTTATTCTTCTTGATTTATTCTGTGATATTTGGTGTTTTTTTGTGGGTGAGAGTAGAATATTACCATCAAATTTTTGGGAATTACATTTTGCTTTCTGATGTTGGTACACATATCACATTTTTTGGGCTCAAATTATGAATAATTGGAAATAATAAAAAGCACAAAAAATTGTGATTCATTTTAAATTTGCATCAGCAATGGTATTGTTTGTGGATTATAAAGACACCTGTGTGAGTTTGGGTAAAGATTGTTGTGAGATTGAGAGTAACAAGTGAAAGTGACAGAGAAAAATATATTTTACCAAAACATCAAAACATTCCACATTCTAGTATTCTTGAAATCAAAATATTTTAAGTAGAAGCAACAATGTTGCAAAGGAAAATTTATTTCACAGAAAGATACATTTCATCTCAACATTAAAAGTTTTTTTTTTTTTGCGAAAGTTAGAATTGTTCCATTAGAATCAATGGTTGAAACTTGATTTGGACTAAAATAGAGCAGATTTTCATTTAAAAAAAATGCTCTCTAATTAGCTCTCATTTTGGTATTTACTATAGCGCCGGCTAAAAAAGACACTTGAGTTAAAATGAGAGTTATTTTCAGATCTGAGCATGCTCAGTTGTGTTGGCACCTAGTTGTCCAAAACGGGGAATTTTTCACTTCTCAGACTTTTAAAGATATTTCAGTGTAGAAATCACTTTTTCACACAGTTTAAAAGCAGATTATCTTTAAACAATATAACGCATATTTCAGTACCATTTAGGCAATTATATCATGCTCTAAACATTATTTCCATGTGCACTACTCCAGGTTTTAGCTGAGTAAGGGTTTGGGCGCTATTTGGTTTCAGGGAACTATAGTAAATTCGATTTTGGGAGTATTTTCTCACCAGCGCTATAGTGAACACCGTTTTAGCGATAATTAGCGCTAATTACTGCAAATTAGCACTAATTAGCGCTATTAGTGCTAATTAGCGCTAATTTGTGGTAATTAGCGCTAATTAGTGCCACAGCTCTATAGTAAATGACCCCCTGTAACTCTTAGTGCAATGGTATGCTTTAGATGTGAGGTTCAATGATGGTAAGAAAAGTGACATAAGTGACATAACAAAACCAAAAAGAAAAAACTTAAAAATATTCCTTTTAAAAGTTCAATAGTGGTTTAGGCCCAAGGAAAATTTTAAAAGAAAAAAGTTCTAGGTGTCATGGAAAATAGACTATATGTGTAGCATAATAAATGTATTCAAACAGATCCTGTTTTCTGTGAATAAGGACTGAGATCTGTAACGGCTGAGGAGCTGATCATTGCGGGGAAGGATATCCCAGGTGTTTCTAATTCTTACCTTTGGTAAGCATATGTACAAAAGGGGCTGATCACGCAGTGATTTGACGAAGGTGTAGCATCCTGTGAATAGTGCACTCCATCTGAATTGGAAGCTGTTCTCCTTAACTGCTGTCACTTGCATGCATGGGACTCATCACAGAAGGATCTGTTTTAATACATGTATTATGCTATACATATACATTTCTTACCATCATTGAACCTCACATCTGAAGCAAGAGTTACAGTGTGGATTATGACTAAAAGGTTATTAGATGGTTTTAGCACTTTATGAGATATCATATTTATGAATGACCATTTAATTTAAGCGCTGTTAATACTTCCTTCTTCTAAGAAAGTATACATTTATTGCATTATTGTTTGAGTTTATAACAGCAGCTAGAAGTACGCAAACTTACTTTTCTTCCATTTTTGAGCGCTAGGATCAGAGTCTTCTATCAGCTCTGATATTCTGTTTACTGCTTTTATTATAAAGTCGTAATACTGATGATATGGAAACAGATTCATCTACTGCAACTGTTTTGTCCCCGACCTTACAGGTTTCATGTAAATCACATTGGATACACCCTCCCTCTCATAAAAAATCTAAATTTGGTGATGGGAACTAGTCACTTGGTGATAATGGTAAGAGATGTATGATAAGTCACACTCAACCCAGTCCAGCCAACACACAAGGTGGTCCTGTTTACGGTGGTGTTGGAGCCCCTATGGTGACAGGCTCCTCTTATTTTGGTGGTGGTATGGGGCATGCACAGATTAATACAAATTTCACAACCCCAAGTTCAGTGTCTGACTCACAGGCACCGATTGTAGGTGCCTCAGTGGCACATACTGATGCACCCAAAAAAAGGTGGGTAAAGAAAGTCTGGGTAATTTTGTGGTCAGACTGACTCCACAAACATGAATCTCAGTGTCATATATCTTTCATCTCATATGTTATCACAAGCTGAAGAACAGGCACTCAGCTTGGGACTTATTTTCTGTCTGAACCAAGAACTAGATCACTTCAATATAAATAACATAATTCGTGATGGCATCCTAGATGTGAAAATAAAATAGTGTAGCTTCCCCTTTTAACCTCCCTGGCGGTATGATTCTGTCTGGAATTTTGTGCTGAAAGCGGTACAATTATTTTGCATGGAAATTTGATTTATTATATTTATAGATTTATTATAGGCCTGCAATTCTTAGTAATTACTTACTTAAACCTGACCAAACAAGACTCTAGTAGACATCCCAGATGTGATAAAGTTTGAAACACAAAATCATGATTTTAAATTTTTAAATACCGGTAATATAATTTTATTCAATAATGTAATACAAACTAAAGAAATTTGTCAGACAAAGAAAATTCAGTAAACATACTGAGTGTGATAAATTTTAAAGCAAGGTACAGCACACAGTCCCACGTCACAATCCGGACAAAAGAACCTGCTTTCTTTTCGAATTTTTTTTCCCTTGTCATCTCTGTGTGAACAGCAAACCACACACATCCTGGTAGGTGCTGCCTTTTTTGCGGTTGGTGGTATGTAGTCCATAAAATGCCGACCTGTTAGGCATTCTGGGTTGGCAACACCAACAGCACGTCGTCCAGGTCTGTTCGCATCAACTGATGGCATCTGGTGTTTGGCAAAAATCTGCTCAGCCACCTTCCAGATAAAATCTGAATGAACAAGAGGCCTGTCACTCCCTGCTCGGTACAAGATGTAAGCGTTCCAAAGGCATTGTTCCAGAAGATGCCTGAAAATCTTTTTATAATATTTTTTTCTGCTGTTTCCGCATAGTCAGGTAAAAGGTCATTGCCTGATTGGCTCGGTCGACACCTCCCATAGTGCAATTATAGTCTATGACGACTTGCGGCTTCAGCACATCTTTCCCACCTTTTGTGTGGACCGTGGCAGTGGAGGTATTGTGCACAGTGCTCATGAGACACACGTCCTTCTTGTCTCGCCAACGTATTGCCATCATCTTACCCTTCTGCCAGGCAACCATTTCTCCGGGTTTTAGTTTTTTTTTCCAATCATTGATGGCATGTCACGTCTGTTAGGCCTAACTGTACCATAGGCATCCGTCTTGTTTTGGATCAAAACCTCAAACAGTTCCGGCGACGTATAGAAATTGTCCATGGTCACACAATATCCCTGGTTCAGTAATGGCTCCAGCAGTGTAAGGACAGATGATGTGGCCATCCCATAATTGCTGTACCTGGGGTTGAACTTCGTGCCTTTACCGGTGTAAATGACCGAGTTCCATATGTACCCGGTGGATGACTCACAGAGCATGTATGATTTGATGCCAAACCGCGCTCTTTTGGATGCAATATACTGGATCCAGCTTAGGCGTCCTTTGTAGGCCATCAAACTCTCATCCACGCTGACGTCCCTTTCTGGCACGTAGGCCCGCTGGAAATTGTTCCCAATAATTTGGCATACCTCCCAAATTTTTTTTAGCTTGGGCGCAGGATGCGTGGCCTCATCAAACTCTTCATTGTTAGTGAAGTGAAAATATTTCATGATGAGGGAAAAACGGTATTCGGACATCACAGTACCAAAAAACTGAGTGGCCAATAACTTGTTGGTGGTCCAGTACCATTTCTGGCGTGGTTTCCCCACCACCCCCTGAAGAATAATGAGTCCGAGAAACAGCCAGATGTCCTCTTTAGTCACCGGTTCCCACCTTCTGCTTCGGGAAAACCTGGCATGCAGCGTAGCGGATTGCTGCTGTTGGTAGCGATTTGTCTCTATGACAATTTTTTCAATTACCTCCTCTGTGAGAAATAATTGCAGGTATGCCAGAGGGTTGCCACGCTCAACTTCGACCTTCATCCCAGGTGATCCAGTGAAGGGAAATCTTGGGGGCGCTACCTGGTCCGTATCGCACTCAATAGGGCACCAAGTGCGCACATCGCTGATGTCAGGTGCAGGATCATCACCGCTGTCACTTGTCAGCTCAGTGTCAGATGACAAATCTCCCCACGACTCGCTATCGCTGAGTTCTGGGAGCAACTCCATGTCGCTGTCGCTGTCGCTGTCGCTGTCATTCAACTGCTCCAAAGGCGATTTTGTAGCGAAATGGCGCTTTTTGGATTCCATCTTCTCAATATTTTATTGGAGGCAATGGGCACTGGGGCTAGGGGCACTGTATCAGTGAGATCTGAGATGATACAATGTAATCCTCTCAGATTACACTGTATCACCTCTTTTTATATGTGTGTTTTGTGTTTGAACTTTTGAACTTTGAATTTCCCGCCTACTTCCGCTCCCGTGCGCCGCTGCTGCTAGCAGGGAACGGAACTAGGAAGTGAGATGCTGTGATCGCGCTGGCGATCACAGCGGAGCACAGCCGAGGACAGTGGAGGGCATCGCTGGAACCCAGGAGAAGGTAAGGGCTCCGCTGGATGCTCTGCAATGTTACCCCGAGCGTGACTCGGGGTTACCGCTCTTGACAGTAAAAGTCAGACCCGAGTCACGCTCGGGATTACCGCCAAGGAGGTTAAAAGTGAAATAATCATTACTAAATATATATTGACAACAAATGAAGGTGTTGGCACTTACAATAATCATACATATAGAGAACAAGTAATGTTTACACATGCCATAGATATTATACATTGAGTGTCAAAAATGGTTAATAAATACAAACCAAAGAGTCCAATGTGACAAAGCTCAACACCAAATACATAACTTTTAAAACATGAAAAAAGTGCTTCCAAATAGATGTGTCTTCAAAGGCTTCACCACGAGTGCTCATGAGGTAATTGAGAACTCACCAGAGGTGTTTGACCTCTTTTTACAGCAGGTCAAAATGCGCTTTGGAAAAAAACAGAAAGAATCCTGGGTTTGCACCACTCCACTCTAAAACTCCCTCCAGATAAGGCTGGATATACAGGAACAGACTCCACCAGAGACACAAAGAAGGGCTTTATGGTGTAGTATGTTTTAATAAAAGTTTAAAAATAAGTATATGAAAGTTGCACTCACATGTAACTGTGCCTGTCTTGGCACTAGGTGTTTACAGCATGTGGGGATATAGCAAAGCAAGCTCATGCCCGTGTGCAATCCATGCCTCTCTGTGGATATTAGGCTTGGGTGAGTAACACATACGGGACCCAGAAGTGACGAATTCCTGCTCCGACGTGCGTTTCACTGTAATTGGCATCTTGAGGAAGTGATGACACACCGTTTCCGGTTTGCATTTATAATGGGATAAGGGATGTAATTGGCTGGGCTCCTCCAAAATGGAGAAATAAGACAATCTTTGAAGATCTACCTCATCCATAAGCATATCTATCCGCCCATACTGAATACATCCTTCAATATATATAATCACATTCATTATACATGAATATCCATAAAATTAAGTGGCTTTTAATAAAAAACATAATGCTAAAAACAACCAAAGTGGGGGCGTGTCCAAGATGGCAGAGGGAGCAGACGTGTTTGTCTGAGCTTCCAGGGACCGGAACTTAAATCCTCCTTTACTGGGTGCAGAACCCCAAAAAATTGATTCTACCGAGTCCCTCCTAGCAGGGGGACCATTCTGGAGCACTTGGGGGAAAAAATCGGCTGGTCGAATCCCGGGAAAAGGTGCAGTGGCTGGACATCGCGGACTAGGCCGAAGCTACGGACTTGCCTGAAAATCCTGCCCGGCGGCCTCACAGGGGGGTTCCGGTGGGCTCTCTCTTTCCCTCTCCGCTCCTGATACCCTCCCCAGGGTACGCAAAGGAGGAAGAGCCAGTCTCGCTCCCGGAAAAAGGCCTCCAGGCCCGACATTGCTTACAAGGCTGCAGCCGGGGCCTCGCCTAACACTCCTGCCCAGATGGAGAACCAGGCCGAAGACCCTGACAAGATGCCTGCCACGGCAGCTGATTTCAAGGCAGTTTTACAGGGTATAACTACCCTGACCGGTAAAGTGGACCATATCCAAGCAAACTCGGAGTTCATTAGGAAAGACTTTGATGCCTTTCGTGGTAGAATGACTGAGGTAGAGCAAAGTGTCTCTTAAGCAGAGGATACGGTACGTGACCACGGGACCGACATCCATGCACTTAAAGCCAGGGTGAAGACGCTTGAATCCCATGCAGAAGATGCAGAGAATGGCAATAGGAAAAATAATTTGCGCATTCTGGGACACCCTGAGGGGGCGGAGGGCACGAATCCTACAGCCTTCGCTGAACGCCTATTGCAACAGCTACTCCCTGCAGCACGTTTTTCTCCATTCTTTATGGTGGAGAGGGCCCATCGCATACCTGCTACCAGAGGACCCCAAGGAGCACCACCCTGAACCTTTATCTTCAAACTCCTTCATTTTCGGGACAGAGATATTGTGATGAGGGAGGCTAGGGCCCAAGGTGAACTCCGCTTCGAAAACGCTAAGCTCTTAATCCTTCCGAAACCCAGAAGCAACGGAAATCCTTTGATGCCATCAGAGCAATGCTCCGTTCTCACCATATCAAGTACAGCATGCTGTCCCCAGAGGAGGCATCAGGCTGGATCGACACACTCCCACCCAGATAAGTGACCCACTTGATTGCCTGATTGAGCGGCTGTTGTCATCTGCTGTTTTTTCCTGCAACGTGCCTTTTCCTACACATGGGCCTGGGTCTCCCTACTGGAACCTCACTCCCTCCACATGTTGTGGTTTTACATTTCGTAGCCTCGGAGGTCACTCAGCTGGATCTCGGAGGGCCCTCGAACCCTCATTATTGCAGAGATGGCTCCAGGTCTGTATCTTACTTCTCCCCTCCTTCCCCTCCTTTATGAATCCTGGGCCCAGGCCCCCCTTTGGAATATAACAGCATATACTCAGTTACCATTATCCCTATGGTTGGACATCTAACCCATGAGTGCCAGAACCACCTGTGGCCTTAAAGACGTGCCTCTCTTATACACTGGCCCAAATAGGACCTCTTAACCCAGATCATTGACTGAGTGCCTCTACATACCTATCCTTATGGGTGTCGGGGTTACTGGAGGAGGATGCCCCTTGCCCCTTCTTGAGTCTGATTGAGACAACCTGGAGGGGGGATATATGTGAAGGATAACTCCGGGCACATCCCCCCCCCTTATTTCTTGTCACCCTGTTTTTTCTCCTTTGATACTGGCCAAACAGTTTGATTGACTCTACAACGTTACTGTTTAAGTTTGTACCCCCCAGTTGCCGGGAGCCTGCACCCACTTTTTTACTAATCCGGTCTTCAGCAAGAGGCTAGATGTAACATCTCACTGCTGGACTGCGGATGCCATTTTGCACGCGTTCCCCCATTACAGGCGTGTTCGCCTTGGTTCTAATTTGGGATCCTGAGCCTCCCCAAAGTTGGGGCTGGGGTTGGCAGGGTGGGGGTTGGTTGGGTTTATTGTTACAACTGGTTTATCTTTTGTTTTTTCACAAGCGATGTAAACATGTATGTCACTAAATGTTTGGGATGCCACATCCTGACCCATACAGTGGTCCGGACCTTGCATCTAAATTTGTGTGTAGGTCCACGGCTTGAAAATGTACCATTAGATGATTATGGCTAACTGTACTATTGTTTCATGGAACACTAGGGGTTTGAACACTTCTGTGAAAAGGTCATTAGTGTTTCAATTTCTGAAACCTATCATCCCCAAATATGTATACTGCAGGAAACCCACTAGACAGGCAGTAAGCTCTTGAGCCTTAGACGGCCCTGGGTGGGACATCAGTATCATTCCACATACACCAACTACTCTAGAGGGGTTAGCATTCTTGTTCATAAATCTTTGCCATTCAAGCTGCTGGCGCTGGAACTAGACCCGAAGGGTCTTTTTGTTATACTTCATGCCATGGTTGACAGGTTGGAGCTGGTGGTGGTGGGATTATAACTACCCCCTCCGACTTTCACGAGATTGCTTAATCAGCTCATTTCTAAGATTGCCATTTACGATACAGATAATGTGGTGATACTGGGGGATTTTAACTTGGCCCTGGACCCTGGGATGGACAGACTCTCGCCTGGAGAGGGCTCATCTTTGGAGCTGCTCTCCTGGGAGGAGGCCTCTAACCTGACTGATGTGTGGAGATGGCGTAACCCTTCCCGAAGGGCCTACACATGCCACTCTGCCTCACACAAAACCCTATCACGCATAGACCTTGCCTATGCGGGGGGTCTGTCCTTCCTAGGGTTAGAGATATCACCAGGGCTGTTTTTTCACATGGGCATGCTGGGCAGTTGCCAGGGGGCCCCACTTGCCTGGGGGGCCCCACCTGCCCAGCGACCCCAGCCAGGGCCGGACCGGCTTTCCCACTGTCCCGCACGTGCACACAGAATCCCACAACCTGAGGCTGGTTTTCTCACTGTGCGTGTAAAAATATTCTTTGATTGAACCTTCTGGCTGCTTGTCCTCATGGTGATTGGCTGCAGCTCATAGCAATCATCCTGTACTCACACCGTGACTCACTCTGGTCATGGGGGCGGGGTCAGTTGCCGATCTGTACTGAAGACGAGGAGGTGCTTTCCAATGGAGGAGAGAAGGTCAGTGTGCGATTAATAGAAAAGTTGCTGCAGTTGAGCTGTGGCATTGTCCTGACTAGGGATGAGCCGAACACCCCCCGGTTCGGTTCGCACCAGAACCTGCGAACGGACCGAAAGTTCACACGAACGTTAGAACCCCATTGATGTCTATGGGACTCGAACGTTCAAAATCAAAAGTGCTCATTTTAAAGGCTAATTTGCATGGTATTGTCCTAAAAAGGGCTTGGGGACCCGGGTCCTACCCCAGGGGACATGTATCAATGCAAAAAAAACTTTTAAAAACGGCCGTTTTTTCGGGAGCAGTGATTTTAATGATGCTTAAAATAAAAATAAAAAAAAAGTGAAATATTCCTTTAAATATCGTACCTGGGGGGTGTCTATAGTATGCCTGTAAAGTGATGCGTGTTTCCCGTGTTTAGAACAGTCCCTGCACCAAATGTCATTTTTTAAGGAAAAAATCTCATTTAAAACTGCTTGCGGGTTTAATGTAATGTCGGGTCCTGGCAATATGGATGAAAATCAGTAAGACAAACACCATGGGTACACTCCAGTCCATTACTAGGCCATTTGGGTGTTGTATGGATATTAAAGGGGAACCCCGCACCCAAAATAAAATAAGGAAAGGCGTGGGGCCACCAGGCCCTATATACTCTGAACAGCAGTATACAGGCGGTGCAAACAAGACAGGAACTGTAGGTTTGTTGTTAAGTAGAATCTCTTTGTAATTTTGAACGGGTACATTTTTAACATGTTTAGCTCCAGCCAAAAAATCTTTTTTAAGCTTTTTGGAAAACATAGGGAAGGGTTATCACCCCTGTGACATTTGTTTTGCTGTCTTTCCTCCTCTTCAGAATATTTCACCTCACTTTTTGTCCCAATGAAAAATGTTTTTTGAAAATTTGGGTTTTTTTGTGGAACAAGGATTGGAAAGCATCAGTGGAAAGGAGAAATTTTTTTCCCATATTAACTCTTACAGGAGGGAATTTCCCTTCCTAGGGGTAGATTTCATCTCACTCCCTGTTGTCTCCTTCCGTTTGCAAGTAGGAGTCGTTTGTAAGTTAGATGTTTGAAAGTAGGGTCCTGCCCTATATACTCAGCAGAAATTTGGGCCTTAGGTGTTGCTATGGCCACAACACTGTAAGCCCTCACAGGGCCCTGCTGTGAAATATTAGATCAAGAATTGTAATTACATGCCCCTGTTGAACAGGAGCTGAAAAATTAGGCCTTAGGCACTGGTGCTGGTGCCACAACACTGCAACCCCTCACAGACACTCTAGTTGGAACGCAGGAACGAGCCCTGCTGCAAAGTATTGCATCAAAAATTGTAATTACACGCCCCTGTTAAACAAGGGCTGAAAAATTGGGCCTTAGGCACTGGTGCTGGTGCCACAACACTGCAACCCCTCACAGACACTCTAGTTGGAACGCAGGAACGAGCCCTGCTGCAAAGTATTGCATCAAAAATTGTAATTACACACCCCTGTTAGACAGGGGCAGAAAATTGGGCCTTAGGCACTGGTGCTGGTGCCACAACACTGCAACCCCTCACAGACACTCTAGTTGGAACGCAGGAATGAGCCCTGCTGCAAAGTATTGCATCAAAAACTGTAATTACACGCCCCTGTTAGACAGGGGCAGAAAAATTGGGCCTTAGGCACTGGTGCTGGTGCCACAACACTGCAACCCCTCACAGACACTCTAGTTGGAACGCAGGAACGAGCCCTGCTGCAAAGTATTGCATCAAAAATTGTAATTACACGCCCCTGTTAAACAGGGCCTGAAAAATTGTGCCTTAGGCACTGGTGGTGGCGCCCAGAACCAAAAATGTTCTTACAAGCTATCAGCGTGATGATTGAGGAGGAAGAGGATAATTACTCAGGGATAGTCACTCAGCATCAGCATAGGCAGTCTTTGAAGGGATCTGAGATTTCAAAAAAAAATTATTTGGTTACATCAGCATCAGGTGCTTGGTAGCTGGTGGTGATCCAAGACTGATTCATTTTTATGAAGGTCAGTCGATCGACCGAGTCGGTGGACAGACGCACCCTGTGATCGGTTACCACGCCTCCAGCAGCACTGAATGTGCGTTCCGAAAGAACGCTGGATGCAGGACAGGCCAGTAGCTCAATTGCATACTGTGCAAGCTCTGGCCAGTGATCCATCCTCAAGACCCAGTAACCCAGAGGATTTTCGGTGGGAAAGGTGTCCAAGTCTGATCTTGCCCCTAGGTATTCCTGCACCATGTAAAACAGACGCTGGTGATGGTTGCTGGAACCGATCATACCTTGGGGCTGCGGACCAAAAAATTGTCTGAACGCATCGGTCAGACGGCCACCTTCTCCACCGCTCCTTCTTTGACTGACCGAAGCCTCAGCAACACGTTGTCCAGAAACAGGAGTTTGTAACCTCCCAGTCTCTGGGAACGCGTTGCACAGACCTTTCTGCAAGGCCTCCCGAAGATGTTTCATCCTCTGCTCCCTCTGCGATGGCAAGATAAGGTCCGCAACCTTACCCTTGTAACGTGGATCAAGGAGGGTTGCCAGCCAGTATTGGTCCTTCTCCTTGATACCACGAATACGAGGATCCTTTGCAGGATCAGGGAGGCCATGCAGCGTAGGTTTGCTGAGGCATTCGGTTCGGAGTCCTCTGGGTCACTAAGGATGACAACGTCCGCAGCCACCTCCTCCCAGCCACGTACAAGTCCATGTGTTTCTTGGGACTGATCCCTTAAAGACTGCTGCTGATGCTGAGTGCCAGGCTCCACCTCCATACTGACACAATCTTCCTTCTCCTCCTCCTCCTTGTCCTCTTCCTGTGTGATCGGCGGGCACGCAGGAACACTGTCTGGATAAAGGGGGACTTGAGAGCTAAGGAAGTCCTCCTCTTCCTGCCTCTGTTCTGCCTCAAGTGCCCTGTCCATTATTCCACGCAGCGTGTGCTCCAACAGGTGGACAAGGGGGACAGTGTCACTGATGCATGCACTGTCACTGCTCACCATCCTCGTGGCCTCCTCGAATGGTGGCAGGACAGTGCATGCATCCCTGATCATGGCCCACTGGCGTGGGGAAAAAAAACCAAGCTCCCCTGACCCTGTCCTGGTGCCATAGTCGCACAGGTACTCATTGATGGCCCTCTGCAGCATGGCCAACGTTGAGTTCCACCTGGTGGGCATGTCACAGATTAGGCGGTTCTTGGGCAGGTTAAACTCCTTTTGGAGGTCCGTCAGCCGAGCACTGGCATTATATGACCGGCGGAAATGCACACAGACTTTCCTGGCCTGCCTCAGGACATCCTGTAAGCCCGGGTACCTGCCCAAGAACCGCTGCACCACCAAGTTAAGGACGTGAGCCAAACAGGGCACATGGGTCATTTGTCCCTGTCGGAGGGCAGAGAGGAGGTTGGTGCCATTGTCGCAAACCACCATTCCTGCCTTAAGTTGGCGTGGCGTCAACCACCTCTGAACCTGCCCCTGCAGAGCTGACAGAACCTCTGCCCCAGTGTGGCTCCTGTCCCCCAAGCACACCAGCTCAAGCACCACATGGCATCTTTTGGCCTGCGTACTTGCGTAGCCCCTTGAACTACTACGGAGCACCGCTGGTTCCGAGGAAGAGGCTATGGAGGAAGAAGAAGAGGAGGGGGTGGAGGAGAGAGGTGTGTCACAATCATTAGCATTTTGGAGGCGTGGTGGCGGAACAACCTCCAACACTACTGCACCTTGTCCTGCATCCTTCCCAGCTGCCAGCAGAGTCAACCAATGCGCCGTGAAACTTAGGTAACGTCCCTGTCCATGCCTGCTGGACCATGAGTCAGCGGTAATATGCACCTTACCGCTGACCGCCCTGTCCAGCGAGGCATGGACATTGCCTTCCACATGCCGGTAGAGAGCCGGAATCGCCTTCCGTGAGAAAAAGTGGCGTTTGGGTACCTGCCACTGAGGAACCGCACATTCCACAAACTCACGGAAGGGGGCAGAGTCTACCAACTGAAAAGGCAGCAGTTGAAGTGCTAGCAATTTTGCCAAGCTAGCATTCAACCGCTGGGCATGTGGATGGCTGGGAGCAAACTTCTTTCGGCGGTGCAGCAGCTGGGGCAGGGAAATTTGCCTGGTACAATCTGACGTTGGTGTACCAAAAGCAGAATGCCCACAAGTACTTGGCTGTGACACACCTAATTCTACACCTTCATTCCTCTCAGTGCAGGTCTCAGAGAGGACTGGAGGTCTAGTGGGGTTGGAAATCTCAGCTGATGAGGAGCAAGGAGAGGTCCTCTTTGTTCTTTGGTGTGGGTCTTTTAGATACGCTTGCCAACGAACTGCATGGCAGGTCAACATATGTCTGGTCAAGCATGTGGTACCCAAGCGGGAGATGTTTTGGCCACGTGAGATACGCTTGAGACATATGTTGCAAATAGCAGTGGTGCGATCTGATGCACTCGTCTCAAAAAAGGCCCACACCAAAGAACTTTTTGAATAACGCGCAGAGACTGCAGCGCCCTGCACATGTGGAGCTTTGGGGTGTGATGCAGTCAATGTGCTGCCCTTAGGCTGGCCCCTGGAGGGCATCCTGCCTCGTTGGTGATGTGCCGCCTCCTCCTCCTCCTCCTCTCTCCTATCAGGCACCCACGTTGAGTCAGTGACCTCATCATCCCCTCCCTCCTCATCACTGGAGCAAACCTGGCAGTATGCTGCAGCAGGGGGAGCATGACTGCCAGATTGCTGTCCTTCTTGGGCACCCCCTCTGTCCGTGCTCATGTTACTGCCTTCATCGAGCTCAGTATCATCATCAGAGCCTTCCAAACACTGGGCATCCTCCTGGAGCATGTACCCAACACTGTGGTCAAACAGTTCGAGGGACTCCTCAGGAGGACATGGTGGAGCTAGGGAAGGATTCACTGATGACATTGAGCCGAGGGAAGAGGCCGCTGCTTTGCCAGACAAAGCACCCTGGGCATGGGTGAGAGAGGATGAGGAGGATGAGGACGGCTTGGTCATCCACTCGACCAAGTCTTCCGCATGTTGCGGCTCAACACGGCCAGCTGCCGAAAAAAAGGCCAAGCGTGTCCCATGGCCACGTTCTGATGAGGATGCACCGTCTCTACGACCAGCACTAGACACAGAGCCTGCTTGCCCTCTCTTATTGGCTTGTGACTGTCTGCCTCTCCTTCTTGGCCTTCCAGGCATACTAATGGCCTGTAGCTGCACTAAGCTGGGATATATATATATATATGTATATATATATATATATATATATATATGTACTGATACTGCAGCTAGCAAAATCAACTGCCTGCCTGTAGTATGAGAACACCACCAACCTTCTACAGGTAGCTTTAGCTGAACACTGTGAGGTGGACGCACCCCACTAACTTGTAGGTTTAGCTGAACACTGTGAGCAGGACGCACTGCACTAACTGTAAATAGTCTAGCTGCCTGACCGTGGTACTAATAGGATCAAAAGAACACCAGTAATTTTCTTCAGGTAGCTTTATATACTGTAACAAGACAAGCCTGCCTGTCAGTAGGAAAATAACAGGAACGGATCTAGCTGAACACTGTGAGCAGGACGCACTGCACTAAATGTAAATAGTCTAGCTGCCTGACCGTGGTACTAATAGGATCAAAAGAACACCAGTAATTTTCTTCAGGTAGCTTTATATACTGTAACAAGACAAGCCTGCCTGTCAGTAGGAAGGGATCTAGCTGAACACTGTGAGCAGGACGCACTGCACTAAATGTAAATAGTCTAGAAGATAACAGGAATGGATCTAGCTAAACTGAATACAGTGTATATATATATATATATGCAACACCTGGGATGCATATATATACACAATACACTTTAAGTGCAGCTAACTGACTGACTGTCCTGCCTAATCTAGCTAACTCAAATGAAATGACACTGTCTCTCTCTCTCTCTAAGCACACCGGAACACACTGCACAGGGCCGCCGTGCAGGCGGCCTTATATAGTTTGGGGCGTGTACTAAATCCCCTGAGCCATAATTGGCCAAAGCCTCCTTGGCTTTGGCCAATTACGGCTCTCTGTTCAGGCGGCGCTGTGATTGGCCAAGCATGCGGGTCATAGTGCATGCTTGGCCAATCATCAGCAAGCAATGCACTGCGATGCCGCAGTGAATTATGGGCCATGACGCGCCACATGAATTTGGCGCGAACGGCCCATATCGTTCGCAATTCGGCGAACGACCGAACAGCCGATGTTCGAGTCGAACATGGGTTCGACTCGAACACGAAGCTCATCCCTAGTTCTGACAGATGACAGACGGATCTCTGGTGAAGCCTATGCCCTGAATCTTATCAGATTATTGGAAGACAGAAGCTGGGCTGAGGCTGCAGACACAGAGCACCACTTGTTCTGTCTGCTTCATCTGTACAGGACTCTGCAGGAGATAAGGAGAGTGTGTGCTGAGAACGAGGAAAGTGTTCTATGTCTTAATCTGAATTGTACTGTTTATGCTTTCGATCCTGAGCTCTCTGTCCACCCCCATTCATCCTGAATCCTGCAATCTCCCCATCCACCCCCAAACCCATCCTGTGATCTCACAACCACCGCCCATCCCATCCTGTGATCTCCCCATCCACCTCCCACCCTATCCTGTGATCCCCCATCCACCCCCCTATCCCAGCCATCCTGTGATCCCCCATCCACCCCCTATCCCAGCCATGCTGCGATCCCCCCATCCACCCCCCATTCCAGCCATCCTGCCATCCCAGCCATCCTGCCATCCACCCCCCATCCCAGCCATCCTGTTATCCCCCATCCACCTCCCATCCCAGTCATCCTGTGATCTCCCATCCACCCCCTATCCCAGCTATCCTGCGATCCCCCATCCACCCCTCATCCCAGCCATCCTGTGATCCCCCATCCACCCTTTATCCCAGCCATCCTACGATCCCCCCATCCACCCCCCATCCCAGCCATGCTGCGATCCCCCCATCCACCCCCCATAAGAGAGGTTGTATTGTTAGCACACTGACACACCCAATAGAAGTACACACCCACCAGTATCTTTCAATCCGTCTCTTCATGTACCCTGTTTCCCCCGAAAATAAGACCTAGCGTGATTGTCGGTGATGGCTGCAATATAAGCCCTACTGCCCAAATAAGCCCTAGTTAAAGTCCCTGTAGGTCTTATTTTCAGGGTAGGGCTTATTTTCGGGGAAACAGGGTAGGGCCTATTTGGGGGGTAGAGCTTATATTGCAGCCATCACCGACAATCACGCTAGGTCTTATTTTCGGGGAAACAGGGTATGTCTAAAGTGATTGCACCTGATGAGCAGAAACACATAATAGTATTTGCAACTGTGTTAGCCCTTGGCTATGTGCATCAAATCTCCAACTACAGGCCGAAGATCAAAGTCCATTTGCATCCACATAAACAAAGCAACAGTTTTCTAAGCATATGTACCCGTGCAGTGTAAACCCTAAAATTTGAAATGTCCAAGTCCCTGGGCATGATTAGTGCTAATAAACATTAACATCAGTCCCTGGCTGCAATGAGCTTCCAATCTAAAGTCCAAAATTAACTTTCTTACGTTAGAACCTATTTCGACAGGAGACAAATAAGCTGGCCAGCATGGCTTTGGATTGTGGTAAGAAACCCACACAGGGAGAACATATAAACTTCAACACAAGCATTAGCATGTTGGGGAATTGAACCAACATCCCAGGTGCTGCTAGACAGAACTGCTACCCACTTAGCCACCAGGCAGCCCCACACATGTTCTCTGCATCTCTGTGGTGTGAACCAGCTCTAAGTCCATAGCCATGCTCAGTGTCACAAGCAATATACAATATATTGGCCTAAGTATTGGGATGTCTGCCTTTAAATGCACCTGAACTATAATGGCATCCCAGTATTAGTATTGGGTTCAAAACTCATTTGGCCCACCCTTTGCAGCTATAACAGCTTCATCGCTTTTTGTCCACAAGGTTTAGGAGTGTGTCTATGGGAATGTTTGACCATTCTTCCAAGTGCATTTGTGAGGTCAGGCACTGATGTTGGACGAGAAGGCCTGACCTACAGTCTCCTCTCTAATTCATCCCCAAGGTGTTTTGTTGTGTTGAGGTCAGGACTCTGTCCAGGCCAGTCAAGTTCCTCCACCCCAAACTCCCTCATCCATGTCTTTATGGACCTTGCTTTGTGCACTGGTCCAAATGATTTGGTGGAGGGGGGATTATGATGTGGGGTTGTTTTTCAGGGGTTGGGTTTGGCCCCTTAGTTCCAGTACAGGGAAATCTTAAGGCGTCACCATACCAAGACATTTTGGACAATTTCATGCTCCCAACTTTGTGGGAACAGTTTGGGGAAAGCCCCTTCCTGTTGCAACATGACTGCACACCATTGCACAAAGCAAGGTCCATAAAGACAATGATGAGCAAGTTTGGGGTGGAGAAACTCGACTGGCCTGCACAGAGTCCTGGCCTCAACCCAATAGAACACCCTTTGGCTGAATTAGAGTAGAGACTGCGAGCCAGGCCTTCTCATCCAACATCAGTGCCTGGCCTCACAAATGCACTTCTGGAAGAATGATTAAACATTCCCATAGGCACACTAAACCTTGTGGACAGCCTTCCCAGAAGCTGTTCTAGCTGCAAAGGGTGGGCCAAATCAAATTTTAACCCTACGGACTAAGACTGGGCTGCCAATAAAGTACATGTGTGTGTAAAGGCAGGTGTCCCAATACTTTTGGCTAAATAGTGTATCTGTAAAAGACTTACAATGGTGGTGGAACCCTACTACACATAAACTACATTTAGACATAGTTATAAGACCTGGGAGATGAGACAAATTCTCTACATGAAGCAACATGGTTGGGATTTGAACCCACACACTCAGGGATGCTAAGCAGAAGTTCTAACCTCTAAGCCACAGAGCTGTCAAGTGTGGAAACCACCTACACATAAATACACATAAAAACACATCAATGCTGCATTTCTTTGGACATACAAGTGATGGAATTACATTACTCAATAGTTATTCTTCTTGATTTAGTCTGTGATATTTGGTGTTTTTTTGTGGGTGAGAGTAGAATATTACCCTCAAATTTTTGGGAATTACATTTTGCTTTCTGATGTTGGTACACATATCACATTTTTTGGGCTCAAATTATGAATATTTGGAAATAATAAAAAGCACAAAAAATTGTGATTCATTTTAAATTTGCATCAGCAATGGTATTGTTTGTGGATTATAAACACACCTGTGTGAGTGTGGGGAAACATTGTTGTGAGATTGAGAGTAACAAGTGAAAGTGACAGAGAAAAATATATTTTACCAAAACATCAAAACATTCCACATCCTAGTATTCTTAAAATCAAATTTTTTTAAGTAGAAGCAACAATGTTGCAAAGGAAAATTTATTTCACAAATGTATCTTTATTTCAGAAAGATACATTTCATCTCAACATTAAAAGGTTTTTTTTGTGAAAGTTACAATTGTTCCATTAGAATCAATGGCTAATACTTAATTTGGACTAGAAAAGAGCAGATTTTCATTAAAAAAATAATGCTCTCTAATTAGCTCTCATTTTGGTATTTACTATAGCGCTGGCTAAAAAAGACACTTGAGCTAAAATGAGAGTTATTTTCAGATCTGAGCATGCTCAGTTGTGTTGGCACCTAGTTGTCCAAAACGGGGAATTTTTCACTTCTCAGACTTTTAAAGATATTTCAGTGTAGAAATCACCTTTTCACACAGTTTAAAAGCAGATTATCTTTAAATAATATGCTGCATATTTCAGTACCATTTAGGCAATTATATAATGCTCTAAACATTATTTCCATGTGCAATTCTCCAGGTTTTAGCAGAGTAATGCCCCGTACACACGGTCGGATTTTCAGACGGAAAATGTGCGATCGGATCGTGTTGTCGGACATTCCGACCGTGTGTGGGCTCCATCGGACATTTTCCATCGGATTTTCCGACACACAAAGTTTGAGAGCAGGCTATAAAATTTTCTGACAACAGAATCCGATCGCGTCAATTCCGACCGTGTGTGGCCAGTTCGACGCACAATGTGCCACGCATGCTCAGAAGAAATTCCGAGACGGAACAGCGCGGTCTGGTAAAATTAGCGTTCGCAATGGATACAGCACTTTCGTCACGCTGCAATGTAAAAAATGGTTTAATACAGGGCACTCTCTTCTTCTTTATAATGTGAGAAGAATGAAGTAGTTTTGCTGCTCATATTCACACAGACTTCTCACAAACTTCTTTCTTTATTATTTATCGTGATTCCCTCAATATATTTTGATTTGTCACATCTCACAAAATTTATTTTTTGTTGTTTTATTTATTTTTTTATTTTTTGGTTTTTTTTGGGGGGTTTGTATTTTTTTCAAGGCTGATCTTTGTTTTATTTTATTTTTAGTTTTACTCCATAATATTTTTGTGTGTGTTTTGTGTGTCTAGTTACCACAACACCAGTATTATCTTATATTATTTAATCTCAAGAAGGTTGCTTGGTGTTGGTGTCCCTTTTTAATTTCACATTGTATTTTTGAAATGTACCTGAATCCTCACAAACAAACTGTCCTTTTTTAACCACTTCCCTACCCGCCCATAGTCATATGACGTCCACAGATGGGATCTCCCATCCTGGGTGGGCGTCATATGACGCCCTGGGATTCCCGGCCGCCTAGGGGGCGCGCGCGCGCCGCCGGGAGCGCGCGCGCGCGCCCGCCGCGTTCCTCGGGACCCGGTGCGTGTGCCCGGCGGCCGCGATGTCCGCCGGGCACCCGCGATTGCCGGTTAACCGGACCGGCATGTGGATCTGTGTGTGTAAACACACAGATCCACAGCCTGTCAGCTCTGAGGAGAGCGATCTGTGTTCCCAGAACGGAGGAACACTGATCGGTCTCCTCCCCTTGTACGTCCCCTCCCCCTACAGTTAGTAATCACTCCCTAGGAAACATATTAACCCCTCCCCGCCCCCTAGTGGTTAACCCCTTCACTGCCTGTCACATTTACACAGTAATCAATGCAATTTTATAGCATTGATCGCTGTATAAATGTGAATGGTCCCAAAAAAGTGTCAAAAGTGTCCGATGTGTCCGCCATAATGTCGCAGTCATGAAAAAAAATCGCGATCGGCGCTAAAAAAATAAATAAATATTTTTTTTTAAAAACGCCACAAATCTATCCCGTATTTTGTAGACGCTATAACTTTTGCGCAAACCAATCAATATACGCTTATTGCGATTTTTTTTACCAAAAATATGTAGAAGAATACTTATCGGCCGAAACTGAGGAAAAAATTAGTTTTTTAAAAAAAAAATTGGGATATTTATTATAGCAAAAAGTAAAAAATATTGTGTTTTTTTCAAAATTGTCGCTCTTCTTTTGTTTATAGCGCAAAAAATAAAAACCGCAGAGGCGATCAAATACCACCAAAAGAAAGCTCTATTTGTGGGGAAAAAAGGACGTCAATTTTTTTTGGGTACAACGTCGCACGACCGCGCAATTGACGTTTGAAGTGCGACAGCGCTGAAAACTAAAAATTGGCCTGGGAAGGAAGGGGGTGAAATTGCCCTGTATTGAACCGGTTAAGGAAAACACACATAGGCAAGTATAATTGAAACAAAAAATCTTATTGAGAGCTTCCAAAATTAAGGACTCACACAGGAGTCATTGGCCCTCCTCCATCTGCAGCATTTTGCAGGCAGTTATGCCAGCAAAGTCCTCCTCCACACTGTGGGGGCTTCTCAGGGCCTCTGTAGCCTTCCAAAAGAGGCCTATGGCAGCCTCCTCCAGGTTACTCCTCTTCCTGCCACTTTGACTTTGAAGGTGTAGGGGAGGGACCTGGATATCAGGCAGCCTGTTTGGCCCAGCCACCTCCTGGCTGAGACTTCCCTGTGTATGAAAAAAGGACATGGTTTTAGTTTTTGCATCATCAATCACAATCATAAATTAGTACTCCAAACTAACATCTAGTTAACATCATTGATTGGACAACCATGAAGATTTAGAGGAATGCTATACCTGGCTCAAGCTGGGCTCCTCCACATGTTGCTGCCTGGAAGGCCCAGGTTGGGCGTCTGAAGCCTCAGCTGGGGGGGAAGGAAGTGTGGAAGGAAGACTGGAGAGTGCTGGCCTGGGTTCAGTCTGACCTGCCAGAAAATGCAGACTGTCATAGTACCACAGCCTGGGGACATAAATGTCATCTGCAGCTCCGGATCTCTGGGAATCCTGGACCTTCTTGTGCTCCCTTAGATAAGTGCTCCTCAGGCCACCAATTAGGATCTTCAAATAGGTGATGTCTTCCGTGGGGATCACCGTCTTCACAAATTCCAGCAATTGATCCAGCGCTGCCTTCCTCTTTGTTTGGTTCTTATATTCAGGGTGGTTTATATCCCATAGACAGGGCAGCTCCCTGAACATATCAATGAAGATTGCCATAAAGTCCTTATCTTTCAAGATATCCATTTTCACTGCAAGACACAACACAAGACAAACCCTAATGTCAGCCTAAAGTCTTCTAAACTTGT
This sequence comes from Lithobates septentrionalis, assembly GCA_037952835.1. Taxonomy (NCBI): domain Eukaryota; kingdom Metazoa; phylum Chordata; class Amphibia; order Anura; family Ranidae; genus Lithobates; species Lithobates septentrionalis. Next base: position 4,925,937 of record JBBDGP010001113.1, read on the forward strand.
GCAAATACAGGCCTCAATCTAGAAGCAGTATAGGCCCAATGTTAAATCTTACCTTTGTTATCACGATCAGCGCCTCCGTTACTCCTTCCTCCGCTCACAGATCGTACGTACTACGCACGCGTGTTACACTTTATAGACACTGCGCATGCGTGAAACTCCGCCCGCCCCTGACGTTCTTTCTAGTCTATTCCCCACCCCTTCTCGTTTGGCGCAGTGGGGAAGAGCACATGGTGGAGTCAGAGCAGGTGTCTGATATTTACACCAACGAGGAGGAGGGGGAGGAAAGCCCGGAGGCAGAAATGTCCCGATCCAGAAAGAGACGATTTAAGGCATCAAATATGTCCTTTGGGGAGATGTTGGAGATGGTCGACATCCTGAAGAAGGCCAACTATGACGGGAAGTATGGACCTTACCCCAACCCCAATGTCCGAAAGGCTAAGATCATGGCGAAAGTGGTCAAAAGTCTGCACCGGAATTTCGGGGTACGTCGATCGAAAGATCAGCTGAGGAAGCGGTGGTCGGACCTAAAATTAAGAGAGCACGAGCAGTACAGAAAGATCCGGAGAGTGCTGCAAAAAAGTAAGTAGTTGTGCTGTGTTCCTAGTCTTTTTGTGTTTATTACGTTCGTGCTGCTCCATGTGCTTTTCTTAACTGTTATCCAGTTTAAAATGTCAACTTTCATGTTCATGGGCACATTATTCGTTCGTATCAAACATTTTTCTTTCGGCCTATAAAACACCATTGTTTTGGCCATATGCATTTGCCCACATTTTTTAGGGCCTACTCTGAAAATAATTTGGTTTTGTAGATGTGTTTGTTACTAGAATGAAATGCACACATCTGGACGCTGGAGCACTAGCCTGGGACACAAGAACACCCTTTTTATTAGGGGGCCCACACAGGTGCTCCAGTGTATACTATAGGGGTGTCTCCATCTGTGGAGCTTGTAGAAAACAGGTAAAGTATTGAAGCTTGACAAAGGACACTAAAAATTCTACATCTTGGAACTCTGCCAAAACAGACAATTATGCCCCACTTCCAAGCAATGTTTCATATTTATAGTTCTTCCCTCAAATTTCTGTGTGCTAAGTATACCATTTTTTTTTACATAGGGGAGAAAAGACTCGGAAGACACCCCTCATCCGAGGAGACCAGAGACCCCCCCACCTCAGGAAGAAGGGGAAATGCACCCAAGACAAACAGAGCAGAAGGAGGAAAACATGGTGGAAATTGGCACCACAACAGGTGAGTGTCCGCGACCACAGGCTCAGGTAAGAGATGGATGCCGGCATATTTATAATACATGTTTTTTTTTGGTTTCTCTCTTTTTAGGTGATCGTGATGTTGTGGATCCAGATCCTTTCACCTCGGAAAGTGCACAGATCCTGATTGGGGAGATCATGGGGTGTAGTAGGGACTTGGAAAACATCCAAAAAAACATCAATGATGTTCTTCAAAAAAATAAGAACATCATTGATGTTTTGGGGAGAGTTTAAAACCCCTCCAAATCCCTTTGTTTTATGGTGTGCTACAATTTTTTTTTAATTTTTTGTCAAATTTGAGAAAAGCCAAATTTTGAAGAGGCACACAGTGTGTCAACATGTGCTATCTGCCATCACGGGAGATCAATGGACGTGTTTTGGGGGTGCAACCACTTCCTCAATAATAAAGTAGCTATGAGGAAGTAGTTGCTCCCCCAAAACACGTCCCTTGATCCCCCATGATGGCAGCTAGCACATGTTGACATTCGGCTATTTGTGTGCATCTTCAAAATTTGGCTTTTCCAGGGGTGACTACACCCCATCTGAACGCAATATCAAACACAGTTTCTAAATACTCATGTCTGATATTGCCGTTCTACCAAATGTGAACTTTGTAAGATTTGTGTCTTTCTTGTTGGTTTTAAACATGCCTGTTTTATCTTAAATGGACATTTTTACTTTTTCTAATGTGACCCCAAAAATTGTTATACAACAAACATTTTGGTTTGTTTTAAAAACCTTTTCTAAATGCACATGTGATTGTGCAGGTATTAAAAAGATTGTTAATCAAGAATGTGTGGATTATTGTCTCAACGCTACAACACTTTTGGGGTGCTCTAATTGCTGCTTTCTGTGACAATGGGTGTTATTTCCTAAGGGCAAATCTACTTTGCACTACAAGTGCAGTTTCAAGTGCACTTGTAGTGCAAAGTGTCTTTGCCTTTAGTAAATAACACCCAACAGTGCTTTGTAAGGTTACACAATCACACCATTTTCAGGACTCACCACATTTCTGTCAGGGTCAGCTAAAACAAACACAAGCAGTAAATGTCACCAAAGATTTGCTTATTTGTTTTTTTTTTTTTTTTTTAAAAGGTTTTACACATTGTCTGGCATATTGATAGCCCCCCTACCCGCAAAGAATTCAAGGTATCTTAGCCGGACATCACAGGCACTCAGGGGGGGGGGGGCAAGCCAGGATGGCCACTTTCAAGCGCCGTCAGGGTTGGATCATTTTGAATTCCGGACTCAGGCCCAACTGAGCCAGCATAGTTGGCAGAATGTTGCCGTAAAAAGTTGTGTAGAACACAGCACGCCAGGATAATGTGATTCAGTTTGTACTCCGCCATATGTATGGGTGTAAGAAATAGGTGGAACCGGCTGGCCACGATTCCAAACGTGTTCTCCACCACTCTTCTGGCTCTGGCCAGCCGGCTAATTAAAAACCCTCTAGTCCGGGGTGAGGGTCCTCATCGGGAATGGCCGCATAAGATGGTCCCCCAGCGCAAAACCTTCATCCGCAACGAAGACGAATGGGAGTCCTTCCACATTGTCTTCTGGAGGTGGCAAGTCCAAGCTGCCATTCTGGAGATGCCTGTTGAACTCCGTCTGGGCGATGACTCCACCATTGGACATCCGGCCATTCTTCCCCACATCCACATACAGAAATACAGAAAGTAGCCGACACCACCGCCAACATCACAATACTATTGCACCCCTTATAATTATAATAGTACGACCCTGAGTTGGGTGGTGGGATGATGTGGACGTGTTTCCCATCAATTGCCCCTCTGCAGTTAGGAAAGTCCCACCGCTGGGCAAAGTGGGAGGCCACAGTCTGCCATTCCAGTGGCGTGGAAGGAAACTGTGGAGGAAAACAAAAAAAATTAGTCTTTTTGCACATAAACATGGAAAGCAGATTGGACACAAACATTCTTGGCCAACATCAAGATAACATTTATTTATGGGAATTTTTAAAGACCAAAGTATAAGGTACACCTATCATATTCCCCCTCCCCCCTCTCATGGGCCATTTCTAACATTATGGGGGGGGGGCTCTTGGACAGGTAACCCTCTCTTGCTTGGTCCATGAACTCCTCCCCACCCTGTTCATGGACTGGACTTGTGTCAAGGTCAGGACCCCAACACCAAGCCCCCGAACAGCACGAACTCTACGAGGAGTACGTATACGCAACATGGCTAGAAAACGGTCGGCTGCTCAGAACGCAGTAACAGAATGCACTGAAGAACAGCAAGGCCTGTGAAGAGCGACCTGAAAAACAGTAACGAATGAACAAGAACACAATGACAAGTCAATGGTACTCGCTGCACGCACTGAAGAGCAGATACAAACTGAAAAATTTGAATATACAAATCTGAAAAAGCACGAATCGTCTCTCACCAAACTTTTACTAACACAAGATTAGCAAAAGGAGCCCAAAGGGTGCTGCGCTTGGTTCTGAACTGGCCTTTTCTAGTCTCGTCGTACGTGGTGTACGTCACCGCGTTCTTGGCGATCGGAAATTCCGACAACTTTGTGCGACCGTGTGTACTTAAAACAAGCTTGAGCCAACATCCATCAGAAAAAATACATGGATTTTGTTGTCGGAATGTCCGATCAATGTCTGATGGTGTGTACGGGGCATCAGGGTTTGGGTGCTATTTGGTTTCAGGGAACTATAGTAAATTCGATTTTGGGAGTATTTTCTCACCAGCGCTATAGTGAATACCGTTTTTGCGCTAATTAGCGCTAATTACCGTGAATTAGCGCTAATTTGCGCTAATTAGCGCCACAGCTCTATATTAAATGACCCCCATTGTCTCTAGTAATGGTCATATATTGAAAAAGTAGGTGGAAAAAAAAAAGGAGGGGGAGGGAGATCAGGTCAAGGAGGGGAAAGGAAAACCGGGGTGGGATGGGAAAGTGAGGGGAAGAAGGGGGAGGGAGGGGAAGAAATGGGGGGTGAAGGAGAGTGGGTTGGGAATGAAGGGGATGGAATGAGGGGGGAAGGGAAATGGGGGATGGAAAAGAGACAATGGTGGAAAAAAAGGGAAAAACACTAAAAAGTGAATGTGATGGTGCCATGTGATGTGCTAAATGTGACTTCTCCCCCCTGTTGGAAGTTCTTCCCTCATTACACACCAGGTAATCACTTCATCACTGCTCACGTTTTCTTACATTCACACATTCACTTATCCCCCACATCACTTCTTTTTTAGTTTTGTTCAATTTTAGTGTGTTTATTTTTGACTTGATTGTTTTCCCTTTTTCTATCACATTCCTTCACATTTAGCACATCACATGGCACCATCACATTCACTTTTTAGTGTTTTTACCTTTTTTTTTTCCCCATTGTCTCTTTTCCATCCCCCATTTCCCTTCACCCTTGTTCCATCCCCTTCTTTCCCAACCAACTCTCCTTTCACCCCCCATTTCTTCCCCTCCCTTCCCCTTCTTCCCCTCACTTTCCCATCCCACCCCGGTTTCCCTCCCCCCTCCTTGCCCTGATCTCCCTCCCTCCCCCCTCCTTGCCCTGATCTCCCTCCCTCCCCCCTCCTTTTTTTTTCCACCCACTTTTTCAATATATGACCATTACTAGAGACAATGTATCACAGATATTCAAACCAAATATTTATATACATACTTATACCCTTTAGCCGCCTTCCTTTTTAATTTCCTTTTTTTACCCTTTTTATTGTTTTATATCATTCAATATTGAATATTGAAAGTACAATATCCCTACTGCAGGCACGGCTCATCCACCCCTGTTGGCTGCTCCCTGGGTTTTTTGGGATTGCCTGCAGTGTGACTCCTCGTAAGACACGCACAGATAGTTGACTTCAACCTGCAACTACGCGTGCCACCTGGGGATTCTCGGTTCAAGCTAAGGGGCTTTCCTTTAGAGGTTCTAAAAAACATCGCTCAATATAAGGTGACTGGTAACTACATATTATAATGTTTATTATTGTTGTTCTTTCTTTTTTCTCTTTGTATCTTCTGATTGCAATTAGGAATATCAATACATGTTAACATTTCTGCAGCTCAAAAAATCCTCTGAAGAAGACCCAGTGGGGTCGAAACGCATCAGTATTCATATACAGGGATCACGCGCCATCTTATCCTTATACTTGAGCATTGTGCATCATTGTGTATTGTTATGTTGGCGATGTTATTACTGTTTTTATGCTAGATCACAGCTCATGCTCTGTCCTCATATGTCCAACATTTATTTATTTATTTTTTGATACCTTGTTATAATAAAAACAATTTTCATTATTTACATTCTTTTATAGCATTTTTTCAACCCTTTTTTGCTGCCTAGAAAATCCCTCATGGGGGACAATTCCTTTTTTTCTTTAGTGCCCTTCTTTTATAACCCCAATTCCTGTGGGTCCATCCCCCCCACTAGGAGTAATTGAACAAAAAAAATGGCGCAGGCTTGGCACATAGTCAATCTGGTCATTACATGCAGCTGTTTGCAAAGGGGATCACATTGTCTCCTCTGATCTGCTAGAGCTCCTACATCAGATACCATGCTGCTGTATTGTGTGACATCACAAAGTAGGAGCACTGTCAGCATGCATAAAGTGCCCCATTGCTCACCGCATTTGTGTAAGTGGGCATCCAAGCCCACCACCGAGGGGGGGCATGGTAAAGACTTTGTCCAACAACATGCCCATCCCACAGGGGGAGCCATCTTCCAGCCACAGGGCACAACTCAGACCACCTGCTTTTCAATAAAATACAATACAATAAAATGCATGTTTTATGATATATGTTTGGAAATCTACTTACCTTTAAGGTCCCAATGGATAGAGAATCTAGCGATCGGCACATGCAGGAATGCTGGCAAGTCTAAGTCCTGTCACTACTCCTCTCCTTAGTTATTCTACTTTCAAAATATATAAACTGTTCTGCGCATTTTAGGTAATTTTATAGCCAAAATTCTGACTTTAACATTTGTGCAAACAATGAAAAAAAATGCTGTAGAGGGGAATTGGTTAAAGAATTTGTGTTATTCTAAGTGTTCAGATCACGGTTTCAAAGAATTAATTTTTTTTGGCCAGGTAACATCTTGTGCTCTGCACAAATATTTCTGTAGGGTTATTGTATTTTAGTACCACTAACAGCACCAACCCATTTTTTTGGCAGTCATTTCACAGTTGCAAAGAATTTATATTTTTTTAGTTCACTCTGCGTCCAAAATCTTGATGATATTCAGTGCATTATTTATTTACCAATTTTAAACTGTCTCTAAAAATAAATGACTGTGCTATTTTTTTGTTTTAGCTTTAGTAGGGAATACTCTCCCCAATTAGAAAAAAAAAGAAGAAAGGAAAGCATCAGCTCCATTATAATACTATTTTTTTTTTTTTTTTTAAATAATGGTCTTATTGCTTATTTATGATTGAAATTAGAATTCTCACTGCTTCTGAAATATACTGGGATTAAAAAAAAGATATGATTGCACATCTTATGGCACGATGTCCATAATTTGGACATCGTGCCAGTAACTTTTGCTGTCAGTTTCTTATGCAAGAAGGTCCAGCGAAGTTTATTTTTCACATTGGACAACAAGAGTTAGTCAGATAACCAAGCTTTTTCTATGGTTTGCTTGGTTGCTGTCAAAATATGTGTACAAATTGATAAAAAGCATGGATGCAAACACTGCTCTAGGTTGGTCTTTTAATTTCACCTCCACTACCACACTAGCCAGGTGCTGGAACTGTCCGTCATAGATTTGAGGTAGCTAAAACGGTCTTGTTGGGGGGGCGTGGCTAGGCGGCGGAGACGATGGACGCATGTTAGACTAGCTCCGCAATATCCTGGGCTCTAACGGGGGAATACAGCGACTAAGAGCCTTGTTTCACATCACCAGACACCGGGCACACAGCGGTTACATTCCCAGATGCCTTCCCACAAGAGAAAAGACCCTACAAGACCAGGGAAGATGACTGATTTCTTAATACAGCCGCGCCGTCTCCATGTCCAAGATGCAGACATGCAGGCGATGCGCGCGGCGTCAGCTCCGGTACACAGAGGAGCCAGCATGGGAGGCAAGGATCCAGCCACACATTTAACAACGCTCCTCAGGGACAAGGTCAGTACCCACCACCCCCATCTGCATCATATAGCCCTGCTAAAAGCAAGATGAAAATGTCCTCAGCTTCTGCAGAGACAGCAGACACCAGTGGCTTTGAGTCCTCCCTAGATGATACTAGAGAACTACAGGACTCCATCATAGACTTCCCCACACAAAACCAGCCAGTTATGGATACAACGCTCAAGGACATGCTGGTGTCCCTGCGTTCTACCCTACATGCTGACATGCTTGCATTTACACAGCAATTTAAAACAGAAGTGGCAGCAGTAGACTCCAGAGTAACTCACATTGAATCAAAGATGGGCGAGTTTGCATCTACTTTCAATGACCTAGTAGACGCCCATAATGACAGGGATGATGAAATTCACGCCATTAAAACAAAACTGGCAGATTTGGAAGACAGATCGAGATGTAATAACGCCAAAATTCGGGGGATACCCGAATTGATCAAGCCCCCGGATCTAAAAGAATACTTCACAAACATAATGAGAGCTGCGCTTCCAGAAACGCCCCTGGAGGAACTGATCATTGATCAGATTCACCGTCTTCCGAGACCCAGAAATATCCCGGAACATCTCCCCAGAGATACAATAGTGAGAGTCCACTTTTATCATATAAAGGACCAATTCATGATGATAGTCAGAAGAAGAGAAAACCTCCCACAAGAGCTACAGGATCTTTCCTTTCATGCTGACTTGTCAGCATTCACCATGCAACAGCATAGACAGCTTGCAACCATAACTAAACCACTAAACAACCACCACATCCAGTATAGATGGTTGTACCCAGCTAAGCTACTAATCACAAAAAGAAGGCAAATCACATGTGGTAACAAATATCAAGGAGGGCATCCACCTCCTGAGAGACTGGCAAATCATTGATCCATGTAACACCGGGAATGACAAGCCACATTCACCTTCTTCCACCCGAGCCAGTTCTGACACAGAAACAGGCTGAAGTTCACCAAAATAAATGACAAGGAACCCCGAATGGCCCAGGAATAGCCACTTAGCTATTGTTGCTTTACCCCCCGAGTTAAAAACGGAATAATATCCGCACAGATTCCTTATGGGATTGTTCTTTTTATTTCTTTTTGGTTTGGTTACTCTATCTTTCTTGCACCTTTTTCTTTTTATTATAACATCTACAGGAACAGAAGTACGGACACATAGATCCGATCTACCCGGACACCAGAGTCCTTTGCCTCAACATCTCCACCACGAGGATAGTCAATATCATCAAGTCAACCTATTGTCTTCCTACATTACTCACTCCATTATAAGGTACGACACACACAATATATCAGAATGTCTTTCACTATCACATCACTAAATGTAAAGGGTCTGAATAGCCCCCATAAACGACAAATGGCCTGGAAGGAAGCGTCAAGGCTAAAAAGTGACATCATATGCTTTCAAGAGACTCACTTTATAGCAGACAAACCCCCAGCATTCAGTAATCGTAGATTCTCTCAAGTCTTTACGGCAAATGGTCCAAAGAAAAAAGGTGGAGTTGCAATTGCAATAGGAGACAATATCCCATTTTCAGAAATTACAACTCATTTGGACACCTCAGGCAGGTATATCATACTAGTATGCGAGATCTTTGCAGTGAAGTACACTCTGGTTAACATATACCTGCCAAACAACAACCAATTACGATTCCTCAAAAAAATATGGAAAAAAGTAGAATCTATGAAACAAGGACATGTAATCCTGTGCGGGGATTTCAATGCAGTACCAGACAAGACCATTGACTGTACAAACCCTAAACAAGTAACCTACCGAAGGACAAAACTGGAAAAATTTACTAACATATCGGAACTATTCGACGTATGGAGGTGCCAACATTCCTCAGAGAAAGATTTCACTTTTTTTTCTAATGTACATAACACCTACTCGCGAATAGATCTATTTCTTTTAGACAAATTTTTATTGCAGAGAATTGTTAGATCAGACATTGATATCATATCCTGGTCTGACCATGCTCCAGTTTCCATAAGCGTGGGAGGGCGGAAAACCGAGACGGGAGCGAACAGATGGAGGAACGACATTTTCACTATGTCCAAACCTGGGAATCTTAAATTACTTAGAAGTTCACTAAAAGAATTTTTTGAAATTAATGCTCCATCGGTGTCTGACCCATTCATGCTGTGGAACACTCATAAGGTGGTCATACGAGGTTTATTAATACAACTAAGCGCTAGGGCCAAGAGGCAAAAGGCGGCGAGGATCAAGGACCTGCTAAATAAAATAAAGACCCTAGAATTATCCAACAAACAGAATTCTACCCAAAAGACAAGAGACCTATTATTCTATGCTAGACAAGAACTAAGAACTATCCTGGTTTCTCAGCAGGAGAACCGCCTTCGTACCTTAAAAGCAAATAACTACCGTTGCAGCAACAAGGCGGAGAAACTGCTGGCAAACCAATTAAAAGAAAAAATGGCAAAACAAAGAATTCCGCACATAGAGAACCCTAAATCTAAAATAAAAGTTTCTAACCCCAAAGACATAGCAGACGCCTTTTGTGATTACTATGAAGCATTATATAATCTCAAAGACGACCCCAATACACCCCAACCCTCAGACAACCTGATCTCAGAATTCCTGGAAGCCATAAACCTTCCAAAATTCTCACAACCAACACTTACAAAACTTAACTTACCCTTCACTATCCATGAAATTGAGAAAACAATTAAAAATATGCCTCACAATAAATCACCAGGACCAGCTGGCTACTCATCTGAATATTACCAATTGTTTAAAACTGAATTATCCCCTTACTTAAAGCAGGTCTTTGATGCCGCAATGTCCAATGCCTCATTCCCAAAAGAGATGCTAACTGCAACTATTATAACGCTGCCAAAACCCGGTAAAGACTTCTCCGTCCCAAAAAACTTTAGACCCATTTCTTTGTTGAATGTCGATGTGAAACTGTATGCTAAGATTATAGCCAATAGATTGTCATCATTACTACCGGATCTTATCAACCAAGATCAAGTAGGTTTTGTATCAGGCAGGCAAACAAATGATGCTACAAGAAGAATGGTAAACATAATTCATCTTGCGGAGGAATCTCGAAGGCCTACTCTGCTCCTTACTTTGGATGCGGAGAAGGCCTTCAATAGAGTTCACTGGAGATATCTGACTAAAGTACTAGAGAAATTTGGTTTGATAGGCCCAATCCAACAGGCAATTTTGGCTCTATACTCATCCCCGTCTGCATATGTTTTCACTGAAGGAATGTTCTCCAGAAATTTTCAAATAACAAATGGGACAAGGCAGGGGTGCCCACTGTCACCTTTAATCTTTGCATTGATTATGGAACCACTGGCAGAAACAATTAGAGAAAATACACTGATCCGAGGCATTACATCTCAAGATAAAGAACACAAAATATCATTATTCGCGGATGATGTTATTTTAACCCTATCTGACCCTTATAAATCATTAAACGCAGCACATACGACACTAACACAATTCAGCAAAGTAGCATATTATAAAGTTAATGCTTCCAAATCCAGTATCTTAGGAATTGCAATCGACAAAACCACAAAATCAACCATGCAAAAAGACTCTCCTTACCCATGGTCCACAGATTCTATTTCCTACTTAGGATTACAATTAACAACACCTGTAGCCAAATTATTCCAACTCAACAATCAACCTTTATTGAATGAATTCAAGAAAGACATCCTTAGATATCAGAAACTTCACTTATCATGGAATGGCCGCCTAGCAGCATATAAGATGCTACTTTTACCAAAACTAATGTACCTTTTCAGGGCCCTCCCAATACCTATCCCAACCCCCTTCTTCAAAGCTATGCAAACTCAAATGACAAACTTTATCTGGGAAGGCAAAGAGCAAGATTTCTGGCTCAAATGCAAGGGAAACACAAAGAGGTGGGAGGATTAGGAATACCAAATCTAAAAGACTATTACGCTGCAGCAATCCTAGACCAACTGAGAAATTGGTTTGACCCAAAAGAAGTAAAACACTGGTGCCAAATAGAACAAAATTGGATTCATCCTAGATCCCTTCAATCACTTATACAAGCACACAACATACAACCAATCATAGTTCAAATTAACCATCCCACCATACAGGCTACATTACAGGCATGGTCTCATCTAAAAAAGTTTTCCAATCCCAAAGCAAGTTATACGGAAGTTCCTATCCCATTAGAAGTACTTCATTGGCTGATTCCAAATCTCTCTTTGACACAATGGCATAAGGAAAACATTTTATTAATGAAAGACATAACATGTGCAGGCAGTGTGGTACCTTTTAATGAATTACAGAAAAGATTCAATCTACACCCTTCAGAGTTTTTGACACACCTACAGATAGTTTCATGGTTTAAGACATGGAAGGTATCTGACTCTCAAATCCCAACACAAGCATGGAAGTACCTTCAATCCTCCAACCTTAAAGCAAAAGGTATATCCCAGATGTATGCCATAATCAATGCTAAAAGAACATTTATGAAATTCAATCCACTAAGCAAATGGGAATCAGAATTGGGCCAGAAATTTACAGATAAACAATGGTCATTAGCATTCCAATGTAATCGTAGATTCTCGAGGTGTTCTAACTATGAGGAACTGGCGGCAAAATTATTAGCAAGATGGCACTACACACCGTACATGATGGCAAAATTTTCTAGTGAGAACTCTAACCTGTGCTGGAGAGGATGTGGACAGGTGGGAACATTGGTCCATATGCTTTGGTCATGCCAGCATATTAGAAGCTTCTGGTCAGAAGTGTTCAAATTAATAGTGAAAACCACGGGTGTCTTTACCACCCCTTCGGTCGAGAAAGCAATTTTAAGTATAAGCATGGTAGATTACCCAATATTAGTCCGATCAGATCAATAGCGATGCATATTCTATTTGCTGCCAGGTCCTTACTAGTGAGCAGATGGAAGACCAATGAAATCCCAAGCGTAAGAGAATTGAAAACAAAAATTAATATAATATCTGAATATGAAAAGATTATGGCAATCAGAGATGGCAATGGAGCAAAGTACATTTCCAATTGGAATCTCTGGAATACACTATACCAAAGATGTGTAAAATCTGTTACCTGTAGTCTAATATTCATTCAAGATAATCTTTTTTCCTCCTTTCTTACCCTATTACTTTTGTATTAAAGGTGATCTGTTAAAACACCATAGTCACTATCTCAATGGGTTAAATATAAAAAACAAGGAACAAGCTTAATTAAGTTTCACATAGAAGTTAAGGACAAGTTACTAACTCATGATCTACAATGTTGACATGATATAATCATTTTATTGTTAAATATATTGACAACAATATATATACTGGATGACTCAAGTGGTAACATATACGGACTCATAATTACTCTTTATTTTTTACTTTTATGTATCACTACTTAATACCGGTTGAGAAAATTGATGTGTCTTCTTATTCTGTACATCTGTTAAATATTAATAAAAACTATTTTCAAAAAAAAAAAAAAACGGTCTGGTTGGCCTCACATCCATTAAAAATCACCTTTATTTTAGCTCATCCATAAAAATAAATCCAGGACACAAAAGTAGGGGAACAGCATCACCGGCTAACACGTTTCACGCTCACTTAGCGCTTAATCATAGCTCACATACATGGCACACATGGAGAGATACAGAATATACATGTTTGAAGGAATCCCATAATTATAGAAACGTGTGTGGAACAATTAGCATGCAAGTGCCAGTAATTGGTGGGTGCCTGCACTATTCAAAGATACAAAACAAAACACCTGTCATACAATTAGTTACTTTAAAAAAAACATCAAATATAAACTTAAAGCATAACTAAAGACAAAACTTGATTTTTTTTTGTTTTGGATGGAGTGGAGAGGGGTTAGAACACCTATCAGTTTTTATTGCTATTTGTGTCCCAGTTAGGGAGATTCACCCTCTCTATTGGTCCTGCTTACCATTATCATTAATAGTGAAAGTAAAAGAAAATCCCAAATTTTGGGTTGTCCCCAAGAAAAGTAACAGAGGGACATTTTTCCAATGAGGACACTAGTTCCTAATTTGCAGGGATTTCCTCTCCCGTCCTGTTTTGTCTATGGGACAGAAAGTGAAGGCAAATCTCCCTAATGGGACAAAGAGGGCAAAAAGAAACCTTACAGAGGTTATAACCCTCCTTTACTTTATCTAAAATAGAAAAAAATGTTTTGCGTATAGTTCTTTGTTTCTAGTTCTATAGTGTGTCAAATGTGTGTGAGCTATGATTAAACACTTAATGAGCATGAAACACAATAGCTGGTGATGCTGTTTACCCTACTTTTGTGTTCTGTATTTGTTTTCATGAATATGGTGAAATAAATGTTATTTTAAATGGATGTGCAGCCAACTAGACATTTTTTGCTACTTGGAATCTGTGATGTACAAGGCCAGCACCTGGCTAATGTGGTAGTGGAGGTGAAATTAAGAAAGCAACCTAGAGCAATGTTTGTATCCATGCTTTCTATTGGTCGTATGTACACCTGGCTCGGTAGGTGACTCACTACCGTAACCTATTGTATTGAGTTTTGAGGACTATATTGTGTATTCCACTACACACCACTAATTATGGTTGACACAGCTACCCCTTTAACACAACTGAAGGGACATACAGCAAAACTTTAACAGCACCATCAGACAATCCACTCAGACTTGGACAATGCAGTCATATATTGCAAATGTCAAATTATTTCAATGTTTGGAAACTGGAACGTCTCATGGTGAAGGAAATTAAGACCTATTAGGACATCAGTAGCCTTATTGACCTTACTGAATATTTAACATTGAAACAAATACCTGGAGGTCTACACATCACCTGTTTACTGCTGATCTGAAAAGAGAATGGACTGACATTGACAGCATGTTTGTTTGATCTTATGAAAATCATCATAATCTTTAAATCAAAGGAGTTTCAACAAGAGATCTCCATGTTACAAAAGGATGTTGCAACATGGAGATTGCAGGTCTGCAGGAGAGTCTGAGTTTTTTAGAGCTGGAAATTTTAATCGCTTGCCGACCAGCCGCTGCAGTTATACTGCGGCAGGTTGGCATGGCTGCGCAAATCGCCGTAGCTGTACGTTGGCTTGTCACGGCGATCTGTGGGCACGCGTGCACCCATTGTCCAGTAGGAGAGCCAATCAGCGGGCCCGGTGGATTCGAAGCCCGCCGGGCCCCCCTCAAACGTTCCCTGCAGTGACACAGGGCAGATCTCCATTCTGACAGGGTTCACACAGAGATCCTGTCTTTCTGCTATGCAAGAAGACAGATCTGTGTGTTGTCCCAGGCATCCTTTAATTCTCAACCGGTGCATCACTGAGTGCTCCCCAAGAAATAGACATGACAAATATATCCTCTTACCAGATGATTAGATCTATCCAGGTCTGTATGCGCATAAGTTAGTAATCACCCCTCACTTCAGATATAAGCTGCCTCTCCTGCTCAGCCTGCTTACTGGATGCCAATGATAAAAGTCAATGCATGCATTTATCCTTAAGGGAACCTAATGTTCCCTTTTCTCTTCCAGCACTTCCTCTCTGTCACTTAGCAGTCTGCCACTCTCTGGGTGTTTGGTGGAAGTGCCCTGTCTATCTCTTGGGGAGCACTGGGTGATGCACCTGTTGAGAATTGAAGGACACTTCTTTTTCTTCACTTTAAGGACTCTTGCTGTTTTTTTGGACATTATTTTTTATAAATGTTTTCATTTTTGTGGACTTTATGCTTATATATCTGTTAATTGTGTAGGTAAATATATCACAATTGTGACAGTGCAACACATTTCCTTATATATTTTGTTTTAATGTTGTGTACATTATTGTGAGTGCCGCTGTTGTTTTTCACATTATTTTCACTTTATGCACACTAAGCACAGTTTTCCTTTGTCATATATTTAAACAAGAACATCTGCAAAAAAAAGCAAAAAAAAAAAAAAACAAGACGGGGATGAAAGAAATAGCGACAAGAAAAAGCAAGTGGCGGTTCTCGGTACCAGCTGCAAGGTCAAATACAACTGCCGCCGATTTGACATGCGATTTGACATGGCAAATCGCATGTCAAATTGCACCAATGTGAACCAGGGCTCAATGAGCTTTGTGCCCCTCCCCCCCGAGGTGTACCGTTCAGAAGAGGAAACTCTGTCCCTAGGGGCTCCAGTTACTCAAGTTATCCAACTTACCCTGCCCCTAACTCCAACTCTGGCTATTATGATAATGGCTACTACGGAGGCTATGATATCCCCATGTACAATAGATTCCAGCCACTCTACCAGGAGGATGACCCACAGAGAGGGGGTTCCCCCTATAGGGGTTTTCGCAGGAGAGGGCATGGAGATCCTCCACCTCGGGGGGGCTGGAATCAAAACAGAGGTTATTCTGGCCAGAGGCGGAATTGGAGAGGGTGGGGGAGGGGCGGCCCACCCAACCCACCCTGGCACAATCCACCGCCAGAGATCCGGTATGGGGATCAGATGAATTCTCACTGGCAACAATGGGAACCACCTATGTGGCCTACCAAGGACCCCCAAAGAAACAACGTAGAGGAACAAGAGGAGGAAAGAAGAACAAAAAGAAAGAGAGAGTAGTGGGGCAAGGCATTTTCAACCTAAGTGATGAGTCCTTTACCCTTAATGAACTCAAAGTACTTGAGTTGGGTCTCAAATATGCCCAGACAGAGGATTAAATAAATTTGTGGCGTTCATTGATACTGAGAAATTTGTACGTAAACTGAACATTAAAAAGCATTTTGCAGAGAAACAAGCTCTTAATACTCAACCTCTATAATCAGAATACCAGCATAGCGGACTGAGGAATCAGTCTGTTTTCAATCCCAAAAAGTCATCTAACCATTTTCTTGAAAGGTTCAAAAGTATGGTTGAGAAGGATATCAAACTTATTAAAACCAAAAGAGGGAAAAAGAAGGGTAACATACAAAAAGGTATAGAGGCATTAGAAAAAAAGAAAAACATTGCCATCCGGCAAGCGGATAAAGGGGGGGGAATAGTGGTTCTTAATAGAGACGATTATTTGAAAGAACTTAATAGGTTGGTAAGTGACACTGTCACCTACAAGAAAATTAAAAGTGATCCCACAAAAAAACTTAAAACGTTAGTAAAAGATAGTATACGTAAAGCTAGAGAGATAGGAATTCTCAACAAGAAAGAAGCTAGATATTTAGTCCCTGATGCGCCTAGACTCCCTATAATTTACCAATTGCCCAAAATACACAAAAATCCCCAGTGCCCACCTGGTAGACCTATTATCAGCGGCATAGACTCCATTTTTTCCAGGTTAGGGGAATATGTTGATTATTATCTACAGCCCATTGTTCAATCGTACCCTTCATACCTGCGAGACAGCAAGCATCTTATGAACCTGCTTAAGGATATACCAGTTCAAGATGACACAATCATTGTTACGATTGATGTCGAATCGCTATATACCAATCTGGTTGAGAAGGATGTTTTAAGAACTACAAGGAGGGCCCTTGATTCTAAGTCTAATCTGAAAGTTGAACAAAAAAATTTCTTGATCGAGATTTTGGAGTTGGCCATGTCCAACAACTATTTTTGGCATGAGGGGTCTTGTTACAGGCAGATCAAGGGTGTGGCCATGGGGGCCAAGTATGCTCCTAGTGTGGCCAACATACTCTTGAGCCTCTGGGAGGACCACAGCATATTTGGAACCCGTGCCCCCGAGATCTGCCTGTACAAGAGGTACATAGACGATATTGTGATTTTGTGGAACGGCACAGTAGAGGCTTTAGAGTCGTTCCTTAATAACATTAATCACAATAGTTATGGCCTTAGATTTACAGGTAATTGGAATAATATTGAGATTAGTTTCCTTGATCTAATCCTATATAAGAATAATGGTAGAATTCAGACAAAAACCCATTTTAAAGGTACTGACAGGAACAGCTATATACCCATGGCCAGCTGTCACCATCCAAACTGGCTGAGAGGGATCCCTAAGGGTCAATTATTAAGAATAAGACGTAATTGTGACTCTACGTCAGATTACATGTCTCAATCAAACTTACTAGTGGATAGATTTAAAGAAAACGGTTATCGTGAAAAAGATCTCAGGGCTACTCAATCACTAATTTTACAGATGGACAGGGATCAGCTTTTGAAAGATAACATTAAAGAGAAATGTGAACTGGATTATGTCCCTTTCCTAACTAGTTTCAATAGGGACTATAAAAGTGTTGAAAAAATATTTTTAAAACATTGGCCGATTCTGTTAGGTGACAAGACTTTGTTGAGCTTCCTACCAGAACGTCCTAGGTTTATCTATCAACGTGCACCGAATCTACATAACAAGTTAGCCCCGAATGTTTTAAATCCTCCCAGGAGAGCTCCCACTTTCCTGGATGTAAAAGGGTTTTTCTATTGTAGGAAGTGCAAAGCCTGTAAACTAACTAGAAATAATGCAAGGAAAGTGGAACATTTCACATCCTTCAGTACAGGTAAAGAATATAAAAAAGATACGTTTATCATTTGTAAATCCACCTTTGTCACGTACCTTATTGTTTGCCCATGTGGGTTACAGTACGTTGGGCGTACCAAAAGAAATCTCTGCACACGTATCAATGAACACCTCGCAAATATTAAAAACGGTTTTCCCAAGCACAGCCTCTCTAACCATTTCAGAATCCACCACCAACGGGATCCTAGCTTGGCCAGATTTTTTGGCATTGATAAGCTGGATGCTGATTGGAGGGGAGGGAATATGGTTCAGAGAATATCAAAAAAGGAAACGGAATGGATCTACCGATTGGACACACTTACTCCGGCAGGTATCAATGTTGATATTGATCTTAACTGCTATTTGTCCAATTATTGAACATCTGGTCCTTCCATTTGTAAATGGGCTGTCCATTTCGGTTCCATCTCTTTGTATTCTTTATCACAATATATTTTAATTATTTTAATAAAATACATTTTAATTCTTACATTTTAATTCTTAAATTTTATATTTTAATTTACTTACATATTTATCTTATTTAATTTAATTTAATTTGATTTGGTTGTGCAATTTGACATCTCTCCACAAGATGGCAGTATGTATGTCGTTGCAAATTCACAATAATTTTTGTTGCATTTTACATTTTGGCCACAAGATGGCAGTTAATTATTATTTTCAGATTAATTCCCCATTAGAGGAGTTGTCACCGGATTGGATGCCTCTAATGGAGATGTATATTTAAGGAGGTGGCGTGCCCGTCCGTATGATCCCTGATGACGTCAGCACGCTCTGATGAAACTGGTCGGATGTGAACGAACGTGATACGCCATTTCCGCTCGTATTTTTATTTCCTGCTTTTCTTGTTTGTATTTTGCCCACATGTACCCTCATGTGGGGAGTGTGGTTTTAAGCCGTTTTTAGCTTAAATAAATATTTTTGGCTTACTTCACTATGGGAGTTTCTTACTCATCTCTCCCTAATGCCAAACATTCACGGTCTTTGTGACCTACCCTGGAAAGTCAGGTCGCATGCATCCAAGCAGCCTCATCGCCGATCAAGACACCTGAGTTCCAGCGCCCGAGCTCCAGCATCTATACCTGGCTGTAACCGGGAGAAGCCTTGTTGGTTAACCCCAAAGCGCATTTGACTCCTGTTATGGGAGTCACCTCCATCTGGTGAGTAGGCTGTGTGGCTGGTGATGGCAATTGAATGCTGCTGTTTGATGCTTTGCTGTACCCAAGGAAGATATGCTTAGAAGCTCCACCCACCCAGAAGCTCTGGTTTCAAAAAATATTTTTGAACATTTATTTTTTGAATATTTTTTGAACATTAATTTTTGAACACTAATTTGTTGTACACATTGGTTAATAATGGTGGACTTTCTTTCTTTTTGAATTTGTTCTTTTTGAATTTGTATTTTACACATCTGATTGATTTAACCATTGCATGGTATTTTTCACTATGATAATTTAATATTCAGTTGGCAGATATATAATTTTTCACAATTTTTCACGGTTTTATTATACTGTTCACATAGAGTCATTTTGCACAGGAGCGCGGTTTGTAATTAGACAGCTAATTATTTCCGCATTATGTTATCTTGATGATCTTGATGATTTACACTCTGAGTCTGGTCCTGATCCAGTTTCTAATTATAGTCATAGAATCATTATTCCATTTAAATTGAGATCTGATTTTTAAATGGGGAGCAGTAGTGGTGCTGGACTCCAATGCATATAGAGATGAGGCTTTACGTCAACTCTAAGATAGTGATACCTATATTCAATTTAAAGATGAGCAGGCATTTGTTCCCAGGAGGAAAGTGATATGTTCACTGCACAAGCTCCTATAATGCCTGTGTTTTTTTCCTGCAGCATTTCAGCAATTATTCACTGGTACATCAAGAGTTAATCCTTCAAAGTTTGGATTATTTGTTGACACATCATTTTTTTATGTGCAATGGAGATTGCCACCTCCAGAGGTGTGGGGCTTCTATGGGAGCTTCTCTTGCCAATCTTTACATGGGTTGGTGGGAGAGATCCCTCATTTTTGGGGTTGGAAATCCCTATCAATCACCTGTGCAATTATATTTTCACTACATAGACAATTTGTTGTTCATTTGTTCTAAAGAGATTGGCAACCTTGAGAACTGGCTTAACTATCTGAATGATAATGAGCTAAATCTGAAATTCACAGGCTATATGAACCCTAAGTCAATTTCTTACTTGGATGTCATTTTGACCAGTGAAGGGGATCAGGTAACATTTGCGTGTTATAGGAAGCTGGTAGCTGGTAATACATTACTCAGTCAGAACCGATTCGGGGCACCCCCTCCATACTATCAAGAACATTCCTGTTGGCCAGTTTTTTTTTTTTAAATTTAAGATTTTTATTGTATTTTTTAAAGAGAAAAAGAATACAGAAACATCGCCAATTGGGCATACCCTGGCGTCTTAGCGTATATATAAACGGCAGTGATAGAAGAGCTTATTTAGGTGTAACTGTGATTGGTCTATAGCAAAAACAATCGATGAATAATAAGTAAACAAGCATACTACAAATAACTATGGTAGCATAAAGTATTCCTGTAATAATAGGCTAAGTACTAAATGGGGGGAACACCTGTGTGTAACCTAAATCATGGTGTAACATTGTGACCTGTATTACGTGTTTTAGCAAAATGTCCGTGAGACCGTAATAAGAAAAGGGGGGCTGGTGTAGAATCTAGCTAATCTAGGGGCCGGACTGTTACAACAGTGGTGTACTTCTAGAGTCCAAAATCCAAGGGTGCCAGTTTCTATTAAAGCGCTTAATGGACATGTTGGCTTTGGCAAAAGAGAATTCCATCTGAAAGTGTTGGTTAAGTAGGTGGATGGCATCTCTAAGTATTGATTTCTACTTTTTTGCGATTGTCAGTCTTGCGGCAATGAGAATGTGTGTGACCATTGTTTGCCGATGGGTGGGCATTGTTGGGATCGAGAGACCTAGTAGTAGGTCAAGCGGGGACAAAGATTGGGGAGTACCACACAAAGATTCAATTAGGGTATGTATCTGTCTCCAGAATTTTTTAACTAGGTGGCATTCCCACCATATGTGTGAGAGAGATCCAGTGTCAGCACATCCCCTCCAACAGTTTGGGGAGGTGTTCGGGTAGATTTTTGCCAGCCTTTCTGGGGTGAAGTACCATTTGTGAAAAAGCTTTTGTGTTGCTTCCCAGTGGTTAATGCAGTGCGACAGGCATAAGGGCAATGTGAGGGCCTTAGGCCATTGTGTTTCTGAAGGCGGTTGGTCTGACAGTGAGGACCAGTCATGTACGGAAGAAGCCAGATGGTTAGTAGTTGGTTTAGTGAGTAATTTGTACATAAAAGAGATTCCTTTGGTCTTGGGTATAGCTATATTGTAGAATTTGAGTATAGGGAGTGAGACATCGTCTGAGGTTGACCAGGAAATTTTTGACAGGCTAGATCTAATCCTTAGGTAGAGAAAAAACGTGTGTTTGGTTAGTCCATATTTTTGCATTAATTGCTCAAATGAAAGCAGAGTTGATGATGAAAAGAGCATACCTAAGTGGGAGATGCCGGCTTTTGTCCATTCTGAGAGAGGTAAGTCCGGGGAGATGAGGTGTAGCGCCTCAGTGGGTATTGCTGTCAGAGTGTCCTTTGATATCCCTCCCTTGAGTTGCAGTACTGAGGTCCAAATTCTTGTGGAGGATGTAATAGTATCAAGAGGGTATCTTTTGGGGTGCGGGTTGAGCCACAGTGCGGCTAGAAAGTTTTTAGGATCCATGGGTAGTAGGTTGGCTTCAATTTGTTTCCAGGTTGTGTGGTGTTTGTCTGACCACCATGTTTTCAGCTGGTCCAGGATAGTTGCTCGGTGGTAGGCTTGGATATCTGGGGCACCCAGTCCCCCATGTTGAACTGGGGTTATGAGTATGACTTTTTTTATTCTAGGTCTCTTTTGTTGCCAAATAAAGCCGTTGATGATCCCTTGGATTTTTTTTATTTGATTTTGCGCTAGAGGAAGAGGTAATGTATGGAAAAAATATAGGACATGGGGAAGTATATAAATTTTTGTCTGAGCTATCCTACCAGCCCAAGAGGCTAGAACCCTACCTAGATCTTTTGCTAGTTGAGTAAGCTTGCCCACGAGGTCTTCAAAATGAATTCTTAGTAGCATCCGACTTGGGAAAGTTAATTGGATACCCAAGTATGGGAGAGAGGAGTTGGGGGCCCAAGCAAAGGGGGAGCTAGCGGTAATGGTATTTAACGTTTCAGAATCAAGGCCAAGGTTAAGCATTAGGGATTTACTGTGATTTAGTTTGTACATTGATACTGCGCTGAACCTGTCAAGAATTAGTTGGACTGCTGGGAGAGACAATAGTGGATTCGTTAGAGCAATGATCACGTCATCTGCGTACAGACCGATTTTATGATCGGTTTGTCCAATTGTTATACCTGTAATCGAAGGGTCAGATCTAATAATTTGTGCTAGGGGCTCCATTATCATGGCAAAAATTAGGGGGGACAGCGGGCACCCCTGTCTCGTGCCATTAGTAATTTGGAATGGGTTGGAGACAACCCCTGACGTCCAAATGCGCGCAGATGGGTGAGTCTACAGACCTAGTATGGCAGAGAGAAAGGTTCCCGAGAGTCCAAATTTTTGGAGTACTGCTTCCATATACGGCCAGTATACTCTATCGAACGCCTTCTCTGCGTCCAAAGATAGGAAGAGAGAAGGCGTTCGAGTGTGCTCTGTCCATTGGATAAGGTCAATGAAACGTCTAGTTCCATCTGAGGCTTGCCTGCCGGGTACAAATCCCACTTGGTCGGGATGAATAATCTGGGGGATGATGGTGGAAAGGCGTTGTGCTAACAGTTTAGCATAGATTTTGGTGTCTGTGTTGAGGAGTGAGATCGGTCTGTAGTTGGCTGGATTGTCTGGGGGTTTACCCGGTTTGGGAATAGTAACCACTAGGGCATCGAGAGATTCCCTAGGGATTATGCCTGTAGTAGCAAATTGATTATACATGGCACATAGGTGGGGGACTAAGGGTTGAGCAAACCGTTTATAATATTCGTTGGGTAGTCCGTCAGGTCCTGGTGCTTTATGTAGAGGTAGATTGTTTATCACTTTTTGAATTTCGGTCTGTGAAAAGGGAGTCGTGAGAGAGTCTAGTTGTTCTGGGGAAATCGAGGGGAGGGAGATAGAAGATAAAAAAAAATTTATGTCATCTTGGGTGGGTGTGAGATGGGGGTCTGTGTTTGTAAGGTTGTAAAGTTTGGTGTAAAAATTACCAAATTCGTTGGCAATATCTAGCGGGTTGGTCAAGTGCTTGCCCTGGGGGTTTGTGATAAATGAAATTTTTTTATTAGAAAGTTGTTTTTTGAATTGTTTGGCCATAAATGCTCCTGATTTATTGGCCGATGAGTATATCTGAAGTCGTAGTCGTTTGATAAAGTAATCAAAATTTTTGTGAAGATGACTACTGAGTTGGGATCTAAGCTTTTTAAGTTCTGAGGAAGTAGTATTAGTGGGGGATCTCTTGTTTATTGTTTCAAGAGATCGAATTTGTTTCAGGAGGGACTCGGTTATAAAGGAGTGTTATTTTTTAGCCTGGGCCCCAAGTTTAATAAAAAAGACCCCATAGACAAGCTTTGTGAGCATTCCAAACAATAGCACAGTCAGTTATAGAATTGAAATTTTGCTGGAAATAGTTATCAATCTCGGTTTGTATTTGAGACTCGAAGGAGGGGTTGTTGAGAAGGGAGGTGTTTAATCTCCAGACCGTATGTCTAGTGGCTTGGGAGGGGGATGCTAGTTTGATCGTGACTGGGGCATGGTCAGACCATGATATAGTGCCTATGGTAGAGGCAGTGATAGCTTGTAGTAAGTGTTTATCTGTAATGAATAGGTCAATTCGGGAGTAAGATTGGTGTGGGGGGGGGAAGTAGGTGTAGTCTCTCTCCTCATCGTGCATGCACCTCCATGTGTCATAAAGGTCTTCTTTTTTGAGGATATTTGATATTGCTGAGGGCCTATTTCTCGCAGGATTGGAGGTATCAAGTGTAGGGTCAATTACTTCATTAAAGTCTCCACAGATTATCAGGGGGGAAGATCTGTAAGGGGCCAATTTGGCAAAGAGAGTGGCGTAGAATCTTTTTTGTGCTGTATTGGGGGCATAAATGTTTACTATAGTGAGAGGGCGGTTGTCAAATGTGGCTGATAGGATTAGGAATCTGCCATCTTAGTCACTTTCACAGTGATGAAGTTTAAAATCTATTGCTGCGTTTATGGCAATCAATACTCCTCTCTTTTTTTAGGGGCACTTGCGAAGAAGCAATGGGGATATTTTTTGTGACTACATTGGGGTTGTTTGAGCTTAGTAAAGTGCGTTTCTTGGGCGCAGATTATATCTGCCCGTTGTTGTAGTTCTTCTTTCCATAAGAGGTTGCGCTTAAATGGTGAATTTAGGCCTTTAACATTGAGGGAGGTAATCGAGAGTGTCATATTGGTATTGCAGTTATGAGGGCCTGGGCAGAGGGAGAGAGACCTCACCTATTGTTGATGGATGTGAATACACAATTAGATAACTAAATGCCGTATATGGTACAAGTATATTACCAAAACCAGTTGCTAAATACAAACAGTCTACAATTCTAAGAGAAAATTATAATCAATACCGATTAATCTGTACTGTAATCAAAAAAAAAAGAATAGAAAATAAGAAAAAAAGACAGAGACAAAAAACACAACTGTAATCCTGAGGGGTGGTGAGGAAAAGGTATAGATGTGACGCCCAGGCTGGATATAAGTAGATCTGGGGATCTGGGCTTGTATCAAAGTTAGGTCTTTTTGGGAGCTTTATTCGCCATGTTTCTGGAGTCAGATGGCTTGTAGGAGGGAGTAGCTTGCTCCGCTTCTCTGGGAGCAATGGGGAGAAAACCCCAATTGGTTAGCTTTTTGTAGCCATCCTTCGGGGACAGAATAGGTACTATCTTTTGTTGGTGAGTGACCAGCAATTTCGTAGGGAAGCCCCATTTGTAGGTTATTTTTTTTTGTTGGAGTATGGAAGTCACTGGGGCGAAAGCTCTGCGCATCTCCATTGTAGCCGGGGACAGGTCAGTGAACAGCTTGACATTATTGTAAGGGGCTGGCAGGGGTGTCAAGGATATGGCAGCAGAGAGAACTTGTTCCTTCACATGGAAGAAATGTATACGTGCCAAGATATCTCTGGGGACATCGTCAGGGAGGTGTGGCAGTTTAGCAATTCTGTGGGCCCGGTCAATTAAGGTGTCGCGGGCGTTGAGGCGTGGGAGTAGGGCTGAGATAAGTTGTTGCAAGTAGGGGATTATTTCGGTCGGTTTAATCGATTCAGGGATGCCCCGGAATTTGATGTTATTCCGCCTAGAGCGGTCTTCCAAATCCGCCAGTTTCATTTTGATACGGTGAATTTCTTCCGTATGGTGCTCGAGAGCATCTAACATTTCGTTGTGTGCCTTAGAGTAATCTTGTAGATTTTCTTCTAGAGCATCTGTGCGCTCTTCTAGGCAGTCTATTTTATCATGCATCTGAGATAATGACATTTGAAACTCTCTATGCAGATCTTGCTGCAGTGTAAGAAGCATAGATTTCAGCATAGTTTCAGACACTGTATTGTCAGTGACAGGTATAGCAGCCAGGGAGGAAGTATTTTGGGCGCTGTGTGTCCCTGCAACAACCTGGGACCACAGCTGCTTCTTTGCATGTGGCTCTTTGTTTGGGGAATGTGCAGGGGAGGTAGCCAGCCTCTTACCTCTGTCCTGCTGCAGTCCTCCTGGGGAATCCTCTGGAGGGGGGTGTGTGTCCATGCTGTCCCTGTCCGTTGATGTGGTCACAGTGCCATGGAGAGGGAGTGCTGAGGAGGTAGCAGGCAGGCCCTCTGTGTTGTTGTTGGAGCGGGCCCGTCGCTTCCATCAGCGCCATCTTGGGCCTTCTGCATGGCGGCGGCCGTCAGGTAGTAGTCGGTGAGACGGCGGGCATTTGGCGGCTTGTACCGCTGCATCGATGTGCCCGAGGGTTTCCCCAGTCCTTCCTTGCTGTTGTAATGTGAGCAGCGGGAAGGATGGTAGCTAGGGGTTGCAGATATCCAGGCCGTGGAGCAGAGCTCGGACTTCAGGCAGCCATCCTGGTCCGCAGCAGGCCACGCCCCCCCCCCCTGTTGGCCAGTTTTTAATACATCAGTGAGTATGCAGTGATGATCCTAAATTTCATTAAGAGGCCAGGTCTACTTGGGATCACTTTGTGTGTAGGGATTATCTGAAATCTATTTTGAACAGAGCTCTGAGCATTGCTAAAAAAACACCTCGAGATGAACTACTAAAAGACAAAAAGAAAAAAGATTCTCAAAACAATAGTGTTCCTGTTTTTTCACTCTCTACAGAGTTGAGTTTAATAAGATCAGAAATATAATTGAAAAGTATTTACCAATTTTGTTTAATGATCCAGTTTACACTGGCTAAGGGTTTCCCCTAGAGCACCCACGGTTTCCTATAGAGCACCCACATTGGGCAACTTTTTGTCCCCTAGTTTATATCCCAGAGGGGGAATCCTTCACATTGGTTTGCAGTTTAAAGGTACTTTTGCATGTGGTGTTATGGATATCCCTGTTGTTCACATGTTAAGAGAGCAATAACAGAGACCACAGTATCACTTCTTTTATTAATAGTAATCCACAAAATTTGATATACCGTATGCCATTATGTGTGGCCTCTGTTTTGTTCAATATGTTGGATGTACCACTCACAGGCTGAGAAACCTGCTTGCATGAACTTGCATGATCATTTATTTATTTATGATATTCATAAGAAACATTCTACTAATGTAGCTTATCATTTTAATGAGCGTCATGCTGGTGACCCCCCAGCTGTGCTTATAAAAGGTGTAGAAAAGATCGAAGTTCCCAGGAGAGGTTGTGATAAATTTAAGCTTTTATGTAAAAGGGAAGTATTTTGGATCTTCCATTTGAAACTAGAAAACCCTTGGGACTTAATTATGAACAGGATGTTTCACATTTTTTTTAATGAATACATCTAGCATTTATCTTTAACCATGGTCATTTCCTGTAATTGTCCGGTGTGTAGGCTTTTTGTGTTCTAATTTTTGCTTCTATTTTTGTGCAAAGATATTTGTTTATTTTGTTTTTTTATATAGTTTAATTGTATGCTAGATGTTTTTTTTTAAATGACTAATTGTATGTTAAGTGATTTTTTTTCTATCTTTGAATAGGGCAGGCACCCACCAATTACTGGCATGTTAATTGTGCCACACAGGGTTATCCCCATGTGTGCCATATTTGTGTGAGCTATGATTAAGCACTAAGTGAGTGTGAGACAAATTAGCTGGTGATGCTGTTCACCTACTTTTGTGTCTTGGATTTGTTTTAATGGATATGCTGAAATAAAGGTGATTTTAACTGGATGTGTGGCCAGCCAGACCTTTTTTGCTACATGTGTCAAACCTGTGCTTTGAGAAGTCATCTGGTTTGTGAATAAGCAGTAATTCTTAGGGCAGCATGGAAATTGGGATGCCTTACAATGTAGCTAACATACCCTTTCCTTGAGTCCACAGGGCTTGGGCAGTCAGGTAAGTCCACCAAATATACCCATAGGTTACTGGATCTGGGCAGCCTGCGTGGCCATGGGTAAAGTGTATAAGGTGTGTAGGTACACATAATTAACATCTTCCAAACGACAAAAAATGTATATATCTTGTGAAATATATAAATATAATTGATATTAACAGCATGGTGAAAAAAGTCCACTTTTCCCTTTTTTTTACTTGTGTGCTTTAGTTACACTTCACCAAATGTGCTCTTCTCCTCCACCACTGTGCTCAATTAAGTGTGCTCTTACCTATATTGATGGACTTTAATGTACAGTAATGCCCCATACACACGATCAGAAATTCCCTCAGAAAAAACTTGGATGGTTTTTCCGACGGAATTCCACTCAAACTTGCCTTGCATACACACGATCACACAAAAGTTCTCTGAACTTTCTTTTCAAATATTTTTTATTGGTATTTTTCACAAAATACAGATAATGGCATACATACCATATGAACTAAGGTAACTAGGTAGTTCCTTGCAGTTGCTTTCTTTAGCTATCTATTAAACTAAGCACAATAAAACTGTTACCATCAATACGCATTTCAAAACACTGGATAACGCCTAATTTCGTCCTGTAATCACACCCAACTAGTTAGTCTGGTGTACTTTTCTGTTCCAAATATATATACAAGTATATTAATTCTATTTCAGAAGTGAGTCAAATTATATTCCTGGGTCCAAGGCAACAATTTTATATCAAACGAATGAATTGAGTTGTTTTGACTCGCTATGTACTTTTCACAAATGTAGTTTGTATTTACTCTATGTACAACTTCAGCTATATTAGGAGCTTTCGTTTGTTTCCATTTGCTGGTTATTGCCATTCGAGCTGCTATTAAGATATGGGAAACTATTGATAAGGACTGTTTGGGGAAACTGTCTAGCTGCATTCCAAAGATAGCCGTAGTTTGGTTTAGATCAGTGCTCATTTTAGTAATGTGTGAGATTAAATCGGACACTGATCTCCAGAATGGTTTAATAATCTTGCATGACCATAAAATGTGGAGTAGATCCCCATTGTGTCCACATTTGCGCCAGCATACCGCAGGAATATCGGGGTATATATGATTGAGTTTGGATGGTGTCAGATACCAATTGTAGGTTATTTTTAACGCATTCTCCCAATGAGATGTACAATGGGAAGAGCTCATATTAAGGGCCTTATTCCAATCTGCTAGAGGATATTCCTTTTTTATAATTTTTTCCCATTTGATAATTTGAGGAGGTTTAAATGTGGCCTGTTGATTGTTCAGGTACTTATAGAACCACGATATTCCTTTCTTGTGTGGCGCAGTACTCTGATAATATGTCCAAATTGCGTTATTCACTTTGACATAGGGATTAGGGTGAGTCCTGTGAAAGTGTTTTATTTGTGCTGCTTTATATAAGGTTTTCATATCTTGGGATTTTAGCATCATGTCTATGGATATTTTATCGTTATTGGAGCAGGAGGTTACTGAGAGTTCTGGGATGAGGTATTCATAGGCTGTTAGAGGGATGGTTATTGCCCTGAGGGAATCATTGTAGGGAAGTTCTAGTAGTGATGTGTTCCAAGCTTCAACTGCTGCCAGAATAGTGACTGCATTTGATATATAAGTTTTCTGATGTGTGGCACTTGCTAACAATAAGGAAGTTAGATTTCTATTTAATAGAATACTTTTCTCAATATTGACCCAGCGCCTGGTGGGAGTAGGCTCGAACCATGCTTTAAGTTGGTCCAGTATTGTTGCTTTGTAGTAAAGTTGAATGTTAGGTAGGCCCACTCCACCCTCTTGTTTTGCTCTAAAGAGGATGTTACGTGCCAGTCTCGGCTTACCAGACTGCCAAACGTATGCGTTAATATACTTATTTACGATGGTGAAGAAACTAGTGGGGATTTTGATGGGTATAGTGCGAAAGAGACAGAGTATTTTGGGGAGGGACAGCATTTTGAATGCCGATATGCGGCCTAACCAGGAGACTTCAGTTTTCCTATATTTAAGCAAGTCTTGCTTGATATCTTGTAATAATGGAGGGAAGTTCGCTTCGTATAGTGTAGATATGGGGAACATTAGTTTGATACCTAGATAGGCTAATTTGTTGTTATCCCAGGAGTAGGGGAATTCTCTTTTTAAATGTTTGATGGCCTGTTTGGTGATATTAACAGGGAGTATGGAGGATTTCGCTATGTTCACTTTGTAGTATGAAATTTTACCAAATTTCTCAATTTCATCCTGTACCGTCCTCAGGGAAGGAGCCACATTTGTCAGAGTAAGACATCGTCCGCAAAAGGTCCAATTTTGTGGTCATAATCAGCAGTATTGATACCTTGAATTTGTGAGTTTTGTCGGATAGTTTCAGCAAATGGTTCCATTATGAGGGTGAAGATTATGGGAGACAGAGGACAGCCTTGTCTAGTTCCATTTGTGATCTTAAATGGGTCTGATAGTGTATTGGACGTATACACTTGGGCTGAGGGGTGTGAATATAGTGCTGAGATTGCCCTCGATATGGTGCCTTGAATTCCAAACTTACTGAAAGCTTTGAGGTACCCCCAGTGGACCCGATCGAAGGCCTTCTCAGCATCTAGTGTTAAGAAGGCTGCTTGCTCTTTTTTGGATTCTAATATTGTGAGTAGGTCGATCATTTTCCTAGTGCCGTCTGAGGCTTGGCGACCTTTGACAAATCCTACTTGGTCCATATTTATTAGGGATGGAGTAATTTCGGCCAATCTGTTAGCAATAATTTTAGAAAAAATCTTAAGGTCCGTATTTAAAAGTGATATTGGGCGGAAGTTTTGGGGGTATGTCGGCTCCTTCCCTGGTTTGGGCAAAGTAACAATGATGCAAAAAATGGGGGGTAAAAGGTCCTTGAATCCACACTCACCAAAGTTGCAAACAGCAAATAGAGTACCAGCCGATTCGTCAATATGTGACGGGATACCTGCCCTAAAAGCAATGGCACTATATCAACAACAGAAAGAGGAGACAAGGGAGTCCCCAGAAAGCAAAAAAAGGGAATGGTAAACTACGGCTTATGGTACAAAAATGTAAAAAGGCTTTATTAAGGGTGGGGGAGGGTGGGGGAGGGTGGGGGTATTTACATATACAAAAAATTCCAAATATATGTAAGATAAACAATGTATCTAAATAACACAGTCCGTCTCACTACACTAAACCAAAATTAAAAACCATGCTGCAACATTGATGAATAAAACTGCAGAGCGTGCCTGCAGGCCAAAAATGCATGCAGTATCCATTTGAATCCAAAGAAAAAAGTATAGCACCAAACATTACTTGGAGTAAGCTACTGATGGGATATTAAGTCTTATGTGGTCTAGTATTAACTGTGCATCAGATTGAGCAGTACTTAAAAGAAACTACATGGAGGCAGGAGGCGGAGCCTAGCGGAGCAGACATGCATTGTTAGAGCTCCACACCGCTGTGGAGAGAAGAGAAGGACAAAGCGGAGCCTGCAGGCTCAAAAGGTATCCATTTAAACCTTTTTGCCCCAGGGAACAAACTGTGAAAGTTTGGGCAGGAAATATGGTACTGGGAGGAAACCGTGGCAGAAATAAAAATCACCTCACAAAGAGCTCACAAGCACTCACTGCAGCTGAAGCAGCTCCAGTCACCTCACAAGATACAGCATCAGGGCGCTCTCACAGACAGAAAATGTCACAGCAAGACTCTCCATTTGAGTCAGATACAGAACAAATCCTCTCACAAACTTCTCCACAAGCCTCCTCAGTATCCCCAGTAATATTATTACAATTTGAAAAGATGCTTCATAAGGCTTTAAAACAAACCTCAGACCAAATAACAAAAAGCCTAACCAAAGAAATAAGAGAGCTGGGAAACCGCACCGCAGCCTTAGAAATAAAAATGGATGAAATTGAAATTACAACCCAAGAAAATATAACAGAATTGGAACAATTAAAAAAAGAGAATTTAATACTTCAAACTAAGCTCGAAGATTACGAAAATAGAGCCAGACGTTCAAACTTGCACATAAGGGGAATACCTGAAACTGTGACAGACCTGCAATCTACTATTACTGCTCTATTACAAGAACTAAAGCCAGATATCCCTATTGAACGTTTAGAACTGGACAGAGTACACAGAGCCCTCACAGCCAAAAAGAAAGATGGACCCCCACGTGATATAATCACAAAATTTCATTATTACAGAACGAAAGAACAAATACTAATTGCTGCAAGAGAAAAAAAGGAACTTAATTTTCAACGACACAATTATCAAATTTTTGCTGACCTATCCCAACTTACTATTACTAAAAGACGATCCATGAAACCCCAACTAATGGAACTGCAACGCCACAACATTATGTATCAATGGGGCTTCCCCTTTTCAGTCAAATTTAACTACCAAGGTACAATTTACAGAAGCAGATCAGCAGATGAACTACAACAAACCCTTTTAAAATTAAATCTGACAAAACCCACAAGCAGCAACACTCCCGCACGCAGAAGAATGGCATCATCTTCACCTTCAGGCAGCACCCAGAAAATTTCAGAACAAAATGGGAATCATCATTCTCACAAAAGAGGCCATTATGCCACATCATCCATGGACCAAGAAGATTCAATGGACTGACATCCTAATTCCTGATATCTCTTCATTTATTATACTAAGAGATGGTTCTCTATAAAAAACCTATATTTATAACTGAATGTAACTGCATTCTGATAGTCACACACTGTGTGGGATCATGTTACATTCCAGTTATATTTCTTATTACTTCTGATTCATATAGCCTTAGAATATATAAGTGAAATAAGGAAATTCTTGTCCAGTTATATATTATCAGGTAATAACAATAGATTTATTACTTTTTAGGACAAATATGTTCAATAATCCAGAAGTAATGGAAGCTTTTTCTTTCTTTTCTTAAAGCAAATATATTATTACCTAACTAGTTCCTAGAACTATGTTTTTGTTTATTCTAATCTGAAGCAATACAACCTCAATTTTATGAGTTAACATATCTAAACAGTTACATATGAATAAAATATGTAATTGTTTACTCTAAAAGGGTTAAAATCCCAAAATAATTCAAACTATCTTCATCAATACCAAAGTTATTAACAGTACCTTTCTAACTGAATTATTTAGCCTAGGGCAAGACTAACCATATACAACCACCCTGGAATAAATAATTTCAACAAAAACTATATTCTGCACTCCAATTAATGAAACATCATTTTGATGTCTTTTGACATAGCACTTCTCTCCTGTAAGCGAAAGATCCGTGTACCCCGATTAGCCCTCCTCATTCTCCCAACCATATTATGTGGGAGTGTGACGAAGGCACTTATTCCCCTGAGAGAGATATTTATTCTCTTTCACGGGTAAATTGTGATTACTTGCAAAAAATAATTTATACAATGTATCATCTAATCTCATATGTTTTTTGTTTACTCTTTACTCCAGAATTCACTGGTTTCTTTTCTATCTATTCATCTCTTCAGTCCACACAGGTTGATCTGCGCAGTCAGCTCTGCATAACAAAAAGTAAGTCAAAACTATTTGATCTATTGCCATGGCACCACTGAATATACTTTCCCTGAATGTTCAGGGAATAAATGTCCCTCAAAAAAGGACCAAAGCCTTCCGTACTTTCCATAACAAGAAGGCTCACATAGTCTGCCTTCAAGAAACACACTTCACCAAAGATTCTACTCCAAAATATACTTCTCCTTTTTATCAACAAATTTACACGGCTTCTGCCTGTACCAAGCAAAGGGGAACTCTAATTGCATTTCACCGATCCACACCATTCACCTTATCATCAGAAATTAAAGACCCAGAAGGTAGATACCTGATACTCATGGGTTATATAATGGATACAGCAATCACGGTGATTTCCTACTACGCTCCTAACAAACAACCTACACCATTCCTCTCACATATATTACAAGTGATTAATACACACAAAATAGGAACAGTGATAATGTGCGGGGATTCGAACCAGGTCCTCCTCCCATTTCTAGATAAATCACCTTTTACACCATCCAAAATAATCTCTAGATTACCTTTTTCTCAACTTCTTTCCAAATACAATCTGGTAGATTCGTGGAGAGAAAGTAACCCAATGAAAAAGAAATTCACTTATTTCTCGCACCCTCATCAAACCTTCACCAGAATAGATCATATTTTTCTAACAATAGGAATGATACCAGAAATTATTGCATCAGATATAATTCCGATTCCGTGGTCTGACCATAATGCAGTATACACTACTATAGCCTCAGCCATACCAAAAGCGCATGACCCAACGTGGTACTTACCGGACATAATGCTCAAACACCCACTACATCAGATGGCCATTGAACAAGCTTTAAAGGAATACATATCAATTAATAATACAACAGACATCTCCCCAATAACACTGTGGGAAGCTCATAAGCCTGTCTTGCGTGGTACAATACAAAGACAAATGGCACTATTTAAACAGGAACGCAAAAATCTAGCAAAAAAACTAGAACTCAATTTTAATGCAGCCTACATATCATTTCAAGATAATCCATCTCAGAGTACAAAATCTCATCTGGAAAAATCTAGATTGAAATACGATCTATTTCTCACTGAGTCAGTTGATAAATCCCTCAAACGCTCCAAACACAATTTCTACATGAATACAAACAAACCAGGTACATATTTGGCTCGGGCATTAAATTCAACTAACAAATCTTTCAAACCAATACGTTTGAAATTATCAAAAAATGTTTACACTTGTAATCCAGTTAAAATAGTCCATAAATTTCACTCACATCTCGCAACTTTATACAAGACAAACAATGAATTTAATCCTACAGAGGCTGAATCCTTCTTCTCAAAAATAACCTTACCTGAGTTATCTCAGAATCAAAAAAGCAGTTTGGATGAGCCTATAACTATAGATGAAGTTGCTAACGCCATAAAAGACCTAAAACTTAACAAAAGACCAGGCCCAGACGGCTACTCGGCTTTATACTATAAAACATTCTCAGAAATACTCTCTCCCATTCTCACTGAAACTTTTAACAAACTTCTAGATGGACATTCTTTTCGGCAAGAAACACTAATGGCAATTGTTTGTATGATCTCAAAACCCCTTTCTGATTATACTTCCTGTGTGAATTATCGGCCTATCTCTCTGTTAAACCTCGATATTAAATTATTAGCAAAAATAATAGCAAAACGCCTCAATAGCATTATAGGAAAATTAATACATAGAGATCAAGTAGGCTTCATGCCAAATAGACAGGCAGGCGATGATATACGCAGGGCAGTGTTATTGGCACATATTGCTAAAAAACGGAAAATCCCTTTATGTTTTCTATCTCTCGATATTAAGAGGGCATTTGACACAGTATCCTGGCAATATATGCAATATTCATTACAAAAATGGGGTTTTGGACCCCACTTTTTAACATGGATCAAAGCATTATATAATAAACCCAAAGCCTATATAAAATATGCTGGATACAAATCTGAAGCCTTTAATATCGAAAGAGGTACCCGACAGGGTTGCCCATTACCTCCCTTATTATTTGCCCTTATACTCGAACCCATGGCCCAATACATCAGAACAAACCAAACTATAACTGGCATTGAAGTAGGAGGTATTACACACAAACTATGTATATTTGCAGACGATATATTACTTTTTCTATCATCACCACAGGTCTCTGGTCCTAACTTAATACCAGCTCTTGATGGATTTGCAGCCCTATCCGGCCTTATGATTAATCCTAAGAAATGCCTAGTGCTTAATATTTCACTCACAAACATGGAATTGATCCCGGCTAGGGCTGCACTCCCATTCACATGGGCAGAAAAATCAATCCCATATCTTGGAATTCATTTAACAGCATCTCATTCTGACTTATTCTCAACCAATTATCCTCCTGTATTAAGACAGATCACAAATCTAATAAAACAATGGTCGCAACTTCCTTTATCCTGGATAGGGAAGATTAATGCAATCAAAATGACTATTCTACCCAAATTGCTTTATCTATTCAGAGTCCTCCCTATTCCAATTCCTTCCTATTTTTTGAGAATAGTACAAAAAAGAGCAACTTCGTTTATATGGGGCTCTTCTAAACCATGTATACCTATACACACACTACATCTTCCCAAAAATAAAGGAGGCCTGGGATACCCTAATTTTACTAACTACTACAGAGCAGCACATTTGGCCAGTCTGTCCAAATACCATGCAAAACAGGAAATCCCATTATGGGTATTTATAGAGGCTTCAGAAAATGACCCTCTATTAATATCAAATTTATTATGGCTTGATCCTAAAGACCGCTTTAAAATTCATAATCCCATAACTAAACACTTCTTATCTCTCTGGGATAAACTAAAAACCAAATATCAGTTACAATCTCCACACAATCCTCTCCTTTCTTTTATCAGAAATCCTGCCTTTTATCCGGCATGGATCTACCCAAATTCTTTTAAAGCTTGGACAACATCAGGCATTCAGACACTAAATGACTTCATAGCATCTAAATCATTCCTTTCATTCCCATCGCTTAGAGAAAAATATGATCTACCAAACTCTGAGATATTTAGATATCTCCAAATCAAAAATTTCTATACACCATTCCTAAAGGGGGATACACCATTATCCCAATTATCCATTTTTGAATCAATCTGTACAAAAGATCCATTTGCTAAAGGTACAATTTCATCACTTTATAATCAATTATATGGAGTAGCAAATCTTAATAGACCCTCTTACGTTCAGAGGTGGGAGGAGGACCTGGGACGAACTTTAGAAGACACGGACTGGTCTAACATATGGCTCACATCTAAGTCATCTTCACCCAACATCTTAGCACTGGAGACAAATTATAAAGTCCTAACTCGCTGGTACCTTGTACCCGCTAGAGTGGCAAAATATTCACCTAATAACTCAGCTCTTTGTTTTCACGGATGCCCAGAAATAGGCACATATTTACACATATGGTGGACGTGCCCAGTAATCCAAACCTTCTGGAAGGAAGTCTTTGTGATTGCATCTAAAATATTTAAAAAAATAATGCAACCAGATCCATATTTAACTTTACTTAATCTAAAACCGGAATGGTTAACACTCTCTCAATTCAAACTTATGATCCAACTAATAACGGCTGCAAAACAAACAGTGGCCAAGGCATGGAAATCTCCTACATTGGTACTAGCAGAAACAATTCACAGAATGAATAATACAATGTCCCATGCTAAGATGGTAGCCATCGATCAAAATCAAATTCCAAAATTTGAAAAACTTTGGCATCCTTGGATAAAACAACAGTTCCTGTCAAACTTCAATGACTCTGTCCTGTTGCTATGGTAACAGATTAAATGACTTACAGAGACACCCATTCTAAGGCTTCAAAGAGAACTAAAAAGAATAATAAACTGACGAGCGGGACAACCTTGTGGACCATACCTCTACCTTTCAACCCTTTTTCTTCTTTCTCTTTCCTTTTCTCCACCTTACGATTAAAGCTCATTATCAGAATTTATTTGACCTATATACACTCTACTTGTAAACAATATGTATAGTAGGTATAAATCATTTAAATACCTACAAAAGTAACTAAGGAAATGATATATATCTTTAATTTAGGTTTACGTGAACCCGATGTTTAATATTTGAAATTCCATGATATTTACCCTACTGTAAAACAATGAGCTTACTTTATAGATCCTTGTAAACTTACTTTATGTATCTTTATAACATTGTATACTCAATAAACTTCTTTTGACAAGGAAAAGAAACTACATATATCCACATAGACAAGACCTTACATAGCTGAATTAGGTGGGTTTTTTTTAAAAAAAACCTCTGTTAGAAGGAAATCCTCCACAAGCAGCTTCCAACCTCAGTGCACTAAATGTGTGTTTACACCAGTTGTTTTGGAAATGGAAAGACCAGCGTTCCTGTTACTAGGTATGTCCAGTGCACAAACACTATTTCCTCAATGCAGCATAAAAGGAGCAAAGGACAAACCACTCCAAAGAAAGGGCTTAGTCTCTTTTCCAATCTAGACCAGGATGATATTTTCACAGTTCATCAGTTTCAAGTGTGTCAATCCATGCAGGAGGGTGAATGGCAAACAGATGCAAAGACAATTGATAAGCAGATAAGGGGGGAAAGAGAAACTGCCCTTTGGGCTCTCACCTCTTTCAATTACTGGAGATGTCCTCAGACTCTGCTGTCTTGCTGTTTGGCATGGAGCGGCTCACAGTCAGTTCAGAGCAACATTCAGTGTGTAGTCACAGCACACCATTCTCCTCAATAGTAGACACTGCAGACTGTGTGATCACATGACCGGTCACATGGTTAGGAAAAGACCAGGAACCAGGAACTTTGCATTCAATTGCTGATGCGGAATTAGCTTGTGAAGTATGGTGCTGTATGCAAATCACAGGGAAACCCTTTTACATTGCTGGAAAAGGAAGCATGTTGAAGGCCTGCTGACAAGCCCTGCAGGGGCTGCGTTAACGTTTCGTACGCCTCCGCGTACTTCTTCAGAACAATTTGGCATTGAATTAAGGTTGATTTAAATAGGGAACACTGTCCAATCAGATCAAACCATGCCAAATAGCTATTTACTGCCATCTTGTGGTCACATCAGGTAATGCAGTGGAAAAAAGGTGCCAATCAGTTGCTCAAACGAAAAAGTACTTATTTGCAAGGGGGGAGAAAGAAATACAATCTCACATATCACCAGGCATCAAGTAAAGAGCGCAATAGACATTGTAATAAATGTCCTCATAAAGTGGAATGGCCCTCATGGTCAGAATTAAATTCTATCAAAAACAACCAAAACAAATACAAGAAAACCAAGAGATCAACTGGGGAGCCTTTAAAAAACACTTCAAACCTAATGTTTATGGTTCAAGAAAGACACTCAGGCTTAGTTCGTGGTTCAAGCCATTAGGTTGAAGAGTACCAAGCCTGAATATCCATTTTTTCTCTTTGCGTAGGAGTACCCTGTCAAAGTCACCCCTACGGTCTGTCAGAGAAAGGGCATAAAAGCCCTTTACCCTCAGACCTGTGGTTTTGCCCTGATGAAAATCCAAAAAGTGTTGAGCCACTGAAGTTTCTTCCTTTAGCCTGATACTCTTCAGGTGTTCCCCGAATCTAACACGCAGCTGTCTCTTAGTTTTGCCTACATACAATTTATGACGTGGGCATTCGAGAACATAGAGTATTCTAGTTGTGGCACAGTTAATGAAAGACCGAATCTCAAATTGTTGACTACCATCCGAATTTCTAAAGGTTTTTGAGTGGTCCACATACTTACATGTGCCACAATGGCCACACGGAAATATGCCGTTGACCCGAGGCATATCAGTGAGCCAACTTCTATTTGAGGGCTGTACAAACTCAGATTGCACCAGCATGTCATTGAGGTTTTAGGCTCGTTTAGCAACCATTGACGGTCTCTCACCGATAATTTGCCTCGACCCAACAGCCCGCAACAGTATGTGCCAATGTTTTGAGAGGATTGTATTCACCTGGTGCCACTGGGCCCCATAGGGGGTGATAAATCTCACCAGTCCCTCAGTCTCCTGTTGTGTCTTTTTCTGGGGTAAGAGGAGGTCAGCTCTCCTCTTATGTCCTGCAATGCTCATTGCTCGCTTGAGGGTACGGTGGGGGTATCCCCTTTCCCTGAATCTCTGGTAGAGTTGTTTAGATTCGGAAAAGTAGTCCTCCTCAGTAGAGCAATTTCTGCGGATTCTCATGAACTGTCCAACCGGGATCCCACGTATCAGAGACTTGGGGTGGTGGCTATCCCCCTGTAGTAATGTATTTGCGGCTGTTTCCTTTTGGAAAGTACTAGTAATCAACCTACCACCCTCAAGTCGGATAGATAGGTCCAGGAAGGAGAGTTGATGGGGATCCGCAGTATAAGTTAGATGTATATTTCTAGTGTTATTTTCTAGCTCTGCCATAAACACCTCCAGTTCATCTGAAGTCCCTGCCCATACCATCAGGACATCATCGATGTACCTCAGCCAGCAGCATGCATGGCCGAGGTACATCGATGAGGCGTAAACTTTCTCCTCCTCCCACCAGCCCAGGTGCAGACACGCATAGGCCGGGGCCCATGGGGCTCCCATAGAGGTGCCACGCAGCTGCTGATAGTTAGACCCAGAGAACTGGAAAAAGTTGTGCTTGAGTGCAAGCTCTAGGAGATCAATGATGAATTCATTTTGGGCTCCCATTTCTGGGAAGTGCTTCTCTAGGAAGTGATATACCGCCAAAATGCCCCACTCGTGGGGAATAGATGTGTAAAGTGACTCCACATCGATCCCCACGAGTAGGGCACCCTCCGGGAATTCTAATGCACTAATCTTATTCAATACGTCCCCTGTGTCACGTACGTACGAAGTCAAAGACAAGACCATGTCCTTGATTAAGGAATCTATATATTTCCCCAGTCTCTCCAGGGGACCACGAATGGCGGAGACAATAGGTCTTCCTGGAGGGGCCTTTCTATTTTTATGGACCTTAGGGATTATATAAAATGTTGGTTTATTGAAGTCCGCCACTCTCAAGAATTCAAATTCCTTTTTAGAAATTAAATTGGCCTCAAATGCCCATTGTAATTTCTCATTAATAAGTTCCACCAGGTCCTGGAATGGATCATGGTGTAGTCTTTTATAGGTAGATTCATCATTTAGGAGTCGTCGTACCTCCCCCTCGTAAAAATCCACCGAGAGGAGGACGACATTACCTCCTTTATCACTCTTTTTGATAATCACTTGGTCCACTTCCCTAAGCTCTTTTAATGCCTTCCTTTCCTCAGATGTGAGGTTATGACCCATGATGGTTTCCCAATTTAATTTTTTGAGGTCCTCCTCGACAAGGTCGGGGAACACCCCAAGCCATTTGTTCTTCCGAAATAAAGGCATTTTGGTTGAACCGATCTTTAATTTGGGATCTCTTTTCCACCCCGACATCCCTGGAGCTTCCTCCTCACCAGAGGACTGGCCTCCTTCTTCCATCAATATCATTAATGATTCTAGGGCCTCAGTTTTTCTGGTATCTAGCTGTAGATCATTTAGGGGAGTTTTGTCGGAATAGATCTCCTTGAGGTATACTTTCCTCAAAAAAAGGCAGAGGTCCTTATATACCCCAAAGTGGTCCATAAGCGTAGTAGGGGAAAAGGATAGACCCTTGCTTAATAAATCAATATGTCGTTTCTCCAATTCAAAATCAGAGAGATTAATGATTTTAAAATCTTCTACTGGGTCATTCAAATGGAGTGCATTTAGCTGGGGCGTTTTTGGCTCCGAGTCGTTGCCCGCTCTGTTCCTATTGGGTCCCCCCTTCCTTCCTTCCTTCCTTGTCTTCCTTTTCCTCGATTCCCTCCTCCTCCTGTTGTCCCTTGTTTGCCTCCCTTTAGTATACCCCTGGATGGGGGAGATTTCTGCTGGTCCAGTAGGTCTTTGTCTAAAAAAGACACGGTATGGCGTGTTTCGTCTTCACTACCGGAAGACTGGGCACCTGTCTCTGTATCAGAGCAAGAGGGGAATCTACGATTCCGCGATCTACTTCTGCTTCCCCTTACTGACAGGTCAAAAATTTCCCCTTTTGCCCAGTCGTCTAAATCCCTCTTAAATTTGTTGTGTTTGGTAATTTTAAGATTTTTTTGAGTTCTATCGACTTCCTTCTTGAGGAAATCGTTGAGTCTCTCAAAATCAGGATTATCCTTCAATGGCTCAAGCTTTTCACTAGTCTCTTGAATCTGGATCTGTAACGAGGTCAATTGATCTTTCTCCTCCTCTACAATCAAGCGCATTACTTCCAGGCCATGTTTAATACATTGTTCTTTCCACTTAGTTAGGAATTTCTCAGTATGAAGGTGGGTAGCCGGCACTACCCTCTCCCTTAGTCCCTGTGGGACAATACCCCTTTCTATATAAGACTCAAGTGACAAAATGTCCCATTTTCTATTCAGGGATTTAATAATTAATTTTTTGTGTTCCTTGAATAAGGGTTTTAGGTCGTCTTGCACTGGCGGCTCCACCCCCACTGAACTCCCATCAAAAGTGGCCCTTATTTCAGCATCAAAATCATCCCCGGGTATAAAGGCCATTCCACCACAAAGAGAAAAACAACTGGTATAAACACACATTTAGTGCACTGAGGTTGGAAGCTGCTTGTGGAGGATTTCCTTCTAACAGAGGTATTTTTAAAAAAACCCCACCTAATTCAGCTATGTAAGGTCTTGTCTATGTGGATATATGTAGTTTCTTTTCAGTACTGCTCAATCTGATGCACAGTTAATACTAGACCACATAAGACTTGATATCCCATCAGTAGCTTACTCCAAGTAATGTTTGGTGCTATACTTTTTTCTTTGGATTCAAATGGATACTGCATGCGTTTTTGGCCTGCAGGCACGCTCTGCAGTTTTATTCATCAATGTTGCAGCATGGTTTTTAATTTTGGTTTAATGTAGTGAGACGGACTGTGTTATTAAGATACATTGTTTATCTTACATATATTTGGACTTTTTTGTATATGTAAATACCCCCACCCCCCCACCCTTAATAAAGCCTTTTTTGCATTTTTGTACCATAAGCCGTAGTTGACCATTCCCCTTTTTTGCTTTCTGGGGACTCCCTTGTCTCCTCTTTCTGTTGTTGATAAAGTAACAATGATGGCTTTAAGCATTTCTTCAGGAAATGAGCTGAAGGTTGCAGCGTCATTGAATAGTGTTTGCAAGTGTGGTGTGAGAGTAGCCTGGAAGGCCTTGTAGTATTCTGAGGATAGACCATCTGCCCCTGGGGATTTATTATTAGGGAGGGATTTAATTACTCTAGAGATTTCAGCTTCAGTCATAGGGGAGTTCAATTGTGAAAGTGTTTCTTCATTAATGGTTGGGAGTTGAAGGTCGGACAGATATTGTTGAATCGCTTCCTCTTTGGGTTGTATAGTGTCTGGGCTATTCTGGAGATTATATAACGTTTGATAGTATTCTCGAAAGAAGTTTGCTATATCCCTTGGGTGGAATATTTTAGAATTAGTTCCTGGTTTCAATAGATATGCTATTGAATGTTTTGTGCGTCGTGCTTTAAATTGATTTGCTAAAAGCTTGGCAGCCTTGTTACCTTGTGAGTAGTATCTAGCTTTGAGTCTATGTGTCTGTTTTTCATGATCTGAGAGCATAAGAAGTCTCAGTTCGTGTCTACACGATGTTAGGTCGGTGAGGGAGCTTGGGTCGTGAGTTTGTTTGTGGTGTGTTTCAAAATTTTGTATTCTGGTGAGTAGATTCTCAATCAGCTGCGAACTGCGCTTCCTTTCCCTAGATGCCAGCTGTATCAACAGTCCCCTAGTATATGCCTTATGAGTGCACCATACATTAGACATGTTTGATTCGGGGGTTAAATTGAGTTGGAAGAATTCCTCTATTTGTACATTTTAATCTTTCCCTATATGTTTGGTTGTTAAATAAAAATGCATTGTTGCGCCAGAGACGAGTCGGAAGGGCTCTGTAGTCCTCTGTCAGAGTCAATTTGATGGGAGCGTGATCTGACCAAGTTATAGACATAATTTCCGATTTAAGGACTTTATGCAATAGGTTCAGGTCAGTTAGAAAGAGATCAATCCTTGAATATGATCCGGGGGGAGCTGAGAAGTAGGTGAAATCTCTTTCCGTGGCATGCATACACCTCCACGGATCATATAGAAGGTTCCTCCTAAGGAAGTCTTGCAAGGTTGGTCTAACATGGGAAATTGGTTTTGAGACGTCTATTTTTTGGTCTACAATGGTGTTGAAATCACCCACCAGTAGGAGCGAGCCCTTCCGGACCCTCTCTACCTTTCTGTAAAGAGAGTTTAAGAACTTAAGCTGGCCAACATTAGGTGTATACAGATTTACAATAGTATAGGAGGAATTGTTAATAGTACAGATTAGGATTATATATCGGCCCTTTTGGTCAGTGTGGATCTCATGCATTGTAAATGCTACCGAGGAGCTAATGGCTATAAGAACACCATTTTTCTTGACTGGGGCATTAGCAGTGAAAACGTGTGAATATAGGTGGTGGGAGCACTTTGGTGATTTGGCTGCATGAAAGTGAGTCTCCTGAATGCAGAAGATGTCTGCTTGTAGCTTCAGTGCTTCGTTCCAAGCTGCTTTGCGCTTAAAGGGACTATTCAGCCCGTGGGCGTTAAGCGAAACGAGTGATATGGACATGTCATAGGGTTATAGTCATAAAGCTTAATAAATTACCGGGCATTTGGGTAGTGAGTGTGCGAATGGTCATTTTGAGCCAAGAGATATTGGGGTCTTCCTGGGAGTAATGTAAGTACTCAACATCTTCCAGAATGTGTGGGCGTCGGTGCAATGGAATGGGCGTCATCGGAGAACAGAAAAAATTGATGCAAGACACTTGTATAGATGGTCTTTTTCCTGTGGATGATAAGATCCAGATAGCAAGGAACAAACAGATTTGAGAAAAAAAATAAAAAATAAACTTGCGCCATTGTTGCACTAACAATAGATCAACGACAAAAAAAAAGCATATTACCAAATGTGGTAAATGGTAAACTATATAAGTAATCCGGTAGATTACGGAATAGCGGCCGCTACTCTACGGGTGAGTGGGGATAAATGTCAGCTCTTAAGGGACGGCTTCCTTAGAGTCATTCAATAGGGGAGTAAGAACTAGGAACGGAGAAGTCCTATTGGTTCCTGTGGAAACTGGGGATTTCTGCAAAGTGAGGGTTATATCGGTCCTCAGTAGATTGTCAACGGTCAGAGATGTCATCAGGGTGTCTGGGCTGGGTATTATTGCTTCTTCTTTGATCATGGTCGTCAGGTGGTAGGAGGTTCCATGCTCGGAGGAGGTTGAGGCCGTCTGCAAGTGTAGTGATTATATGTTGTTTGTTGCCTCTGTTAATCACTAATTTAGCTGGGGGGCCCCATCTATATAGGATCTTGTGGCTTTGTAGCATTTTTGTTACAGAGACCAGTTGTCTACGTGCCATCAAGGTGTGT
Source organism: Lithobates septentrionalis (assembly GCA_037952835.1). Lineage (NCBI taxonomy): Eukaryota > Metazoa > Chordata > Amphibia > Anura > Ranidae > Lithobates > Lithobates septentrionalis. The sequence goes on from JBBDGP010001113.1 coordinate 4,970,438, forward strand.
TGGGAGAGGTCCGCAAATAGTTTAATCCCTGCGTAAGGGTCTGGGAGTGGGTTCGTTTGTCTGATAAGATGGAGTAACTTCTCTTTAACATGGAAAAAATGTATTCTAGCAATAACATCCCTAGGGATATGTTCCGAGAGATATGGAGGTTTGGGCAATCTGTGTGCCCTGTCAATCACGATTTCTTGCGCTGGAATTTCTGGTAGCAGGGTGGTCATCATTTGATGTATGTAAAGTTTCAGGTCGCCCGGTAGTACAGACTCAGCCACCCCTCTGAATTTAAGGTTGTTGCGCCTAGAGCGGTCTTCGAGGTCTGCGATTTTCATTTTGATCTGTGTGATGGCGTCTCCTGTATCACTGTGTGCGTCCACTAATTCATTGTGGGCCTCTGCATACTCTCCCATTCTGTCCTCTATGTGGTCGACCCTATCTCCCAGTTCTGCAACTTCAGCTTTTAATGAGGAGACTGCTGAAAGCATGTCTCTGTGCAGTGTGCTACGTAGAGCTACCAGCATGCTTTTTAATGTAGTGTCCACAATCGGTTGTCCTGTGGTCGGGAATTGTGTGATGGGGTCTGTGGAATCTGCGGCTTCCTCCATGCTGCCCCCTCCCCCTCTTCCTCATCTGAGTCATGCAGGTCAGGGTCCAATCTGGGTCTGGATTTCTGGGGGCTATGGGAAGGGGAGCTGTGATTACTTGCCTGCCCCAAGTGACGAGGGGTTATTTTCTTTTGTGTGTCCAGCCTGTGTGGTCTGGAGCGGTATCTGCCTCGGGAGGTAGTGGCTGAGGTGGCGGCGCCATTTTGGCTGCGGGTATTCCGGACCTGAGTGAACATGTCCGCAAGCTTGCGGGGGCCGCTCTGGTATTCCCGCTTGCTCATTTTCGTTCCGGTGGCAGTCCGAGTGCTTCTCCTGTATGGGGGTGAGGTTTTCTAAGCCCCGAGTCGCTGCGTGCCGCTATAGAAAGCCTGGAGCTCTCCTACACCGCAGCCATCTTCCGTGCTGCCGGCCACGCCCCCTCTGTTCTCTGAACTTTCAACTGTCAAGAACGCAGTGACGTACAACACTACGACGAGCCGAGAAAATGAAGTTCATTGCTTCCGCGCATGCGCCGAATTGTTTCCGAGCATGCGTGATTTTTTGCACATCCGAATTGCATGCAGACAAACGCATTTTCAGACAGAAACTTTTTCTGACCAAAAAATAGAGAACCTGCTCTCAATCTTTTGCTGGCTGGAATTCTGCCAGCAAAAGTCCGATGGAGCATACACACGGTCAGAATTTCTGACCAAAAGCTCACATCCGACTTTTGCTGGCAGAATTTCTGATTGTGTGTACGGGGCATTAGGCTTTTTAGCACTAAAGCAGCTCTCTGCTGGACTCTTGCTTACGTCATATATCCAGGGTTTGTCTTGCAAACAACATCAGTGCCTTCAGCTTACTCAGGAAACTTATCAATTTAGCTCATAGAAAAGAATAGAATAGCCCATAGTGCTTACTGGATACTCCACATTCATGGGAAAAAAATAGCAAATAAAAAAATAATAATATAGCATATACAATTGTGAATCAAGTCATATTGTAATTGAATGTCATTAAAAATTACCTTTCCTTTTCAATCTGCAGCCCATGTAATTTTCTGTAACATGCAATGCAATATGGCTACCTGGACAATCTTTACCTGCTTGCGCGATTGGCTCGCTGATTTTCCCAGAAGTCTAGACTAAGATACAAGTCAGATCTTTGGCATCCCCTGCAACAAAAATGTAAGATATTACCAATAGGAAATTACGCTTAAAGGGATGCAGACTCAGCAGTTTTCCTCTTTAGAGCCCTACAGCTGCAGCAGCAGGTTGATAATTATGAAACCACTCCCATTAGACCCACTCACAGGGGCACAGAGGAGAAAACCGTGATTTATTCAGAATAACAAAAGGTAGGAATCTGCAACAAAGTTTGTTAAAATCCCTGCAATGTACATAGATCACTCAGAGGGAATGTTTTTTTCTCAACAAAAGTGGACTACGCTTTAAACAACAACAACAAATTGAACTTTCAGTTGCATAAACAAATCAAGGCACCTCAAATGTACAGAGGTGGAAAATGAGCAGCACAGTCTCGCTCTCAAGCTGTCAATGTGAGTGTGGTGATGTCATTAGCCACACCCTCTAAATACTATTACACAGAAAAATAAATTGTAACTAGCAACCAGGAGGAAGGTAAGACTGGGATCTTTGTGGCCAGACCTGGATGGGTTTACTCCCTGCCCCTTTTCCCGCATGAACGCTATATTTGTTCTATCAGTTTAGACCTGTCTGACTTCTATAGGCTCTAGCTTGGCAACTGATAATAAGATCCCTTACCAGGTGCTTGCTTCATGTGCAATGAACCTTCAGCTTGCAACTATCCACTAGTGATGTAGGATTACGGCATATTCTAGCTACCACCACCTCAGATACCTTATATATGGTCTTGTTGCTTGCCTTCCCTCTTTCTGCCTGCTTTTCCCCTTCTCTCCCCCTTGGAGTTTTGTATATATTCTTTGAATAGATCTTTAAAGATATCTAAGCCTGTAGGTTATGATTTTCTAACCATTAGGTATATATGCACTTTCTCTCCCTCACCACCCATTCCCCTCATCCCCATCTTCCCCCTCCCCCCCTTCACATCCTCACCCAACAACTAACCTACCCCAACCTGCTACACTTTTCCCCCCCATCGCCCCCCATTCCCCCATTTCTGTCTCTCCCTTCTTCCCACCTCCCCTCAGGCTTCCCTTCTTTTTCCTCCCCCCTTCTTTACAAACCCCCCTTTTCTGCCTCTTTTTATCTTTTTCTCCCCCCTCCCCCCTCCTTCCTTTCCTCCCAACCCCCCCTTTTCTCCCCCCTCCTTTCTTGTCCCCTTCCCCTTTTGTCCCTCCCTCCTCCTTCTCCTCCCGATGCACTATACAATCCCCTTATGGGTAACACTTTACCAACCGTTCTGTATATATCTATTCCTACCCCTATTTAGATTCAATTCTGCATAATCCCCCTTGTCCGTCGTGGGGGGTGAGCCTTTTGAGTGGCTGGGTTTTGTAGCTAACGATTTACCTGTTGAGTAAGCAACTTTCTCAACATTACCGCTGAGACCTATCTGTATATATATTGCTTCTGTAATTCTTTTGATTATGTGCTCTTGTGTTTTATTTGATCATTTGTTTTATAGATTATTCCTCCTGGTCTATGTACCGTGAAACTAGTAGAGGACTGGTTAATCTATGAGAAAAACTCCATCAACAGATATCTCTTGGGGAAACCTTTGAGTATTTGTATACTGTTTTTTAGAACTATTTTAATGTGATCTTTGTGTAGCGCTGGTAGATTTACAATTTACCGCAGGTTAGGTAAATTTAGTAAATTGTGTGTTAGGAAGGTAAAAGTTTGCCTCTGTTCCAGCTTGGCTGACGTTGTGTGTACTTCCGTGCTGACCGGTGGGTGTCGCTGTTACCACTGGTCAGTGTTGGAAAGGCAACGTGTCGAACTGTATAGATGCTCCTCTGTCTTGGAGACAAGCTCGTTGGAGGTAGTCCTCCGAGTTGCATTCTGGGAAGAGGGTATTTATGGGATAGACGCCATGTTTTAGGGTTTTTTTACAGCCACCTGCTGGCCCTCCTGGCCGACAGGTATGCGTTAAGGAGCTACCTCGTGGTCCTCAGATCGGGAGGCCCACGATACAGCGGTGCAGGGGTGGGTCCAGAGGCTTGTCTGGGGCCTACCACCACGGCCGAGGAATGGTCCTGAGCTTTCGGTCCTGTGTGACGAAGCTGGGCGGCCGACGAGATCCCAGGGGAGGACCCGCCTTGGAGAGATCATGCGGCATGCTGGTCTATAGAAGGGCCCGGTGACTCGGTCGAAGGACGTATCCAAAAGAAGTAACTATACAGCATAGTGTTGCCGGTTCGGCTTAAAGGTTCAGGCACTGTGACTGACTTTCACTGCAGAGAAAATCTGATACATCCTGTGGCAGAGGATTGTGTGGATTTACCCCCCAAACGAGTCTGGCTGCTAGACCAGTGAGAGAGGCCTATCCAGACGAGCAAGGAGTGTGTCCCACAAGGGGAGTTCATTCCACCTAGTTATTTGAATTCTACCAGGACACTTGTCGCTAAGATTCTATGAGAAGATATTTGAGTTTCTCCTGAAAGTTTCCTTTTCCGCCTCTTTCCTGCTACTTCCTAAAGTTTGTTTGTTCAATAAAGCATTGAAAATGTACTCCAGTGTTGGTGCGTGTATCGTCCAGAAGTAAACTCAACGGAACCCCTAGACTGGTGCAAACCTTGGTGAAACTAAGGGAAGCAAGGTGAAGGTAACAGACCAGCTTAAACTAGCAGCTCCACCGAGAGTTAGTGCTACATGTGGGGGCGTCATCTGGGATTTGTTGACCGACAATTGTTGCAACCCAGTGGAGTGTTTTACCGGGAGTTTACAGAGAGAGCTGGACTAAAAAAATAAATAAAACTTTTCTGGAAGAGGAAAGGTTAAACTGCGGGACTTCGCTTTTGAGTGCGTAGATGCTGGGCGCCAGAAGAGGCCCAGGAGCTACGTGACTGAAAGAACAAGTGGGAGGAGTTACCCTACTTGCTACCACGTGGGGCGCGTGTAGTGTGCTTGGCACCAGAGGAGAAGAGAGGCCTCGTAATCGTGCTGAAGGATCAGAGTGTGGCCATGTCTTTTCTGATGTTGCAATCGGTTGTGGGACCCAGAGTGTTCCCTGCAAGCACCGTAATGAATACTGTGCAATCTGGAACTCTGCTCACGGATACTGGAGTTCGAATGAAGCCGCAGGGGAAGTTTGTCCTGTATATCTTGGGAGATGTTAAGGGACTGGGCATGACCTGCCATCGATGTGGAGGATTGGCCGTGCATCTTCGTCCATTCGGCCGATGTCCGCAGTGTGGAGAGTACTTGTTTGTAGTGGAGCCACCTACTATGCCACTCCGTGCCTATCGGATGGATTGGGTGACAGGTATCGCTACAGTGGAAGCTGCTACCGATGCAGAGAGAGAGCGACGGGCCACTACTTTGCCTGTTGCTACTGAAAATGTTTCAGAGAGAGACACTGTTGCTGCCGTCTCACCAGGAGACATTACTTTGATTTCTGGGTCCACTACGTCTGTTCCTGTAGTACCTACTCAGAAGAAGGTGGGCTATGTGAAGGCTTCCCGCGGCCGTGGTCGAGGCCTACCCCAGAGGTTACCTGAGCCGGAGCTACCAGAGTCTACGCCTGGGACGGGTAAGCCACTGTTGGGGACTGTAAATAAATATTTGCCAGCGGAAGAATTAAGAGACTCGGAAATAGAATCCATGTCGGATCTTTCTGGGGATGATAACTTGTTTGAGACCATGTCGCAAAAGCTATTGTGGTCACAAGGCAAGGATGTTGCCTCCACAATGACCCTTCCTTAGCATTCCATTTTTTATTGAAAATTTTAAATTTACATAACAAAAAAAGGAGAAAAAAGAAAAGACAAGCATTAATCTCATCCAATGGGTGCCAAAAAAAAAAAATACATATATATATATATATAGGGATATCCCTGCCTTATTTTCTTTCATCCATTTAGAAAATAAAATATATAATTTCCTACTCCCTTTCTTCAACTCCCACAGTAATATTAGCTATAATCACACAAAACACACACACAGACACAACACAAAAAAAGTAAAGTTAAAATTAAAAAACATTGGCCGGTGATTAAAAATTACCGCATTCTGGGCCCCGTGTTATCAGACAACCCTTGAATCCTTTTTAGGGGTGCTACTAGCTTTAGGCATATTTTGGCACCAAACGTCCCTGACCCACCTCGGCGTCCAACTTTTTTTGGGGATCTGAAAGGCTTTTCTCCCTGTAGGAGATGTAAAGTTTGCAAAGTGAACGCATTACGTCAAAGGAGATTGACAGAATTTACATCAGAGGGCACAGGTGTTACTTACTCTATTGATTCCCTCATAACATGCACTTCCAAATGTGTGGTATACCTTCTTAGGTGTCCATGTGGCTTGGAGTATGTGGGACGAACCACTAGGAAGCTAAATGTAAGGCTGGGTGAGCATATCACCAATATTAGACAGGGGTTCGATAAACATAGTGTCTCTAGACACTATGACGAAGTGCACAATAGATATCCCAATGGTACTATATTCATAGGTATAGAAAAGTATGTCCCACATTGGCGTGGCAGTAATGGGAAGCGAGCCATATCCAGATCAGAAACAAACTGGATTTATAGGCTCGGTTCCCATGCCCCCAATGGTTTGAATATAGAGTGGGACATCAACTGGGACATTCATTATTTCGTTGATGGCGGTTGTTGTCCCCACTCCCATACATTTTCCCTTGTGATAATAAGATCCTGATAATAAGCACTTTCTCCTCCATAATGAACAAGTTCCTAATAACAATCAGTAACTCTTGCTACTGGATCATGATTTTGTTATTTTAAATGTAAATTTTTATCAATTTTTATGTATTTTAAAATTGATTTTGGGAGTGAGCTGTGTTTGGTTTTATAATAGACATTGATATGCCCTAACATCTTCAAAACAACAATTGTTTTGGGATAATGAACTATTTAATGAATTTTCATTTTTCCCATAAAATTGCACGGTGTAAGGCTGTCATTATTTTTGGTGTAATGCCTTTAATACCCCACTAGATGGCACTAGTGAAATGTTTCTAGGCAGCTATCTCTATACTATTAGGCCTAATGATTTGGTAGTTCCTCTTTTTAATTACTGATGGCCCATACATCTGTGGCAATTATCTGCTTTAGTAGATCGTTGAGATTGTTCAGTTTTAACTGCAGCTGGGCTCTGCTTTATACAAACCAATCACAGCTCGTTCCAGTCTGAAGCCCGGGTATTTAATGCGCATGTGCGTGCGTCGGTGCGTACCCCTGATGACGTCAGTTGTGACGAAACGGCCGTAGGTCACAACATTGAACGCACCGCGCACGCGCGCTTCTAATTTAAACGGTGATAGTGTCGTTTTTTAGCTTTTTTCTGATTTTAAAAGTTTTTGTATTTTATTTGCTGCTTTGCGGAATAAACTAGCTGAAAGTTATTTGCACCAGCGGGGCCTTTTTCCCTTTGTCTTTTTTTGGGCACCTAAAACACTTTTGTGCTGGATCTGTTGAAGTCAATACTAGCGGTCCTATGAGTGGCGATCCTGGGAGAGGCTTCTATAGCTGCTGCTGGCTGTCCTGGAAGGAGTCCGAAGTACCCGCTGAGCGGCATCCTCCAGAGTGATTTGTTTCCATCTTCTAAGCCTGTTTGGACCCCCCTGAATATGGGCGGTCACAGGCTTTCTGGTAAGCCTTCAATTTTACTACCTGGTGGTGGGCAACACTATATGTATGGACTCATCCCTATGCCTGCATAGAGCATGTATGGTGAAGATTCATCCCTGCACCTGTATAGAGCATCTACACAATATATATTGGGACTTTTATGATTTATTCACATTTAAATTTTGATGTTTATTATTTTTTGAGCAATCTTATGAGCACCTTATGTACTACACAAGCTTTTCAGTAAGCTTTTATCTCTACTGTTTGATGGGTAGATATTGAACAGTGGAAATTTACCCCTGAACCTGCATATATATAACAATTTTTTTGATTGTACCCACTTTTGCATAGCTTTTGTGTTTCTTATATTTTTTGAAGTTAACACTTTAAGAGCACTTTATACATTGTTTAACCACGAATGATATGGTTTTTGGTACAGGATTTGTACTAACAGAATTTATCACCATTTATTTACAGTAGTTAGTCCAGCGCTGCACTCCCTAAAGTTTTATAAGTCTCATAATGTCTTTTTACTGTCCTTTTTTTTCTCTCTTTGCCTATCTAAAGTTAAATGCTACTCTCAGGCTTGAGAATTACTGTTAATGTGTTGGGACAGACGTTGGGGACAACGTCTATTATAGTGGGGGGAGTATGTAGCGCTGATAGATTTACAATCTACCGCAGGTTAGGTAAATGTACTAAATTGTGTGTTAGGAAGGTAAAAGTTTGCCTCTGTTTCAGCTTGGCTGACGTTGTGCGTGCTTCCGTGCTGACCGGTGGGTGTCACTGGTACCACTGGTCAGTGTTGGAAAGGCAACATGTCGAAGTGTATAGATGCTCCTCTGTCTCGGAGACAAACTCGTTGGAGGTGGTCCTCCGAGTTGCATTCTGGGAAGAGGGTATTTATGGGACAGACGCCATGTTCTAGGGTTTTTTTACAGCCACCTGCTGGCCCTCCTGGCCGACAGGTATGTGTTAAGGAGCTACCTCATGGTCCTCTGATCGGGAGGCCCACGATACAGCGGTGCAGGGGTGGGTCCAGAGGCTTGTCTGGAGCCTACCACAGCGGCCGAGGAATGGTCCTGAGCTGTCGGTCCTGTGAGACGAAGCTGGGTGGCCGAGGAGATCCCAGGGGAGGACCCGTCTTGGAGAGATCATGTGGCGTGCTGGTCTTTAGAGGGGCCTGGTGATTCGGTCGAAGGACGTATCCAAAAGAAGTAACTATACAGCATAGTGTTGCCGGTTTGGCTTAAAGGTTCAGGCACTGTGACTGACTTTCACTGCAGAGAAAATCTGATACATCCTGTGGCAGAGGATTGTGCGGATTTACCGCCCAAACGAGTCTGTGGCAGAGACTTTTGATTTGTGCTGCGTACTGGCTGCTAGACCGGTGAGAGAGGCCTATCCAGACAAGCAAGGAGTGTGTCTCACAAGGGGAGTTCATTCCACCTATTTATTTGAATTCTACCAGGACACTTGTCAGTAAGATTCTATGAGAAGATATTTGAGTTTCTCCTGAAAGTTTCCTTTTCCGCCTCTTTCCTGCTACTTCCTAAAGTTTGTTTGTTCAATAAAGCATTGAAAATGTACTCCAGTGTTGGTGCGTGTATCGTCCAGAACAGGGCCGGACTGGGAATAAAAACCAGCCCTGGAAATAATTTCATACCAGCCCCAGGGACGTAGCGTGGGTTGTCAGCACCCAAGGTAGACAAGTAAATTGCACCCCTTACTGCATCAAAGTACCCCATTATTAGTGGGTCCTACACTAATAAATGAATGAAAGATCCTGCGTCTCAACCATTGGAGATACACTCCTCTTTATGGGAGAACTCCACCCTCCCCCCATTATCTCTTATTAGTGTCCACCAGTTCATAGGAGGAGTCCCTTCAGTTCTCCCATAAAAGAGGAGTGTATCTCCCATGTTTGAGACGCAGGACCTTTCATTCTTTTACTAGTGTAGGACCCACTAATTAAGGGGTACTTTGACGCAGTAAGTGGGCTGCCATATAGTGTGACCAAATCCCCATATTTTTTGAATATGTTCAGGTGTTTTTAAATAGCCTTGCAGGATTTAAATGTCATTTTTGTATGTGTGTAAGACACACTACAATAGATGGTCAGAGACTGCAGACATGATACAATAGATGGTCAGAGACTGCAGACATGACACAGGAGATGGTCAGAGACTGCAGACATGACACAGGAGATGGTCAGAGACTGCAGACATGACACAGGAGATGGTCAGAGACTGCAGACATGACACAGGAGATGGTCAGAGACTGCAGACATGACACAGGAGATGGTCAGAGACTGCAGACATGACACAGGAGATGGTCAGAGACTGCAGACATGACACAGGAGATGGTCAGAGACTGCAGACATGACACAGGAGATGGTCAGAGACTGCAGACATGACACAGGAGATGGTCAGAGACTGCAGACATGGCACAGGAGATGGTCAGAGACTGCAGACTTGACACAGGAGATGGTCAGAGACTGCAGACATAACACAGGAGATGGTCAGAGACTGCAGACATGACACAGGCGATGGTCAGAGACTGCAGACATGACACAGGAGATGGTCAGAGACTGCAGACATGACACAGGAGATGGTCAGAGACTGCAGACATGACACAGGAGATGGTCAGAGACTGCAGACATGACACAGGAGATGGTCAGAGACTGCAGACATGACACAGGAGATGGTCAGAGACTGCAGACATGACACAGGAGATGGTCAGAGACTGCAGACATGACATAGGAGATGGTCAGAGACTGCAGACATGACACAGGAGATGGTCAGAGACTGCAGACATGACACAGGAGATGGTCAGAGACTGCAGACATGACACAGGAGATGGTCAGAGACTGCAGACATGGTACAGGAGATGGTCAGAGACTGCAGACATGGTACAGGAGATGGTCAGAGACTGCAGACATGATACAGGAGATGGTCAGAGACTGCAGACATGATACAGGAGATGGTCAGAGACTGCAGACATGATACAGGAGATGGTCAGAGACTGCAGACATGATACAGGAGATGGTCAGAGACTGCAGACATGATACAGGAGATGGTCAGAGACTGCAGACATGGTACAGGAGATGGTCAGAGACTGCAGACATGATACAGGAGATGGTCAGAGACTGCAGACATGATACAGGAGATGGTCTGAAATTGCAGACACATTAGAGGAGATGGTCAGAGACTGCAGACTAAGGATGAGCTCCGGCGTGTTTGCACAGCCCACGGGCAGAGCCGGCCAGGAAGTTGGCACTGTGCTGTGCTAATCACAGGCAGTGAGACATTTCCTGATCCCTGCAGCCGCGCACTGTGATTAGCGCAGCGCCGACTTCCTGGCGGGCTCTGCACTTGGGCTGTGCGAACACACCGGAGCTCATCCTTACTACAGACATGATACAGGAGATGGTCAGAGACTGCAGACATAGTACAAGAGATGGTCAGAGACTGCAGACATAGTACAGGAGATGGTCAGAGATACAGGAGATGGTCAGAGACTGCAGACATAGTACAGGAGATGTTCAGAGAATGCAGACATGATACAGGAGATGGTCAGAGACTGCAGACATGATAGAGGAGATGGTCAGAGACTGCAGACATGATACAGGAGATGGTCAGAGACTGCAGACATGATACAGGAGATGGTCAGAGACTGCAGACATGATACAGGAGATGGTCAGAGACTGCAGACATGATACAGGAGATGGTCAGAGACTGCAGACATGATACAGGAGATGGTCAGAGACTGCAGACATGATACAGGAGATGGTCTGAGATTGCAGACACATTAGAGGAGATGGTCAGAGACTGCAGACTAAGGATGAGCTCCGGCGTGTTTGCACAGCCCACGGGCAGAGGCGGCCAGGAAGTTGGCAGTGTGCTGTGCTAATCACAGGAAGTGAGACATTTCCTGATCTCTGCAGCCGCGCACTGTGATTAGCACAGCGCCGACTTCCTGGCGGGCTCTGCACATGGGCTGTGCGAACACACCGGAGCTGATCCTTACTGCAGACATGATACAGGAGATGGTCAGGGAATGCATATATGGCTGAACTCTGTGTAAAAGCATAAAGTAGGGCTGCGCCACTCTACTTTAACCAGCTCTTCAAGATCAAGTTAGTAATCCTCCTTTTAAAGTACAACTAAGTGCCAGAAGACAGCAACACGTCCAATTTCCAAAATTCTAATTGTCTTACAGTGAAGTGGTCAGGATTAGTGGAGAACAGTAAACAGTTAATGAGTCTGAAGCTTCCAGCCTGAATCAGCAGTAAATCATCCAAAAAAACATCAAACTGTGCAGAACACACAGAGCTCTGGCTAAATAGCTGAGCTGAAATGGTTAACAGATAGCCATGTGGGACCTGTCACTGGACACAGAATGCTGCTGGCTGCAGCATCTCCCAGAGATCTTATCAGTGTGCAGGTTAGGAAGCTAAAAAAAACGGAGTACAGAGCCAGACAGGAGGGGGGGAGGCTGATAGTAACCTGCACACTGCCCGAAGGCAGAGATTTCTGGATGACACCGGCCGGCCAGCATTACATCTGACATTGTTCCAGACGATCTTGTTTCCATTCAGCCAGAGCTCTTGTGTGCTGAAGGATTCGTTTGGCTGTGGCCATACCTTCCTCTATCTCCTCGGCTTCAGGTACCGTGTGTATCTCCCTCCTGACGGCCCCATTCATCCCTGATGCAGCACCTCGGCACTTTTAAATGTGGCGGGCTGGAGAGGGAGGGGGTACACTGTGCTGCACGATGGTTCCTCGCTCCTCCGCCCCTCGCTGCTACACATTTCCTCAGCCAGCCCCGCCTCCTGATCACAGCACAGCCGCTTCTCTCTCAGCTGTTCTTTAAAAAAAAAAAAAAAAAGTTACAAAGCTCCTAGCTGACAGCGGCCTTGGAGCAGGCAGCCTACCGGGATATTTCCCGCTATCCCGGTAGGCCAGTCCGGCCCTGGTCCAGAAGTAAACTCAACGGAACCCCTAGAACGGTGCCGGTGAAACCAAGGGAAGCAAGGTTAAGGTAACAGACCCGCTTAAGCTAGCAGCTCCACCGAGAGTTAGTGCTACATTTGTATGTCTTTTTACAGTATCTCACAAAAGTGAGTACACCCCTCACATTTTTGGAAATATTTTATTATATCTTTTCATGTGACAACACTGAAGAAATGGCACTTTGCTACAGTGTGAAGAAGTAAGTGTACAGCTTGTATAACAGTGTAAATTTGCTGTCCCCTCAAAATAACTCAACACACAGCCATTAATGTCTAAACTGCTGGCAACAAAAGTGAGTAAACCCCTAAGTGAAAATATCCAAATTGGATCAATCAATCAATATTTTGTGTAGCCACCATTATTTTTCAGCACTGCCTTAACCCTCTTGGACATGGAGTTCACCAGAGCTTCACAGGTTACCACTGGAGTCCCCTTTCACTCATCCATGATGACATCATGGAGCTGGTGGATGTTAGAGACCTTGCTCTCCTACACCTTCCATTTGAGGATGCCCCACAGATGCTCAATAGGGTTTAGGTCTGGAGACATGCTTGGCCAGTCTATCACCTTTACCTTCAGATTCTTTATCAAGGCAGTGATCGTCTTGGAGGGGTGTGTTGGGGTAGTTATCATGGAATACTGCCCTGCGGCCCAGTCTCCAAAGGGAGGGGATCATTCTCTGCTTCAGTATGTCACAGTACATGTTGGCATTCATGGTTCCCTCAATGAACTGTAGCTCCCCAGTGCCGGCAGCACTCATGTAGCCCCAGACCATGACACTCCCACCACCATGCTAGACTGTAGGCAAGGCACACTTGTCTTTGTACTCCTCACCTGGTTGCCGCCACACACGCTTTACACCATCTGAACCAAATAAGTTTATCTTGGTCTCATCAGACCAGGGGACATGGTTCCAGTAATCCATGTCCTTAGTCTGCTTGTCTTCAGCAAACTGTCTTTCTTGTGCATCATCTTTAAAAGACGCTTCTTTCTGGGGTGACAGCCATGCAGACCAATTTGATGCAGTATGCAGTGTATGGACTGAGCACTGACGGGCTGACCCCCCACCCCTTCAACCTCTGTAGCAATGCTGGCAGTACTCTTACGTCTATTTCCCAAAGACAACTTCTGGATATGACGCTGAGCATGTGCACTCAACTTATTTGGTTGACCATGGCGAGGCCTGTTCTCAGTGGAACCTGTCCTGTTAAACCGCTGTATGGTCTTGGCCACCATGCTGCAGCTCAGTTTCGGGGTCTTGGCAATCCTCTTATAGCCTAGGCCATCTTTGTGTAGAGCAACAATTCTTTTTTTTTCAGATCCTCAGAGTTCTTTGCCATGAGGTGCCATGTTGAACTTCCAGTGACCAGTAAGTGAGAGTGGTAACACCAAATTTTACTCACCTGCTCCCCATTCACACCTGAGACCTTATAACACTAATGAGTCACATGGCAGGGAAAATAGCTAATTGGGCCCAATTTGGACATTTTCATTTAGGGATGTACATTTAGAGAGGACAGCAAATTTACACTGTTATATAAGCTGTACACTCACTACTTTACATTGTAGCAAAGTGTCATTTCTTCAGTGTTGTCACATGAAAAGATATAATAAAATATTTACAAAAATGTGAGGGGTGTACTCACTTTTGTGAGATACTGTATATGTAATAAATTATTACATTTTTATCCAAGATTTATTATTCTGTGTATCAGTATGGAGATTATCCACCACAAAACCTTGTGGGTTGGAGTATATGTCTGGTCAGTCTCAGCAACTGCCCTCACGCTCCCATCCCTTCCTTTTCCTCCTATATCATTTTTGGATGATGGTACTTTTTTATGCCTAGGTTTAGGCCTTGTTATTTGAGGCTATACTCAAAAAATTTCCTCTAAATACTATTGGTATGAAACTTTAAAATTAGTTTCCAAGGCTAGGTAATTCTGATAACACAATTGATTGATGTCCCAGATTTGTTTACATTTTATAAAATGTTTTATGAATAACATTTTCATTTCATATTTTTGTCTGATAAATTCCTACTTCTACGCTACAACTCTGGCAGACAGACAATACCAGAAAAAAAACGTAGCTGCACTCTTGAGCGTCTGTGGTGTAAGACTAAGTCACAGCAAGATTTCAGCCAATATAAATCTGCCCTCCAAAAATACCATTCCTGCCTCCACACTGCTAAACAGACCTACTTTATCAATCTCATTAACACCCTCTCACGCAGTCCCAGTCAACTCTTTTCTACCTGTACCACTCTACTTCATCCTCCATTACCTCCACCCACTAACTTACTCACTGCCCAGGAGATTGCTAATCACTTCAAAAATAAGATTGAGACAATTTGTCTCGAGATCTCTACTCTACAGATATCTCCCTCACTTTACACTCCTTGTCTTCCTGCAAAATTAATACTTCCCTCTTTTAACCCAGCTACTATAGAGGAAGTCACTAACCTTTTTTCTAACGCCCACCTAACCTCCTGCTCCCTGGACCCTGTTCCTTCTCAAATACTACAGTCGCCATCTGACTCTATACTACACTCTTTAACTCATATCTTCAACTTCTCACTCTCTACTGGCATCTTCCCCAACCCTCTAAAACATGCGCTAGTCACTCCCATACCGAAAAAGGCCTCACTAGACCCCACCAATCTTAACTAACCTAAGACCCATCTCTTTACTCCCTTTTGCCTTCAAACTCCTTGAATGTTTAGTCTACAACTGACTGAGCAAACACCTCATTGAGAATAACCTTCTTTATACCCTTCAGTCTGGATTTCGCCCACAGCACTCCACAGAAACTGCCCTCCTGAAACATACAAACGACTTACTAATAGCCAAAACCAACGATCATTATTCCGTACACTTACTCTTGGACTTTTCCGCTGCCTTTGATACAGTTGACCACCCCTTCCTCCTCAAAAAACTCAATTTGCTTGTTCTCCATGGCTGCACTCTCCATTGGTTCGAATCTTACCTATCTCATCGCACCTTCAGTGTAACTTACAACTCCACTTCCTCCTCTCCAACTCCTCTTACCATTGGGGTCCCCCAAGGTTCTATCCTTGGACATCTACTATTCTCGATCTACACGTCCTCCCTGGGTCAGCCTCCTATGGCTTCCACTACCATTTATATGCCGATGACACCCAGATCTATCTCTCTACCCCTCAGTTCACCCCATCAATCTCCTCACGCATCACTGATTTTCTAACAGACATATCAGCCTGGATGTCAAACCACTTCCTCATACTGAATCTATCTAAAACTGAGCTCCTAATATTTCCTTTGCCACGTGCCCCTTCCCCTGACTTCTCTGTCAAGATAAATGGCACATCTATCAGTCCGTCCCCACATGCCCGGGTGCTAGGGGTAACCTTAGACTCTGAACTGTCCTTTCAGGCCCACATACAATCCCTGTCCAAATCATGCCGCCTTAGCCTCCGCAACATTTCCAGAATACGCCCCTTTTTAACTAATGACACCACCAAGCTTCTAATTCACTCCCTGGTTATCTCTCGCCTCAACTACTGCAACTCCCTCCTCATTGGATTACCTTTACATAGACTATCCCCCCTTCAGTCCATAATGAATGCCGCTGCAAGACTCATCCACTTTACTAATCATTCAGTGTCCTCCACCCCTCTCTGCCAATCTCTCCACTGGCTTCCACTCACCCAACAAATAAAATTCAAAGTACTAACAATAATTTACAAAGCCATCCATAACTCTGCCCCCAGCTACATCACTAACCTAGTCCCAAAATACTAACCAATCCACTCTCTTCCGTGCTCCCAAGACCTCCTGATCTCTAGCTCCCTTGTCACCTCATCCCATGCTCACCTTCAGGATATCTCCAGAGCTTCTCCCATCCTTTGGAACTCCCTACCCCAATCTGTCCAACTGTCCCCTAATCTATCCATCTTTAGATGATCCCTGAAAACCCTTCTCTTTAAAGAAGCCTATCCTGCTTCTAACTAACACTGTTTTACTTCCTCCATCAGCTCATCCCCCAAAGCTATTACCTTTTGTATCAATTGACCCTTCCTTTTTAGATTGCAAGCTCTAATGAGCAGGGCTCTCTGATTCCTCTTGTACCATATTGTAATGTAACTGTAATGTCTGCCTTTATTTTGTTAAGCGCTGCTCAAAACCATTGGCGCTATCTAAAACCTGTATAATAATAATAATACTTCCTGCCTGACAAATTGCCCCCTGTTAAAAAGAATGGGATTCTGTGTCTACGTACAATTTTTATACAGTGTCTTTTGAAATGTAAAGTTTCACTAAATATTTCTGGCTGAAATATGCTTACTCTAAGAGTTTTATAAAATGCTTTTTGGAAACAATGCAGTTTCATTTAAAATTCATGGCCTAAATATGCCAACTTCCTGCTTCCCAAATTGCCTCCAATTTAAAAGCGCAAGGTCTCTAACATTCACCAGCTCCATGATGGCATCATGGAGGAGTGGAAGAGGACTCCAGTGGCAACCTGTGAAGCTCTGGTGAACTCCATACCCAAGAGGGTTAGGGCAGTGCTGGAAAATAATGGTGGCCACACAAAATATTGACACTTTGGGCCCAATTTGGACATTTTCACTTAGGGGTGTACTCACTTTTGTTTCCAGCAGTTTAGACATTAATGGCTGTGTGTTGAGTTATTTTGAGGGGACAGTAAATTTACAATTTTATGCAAATTGTACACTCACTACTTTACATTGTAGCAAAGTATAATTTCTTCAGTGTTGTCACATGAAAAGATAGAATAAAATATCTACAAAAATGTGAGGGTGTACTCACTTTTGTGAGATACTGTATATACATCCCTGTTAAAAATTATAAATATATGTAAACAAACCCTATATAATAAATGTAACTAAAATTAGCTAAAAAAGTGAAAGTGCAAAAAAAAGTTCAATCCCCAAAGAGCAGTAAATACACATTTCCTTGTGTGAAAAACTCATTACACCGCTCCTGATCACATATAACGATGGGGCATGTTAGACAGAGCCTAGACCATGTGACGTCATTCCCTAGCAGGGTGGCCGACTTTCAGTAAATTTACAAACTTTTTAAAATCTGTAATTTTTGCATGTGTCCATGAATATCTGTTACATAATGGACATTCACGGACAGATGCAAAAATTATGAAATTTACCAACTGTTTGTACATTTACTGAAAGTTGGCAACCCTGTTCCCTAGATGCCACCCATGAAGCATTCCTCTCTAGTTTGGGTGATTTATTTCCAGTGCTAAGATTTACCAGTATGCTATGTGAGTGCATTCTTTTATATGCTTTTAATAATTTTAATAAACATGTTGCATCATGAACATCTTGCATCTGTCTCTTTCTGATAATGGTTTATGGAGAGTGATACGTGGAGTCTGTGACTGCTCTGGGGAGTCAAGGCATACCAATTGATTACAACATAACATGTGCTGTCTGACCATCTTATTTAATTAAGAGTTCAAATTCAAAAGCTGAGTGGATCACTAATTGAGGGGATGTGTGAATGGATCAAGTGAACTGCATTGAGGAGGATGTCTTCCATAGTCTATTGCAGGGTGGATTCAATCCTTTGCTTCAAACATATGGCGTTTGTACTCAATGTTTTCTTATTGCAGAATGAATAGTTCCACACCTAGGACACTCTTTTTTTACACATTTTGGACTTTTTTTTTTACACACTTGGACTTTTTTGCACTACCATTTCTGGCTAAAATAGGCCTAATCTCTGCCTCAGAATGATTTCCCACATAATCAGGATCAGATTATCTTAAGCAAATATCTACAATATGTATATTATGTCTATGCAAATATTCTTTCTAGTTTTATATTTATTGCTGAAATCTGCCTGCTCTTTCTCTCAGAAATAGTCTATTAAAAAAGACCTAAAATGTGTATTTACATTCTTCTTGTTAAAATTTCAAATAAAAATGTAATACATAATTTTTTCCAGATCCAATCTGCCTGCCCTCTACCTCAACATTGGCTTGACCAATTTGATGCAGTGTGCAGCGTATGGTCTGAGCACTGACGGGCTGACCCCCCACCCCATCAACCTCTGCAGCAATGCTGGCAGTACTCCTATGTCTATTTCCCAAAGACAACCTCTGGATGTGACGCTGAGCATGTGCACTCAATTTCTTTGGTTGACCATGGCGAGGCCTGTTCTGAGTGAAACCTGTCCTGTTAAACTCTGTATGGTCTTGGCCACCGTGCTGCAGCTAACTTTCAGGGTCTTGGCAATTCTTACAGCCTAGGCCAGGGTCTTAATTCTTTTTACAGCCTAGGCCATCTTTATGCAGAGCAGCAATTATTTTTTTTCAGATCCTCAGGGAGTTTTTTGCCATGAGGTGCTATGTTGAACTTCCAGTGACCAGTATGAGAGAGTGATAACACCAAATTTAACACACCTGCTCCCCATTCACACCTGAGACCTTTTAACACTAACGAGTCACATGACATCATGGAGGGAAAATTGGCTAATTGTGTCCAATTTGGACATTTTCACTTAGGGGTTTACTCACTTTTTTGCCAGCGGTTTAGACATTAATGGCTGTGTCTGGAGTTATTTTGAGGGGACAGCAAATTTACACTGTTATACAAGCTGTACTTTACATTGTAGCAAAATGTAATTTCTTCAGTGTTGTCAAATGAAAAGATATAATAAAATATTTACAAAAATGTGAGGGGAGTACTCACTTTTGTGAGATACTGTTTATACATTCCTGTTAAATATTATAAATGTATGTAAACAAACCCTATATAATAAATATAACTAATATCACCTAAAAAGTGAAAGTGCAAAATAAAATGGTGCAATCAAGTACATAAAATCCCCAAAGAGCAGTAAATACACATTTCCTCTGTGAAACACTCGTTACACCGCTCCTGATGACGTATAGTGATGGGGCATGTTAGACCATGTGATGTAATTCCCTAGCAGTGTGGCTGATTTCAGTAAATTTACGAATAGTCTTTAAAATCTGTAATTTTTGCATCTGTCCACGAATGTCTGTTACATAATGCACATTCACGGACATATGCAAAAATTACGGAATTTACAAACTGTAATTGTAAATTTACTGAGAGTTGGCAAAACCTGTTCATGAGATACCACCCATGTCATCTGAATAGGAAGTGAAGCATTCCTCTCTAGTTTGGGAGTTCTGTTTCCAGTGCTAGGAATTGGCACTATGCTATGTTAGTGCATTCTTTTATATGCTTTTAAAGGGTAACTTCTCTTTCGTGGGGAAAAAAATAGTAAATAAAGAAAAAATAATATAGAGCATATAATTGTGACACTAATCATATTGTAATTGGATATTATTAAAAATGACCTTTCCTTTTCAATCTGCAGCTAATGTAATTTTCTGAGAATGCATTGCAATATGGCTACCTGGAGGTGTCCTGTACACAGAGTGTGTACTGACCACTCCCCAGAAACATAATTTTCTGCTTGTGTGATTGGCTCACCAATTTTCCCAGGAGTCTACCTAGGACAAATGTCAGATTTAAAGAATCCCCTGCAACAAAAATGTAATTCTTGGAGGGATACTTTCAATAGGAGCACATCTAAAGGGATGCAGGCCCAGCAGATTTCCTCATTAGTGCTTTCCAGCTGCACACCTGACAGTTGATTATGAAAAGACTCCCATTAGACCCACTCAGAACAGAGGCACAGACAAACACACATGGATTCCTTCAGAATAACAAAAGGTAGGAATTTACAATAAAGTTTGTTATAATCCTTGTAATGTACATATATCACCCAGAGGGGAATGTTTTTTTCTCAACAAAAGTAGAGTTACGCTTTAATGATTTTAATAAACATGTTGCATCCTGAACATTTTGTATCCTTCTCTTTCTGATAATGGTTTATGAAATGTGATAAGTGGAGTCTGTGACTGCTCTGGGAAATCAAGGCATACCGATTGATTACAACATAACATGTGCTGTCTGACCATCTTATTTAATTAAGAGTTCAAATTCAAAAGCTGAGTGGATCACTAATTGAGGGTGTGTGTGAATGGATCAAGTGAACTGCATTGAGGAGGATGTCTTCCATAGTCTATTGCAGGGTGGATTCAATCCTTTGCTTCAAACATATGGCGTTTGTACTCAATGTTTTCTTATTGTAGAATGAATAGTTCCACACCTAGGACACATTTTTTTTACACATTTTGGACTTTTTTTTTACACACTTGGACTTTTTTGCACTACCATTTCTGGCTAAAATAGGCCTAATCTCTGCCTCAGAATGATTTCCCACATAATCAGGATCAGATTATCTTCAGCAAATATCTGCAATATGTATATTATGTCTATGCAAATATTCTTTCTAGTTTTATATTTATTGCTGAAATCTGCCTGCTCTTTCTCTCAGAAATAGTCTATTAAAAAAGACCTAAAATGTGTATTTACATTCTTCTTGTTCAAATTCCAAATAAAAATGTAATACATTTTTTTTTCCAGATCCAATCTGCCTGCCCTCTACCTCAACATTGGCTTGACCAATTTGATGCAGTGTGCAGCGTATGGTCTGAGCACTGACGGGCTGACCCCCCACCCCATCAACCTCTGCAGCAATGCTGGCAGCACTCCTATGTCTATTTCCCAAAGACAACCTCTGGATGTGACGCTGAGCATGTGCACTCAATTTCTTTGGTTGACCATGGCGAGGCCTTTTCTGAGTGAAACCTGTCCTGTTAAACTCTGTATGGTCTTGGCCACTGTGCTGCAGCTAACTTTCAGGGTCTTGGCAATTCTTACAGCCTAGGTCAGGGTCTTAATTCTTCTTACAGCCTAGGCCATCTTTATGCAGAGCAGCAATTATTTTTTTTCAGTTCCTCAGAGTTCTTTGCCATGAGGTGCCATGTTGAACTTCCAGTGACCAGTATGATAGAGTGAGAGTGATAACACCAAATTTAACACACCTGAGACCTTATAACACTAACGAGTCACATGACCTCATGGAGGGAAAATGGCTAATTGTGTCCAATTTGGACATTTTCACTTAGGAGTTTACTCACTTTTTTGCCAGGAGTTTAGACATTAATGGCTGTGTCTGGAGTTATTTTGAGGGGACAGCAAATTTACACTGTTATGCAAGCTGTACTTTACATTGTAGCAAAATGTAATTTCTTCAGTGTTGTCACATGAAAAGATATAATTAAATATTTACAAAAACGTGAGGGGAGTATTCACTTTTGTGAGATACTGTTTATACATTCCTGTTAAATATTATAAATGTATGTAAACAAACCCTATATAATAGATATAACTAATATCACCTAAAAAGTGAAAGTGCAAAAAAAATGGTGCAATCAAGTACATAAAATCCCCAAAGAGCAGTAAATACACATTTCCTCTGTGAAACACTCGTTACACCGCTCCTGATGACATATAGTGATGGGGCATGTTAGACCATGTGATGTAATTCCCTAGCAGTGTGGCTGATTTCAGTAGATTTACGAATAGTCTTTAAAATCTGTAATTTTTGCATCTGTCCACGAATGTCTGTTACATAATGCACATTCATGGACATATGCAAAAATTACGGAATTTACAAACTGTAATTGTAAATTTACTGAGAGTTGGCAAAACCTGTTCATGAGATACCACCCATGTCATCTGAATAGGAAGTGAAGCATTCCTCTCTAGTTTGGGAGTTCTGTTTCCAGTGCTAGGAATTGGCACTATGCTATGTTAGTGCATTCTTTTATATGCTTTTAAAGGGTAACTTCTCTTTCGTGGGGAAAAAAATAGTAAATAAAGAAAAAATAATATAGAGCATATAATTGTGACACTAATCATATTGTAATTGGATATTATTAAAAATGACCTTTCCTTTTCAATCTGCAGCTAATGTAATTTTCTGAGAACGCATTGCAACATGACTACCTGGAGGTGTCCTGTACACAGAGTGGTCATCCATGGAAGATCAAATTTGAAGGACAGCCGAGCTCTCATTCAATCCCTACAGGGTATTACAATATCTTCAAACACTTTATTAGTGACTATTGATATAGAATCACTCTATACCAATATTAAACAACAAGATGCCTTGGTAGCAGTGAAATTAGCACTTATGGATCAATCAGAACTTAAATTACTGCAAATAGAATTTCTAGTTGAAGGACTGAAATTGGCTATGGGGAATAACTATTTTTGGGCACAGCACCGGTTTTACAATCAAGTAAAAGGAGTTGCCATGGGGGCAAGGTATGCCCCCAGTGTAGCAAATATAGTGCTCAATAAATGGAAACAGGAAACTATTTATCACCAACCCATTAAATCGTTAAAATACTACAAAAGGTATATTGATGATGCCATTCTCCTGTGGGAGGGCACTATGTCGGATTTTCAAAAATTCCTTTTGGGTTTGAACAATAATGCCGAATCCAGTTGGGATACTATCAATTATTTAGACCTTACGTTAACCAAACAA
Source organism: Lithobates septentrionalis (assembly GCA_037952835.1). Lineage (NCBI taxonomy): Eukaryota > Metazoa > Chordata > Amphibia > Anura > Ranidae > Lithobates > Lithobates septentrionalis. Next base: position 4,993,248 of record JBBDGP010001113.1, read on the forward strand.
GGGAATAGGTTAGGCTCCAAAACATTTTTCAAGGCTACTGACCGCAATGGATTTGTACCAGTTAATAGCTGTCACCACCCACAATGGTTAGGAGCAGTCCCTAAGGGGCAGTACATGCGCATCAGGAGAAATTGTAATGACATTACTGACTACCACACACAATCTGAGATTCTCACCAATAGGTTTCAGGAGAAATGTTATCTTCTCAAAAATCTTATCAAAACCAAAAACCAAGTTTTGGCCATAAATAGGGACTCTCTTTTAGTCCCTAAGGATAAAGCTCCCCCTTTGGGAGATATCCCCTTTATATCAGGTTTTCATCGCCAATATAAGGGAGTAGAAAAAATATTTCATAAATACTGGACTATACTTTGTAAGGATAGAGATTTACATAACATACCCCCCCTCAGACCGAAGTTTATCTATAGACGAGCACCAGGACTAAGGAATATGATAGCCCCCAATGTACCCAATCCTCCCAAAAAACCTTCTACCTTTCTGGATGGATCGGGGTTCCATTATTGCACTAGGTGCAAAGTCTGTCACACCACAAATAGAGTAGGGAAAAAGATTTCCAAATTTCATTCTAAGATCACCCAACAAGAATTTTCTATAAAACCTCTGATTACATGTGTCACGGAACGCCCCACACTCCGCTTGAGTGCTTCCGTCATATACTGCTTCCTAAGTTCTGGAACACGAGTCCAATGGATCTGGCTATAGGAACCCCAAGAACTAGACAACACCAGTCTTGGAGTACATCAGAACTACCTTTATTTTGAGATCTCACAGACCTTTATACAGCAGGGATGACTCAAAGCTAACCTAATTAACATGACCTTATTTACTACAAAATGTACCCAGACCAGATGACAGTCTTGTGGGCACCGAGCTTCACACTTCACACATTAATACAATTAACAATACAAACAACAATCTCCCCCCTCCTCAGCCTAGACCATTCGTCTATTAGCCAGGGCTGGTGGCTAATGTGATCAGCTCTCTCAATTAACATAAACACATGTTGATAACACCAGCATCTCCTCACAGGATGTGTCCCAGCAGAATGAATCAGTCTTATCAGCAGGGGGCTGCTGGAGGAATCCCCCCTCCCTCTTCAGGGACACAAATATACAGTAAGGAGTCCCCATACAATATATACATGACTGAGTCCGATTAATACAGTTCAGACTGGATTTCTCATTCACCTCAAATGCTAGGGCCCATAATCGGTGGGCAGCAGGCTTGCACACAGTCCTCTCCAACAGCCTCCTCTCTGGCCATGCCCGTGACATTTCTCCCCTTTCGGCAGGAGACTAACACAGGAGGAGACCCCAGACGGGTTGACTCCGAAGTTAGTCCACAGCTCCAGTCCTCTACTGCCTGTACCCACACAGTACCCCAAACAAATTATCCCAAACAGTGCATTACTCACCCAGCCATCCTCTGCCTCTCTCAGAGAACATATCTGCCACTGGGGAGAGGCCCGGACTGGACCTTCTCCCTGGAATCCTTTCTGCCGCTGGAGAGAAGACAGGGTGACTGGGCTCACTCTGTCATGCTGTTGGGGATCTGGGCCCACTGCCCAGCATCCCTGGGGTATACAGGTGGAGACTGAAGTCCCATCCACCTTCACAGGAAATCCATCCTCTGTTAGTTGAGGGCAGAGTCCAGCAGTCCTCGGCCCTGTTGCCAGCCCTTCTGCTGGAAACCCCACACCATCTGTTCCGGCTAACTGTTGGAGAGGGAGGCCGACTGCCCCGCCTCCCTGGAACTCTGTAGTTGTTGCCGGTGCTGGGCAGAGGTTGGTAGCACTCTGCCCTGTTGCCAGCACTTCTGCTGGGGACTCCACATCCTCTGCTCCGGCTAACTGTTGGGGCAGGCAGCTGGCTTCCTCCACTCCCAAACTGTGTAGCTGCCATTGGGGAGGTGAGCCGGCTGCTTCCTTTTCCATTCCCTCATCTGGCTGCTGGGACGACATGTCGATGGTACTGTCTCCCAGGTACACGGATCTTTGCTGGGGAGGAAAGCCCACTTCCTCCACCCGGCCAACTGTTGGGGAGGGACAACACACACCTCCTCTCCCTTCTCCCCCTGTATCTGCTGCTGGGAAGTGATTGCCATCTTCTCACACTGAGCCTCCACAATTGCTGCAGGTGTGGGGCAGAGGTCTTGGACCCTCTGTCCGGTTGCCAGCACTTCTGCTGGGGGTTTGCTAGGTGGTTCCTCCTCTACAGAAATGTCTATTAAATCCCCAGTCTCTGGAAGTGGTAAAATTGTGGGATAGAGGTCTTGGACCCTCTGTTCAGTTACCAGATCTTCAGCTGGAGAAGTTTGTTTTAACTCCATAGATGCTGCTGGCAGAAAATCACATGTCCCTGTCAGTGTTGTGGGAGAAAGGCCGACTACCTCTTCTCTCAGGAAGGCCGAAGCCACTGTTGGTGCTGGGCAGAACACAGTGAACTTTGGCCCTGATAGCAGCTCTTCTGCTGGAGGCTCATCAGGTTGTTCTTCCTCAGCAGAAAAGTCTATCAAATCCCATGTCTCTGCAACTGATGTCTGGGAATAGGGGTTCACCATCTCCTGTCCATGGAACCCAGAAGATGTTATCATTTCTGGACAGAGGTTAGCAGAGCTCTGCCCTGTTGTCAGCACTTCAGGTTTGGGGACGGCATTCTCCGGATTTTCCACTGCCGATTCTCTGGCATGCTGCTGAACTTGTTCTAGCAGTTTCCTGTATGCCCTTTCCAGATGCTGTTCCTTCCTTAGCAAATGGTCCAGATCAGGTTTGAGCTCTGAGACCCCTGCAAGACTGAGCACAGACTCTCTATAGTCTCTCATGTCCTCAAGGTCAGGTTCCCCCTCATCGCCAAACATAAAAAGATCTGTAAGGTTCTCCCACAGCAATCCAGGGCTGCCAAAGTCATATCCCTCCGGAGAGCATTCTGTTGTCTCCCCTAAATATCCCTCCTCTGCGTGCCATTGCAGAGCCCGATAACGATTGTCCAGCTCTATCTCCTGCTGGACCAACCTGTCCAACTCAGTCACCCATTGCTCCTGGGGCTGCTCTCCCAGGAATGCCATCCGCAATGCCCGTTGGTCACTGGCCCGTTGCTCTTGGGTTGGAAAGCACTTGCCCTGTTTTATACCAGCGAGACGGAGGGCTGCAATCCAGAGCTCCACCCGAATCAGCTGCCTGAGCTCCAGGTATTCATCCTCAGACACAGTCCTGGTGTACGTTGAAAGGATGATCCGCAGCAGCCCCGGGAATTCTGATGCCAGGTCCATATCTCCGCTGGGGTGACTGAAGTCTGCTATGCTGATCTTGGATCCAGTTGGAGGTTTGGATGTCCCAGACTTCAGACTTCAGGAAGCTTTCCCGCTGCTTGCCACCAATGTCACGGAACGCCCCACACTCCGCTTGAGTGCTTCCGTCATATACTGCTTCCTAAGTTCTGGAACACGAGTCCAATGGATCTGGCTATAGGAACCCCAAGAACTAGACAACACCAGTCTTGGAGTACATCAGAACTACCTTTATTTTGAGATCTCACAGACCTTTATACAGCAGGGATGACTCAAAGCTAACCTAATTAACATGACCTTATTTACTACAAAATGTACCCAGACCAGATGACAGTCTTGTGGGCACCGAGCTTCACACTTCACACATTAATACAATTAACAATACAAACAACAATCTCCCCCCTCCTCAGCCTAGACCATTCGTCTATTAGCCAGGGCTGGTGGCTAATGTGATCAGCTCTCTCAATTAACATAAACACATGTTGATAACACCAGCATCTCCTCACAGGATGTGTCCCAGCAGAATGAATCAGTCTTATCAGCAGGGGGCTGCTGGAGGAATCCCCCCTCCCTCTTCAGGGACACAAATATACAGTAAGGAGTCCCCATACAATATATACATGACTGAGTCTGATTAATACAGTTCAGACTGGATTTCTCATTCACCTCAAATGCTAGGGCCCATAATCGGTGGGCAACAGGCTTGCACACAGTCCTCTCCAACAGCCTCCTCTCTGGCCATGCCCGTGACATTAATTCTAGTTATGTCACATATGTGTTGGAGTGCCCATGTTCAATCCAATATGTGGGGCTTACTACATGCAAATTGAGGGTTCGTATTAACGAGCATGTAGCCAATATTTCCAAAGGTTTTTTGAATCATAGCGTATCACGGCATTTTCGTATGGTCCACAACAGGGACCCTCGTTTACTTACCTTTTACGGTATAGATAAGATCACCTCCAATTGGAGAGGTACTGATCTCAAAAAGGCTGTTTCCCAAAATGAGACCCAGTGGCTGTACCGTTTACAAACGATGCAGCCTCAGGGTTTAAATATCGAACTGGATCTTAACTGTTTTTTGACCAACGATTAGATCTTCGTTAGATATTCTCAAAGATTATTTTCCTCTGAATTATTGATTTAATCTAATTGGTATCTATTTTTGGATGTTGTTCTCAGGGTATATATTTATTTTCATTTTATGTAACTGTTGGGTATTGTTTTTAATTTTAATTTAATTTTTTCAACTTTCAATTGTAACAATGTCACCATTTTTAGTGAATAATTCATTTAATATTTTTAATTTTAAAATTATTACATCTCCAATTAGCCAGATGCTGGCGGAACGTGCTATCATAAACATAGTTATCGGAATTTAGTTTGAGACACATTCCCTACTATTACCAGCATTTAAGATCATTTATATCTGTATAAACTCTTTGTGGAAGTTTAATTAATCGCTGTTATTACAAATGCTATTGGAGAAGGGTGTACGGTGTTCTGTAAAGGCACTGAGGCTGTGAAGCATTCAACCGCTCCCCTTATGCAAATTTCAATACTTTCAATAGGAGAACATCTAAAGGGATGCAGGCCCAGCAGATTTCCTCATTAGTGCTTTCCAGCTGAACACCTGACAGTTGATTATGAAACCACTCCCATTAGACCCACTCAGAACAGAGGCACAGACAAACACACATGGATTCCTTCAGAAAAACAAAAGGTAGGAATTTACAATAAAGTTTGTTATAATCCTTGTAATGTACATATATCACCCAGAGGGGAATGTTTTTTTCTCAACAAAAGTAGAGTTACGCTTTAATGATTGTAACCACTTGCCAACCGCCTCACGCAGATATACTGCGGCAGAATGGCACGGGCAGGCAAAATCACGTACCTGGTACGTGATTGCCTTCCCACGGGCGGGGGGTCCGATCGGACCCCCCCTGGTGCCAGAGGCGGCCGGCTTTAGTTTGCGGGCGATGAGAGGTGAGGGGGAGGCCATCCATTCGAGGCCACCCCCTCCCGATCGCACCCGGCGAATGAAAATCCTTCCTCTCCCTCTGTAAAGTAAACAGAGGGAGAGGAAGTGATGTCATCCCTCCTCGAGCCGGTCTTTTCCTTCCCAGCGCCGAGGAGAGAAGACATCAAGTAAGTGAACCAACACTACACGTTCAGTAGAACACACTGGCACACTTTTCACCCCCCTTCACCCCCCGATCACCCCCCCATCACCCCCTGTACCCCCTGTCACACTGACACTAATAGCAGTTTTTTTTTGCATTGGTGTCAGTTTGTGACAGTTATAAGTGTTAGGGCAGTTAGGTTAGCCCCCTTTAGGTCTGGGGTACCCCCCTTTAGGTCTAGGGTACCCCCCTAACCCCCCCTAATAAAGGTTAACTCCTTGATCACCCCCCATCGCCAGTGTCGCTAAGCGAACGTTTTTCTGATCGCTGTATTAGTGACACAGGTGACGCTAGTTAGGGAGGTAAGTATATAGGTTCGCTGTCAGTGTTTTATAGCGACAGAGACCCCCATATACTACCTACTAAACGTTTTAACCCCCTGATTGCCCCCTAGTTAACCCTTTCACCAGCGATCACCGTATAAGTGTTACGGGTGACACTGGTTAGTTAGTTTGTTTTTTATAGTTTATTATAGTTTATTATAGTTTTAGGGCACTCGCCGTTTATTACCTTATAAAGGTTTAACCCCCTAATTGCCCGGCGGTGATATAAGTTACGTTTTTAGGATCAGATAAGGTCTGCATCGCCCCAGTCAGCGTCAGGTTAGCGCCAGTACCGCTAACACCCACGCACGCAGCATACACCTCCCTTAGTGCTATAGTATCTGAACGGATCGATATCTGATCCGATCAGATCTATACTAGCATCCCCAGCAGTTTAGGGTTCCCAAAAACGCAGTGTTAGTGGGATCAGCCCAGATACCTGCTAGCACCTGCGTTTTGCCCCTCGGCCCGGTCCAGCCCAGCCCACCCAAGTGCAGTATCGATCGATAACTGTCACTTACAAAACACTAAGCACACATAACTGCAGCGTTCGCAGAGTCAGGCCTGATCCCTGCGATTGCTAACAGTTTTTTGGTAGCGTTTTGAATCAGTCGCTAACAGTCAGGAGCTTTTTTGCCTGTGAGTTTCACTAGTGTACCCCTAAATTTAGAGCCCAAAATGGCAAATCGAAGGTACACTAGTGAAGAGGCCTACACGTTTCTGAGCATGACAGATAGTAAAGAGGAAGTCACTCATCTGTCAGATTCAGGCTCAGAATACGATCCTGTAGAGGACAGCGGCTCCATGACAGATAGCTCTGACGACGGAGTTGTGGTCCCTGCTAAGGTCAGGCGTACCAGACCCCAATCTTCTTCTTCTGTCCTTGAAGTGCAAGAACCGCAGGGCTCTCATATGGAGCAGAGAAGTACTAGTGCCGCTATTCCTTATGGTGAACTGGCAAGCACCAGCGGCCTAGTACACCCTGGTTGTACATCCAGCACTGCAGTAACACTTGGTGACGTGGCGAGTCCCATAAGTGCAGTTTAAGCTGGCGAGGTGGCAAGCACAAGTAGTGTCCCGCTGCCACCAAGAAGACAAAGACAGGCCCGTCGTGCCCATAGTGCCCTTCCTGCTGCATTCGCCAATCCGAATTGGGTACCCACCACTTCTGCAGCACCCGTACTTCCTCCATTCACTGGCCAACCCAGAATTCAGGTGGAAACAGTTGATTTTACGCCACTGGATTTTTATTCGCTGTTTTTCACCGATGATCTCTTTAGATCTATTGTGGACCAAAGCAATTTGTAAGCTGATCAACACATCGCCACTATTCCCCAGTCCTCCCTTGCCAGAGATTGGAAACCAATTACGGTTTCCGAATTTAAGCTCTTTCTGGGCCTTTCCCTCAACATGGGCATAAATAAAAAGAGTGAGTTGCGGTCATATTCGTCCACTGACCCAATTTACCATATGCCCATGTTCTCTGCCTCCATGGCCAGGGCACGATACGAGCAGATTTTGCGGTTCATGCACTTTAACGACAATGAACTCTGTCGTCGTCGTGGAGACCCTGGATACGATCGGCTCTACAAAATTCGGCCCCTCGTAAACCACTTAAACCAACGTTTTGCAGACTTGTTTACTCCCCATCAAGTTGTCTGCATTGATGAGTCCTTGATTAAATTTTCTGGCCGCTTGTCATTCAAACAGTACCTTCCCAGCAAGCGTGCCAGATACAGGGTCAAGATGTATAAGCTCTGTGACAGGGCCACAGGCTATACATGTAGTTTTATGGTTTACGAGGGCAAAGATAGTCACGTAGAGCCGACAAGCTGCCCTGACTACATAGGAAGCGCTGGCAAGTTAGTGTGGGACTTGGTGTCACCCTTATTTGGAAAGGGGTACCACTTGTACGTGGACAATTATTACACGAGCGTGCCACTTTTTAGCCACCTTTTTGATCATCAGATTGGAGCATGTGGCACCGTGTGACCTAATCACCGGGGCTTTCCCCAGCGGCTTGTAGATTCCCGTCTTAGGCTGGGGGAGAGAGCCTGCTTGCAGTGTAATAACTTGCTCGCTATGAAGTGGAGGGACAATAAGAATGTTTTCGTTCTTACCTCCCTTCATGCAGACATGACGGTCCAAATTACTACGGCGACTGGTGTTGTGGAGAAACCCCTCTGTGTCCACGGATATAACCTCAATATGGGAGGGGTGGACCTCAATGACCAGTTGTTGGTGCTGTACCTAGTTGCCCGTAAGGCCAGACGCTGGTACAAAAAAGTGTCTGTTTATTTATTTCAATTGGCTTTGCTGAATGCTTATGTGCTATACAGAGCTTCAGGATGGACTGGATCCTTCCTTAAATTCCAGGAAGAGATCGTCAGAGCCCTTCTGTATCCAGACGGTGCTCCACCTCACCATCCCCAACCGAATGCAGTAAGCCGACTGCATGAGAGGCATTTTCAATATGTCTTCCCGAGTACCCCTACCCAACGAGCCCCCCAAAAAAGATGTTGTGTCTGCAGCAAGCGCGGATTTAGGCGTGACACCCGGTATTATTGTCCCTTCTGTCCTGACAATCCTGGTCTTTGCATTGGTGAATGTTTTGAACACTACCATACACTAGTTGAGTATTAGTGTAGGGTACAGCACTGCACAGACTAGGACACACTTTCACAGGGTCTCCCAAGATGCCATCGCATTTTGAGAGACCCAAACCTGGTACCAGTTAAAAAAGTTAAAGTTACAAAAAAAAAGTGTAAAAAAACAAAAAAAACAAAAAAAAGTAAAAAAAAAGAAAAAAACACAAAAAAATATATAAAATAAAAAAAACAAAAATAGTTGTTGTTTTATTGTTCTCTCTCTATTCTCTCTCTATTGTTCTGCATTCTATACTGCAATGTTTTATTGTTATTTTTTTATCATGTTTGCTTTATAGATATGCAATTTTTTTATACTTTGTTTTTTATTGTTAACCACTTTTTTGTTTTCAGGTACGCCATTCAGCTGCAGAGCGTATTTCTTTATCTTGACAGCAACAGCGTTTGCTCCCACGATACATAAAGCCGTGACTCCAGCGCTGTCGGAGGTGATTTCACCACCACAGTTACATACTTCAGCATATATGCCGAAGCGTGAGGGCAGCAGTGGGTGGAGGAGCGATTTGCTCCTGCCTTTTGCGGGAGGATGCCCCCATGCTTCGGCATATATATATTTTAGGTAGGCACAGGTTGCGTTAAATGTTTTGTTTTTTACTATGTTTTTTTTGTATTTGCTTTGCAGGTATGGTAAGTATTACTGTTATACTGTAATGTTACTTTGTTTTTTTGTTAACCATCATTTGCTTAGCAGGTACGCCATTCAGTTGCAGTGGATTTATTTATCTTGACAGCAACAGCGTTTGCTCCCACGATACATAAAGCCGTGACTCCAGCGCTGTCGGAGGTGATTTCACCACCACAGTTACATACTTCAGCATATATGCCGAAGCGTGGGGGCAGCAGTGGGTGGAGGAGCGATTTGCTCCTGCCTTTTGCGGGAGGATGCCCCCATGCTTCGGCATATATATATTTTAGGTAGGCACAGGTTGCGTTAAATGTTTTATCTTTTACTATGTTTTTTTTTGTATTTGCTTTGCAGGTATGGCAAGTATTACTGTTATACTGTAATGTTACTTTGTTTTTTTGTTAACCATCATTTGCTTAGCAGGTACGCCATTCAGTTGCAGCGCGGATTTATTTATCTTGACAGCAACAGCGTTTGCTCCCACGATACATAAAGCCGTGACTCCAGCACTGTCGGAGGTGATTTCACCACCACAGTTACATACTTCAGCATATATGCCGAAGCATGGGGGCTAATTAGCCTCTAGACTGCTTTTACAAGCAGTGGGAGGGAATCCCCCCCCCCCCACCGTCTTCCATGTTTTTCTCTGGCTCTCGTGTCCCAACAGGGAACCTGAGAATGCAGCTGGTGATTCGGCCAGCTGACCATAGAGCTGATCAGAGACCAGAATGGCTCCAAACATCTCTATGGCCTAAGAAACCGGAAGCTATGAGCATTTCATGACTTAGATTTTGCCGGATGTAAACAGCGCCATTGGGAAATTGGGAAAGCATTTTATCACACCGATCTTGGTGTGGTCAGATGCTTTGAGGGCAGAGGAGAGATCTAGGGTCTAATAGACCCCAATTTTTTCAAAAAAGAGTACCTGTCACTACCTATTGCTATCATAGGGGATATTTACATTCCCTGAGATAACAATAAAAATGATTAAAAAAAAAAAAATTAAAGGAACAGTTTAAAAATAAGATAAAAAAATCAAAAAAATAATAAAGAAAAAAAAAAAAAAAAAAAGCACCCCTGTCCCCCCCTGCTCTCGCGCAAAGGCGAGCGCAAGCATCGGTCTGGCGTCAAATGTAAACAGCAATTGCACCATGCATGTGAGGTATCACCACGAAGGTCAGATTGAGGGCAGTAATTTTAGCAGTAGACCTCCTCTGTAAGGCTAAAGTGGTAACCTGTAAAGGCTTTTAAAGGCTTTTAAAAATGTATTTAGTTTGTCGCCACTGCACGTTTGTGCGCAATTTTAAAGCATGTCATGTTTGGTATTCATGTACTCGGCCTAAGATCATCTTTTTTATTTCATCAAACATTTGGGCAATATAGTGTGTTTTAGTGCATTAAAATTTTAAAAAGTGTGTTTTTTCCCCAAAAAATGCGTTTGAAAAATCGCTGCGCAAATACTGTGCGAAAAAAAAATGAAACACCCACCATTTTATTCTGTTGGGCATTTGCTTTAAAAAAATATATAATGTTTGGGGGTTCAAAGTAATTTTCTTGCAAAAAAAAATAATTTTTTCATGTAAACAAAAAGTGTCAGAAAGGGCTTTGTCTTCAAGTGGTTAGAAGAGTGCGTGATGTGTGACATAAGCTTCTAAATGTTGAGCATAAAATGCCAGGACAGTTCAAAACCCCCCAAATGACTCCATTTTGGAAAGTAGACACCACAAGCTATTTGCTGAGAGGCATGTCGAGTCCATGGAATATTTTATATTGTGACACAAGTTGCGGGAAATAGACAAATTTTTTTTTTTTTGCACAAAGTTGTCACTAAATGATATATTGTTCAAACATGCCATGGGAATATGTGAAATTACCCCCAAAATAAATTCTTTTGCTTCTCCTGAGTACGGGGATACCACATGTGTGAGACTTTTTGGGAGCCTAGCCGCGTACGGGGCCCCAAAACCAAGCACCGCCTTCAGGCTTTCTAAGGGCGTAAATTTTTTATCTCACTCTTCACTGCCTATCACAGTTTCGGAGGCCATGGAATGCCCAGATGGCACAACCCCCCCCCCAAATGACCCCATTTTGGAAAATAGACACCCAAAGCTATTTGCTGAGAGGTATAGTGAGTATTTTGCAGACCTCACTTTTTGTCACAAAAATTTGAAAATTGAAAAAAGAAAAAAAAATACATTTTTCTTGTCGTTCTTCATTTTCAAAAACAAATGAGAGCTGCAAAATACTCACCATGCCTCTCAGCAAATAGCTTGGTCCCACACATGTGGTATCCCCATACTCAGGAGAATGAGCAGAATGTATTTTGGGGTGCAATTCCACATATGCCCATGGCCTGTGTGAGCAATATATCATTTAGTGACAACTTTGTGCAAAAAAAAAAAAAATTGTCACTTTCCCGCAACTTGTGTCAAAAAATAAAATATTCCATGGACTCAACATGCCTCTCAGCAAATAGCTTGGGGTGTCTACTTTCCAAAATGGGGTCATTTGGGGGTTTTGTGCCATCTTGGCATTTTATGGCCTTCAAAACTGTGATAGGTAGTGAGGAGTGAAATCAAAAATCTACGCCCTTAGAAATCCTGAAGGCGGTGCTTGGTTTTCGGGGCCCCGTACGCAGCTAGGCTCCCAAAAAGTCCTAAACATGTGGTATCCCCGTACTCAGGAGAAGCAGCAGAATGTATTTTGGGGTGTAATTCCACATATGCCCATGGCATGTTTGAGCAATATATCATTTAGTGACAACTTTGTGCAAAAAAAAAAAAAAAATTGTCTCTTTCCCGCAACTTGTGTCAAAATATAAAATATTCCATGGACTCAACATGCCTCTAAGCAAATAGCTTGTACAAAAAAAAAAAAAAAATTGTCACTTTCCTGCAACTTGTGTTTAAAAAAATAAAATATTCCATGGACTCAACATGCCTCTCAGCAAATAGCTTGGGGTGTCTACTTTCCAAAATGAGGTCATTTGGGGGGGTTTGTGTCATCTGGGCATTTTATGGCCTTCAAAACTGTAATAGGTAGTGAGGAGTGAAATCAAAAATTTACACCCTTAGAAATCCTGAAGGCAGTGATTGGTTTTCGGGGCCCCGTACGCCGCTAGGCTCCCAAAAAGTCCCACACATGTGGTATCCCCGTACTCAGGAGAAGCAGCTGAATATATTTTGGGGTGCAATTCCACATAAGCCCATGGCCTATGTGAGCAATATATCATTTAGTGAAAACTTTTTGTAATTTTTTTTTTTGTCATTATTCAATCACTTGGGACAACAAAAAATAAATATTCAATGGGCTCAACATGCCTCTCAGCAATTTCCTTGGGGTGTCTACTTTCCAAAATGGGGTAATTTGGGGGTTTTTGTACTGCCCTGCCATTTTAGTACCTCAAGAAATGACATAGGCAGTCATAAACTAAAAGCTGTGTAAATTCCAGAAAATGTACCCTAGTTTGTAGACGCTATAACTTTTGCGCAAACCAATAAATATACGCTTATTGACATTTTTTTACCAAAGACATGTGGCCAAATACATTTTGGCCTAAATGTATGACTAAAATTGAGTTTATTGGATTTTTTTTATAACAAAAAGTAGAAAATATCATTTTTTTTTCAAAATTTTTGGTCTTTTTACAATTATAGCGCAAAAAATAAAAACCGCAGAGGTGATCAAATACCATCAAAAGAAATCTCTATTTGTGGGAAGAAAAGGACGCAAATTTTGTTTGGGTGCAGCATTGCATGACCGCGCAATTAGCATTTAAAGCGACACAGTGCCAAATTGTAAAAAGTGCTCTGGTCAGGAAGGGGGTAAATCCTTCCGGGGCTGAAGTGGTTAATAAACATGTTGCATCCTGAACATTTTGCATCCTTCTCTTTCTGATAATGGTTTATGAAATGTGATAAGTGGAGTCTGTGACTGCTCTGGGGAATCAAGGCATACCAATTGATTACAACATAACATGTGCTGTCTGACCATCTTATTTAATTAAGAGTTCAAATTCAAAAGCCGAGTGGATCACTAATTGAGGGTGTGTGTGAATGGATCAAGTGAACTACTTTGAGGAGTATGTCTTCCATAGTCTATTGCAGGGTGGATTCAATCCATTGCTTCAAACAAAGCATATAGAGTGTGTACTCAATGTTTTCTTATTGTAGAGTGAATAGTTCTACACCTAGGACATATTTTGTTTACACATTTTGGACTTTTTTTACACACTCTGACTTTTTTGCACTACAATTTCTGGCTGAAATCGGCATAATCTCTGCCTCAAAATGATTTCCCATGTAATAAGGATCAGATTATCTTCATCAAATACCTACAATATGTATATTATGTCTATGCAAATATTCTTCCTAATTTTATATTTATTGCTGAAATCTGCCTGCTCTCTCTCTCAGAAATAGCCTTTGAAAAAGACTTCAAATGTGTATTTACATTCTTCTTGTTCAAAATTCAAATAAAAATGTAATACATCATTTTTTCTAGATCCAATCTGCCTGCTCTCTACCTCAACTTTTCCAAAAGGGTATAAAAGTTGTGCTTTTATTTTTTCCCACTTTTCCTTGGAACAAAATAACCAATTTTTTGGAAGATGCAAGCTGCTTGTTTTACGGCCAGCATTTAGCAGACTGTAAAATAGGCTTAAAAGCTGTGGTGCTAAACAATTATCATTGACCACCTTGATTTATTCTTGAGAAAAAAAATAAATTAATTTCTTATTTCTAGCTGAAATTGACTTACTCTTACCCTCAAAAAAGAAACAAACTTAGCTGCAAATTTGTGATTTTTTAAAATGTATTCTCTGAAAAAAGAATGAATACATGGTACTATTCTGTTCAATTTTCTTATTTTTATTTTTACAGGCTTATTATCTGTTGGAGTTTACCAGCCTTTTTAACTGGGGTGCCTCCAGGTTTCTTTAGGGGTACCTTGGCAAAATTCCTAAAAAAGGTTGAGAAACACTGGAGTAAACTGTAAAAGATGGGCCCTATCAATCGCTAAATAAAGATACCATTTTTTTACTTCCAGATGTAATATGCCCACTCAATCACTCTGAAATTGAAGCCTATCCATACAGGCTTAATATCTGCAGTGCAAATCTGTAACATTTTCCTATTTTTAGCCTCTGAAACAAGACACTATTAATTTTACATGCAATGTGCTTGCTCTCTCCCTAAGAATATGTGGCCTATTTAACAAAGGAATCAAAGGTGTGATGTCCATTTTCAGTCTTTAAATTAAGACACTTTTTTCCCCAAAAGCAATATGCCCCTTCAGTTGCTTGTAAACTGTTGTCTGTCCATACAGGCCTAATATCTGTTGGGTTAAAATATTCATCCTATCAACCTCTGAATAAAAATGCTATTTATTTTTAGATGTAAGTTGTATATTTTCTAATTCACATGTAACAGTATATTTTCCAGATGTAACATGCCCACTTAATCATTCTGAAGTTCCAGGCTATCCATACATGCTTAATATCTGCAGTGCAAATTTGTAACATTTTCCATCTTCAGTCCTAAAAATATATTATTTTTTTTATTTCCTGAGGCAACGAGCTTGCTCCTTCTTTCAGAAATTGTGGCCCAATAATGAAAAGCTTAAAAGATTTGCTAAAAATCTGTACACTTTTTCAGTCCTTAATCCTAGGGAATAGATAATGATTTTTCAAGAAATCGGCCTACTCTTTCCCTCTGAAATGGCAGACTTTAAAAAGGCTTAAAAAATGTTCTGCAAATATGTGCTATTTTTTGGTCTTCGGTCTCAGAAAAAATATGTTTAGCCACTTGTTGACCACTGTACATCTATATATGCCCTATCAGCACGTGATTATAAGCAGCTAATTTTTGCACCTGGTATTGCCTGTTTAGTAAAAGTATTCTGGCCAACTCTACAGCCATGTTTACTGAAGCACACAATCCATGTTTGACTAGCTTCACTGGAGGACAAGGGAGACATTGGGGGGTCTAATAGACTGATGTCTCCATAAAGAATGCTTGTCACCTGCACAAAGCTATCACATAGGAGACCTTTTAGCCTACTTTTGATATATCAACAAAGATAAATAAAACAAAATGAAAAGTGTAAAAAAAAGTAATAAAATAAAAAAATATAATTAAAACATTTAAAAACACCCCCCTGCACAATTATACACATACAAATGCTCACGTAGGTTCCACATACGTATGTAAACAGTGATTGCACCACACATTTGAGGTATCACTATGAAAGTCAGAGTGAGAGCAATAATTCTAAGGCCGTTATGCTTAATAGCTTTACACTGTTAACCTGTAAATCTTTTAACCCTTTTGCTGCCAGATCCAAACTGAGTACAGGCCTACAGCATTGCTTCCAGCTGGCCAGGTCCAATCCCACCTGCCACCGCTGCTCTGCCTCTCACCCTCCAATTCCTGCCCCTTTACATCCCTCCTGCACTGGATGCTAAAATTCCTACCCTTATTGTCCCCTTCTTCCGCCACCATTTATGGCAGCATGGATTTTCTGTGGGTCCAATGTAATTTCCGGCTTTCCCCTGCTGCCTCTCCCACCAGCAATTACAGTGTAAAAATGCTCACAGTGTAAAATTGCATTGTAAAAATGTTCAAATAATCCCCCCGCTGGGACTCCCCCCTTCAGTGTTCTGTACTAGGGCCATCATTCTAAATAACTTTACATTGATGACCTGTAAAGGCTTTTAACTTACTTTCACTGTGTATACTATGCTTCAGTTTGTGAAAAAAATAGACATCTCAGATGAAGCTGCAGAGAAAGGGACTGTCTTCAGTCCCTTCCTCTGTCTCAAAAAAGAGACATTAGGGGTCTGTTTAGACTCTTGATGTCTCTCCAAAGCACCAACCAAAAAAAAAACAATTGTACCTGGTAAAATATAAATCAAATTGTGTAAAAGAATCAAAAAATAGTAATGCGCTAAAATCTCCCTGCAGGACAATCCTCCAGAGGCTACTGACAGGCAGTGAGGAAGTGATGCGATGCCTGGTTTAGTTTAATTTTTGCCAACAAATGTGTCACATCACATGTGGTTGCGGGGCATTTGCAGTGCTTCCCCATTGACTTGAATGTGTACCGTTTGGTGGGCGGCATCACTACAAGTCTGGTCAACTTTGCCTCTGGCACAAAGTGAAGCATTGCGGCTGCAGAATCTAAACACCCTTGTCCACTGCCTATTGCACCTTAAGGGGGGACATTTGGCAGTGAAACTAAGCTTAACTGCACATTTTTGCAGGCCCCATCTGCAAATTTAAACAAGGCCTAAGGCCTCATTTATGCGGGGCATACTACAGCAAGGCCATGTTTAGCTGCACAGGTATGCACAGGGGTGAAATGCATCCCCATGCAGGAAGTCCTAAGCATGTAAATTGGGATGTAACAACTGCATGGACACAGTTACTGCTTTCATCCATGTGGGTGCATGTCCCTGAACTTGCACTGTCTGCATTTGGGGCCATAAGCCTACACCTGCATCTGTCCTTGCAGCTGCTGCATCACAATTGACATGAATGGGACTGCCTTGTCACAGAACACCTGTGCATCCCAGTGAGTAGGAATTTAGCAGGAATTTTGTAAGATTGTGTTTATGTGTGCTAATAAGGAATTTAGTGTTTTGTTTTGTTTTTGTGAAAATAGCGAATTAATAAGCATTTGCATTGCGCAACTTCTGTGGGGTCTAAAGAATCAGAAGCAACTTCCTTTTATTCTAGAGGTCATGTGCTTTTAGAAGATGTATAGTTTAGGGGTCGTCAGATTTTAGAGAAGTTTGGTTGTTTACAGTTTTGAGTGGATTTGATTTTCACCATTTTGCAAAAAAAGGGACTATTTTAAATTTAAAAAATATTTGTTATTTATTAACCACTTAAGCTCCAGAAGGTTTTACCCCCTTCCTGACCAGGCCATTTTTTGCGATACGGCACTGCATTACGTTAAATGACAATTGCGACACTGTACCTAAGTACAATTTTTGGCCTTTTTTCCCACAAATAGAGCTTTCTTTTGGTGGTATTTGATCACCTCTGTGGTTTTTATTTTTTGTACTATAAACAAAAAAAGACTGACAATTTTGAAAAAAAAACAATATTTTTTACTTTCTGCTATAAAACATACCCAATTAAAAAATGTCAAAAACTCCCAAAAAGTATATATTGATTGGTTTGCGGAAAAGTTATAGCGACTACATACTATGGGATTTTTTTTTTTTACAAGTAATGGCTGTGATCAGTGACTTATAGTGGTACTGCAGTTTTTTTAGGTCACAAATTGGACACCTAACTGACACTTTTGACACTTTTTGGGGACCAGTGACACTAATACAGTGATCAGTGCTAAAAAATATGCGATATCACTGTACTAAAGATACTGTCTGGGAAGGGGTTAACATCAGGGGCTATCAAAGGGTTAACTGTGTTCTTAGGTTGTGTTTGGAGGAGGTGCTTTGACTAGGGGAAGGCAAAGATCTGTGTTCCTGCTTAGCAGAAACACACAATCAATGCCTTCCCTTCTGACAGAACAACAATCTCCCTTGTGTACAAAGGCAGATTGCTGTTCTGCCTGTGTCCTGTGTAATTGGTGGGTGCTGGTGGACATCGAGTCTGCAGTACCCGTCACTGGGCTCTCGCTGTGACACAGTCCCAGAAGTGTCAGTGATCTGCTGCAGAGCGACCGTCCTGCCGCAGTATATGTACGGTGGTCAACTCATTACAGGTTAAGCTTTTATATTTAGTAGGAGGAATTTTGTAGAATTTGCTGTTTGTATCTGCAGTTTATCACCATGCAGTATATCACAAACAAAATTTGAGATCTGGATCTCAAATTTTCCAACAACAAAATCCATTCCTGGTAAATTCCGATCGTGAGTACACAATTCCGACGCACAAAGTTCCACGCATGCTCTGAATCAATTACGAGACGGAAGCGATCGGTCTGGTAAAACTAGCGTTCATAATGGAGATAGCACATTTGTAACGCTGCAAATGTTTAAATCTTTTAATGCAGCGCATTCTCTTCTTCTTTAGAATGCTAGAATAATGAAGTTGTTTTGCTGCTCATATTCAGACAGAGTCCTGACAACCTGATTTCTTTATTATTTCTCGTGATCTCATGATTAATTTTTTTTTTTTTTTCTTGTTTTTTTTTTTGTCAAATCTCCATAATAATGTTTCAAATTTTTGGTAATAGTGTTTTTTTTTATCCAGATCTCTTATTTTTTTTATAGTGATCTCCATAATTTTTTCTTTTGTTTTGTGTCAAGTTACCACAACACCATTATTATCTTGTATTTTTTAACCTCAAGGAGGTTGGTGTTGGTGTCCCTTGTTAATTTGACATTGTATTTTTGAAATGTACCTGCCTACTCACAAACAAACTGGCCTTTTTGAAGTTAAACACATAGGCAAGTATTTGTGAAAAATAAATAGCCATTTATTATGGATCATAACAAAATAAAGAGGAAGAAACTGCTGAAATTTGCGAAGCCTTTGTACCCCAGGGCACACATCAATTATTTTACAGTCAAAATTGGTGGCCTGAGGAGTCCTTATAATAGTGAGCACAATCCGGTCCAGGACTACAAGAGATCAGGAACAGCAGCAGATGACATATATGTCCCCAGGCTGTGGTCTTACAACAGCCTGCGTCTTTTATCAGACCACATGAAACCCAGGCCATCACTCTCTTGACTTCCTTACATTCTTGCTTCCAGGCTGTGGCTCTAGTGTTGTAGTTGTGGCAGGAGGAGGAGGAGGAGGATCATGGTTGAACTCACAAATGTGTCTTTGGCTTGTGAGTTCGCCCCTCCACCCCTTATTTAGGGCTTGTAACATAACTTCCTCACATAAGAGGCATTGGCCCTCCTCCATTTCCTGCATTTTGCAGGCTGCCATGTAGGCATAGTCCTCTTGATTATTGGGGGGGTTCTGAGGGCTATAGTAGTCTTCCGAAAAAGGCCAAGTGCTGCCTCCTCCAGGTTACTCCTCTTCCTGGGACTTTTTTTGTGGAAGGCGGAGGGGAGGGACCTGGAATTCGGGCAGGCTACTGGGCCCAGCCACCTCCTGGCTGCCACTTACTCCCGCCACCTCCTGGCTGACACTTTCCACGGCCTCCTCCTGGCTGAGACTTTGCTGTGTATGTAAAAGGGACATAGTTTTAGTTTTTGGTTCATCAATCACACACAATTTTCAGCTCATGACTGTTGCAAATTGAATGTTAATAAATAGAAAAGACTATCATTCTGACCCCAGCATTTTTCATTCTTGTCCCAATCATTTGTGGCTACTACTGTCTACTGATATGTAAAACATTTTGTAAAATCAGAAATTACTGATCAATAATAACATCTAGTTAACATCATTAATTATTTGACTAGAAATATGTTGAACAATGCTATACCTGGCTCAAGCTGGGCTCCTCCACTTCTTCCTGGCTGGAAGGCCCAGGTTGGATGGCGGAAGCCTCAGCTGTGGTGGATGGAAGCCTTGAAGGAAGATTGGAGAGTGCTGGCCAGGGTTCAGTCTGGCCTGCCAGAAAATACAGTCTGTCATAGTACCACAGCCTGGGTACATAAATGTCATCTGCTGCAGCTCCTGATCTCTAGGAATCCTGGACCTTCTTGCACTCCCTATTATAAGTGCTCCTCATGCCACCAATTAGGGCCTTCAAATAGGGGATGTCTGCCGTGGGGATCACCGGATTCACAAATTCCAGCAATTGATCTAGCTCTGCCTTCCTCTTTAGTTTATTGTTATAAAAGGGGTGGTTTACCTGCCACAGACAGGGCAGCTCCCTGTACATATCAATAAATATGGGGATAAAGTCCTCATCATTGAATAGATCCATTTTTTCTGCAAGACACAGCACAAGACAAACCCTAATGTCAGGCTAAACTCTCCTAATTTTGTCCCAATATGGGCCTCAATCTAGAAGCAGTATAGGCCACTGATGCACCAAGTTAAAATTTTACCTTCGTTAGAACGATCAGCGCTTCCGCTTCTCCTTCCTCCGCTCACAGATCGTACGTACAACACACGCATGTTACGCTTTATATACACTGCGCATGCGTGAAACTGCCCCAGACGTTCTTTCTAGTATATTCCCCACCCCTTGTCTTTTGGCGCAGTGGGAGAGCACATGGCAGAGAGACAACAGGCGCATGTAGACAGCAGCAGCAACGAAAAAACGTCCCGATCCCAGAGGATATTTAAGGCCTCAAATATGGCCTTTATAGAGATGGTGGAGACGGTGGACATCTTCAAGAGGGCCGACTATGACGGGAAGCATGGACCGTACCCAAACCCAAATGTGAGAAAGGCCAAGATCATGACTAAAGTTGTGAAATGTCTGCCGAAGAATTTTGGGGTACGGCGATCACAGGATCAACTGAGGAAATGATGGTCAGACCTCAAATTGAGGGAGCAGGAACAGTACAGAAGAATCAAGAGAGTGCTGCAAAAAAGTAAGTATTTTGTTGTGTGTTCCTATTCTTATTCTTACATTAGTGCTGCTCCTTGTGCTTTTCTTTAGTGTCGTACAGTTTAAAATGGCAAGTTTCAGGTTCATGGGCACAGTAATTGTTCTTAGTAAACATTGTTCGTTCGCCCACTAATACAATGTTTTTTGCAGATGCAGGTTAACTACATTTGGTCATGCCTATTTGTCTTAAAAGAAGTTTAGTACATTGTTGTCTAGATGAGTTTGTAACTAGAATGAAATTCAAACTTGATTTAGTGTAAGGAGAGGACACTCAGCAGCTGTTTACACATCTGGATGCAGGAGCACTAGTGTGGGACACCAGAACAAACTTTTTAGGGTGTCCCACACAGGTGCTCCATTGAATACTAGGGGTGTCTACATGTGTGATACTTTAGCAAAAAAGGTAAGTATTCCAGCTTTGTAAAGGGAAAAAATCATGTCTTCAGCTTTGAACTCTGCCAAAACAGACAATTGTACGACACTTCCAAGCAATGTTTCATATTCCTATTTCTTGCCTCAAATATCTGTGTGCTAAGTATACCTTTATTTTATTCACATAGGGGAGAAATTACTTGTGACGTCTGAGGTCACCAGGGACCACAACCTCATAAAGAAGGGGAAATCCAAAAACAACAACCAGAGGATGTGGAGGAAGGAGAGGTTTATGAAGTGGGCAAAATAGTGACCACAACAGGTGAGTGTCTGAGACCACAGCTTCAGGTAATAGATGGATGCCTGTATATTTATAATACATGGTGTTTTTTTTTTAGGTGATGTGGATGTTGTTGAAGAAGAAACACATTTTACAAGTGCAAGTGCACAAGTCCTCATTGGGGAGATCATGGTGTGCAATTGGGATTTACAGAAGATCAAGGAAGACTTCAATGATGTTGAAAAAGATTCAAAAACATCATTGATGTTTTAGGCAGAATCGAAAACACACCAACATTTATCAAATTCTTTCTATTTTTCTAACTTTTCTCCAAAATTTTGAAACCAAATTTTGAAGATGCTCACAGTGTGTCAACATGTTCTACTGCCATCATGGGATATCAAGGTATGCGTTTTGGGGGTGCAACCCCTTCCTCGCAACTAAAGTAGATGAGAGGAAGGGGTTGCACCCCCAAAACACGCCCATTGATCCCCCATGATGGGGGCTAGCACATGTTGACATTAGGCATGGGATATGGAGGGAAATCCCCTTTTTGACGTTCAATTTGTGTGCATCTTAAAAATTTGGCTTTCACAGGGGTGACATCACTCCATTTGATGAAGGCAATATCAACACAGTTTGGACATACTAATGTCTGATATTGCCTTCACTTTGTCAAAGTTGAACTTTGTAAGTTCCTGAGTTGTGTATTGTTTTATGGTTTTAAACATGCCTGTTTTAATACAAAAAAGGCTATTTGTACTGTCCAAAAAAAAAGAAAAAAATGTTATTACTAAAATATGTTGGTTTGTTCAAAAACCCTTTTCTAATGCACATGTGAATGTGCACATAGTAAAAAGTTTTCTACTCAACAATGTGTGGCTTCTTCTTTCAAGGCTCAATATCATTTTTTGGATTAAGTTGGTGTTTACACTGAAATGGGGGTTATTTACTAAAGGCAAATCCATTTTGCACTACAAGTGCACTTTCAGTACAGTTTCAAGTGCAGTTTCATGTGAACTTTTGCAGTGCACTTGGAATGCAAAGTGGATTTTTCTTTAGTAAATAACTCCCAGAGTGCTTTATAATTTGCCACAATCATGCCATTTGCGTGACTCAGCAAAATTCATTCATGGTGCTAAAAATGATGTATATTTTTTTATCAGTAATGCATTACATACATTAACAACAAAAACAAGGTGTGTGTAGCAGACCCACAACATAATAATAGTTTGCTGAAGAAGAGATTGTCACCTCATGTATCAAATAAATTATTTATATTTGCACTATTGAAGAAAATGGCCAAAAAGAAAATCCCATTGGAGAACCTAGGAGACAGCTAAAAGAAAGACAAGGAGTAAATCTAAGTATATTTTATTTCAGTTTAACTAAAAAATGTATTTTGAAAATGCTTCTTAAACATTTTCTGGCCTATCAATGGCCCCCCTACCCGCAAGGTACTCGACATACTTCTGTCTTACTTCGCAGGCGCTTTGGGGGGGCAAGCCAGAATGGCCAGCTTCAAGCGCCGTAAGGGTTTCTTCATGAAATCCGGCCTCAGGCCCAACAGAGGCAACATAGTTCATTGAATTTCCCCTTAAAGTGTTGTGGAGAATGCAGCATGCAAAGATTATATGGTTAAGTTTATATTCTGCCATGTTGATTGCCGTAAGGAATAGGCGGAATCGGCTGGCCATTATCCCGAAAGCATTATCCACCACCCTTCTGGCTCTGGCCAGCCGGTAGTTGAAAACCCTCTGGTCCGGGGTGAGGGTCTTCATGGCTTCAAAACGGTCGGCTGGTCAGAACGAACTAACAGAAAGCACTGAAAAACAGAAAGGCCTGAGGAGAGCGAGCTGAAAAGCAGAAACGAGAGGACAAGAACGCACTGCAAAATCTAATACGTACTATAAAATACGCACTGAAAAACAAATCCAGATATGAGCCCACAAACACAAACTGAAGAGCAGTAACGATCAGAAAAGCATGAGGCTGAAAAGCGCAAATGGTCTCTCACCAAACTTCTACTAACACAAGATTAGCAGAAGGAGCCCAAAGGGTGGTGCACTTGGTATTGAACTTCCCTTTTCTAGTGCCGTCATACGTGTTGTACGTCACTGCATTCTTGAATTTCGGAATTTCCAACAAGATTTGTGTGACCGTGTATATGCAAGACAAGTTTGAGCCAACATCCATCTGAAAAAATCCATGGATTTTGTTATCGGAATGTCCGGTCGTGTGTACAGGGCATTATTGAATAACATATGATAAAACATCTGGTAAGTTTTTCTGTCTTCCATTGTGACCTAGTAAAAACATTTACATAGCATGCTGCATATCCATGAAATATTTCTGGTTCTTGAATGTGACATAATAAACTGAATTTTTTTCCACAATAACATATACAGTACTTCTCTCTTCCTCTAACAAAATGTTCAAATACAAAAGCTTGCATAATTGGTGTGAGTTTATGCAATATGTATGGCTGCTGTATTTTAAATAACACTCTAGTTGTTATTTTATATTACTGCCCCAGGCCCAAATCCATCTGTTTCCATATTCTCCAGTTACTGTGCTTATATGTTTGGCTGTTGTCTCTGAAACATGGTAATGTTATTTTTTAGTTTGACATGTCATGGGAAAATGTACCTTGTAGTGGTCAGATATATCTCAATTTCCTTTGATATAAATTTGTATGCCTTTATACAGTTATACAGTTCCCACTTCGAAACACCCCCCTCCCCCCACCCTTGGAAAACAGGGCGGGTTAAACTGTCCAATAACAATGGATACACAGGCCAGGTGTGCTTAACTTCTCATCAGTAAACAGTCTTAGAAGGGGGGCTGCTGGAGGAATCTCCCCTCCCTCTTTCCTCACAGCAAGACCATAATAGTTGAGACAGACAGCCACAATAGACAATAGAATACAGTCACACCCCAACCATCACAGCAAAGAGTCCACAACAGGATGAGACAGCACACATTATATATACATATATACAGCATTGAGTCTGACTAGCACAGATCATAGTGGGGTTCTCATTCACCTTGTGCCCCTATTAGTGACTCCCATCACATGGCTCCCTCCTTGTGGAACACTCCAGCAGACCCGGCTTGATCCTTCTCGGGTCAACTTGGGGATGTCCGGAACTAGGAGGCCGGGGTGACGTCTGTTTGCCGGGACAACCCATCAGCATTGCCATTTTGCTTACCGGGTCGGTAGCTGATGGTGAAATTGTGAGGTTGCATGGCTAATCTCCACTGCAGCAACCTGCCATTGTCTCCTGAGACCCGGTTCAGCCAGACCAATGGGTTGTGGTTGGTGACTAATGAAAATTCCTGTCTGTACAAATAAGGGTTCAACTTTTTAAGGGCCCAGACCAGGGCCAAGCACTCCTTCTGAATCAATGAATGAATGATTTGTAAAGCGCTGCAAATGCGAACTGAATCGTCTGCACTGCTGCATAGCTCACTTCCTGGGGTAATAACTTTCTGCTCAGGTATGCGACAGGGTGCTCTCTTCCATCCTCACCGATTTGGCTCAGCACAGCCCCCAGTCCAAACATGGAAGCGTCTGGGTCTCAGGAGCAAGCGGGCCGGTTCCAACAGCACGGGTCTGGGCACGGGTAGTCACTGGGTTGGCTTCAGCAGGGCCCATCGGGGCGTAAGCAGAAATGAGGGGGGCCAAATCATTCACCAGTAGTACATCCACGGGCAAATCCTTCATCACCCCCACATTCACGTGTCCTGAACCAACCCCCCAATCCAGGTGAACACGGGCAACGGGTAGCCGGCAAATGGTGCCTCCTGCTACCCTTACGACTACAGTGTACCCTGTGTCTTGGCTCTCTGGGATGAGGTTCTTCTGTAGTAGGGTTATGGTGGCGCCAGTATCACGTAGGCCATTGGCTACCTTTCCTTTAACCTGGACAGTCTGCCTGTGTTGTTGCCTGTTGTCCTGGTTAGCTGCTTGTACTGGATCAGCCTCGTGAAGGATGCCCCAACGTTCTTCCTCCTCAACGCAGTGAGCTGCAGGCATGGATGTGCACAGATCATAGTGGGGTTCTCATTCACCTTGTGCCCCTATTAGTGACTCCCGTCACAACCAATTTTCAGCTTTCAGTGCTCTCACATTTTGAATGACAATTATTCAGCCATGCAACACTGTACCCATATGCAATTTGTGTCCTTTTTCATACAAATAGAGCTTTCTTTTGGTGGTATTAATCACCACTGGGTTTTTAATTTTTTGTGCTATAAATAAAAAAAGACCGAAAATTTTGAAAAAAAAAATTTTTTTCTTTGTTTCTGTTATAAAATTTAGCAAATTAGTAGTAAATTTTGGCCAAAATGTATACTGCTACATTGCTTTGGTAAAAATAACCCAAATAATGCTGGCCATACACTATACGAAAAATCGGCCGAACCCATTTTCGAAAAACAAACATTCGGTCGTGAGTGCAAACGATAGTGCCATCATGTAATGACCAATAAATCGTTCAGTGGACATAAATTAATGCATTTTTGTTTGTTTTTTTACATATACCTAGTGCAGACAGTTCGGACGGGAAAAACGTTAACCTTTCAATTTATCGTTCGTTCAGCAGAAAATTTCCAAACTCAACCTTCATTTTTTTGGCTCAAAAACGTCCCAACGACTATCGGGTTTGTGCCCCTTAACTGGCCGAAAAACGAACAAACTGTCTAAATGACCAAATTTCGGCCGATTTTTCATATAGTGTATTGCCAGCATTATTTGGGTTATTTTTACCAAAGCAATGTAGCAGTATACATTTTGGCCAAAAAGTACTACTAATTTGCTAAATTTTACTTACTGACAGCCTATCTCATTTCTTGAAACACTAATGCTGCCTACAGACAATAGGGATTTTGGTCGGAAAAAGGTATGATGGCTTTTCTGACGGGATTCCGCTCAAGCTTGTCTTGCATACACATGGTCACACAAATTCCGACCATCAAGAACGCAGTAACGTACAACATGTACGATGGCACTATAAAAAGGAAGTTCAATAGCCAGTGTGCCACCCTTTGGGTTCCTTCTGCTAATCTCGTGTTAGTAGAAGTTTGGTGAGAGACGATTTGCGCTTTTCAGCTTTCGTGCTTTTTAGTCCGTTACTGCTCTTCAGTTTGTACCTGTGGGTTTGTATCTGTTTTTTAGTGCGTGTAGTCAGTTCGTATCTGTTTTTCAGTGTGTTCTTGTCCACTCGTTTCTGATTTTTTGAGCTCGCTTTTCACAGGCCTTGCTGTTTTTCAGTGCGTTCTATTAGTTCGTTCTGACCAGCCGACCGTTTTGAAGCCATGTTGTGGGTACGTACTCGTCGTAGAGTTTGTGCTATGCAGGTGCTTGGTGTTGGGCATAGGCGTGCTCACGGGGTGTGCCGGGTGTGCCTGGGCACACCCTAATCCCCCGAGCAGTGTTTAGCCCCATGCCGTCTGTATCCTGAGATCTGCCTGGGCTGATGTGCAATGTGTACCCGGCACTGCCTGTGAGGCAGTATAACATTGCCGATATTGGGGCTTGTAAGATCCGCTTAGTGTGACACTGTCCTGTATGATAACTGCATGCAGAGAGAGAGAGAGGAGCTGTCAGAATTCATGTATGATGTCGGGGTGGGCGGGACCGAGCAGGTATTGAATACCAGCCAATGGGATGGGTCTGGCGGGGCCGCTATGTGCATGTAGCCCCGCCCCCTTTCTCAAGCTGCTCAATTATTAGCTGATGTTCAATAGCTGCTCGGTCCTGCTCAGATGTCACACAGGCACAGCGAGCAGAGTGAAGCTGCCTCGCCCTCCAGTGTTTATGTGTACACAGGGAGAGGGGACCTGCTGTGCCTGTGCCTCGCTGATCTGAGGTACTGAATGGGATGGGGGGAGGGGGGTCTGTGTGTGCTGAAGGGGGGGTTTGTGCTGAATGGGGGGGCTCCATCTGTGCTGAAGGGGGGTGTGCTTAATGGGGGGTCCATCTGTGCTGAAGGGGGTGTGCTTAATGGGGGGTCCATCTGTGCTGAAGGGGGTGTGCTTAATAGGAGGTCCATCTGTGCTGAAGGGGCGTGTGTTTAATGGGGGGTCCATCTGTGCTGAAGGAGGGTGTGCTTAATGGGGGGTCCATCTGTGCTAAAGGGGGTGTGTTGAATGGGGAGGTCTGTGCTAAAGGGGGTTGCATCTGTGCTGAAGGGGGGTCCATCTGTGCTAAGGGGGTCTGTGCTAAAGGGGGGGTCCATCTGTGCTGAAGGGGGGTATGTGACGACACCCCAGTGAGTGCTTGACCTCACAAATGCGCTTCCAGAAGAATGGTCAAACATTCCCATAGACACATTCCTAAACCTTGTGGACAGCCTTCCCAGAAAAGTTGAAGCTGTTATAGCTGCAAAGGGTGGACCAACTCAATATTGAACCCTACGGACGAAGACTGGGATGTCATTAAAGTTCATGTGCATGTAAAGGCAGACGTCCCAATACTTTTGTCTGTTTGAGCTTTGGGGTGCACACCCTAATGCAATAGGCTGTGCACGCCTATGGTGTTGGGGTTCTTGCTTTGACCCAAGTCCAGTCCATGAGCAGGGTGGGGAGGAGTTCATGGACCAAGAATTGGTTGCTCCAGTGTGACCAATTCTCTCACATGCCTGCGTGAGATCCAGGAGAATAATCCTGATGATTTCAGGAATTTTCTCCGGATGACGGAACCCGTTTTTTGCACTGTCTGTTGGCTTTGCTGTCCCCTTATATTACGAAGCAGGACACCTGCATGCGGCAAGCCATCACACCAGAGCAGAGGCTAGTCGCCAGGTTGTGGTACTTGGCGACAGGGAGAAGTCTACAGGACCTCAAGTTCTCTACAGGTATCTCCCCCCAGACTCTGGGGATCATTATTTCAGAGACCTGTTCTTCCATCATACAGGTCCTGCAGAAGGACTATATTAGGGTAAGTTTTCTCCTTTAACATCACATTCTATGTATTTAATGTATGCTAATGTATTGTATTTCTTTCATCATTCCCTAATTACCATGATTGTAATATGCTGTGATTGTCCCCTTTGTTCTCATGCATGCTGGAAGTTTTTAATGCTCCTTTTTTGTCCTTCATGCATATTTGCCTTCAATAACCTCCCCAGCATGCTATCCTGGGCCCACATACACCTAGCCTAGTCACTTAACAATGTATTTTGTCAGCTCCATAGTAGTGCTTTACCCTAAATACCCCCTACAATGTGTACATGTTATTGTTGTCCTTAAATTCAGGCAGAGTGCCAGAGGCTTTTTTTTGGCTCCCAAACTCATTTATAACCCTACCCCCCTCCTAAAATTTTTACAATGGGTCATCAGAGGGGGTGAGGAATCTGATAAGTGGAACCTATATGTTTGTCTTTAAATACTCCTTAAAATAAATTAGAATCGTGCTATCCAAAAAATATTGACCAAAAAATCTAACTGATCTAATAAGTACATCTAATAGTGGTAAAAAACTCATAAAAATAAAATAAAATAATGAAATAATAAAGAACTCCACAAAAATTGAATGTGCATAAATGCATTGATAATAAAACCAAACATTGATAAGTTTGTGGGTAATGGATTAGGAAAATAATATACATTAATATAAATTTATAAATCCATAATATATACTCAGATTGTAACTGTGAAAAAAAACAATCTAGTGAACAAATAAATGAAAAAAGGAAAAAAACACCCATGCAAAAATAAAAAGTCCATATAATGCAAGCAAGCCTTCCTCAAAGACACTGGATGAAAAAGCTGTGTTGAATGCACCACCAGATCAGCAGAAATGAACTCTTACCAGAGTTCCATGATCCCCCGTAACAGAGGATCAGGGAATGCTTGTAAGGAAACACCCAATGGCTCCAAGGACATCAGGCACAGTCAGAGATGCCAGGCGGTCCACTCCCAACTGATCAGATCATCGTGAGGATCCCATAGGTGCAAAAAAAATATAAACACTTCAAAGTGTAAACCTGGTATTGTTTATTGGATTAAAACGAAGAAAAAACACTTACAATGTTGCAGATTAAAACGAGCCTGAAGACTGCTGTGCCGGCTGGAGCACAAGCAGACAACCCATCCTCTGGGTATACGAATGGAGTACGAGGTGACGCCAGCACGTCGCTCCGTCCTACGCATTTTGTAATAACTTACGCCATCCAGGGGCGCGGGCGGCGCATTGTGTCACCTCTAATTATACTAAAATTAGCGTACCAAGCCTCGTTCTGAGCCACCACACATCAATGCACATGCGCAGTAACATGAATACCTGTCTGCCACTCTGAATAGCGTGCGGACATCTACAATGGCCACGGAACGAGAAATGATCCTGTAAAATCCAGTCTACAGCCGGGTCAAGGGTGTAAGGTGGAGAAATAGACAAACTAAACTATAAAAATATAACATACGAATAAAAAATCTCACATCGAATAGACATGCACTGGAAGTGTCTCAAATGTGTATAAAGGTGACAGCCTCAGCATTCAAGCAGAGTGACACCTAGTGGATAATACAAAAATTGTTCATCTTTTTAAAATGAACGTATGGATCAGTTGTCATATAACGTGTTCAATAATAAAAAAACAAAAATTACAAAATAAAAATAAATTGAGTTTATGTAGGTCTGTACACAATATAAAAAATATAAAAAATATTTATAAAATATAAAAAATATAAAAATTACAAAAGTCAGCAGATAGAACAGAAAAAGTTCATCGGCTGAAAATAACAAAAGTGACCAACATGGTGTGTGGGGGCTCAAACCAAAGGTCAATGATAAGATATACAGAACATAAATGACATTTGGGATAAATACAGCAAAAAATTCATACACATTAGGTGTCCAATAACCAGAAATAACCACTTGTAATAACAGGGACAATCAGTCATAGTCATAATTATAAAAGACATTAGAATCAGATATCAATGGATCAATAGAAAATTCCACAGAAAAACATAAAAGTTACAAAAATCATGAAAAATAATGAACAAAAATAAACGTGGACAGCGCCTGAAAGAATGCAAACTAAGAGTTGTTGATGAATGCATTAACGTCAGTGTCCATGTTTACGCCAAAGGGTACATAAGTTTTGAGATGATAAATCCAAAAAAAGACATTTCCTGTTTAGAGATTTCGCTAACTAATGAGCTGCCCCTCCAATGGGGTTTATATTTATCAATCCCCATATAAAGTGTGTAGGAGGGGTCTCTGTGGTGCACTTCATCATAATGTCTAGAAACTGAATGTTTCTTAAAGCCTCTTCTGATGTTGCTGATGTGTTCATTTAATCTAACCTGAAGGGCTCTTTTGGTCCTCCTAACGTATTGCAGCCCACAAGGGCATTGGATGGGGTAAACCACACCCTCAGATGACCATGTGATGAAAGGTTCTATTTCAAAAGGTCCGAGAGGTACTGTTTGATGCGAATTTGCAGATCTTCCTTTCCTTACAACTATTTAAGGAGCAAACCTGGCATTTCTTACATCTATAATAACCCTGAAGATTTTGAAAGAAGCACCTGTTTGCTCTCGGAGGGTCTTGCACACTGGGGGCAATTCTATTCCCAAGTGAAGAAGCCCCCTTGAATTCTATCTGTGGTTTATCCGGTAGTATATTCTTTAAAACCTGATCGTTACATAGTAAGTGCCAATGCTTTTGGATTAATTTTTTAATGCTCTGGTGTTGTGCCGAAAATGTGGTAAGAAACAGCAGGGACATATTACCATCCTTCACCTGGTGTGGTTTATCTGCCAAAAGTGACGATCTGTCCATATTTCTCACCCTCTCCACAGTTCGAGACAATACTTGGGGATCATAACCCTTTTCTAAAAATCTAGTGGAAAGAACAGCTGCCTGATCATCAAAAGTTTTTATCTCAGTACAGTTGCGCCTGAGGCGTGTGAACTGACCCAAAGGGACAGCTCTAAGCCGGGGTTCATAATGGCAACTGTCTAAAGAGATAAATGAGTTTCTGTCTGTCGACTTAAAAAAAGTAGATGTGACAAACCTCCCCTCTTCAACCGTAATATTGAGGTCCAAAAAATTAATTTCTTTCAAACTCACCTCAAAATTAAATTTGATACCCCTATCGTTATCATTGAGGGATGCCATAAAGTTTAGTAAATCCGACTCCCTGCCATCCCATAGGAGAAGGACATCATCAATGTATCTGGCCCATAAGACCACCTCTGGTCTACATTGGGTATCGATGACGTCCTCCTCCCATTTGGCCATAAATAGGTTAGCCAGGCATACTTGGCCCCCATAGCCACGCCCCTAACCTGGCGATAAAACTGCTGGTCAAACAAAAATAATTGTGAGTAGCAGCATAATTTAAAAGCTCCATAATGAAATCAATCTGTGTTGGAACTAATCCCGAATCTTTCTCCAAATACAGTTTAACTGCTTCCAGACCCAAATGGTGGGGGATAATGGTATAAAGCGAAGTAACATCCGCTGTGACTAGCCATAATCCCCTCCTAGGGGTGATCCCGGATAGCAGATTGATGGCCTGTTTGGAGTCCTTAATGTAGGATGGAATTTTCTTGACCAAAGGCTGTAAATAATAGTCAATATACTTGCCCACCCGGGACGTGATTGAATCAATCCCACTCACTATGGGACGTCCCGGGGGCAAGTTTGACTTTTATGGATTTTCGGAAGATAGTATATGACAGGGGTACAGGGAGTGCATGGTATCAGAAAAGATCTTTCTTTCTTGGTAAGAATGCCACTATGGAGACCCCTGTCCACGATAATGCAATTGATGGGAAGCACGTCCACATCGCCCCACCACCCCATTCGGGGGTCATACTATTTTAATTATAAGGGGTTTCATAGTATTGCGTTAATGGCAGTGGTGGCAGCGACATACGAGTTTCTCTATGCGGACGTGGGGAAGAATGGCCAGATGTCGGATGGTGGAGTCTTTGCCCAGACGGAGTTCTACACACATCTCCAGAGTGGTGGCTTGGGATTGCCACCTGCGGAAGAGAACGTAGAAGGACTCCCGTTTGTTTTTATTGCTGATGAAGCGTTTGGTCTGGGTGATCACATGACGA
Source organism: Lithobates septentrionalis (assembly GCA_037952835.1). Classification (NCBI taxonomy): domain Eukaryota; kingdom Metazoa; phylum Chordata; class Amphibia; order Anura; family Ranidae; genus Lithobates; species Lithobates septentrionalis. The sequence goes on from JBBDGP010001113.1 coordinate 5,025,581, forward strand.
GGCCATTCCCCCAGAGGACCCTCACCCCGGAGAAGAGGGTTTTTAATTTCCGGCTGGCCAGAGCCAGAAGAGTCGTGGAGAACACCTTTGGGATAATGGCCAGCTGGTTCCGCCTATTTCTAACGGCTATAAATATGGCGGAGTACAAACTTAATCACATCGTGTTAGCATGCTGCATCTTGCACAACCTTTTAAAGCAAAATGCTACTAATTATGTAGCCTCAGTTGGGCCAGAGGCCGGACTTCATGAACCAACAATGACAGCCCTGGAAGCTGGCCATCCTGGCTTGCCCGCCCCAAAGTGCCCGTGAAGTGCGTCAAAAACATATGGAATATTTTACGGGTAGGGGGGCCATTGCTATGCCAGAAATGTTTTAAATATTTTCAAAAAAAAAAGGCCATCCGATCGTGGCCCCCCTCACGATCGCTCCCAGCCAATGAGAAACATCCCCTGCCTCTGTATAGTACACAGAGGCAGAGGATGTGATGTCATCTCTCCTCGGCTCGGGAGTTTCCGTTCCAGCGCCGAGGGGAGAAGACATGTAAGTAAGTGCACAACACTACACAACACAGTAGAACATGCCAGGCACACTAAACACCCCCGATCCCCCCCCCGGTCGCCCCCCGTTTCCCCCCCAATCACCCCCTGTCACAAACTGACACCAAGCAGGTTTTTTTTTTTTCTGATTACTGCATAGTGTCAGTTTGTGACAGTTAGAAGTGTTAGGACAATTAGGGTTAGCCCCCTGTAGGTCTAGGGTACCCCCCTAACCCCCCCTAATAAAGTTTTAACCCCTTGATCACCCCCTGTCACCAGTGTCACTAAGCGATCATTTTTCTGATCGCTGTATTAGTGTCGCTGGTGACGCTAGTTAGGGAGGTAAATATTTAGGTTCGTCGTCAGCGTTTTATAGCGTCAGGGACCCCCATATACTACCGAATAAATGTTTTAACCCCTTGACTGCCCCCTAGTTAACCCTTTCACCACTGATCACCGTATAACTGTTACGGGTGACGCTGGTTAGTTCGTTTATTTTTTATAGTGTCAGGGCACCCGCCGTTCATTACCGAATAAAGGTTTAGCCCCCTGATCGCCCGGCGGTGATATGCGTCGCCCCAGGCAGCGTCAGATTAGCGCCAGTACCGCTAACACCCACGCACACAGCATACGCCTCCCTTAGTGGTATAGTATCTGATCGGATCAATATCTGATCCGATCAGATCTATACTAGCGTCCCCAGCAGTTTAGGGTTCCCAAAAACGCAGTGTTAGCGGGATCAGCCCAGATACCTGCTAGCACCTGCGTTTTGCCCCTCCGCCCAGCCCAGCCCAGCCCACCCAAGTGCAGTATTGATCGATCACTGACACTTACAAAACACTTAACGCATAACTGCAGCGTTTGCAGAGTCAGGCCTGATCCCTGCGATCGCTAACAGTTTTTTTGGTAGCGTTTTGGTGAACTGGCAAGCACCAGCCCCAGGCAGCGTCAGGTTAGCGCCAGTACCACTAACACCCACGCACGCACCGTACACCTACCTTAGTGGTATAGTATCTGAACGGATCAATATCTGATCCGATCAGATCTAAACTAGCGTCCCCAGCAGTTTAGGGTTCCCAAAAACGCAGTGTTAGCGGGATCAGCCCAGATACCTGCTAGCACCTGCGTTTTGCCCCTCCGCCCGGCCCAGCCCAGCCCACCCAAGTGCAGTATCGATCGATCACTGACACTTACAGAACACTAAACGCATAACTGCAGCGTTCGCAGAGTCAGGCCTGATCCCTGCGATCGCTAACAGTTTTTTTGGTAGCGTTTTGGTGAACTGGCAAGCGCCAGCGGCCTAGTACACCCCGGTCGTAGTCAAACCAGCACTGCAGTAACACTTGGTGACGTGGCGAGTCCCATAAGTGCAGTTCAAGCTGGTGAGGTGGCAAGCACAAGTAGTGTCCCGCTGCCACCAAAAACACAAACACAGGCCCGTCGTGCCCATAGTGCCCTTCCTACTGCATTCGCCAATCCTAATTGGGAACCCACCGCTTCTGCAGCGCCCGTACTTCCCCCATTCACATCCCCAACCAAATGCAGTCGGCTGCATGAGAGGCATTTTTATGTCCTCCCGAGTACCCCTACCCAACAAACCCCCCCAAAATAGATGTCGTGTCTGCAGCAAGCGTGGATATAGGCGTGACACCCGCTATTATTGTCCCTCCTGTCCTGACAATCCTGGTCTTTGCATTGGTGAATGTTTTGAACGCTAACATTCACTAGTTGAGTATTAGCGTAGGGTACAGCATTCCACAGACTAGGCACACTTTCACAGGGTCTCCCAAGATGCCATCGCATTTTGAGAGACCCGAACCTGGAACCGGTTACAGTTATAAAAGTTACAAGTTTGCAAAAAAAACACAAACAAAAATAAAAAAAAATAGTTGTCGTTTTATTTTTCTCTCTCTCTCTATTCTCTCTCTGGTGTTCTGCTCTTTTTTACTGTATTCTATTCTGCAATGTTTTATTGTTATTATGTTTTATCATGTTTGCTTTACAGGTATGCACTTTTTTATACTTTACCGTTTACTGTGCTTTATTGTTAACCATTTTTTTGTCTTCAGGTACGCCATTCACGACTTTGAGTGGTTATACCAGAATGATGCCTGCAGGTTTAGGTATCATCTTGGTATCATTCTTTTCAGCCAGCGGTCGGCTTTCATGTAAAAGCAATCCTAGCGGCTAATTAGCCTCTAGACTGCTTTTACAAGCAGTGGGAGGGAATGCCCCCCCACCGTCTTCCGTGTTTTTCTCTGGCTCTCCTGTCTCAACAGGGAACCTGAGAAAGCAGCCGGTGATTCAGCCAGCTGACCATAGAGCTGATCAGAGACCAGAGTGGCTCCAAACATCTCTATGGCCTAAGAAACCGGAAGCTACAAGCATTTTATGACTTAGATTTCGCCGGATGTAAACAGCGCCATTGGGAAATTGGGGAATCTTGGTGTGGTCAGATGCTTTGAGGGCAGAGGAGAGATCTAGGGTCTAATAGACCCCAATTTTTTCAAAAAAGAGTACCTGTCACTACCTATTGCTATCATAGGGGATATTTACATTCCCTGAGATAACAATAAAAATGATTTAAAAAAAAAAATGAAAGGAACAGTTTAAAAATAAGATAAAAAAGCAAAAAAATAATAAAGAAAAAAAAAACACCCCTGTCCCCCCTGCTCTCGCGCTAAGGCGAACGCAAGCGTCGGTCTGGCGTCAAATGTAAACAGCAATTGCACCATGCATGTGAGGTATCACCGCAAAGGTCAGATCGAGGGCAGTATTTTTAGCAGTAGACCTCCTCTGTAAATCTAAAGTGGTAACCTGTAAAGGCTTTTAAAGGCTTTTAAAAATGTATTAAATTTGTTGCCACTGCACGTTTGTGCGCAATTTTAAAGCATGTCATGTTTGGTATCCATGTACTCGGCTTAAGATCATCTTTTTTATTCCATCAAACATTTGGGCAATATAGTGTGTTTTAGTGCATTAAAATTTAAAAAAGTGTGTTTTTTCCACAAAAAATGCGTTTGAATAATCGCTGCGCAAATAGCGTGTGAAAAAAAAAATGAAACACCCACCATTTTAATCTGTAGGGCATTTGCTTTAAAAAAATATATAATGTTTGGGGGTTCAAAGTAATTTTCTTGAAAAAAAAAAATTTTTTAATAGGGCAGCACAGTGGAGTAGTGGTTAGCACTCTCGCCTAGCAGTAAAAAGGGTCGCTGGTTTGAATCCCAACCACGACACTACCTGCCTGGAGTTTGCATGTTCTCCCTGTGCCTGCGTGGGTTTCCTCCGGGTACTCCGGTTTCCTCCCACACTCCAAAGACATGCTGGTAGGTTAATTGGCTTCTGTTCAAAAATTGGCACTAGTATATGAATGTGAGTTGGGGACCTTGGATTGTGGGCTCCTTGAGGGTAGGGACTAATGTGGGTGTACGCAGTACAAGTGCTGCGTGAATTGGTGGCGCTATATGGGTACCTTAAATAAAAAATAGGAATGATTGTAGACACTCACTCAGGTTGAACTGGATGGACTGGTGTCTTTATTCAACCTTACTAACTATGTAATCAAAAAGTGTCAGAAAGGATTTTGTCTTCAAGTGGTTAGAAGAGTGGGTGATGTGTGACATAAGCTTCTAAATGTTGTGCATAAAATGCCAGGACAGTTCAAACCCCCCCCAAATGACCCCATTTTGGAAAGTAGACACCCCAAGCTATTTGCTGAGAGTCATGTCGAGTCCATGGAATATTTTATATTGTGACACAAGTTGCGGGAAAGAGACAATTTTTTTTTTTTTTGCACAAAGTTGTCACTAAATGATATATTGCTCAAACATGCCATGGGGATATGTGAAATTACACCCCAAAATACATTCTGCTGCTACTCCTGAGTACTGGGATACCACATGTGTGGGACTTTTTGGGAGCCTAGCCGCGCACGGGACCCCGAAAACCAAGCACCGCCTTCAGGCTTTCTAAGGGCGTAAATTTTTGATTTCACTCTTCACTGCCTATCACAGTTTCGGAGGCCATGGAATGCCCAGGTGGCACAAACCCCCCCCAAATGACCCCATTTTGGAAAGTAGACACCCCAAGCTATTTGCTGAGAGGTATAGTGAGTATTTTGCAGACCTCACTTTTTGTCACAAAGTTTTGAAAATTGAAAAAAGAAAAAAAAAAATTTTTTTTCTGGTCTTTCTTCATTTTCAAAAACAAATGAGAGCTGCAAAATACTCACCATGCCTCTCAGCAAATAGCTTGGGGTGTCTACTTTCCAAAATGGAGTCATTTGGGGGGGTTTTGTGCCATCTTGGCATTTTATGGCCTTCAAAACTGTGATAGGTAGTGAGGCGTGAAATCAAAAATTTATGCACTTAGAAATCCTGAAGGCGGTGCTTGGTTTTCGGGGCCCCGTACACGGCTAGGCTCCCAAAAAGTCCCACACATGTGTTATCCCCATACTCAGGAGAAGCAGCTGAATGTATTTTGGGGTGCAATTCCACATATGCCCATGGCCTGTGTGAGCAATATATCATTTAGTGACAACTTTTTGTAAATTTTTTTTTTTTGTCATTATTCAATCACTTGGGACAAAAAAAAAAATATTCAATGGGTTCAACATGCCTCTCAGCAATTTCCTTGGGGTGTCTACTTTCCAAAATGGGGTCATTTGGGGGGGTTTTGTACTGCCCTGCCATTTTAGCACCTCAAGAAATGACATAGGCAGTCATAAACTAAAAGCTGTGTAAATTACAGAAAATGTACCCTAGTTTGTAGACGCTATAACTTTTGCGCAAACCAATAAATATACGCTTATTGACATTTTTTTTACCAAAGACATGTGGCCGAATACATTTTGGCCTAAATGTATGACTAAAATTTAGTTTATTGGATTTTTTTTATAACAAAAAGTAGAAAATATCATTTTTTTCAAAATTTTCTGTCTTTTTCCATTTATAGCGCAAAAAATAAAAACGGCAGAGGTGATCAAATACCATCAAAAGAAAGCTCTATTTGTGGGAAGAAAAGGACGCAAATTTTGTTTGGGTACAGCATTGCATGACCGCGCAATTAGCAGTTAAAGCGACGCAGTGCCGAATTGTAAAAAGTGCTCTGGTCAGGAAGGGGGTAAAATCTTCCGGGGCTGAAGTGGTTAACTTGGGACATCAGTGGCCTATACTGATTCGAGATTGAGGCCTATATTGGGATAAGATTAAGAGAGTTTAGCCTGATATTAGTGTTTTTGTCTTGTATTTTGTCTTGCAGCAAATATGAAACAATTCAAAGGAATTCATGGGCCATTTCATTGTCAAATACAGGGATATGCATAATTTGTGGGAGGTTAAAAACCCACTATATCACAATAAACTAGCTAGGAAGGCATCGCTGGAGAAACTGCTGCAATTTGTGAAGACGCAGGTCCCCGACACAGATATCAAGTTTGTGGATAAGAAAATTGGTAGCTTGAGAAGCACGTATAGAAAGGAGCTTAATAAGGTCCAGGCTTCCATGAGATCAGGAGCAGAGCAGAAGATGTGTATGCACCCAGTCTGTGGTACTACAACAGGATGCAGTTTCTGGAAGATCAGATGGAAGTCAGAGAATCAATTTCTACACTTCCATCCAGCCTTCCCTCAACCCTTGCCTCAACCCCAGCTGAGGCTTCCGAGGACCAACCTGGGCCTTCCATCCTGGAAGAAGTTGAGGAGCCCAGCTGGAGCCATGTATAGTATTTTTTAACATATTTATTGTCCGAAAATTTGTGTTGTTAACTAGATGTTCTTATTCATAACAAATGAATGATTTAACAAAAAGTGTTTTACTTATCACTAGACAGTAGGGGCCAAACATGATTGTGACAAGAATGAAAAATGCTGGGCTCAGAATGATAGTCTTTTCTATTTGTTAACATTCAATTTGCAACAGTCATGAGCTGAAAATTATGTGTGATTGATGAACCAAAAACTAAAACTATGTCCCTTTTTCATACACAGGAAGAACTCAGCCAGGACGAGGCTCTGGAATGTGGCACACAGGAGGAGGCGGGGGTAAGTGTCAGCCAAGAGATGGCCAGGCCCAGTAGCCACACCCAATCCCAAGTGCCTCCCCTCCACCTTCCAACAAAAAGGGCCAGGAAGGGGAGTAACATGGAGGAGGCAGCACTGGGCCTCATTAAGGACGCTAATGCGGCCCTGAAAACCCCCCCTCCGATGCTGAAGAGGCCTATGGCTGATATGTAGCTGCCAAATTGCAGCAAATGGAGGAGGGTCAATGCCTCATCTGCGAGAAAATTATTTTTGAGGCCATTTATAAGGGGTTGAGGGGCCAAATGAGTGATAACATGCACTTAGTTGCGCTCACCCATCCTCCTCCTCCTGCCACAAGTCCACCTCCAGAGCCACAGCCTCCAAGGAAGGCTGCAGGGAAGGCTGCAGGGAAGCGTGGAGGGAAGGCTGCAGGGAAGACAAGAAAGTGATGGCCTGGGTTCAGTCTGGTCTGACAGAAGACGCAGCCTGTTGTAGTACCACAGCCTGGGGACATATATGTCATCTGCTGCTGTTCGTGATCTCTGGGAGTCCTGGACCAGATTGTGCTCCCCATTATATGGACTTCTCAAGCTACCAATTTTAATTTACAAAGAGTTGATGTGTGCCCTGGGGGCCAAAGGCTTTGCAAATGCAAGCAGTTTCTCCAGCGTTGCCTTCCTCTTTATTTTGTTATTATGAGCCAGAATAAATGTTTTTTTTTTTTTGTATGAAAATACTTGCCCATGTGTTTTTCTTCAAAAAGGACAGTTTGTTTGTGAGTAGGCAGGTACATTTCCAAAATACAATGTCAAATTAACAAATAACACCAACACCAACCTCCTTGAGCTTTATAAAAATACAAGATAATAATATTGTTGTGGAAAATTATGGAGATCACTAGAAACTAATTTAAAAGTAATCCAAAAAACAGGAGATCTTGATTAAAAATAAAAAATATGACTATAAAAAATAATTCTAAACATTATTATGGAGATCTGGCTTAAAAACAAAAAAGATTAATTAGGAGGTCACGAGAAATAATAAAGAAATACGTTTGTCAGAACTCTGTGTGAATATCAGCAGCAAAACAACTTCATTCTTTTAGCATTATAAAGAACAAAAGAATGCACTGCATTAAAAGATCCAATAATTTGCAGCATGACGAATGTTCTATCTCCCTTACGAAAGCTAGTTTTACCAGACCGAGCGCTTACAACTCGTACTTGATTCTGAGCATGCGTGATTTTTGGCGCGTCGGAATTGCATACAGATGATTGCATTTTTGGCTAGGAACTTTTTCCGATCGAAAAATAGAGAACCTGCTCTCAATCTTTTGCTGGCTGGAATTCCACCAGCAAAAGTCCAATGGAGCATACATACATTTTCCGACCAAAAGCTCTCATTGGAGTTTTGCTGGCGGCATTTCTGATCGTGTGTACAAGGCATTAGACTGCTTTCACACTGAGGCACTTTATAGGCTCTATAGCGCTAAAAATAGCACCTGCATAGCTCCTGTAAAGAGCCTCTCCTCTCACTCCAGTGTGAAAGCACGAGTGCTTTCACACTGGAACGGTGCTCTTGCAGGACGGTAATAAAAGTCCTGCAAGCAGCATCTTTGCTGCACTGTAGGAGCGGTGTACACAACGCTCCTAAAACGGCCCTGCCCATTGAAATCAATGGGCAGCACCACTGAACCACCAGTAAAGCGCCACTGCAGCGGTGGCTTTAACCCTTTTTCGCCCACTAGTGGCCGAATAGCACCGCTAAAGGAAAGGCGATAAAGCTCCGCTAACAATAGCGGCACTTTACTGCCGACGCCGCACCCCAGTGTGAGAGTAGCCTAACAAGCCAGGAAATTAATCCTTTTTGGAAAGTAGACATTCCAAGCTATTTAGTAAAAGGCATGGTGAGTGTTTTGAAGTTGTAATTTTTTCCCACAATTCTTTGCAAAATTACGATTTTTTAATTTTTTCACAAAGTTGTCATATTAACAAGTTATTTCTCTCACACGACATATGTATACTTGCAACAACACATCAAAACACATTCTGATACTCCTCCTGAGTATGGCAATACCACACATGTGAGTCTCTTTCACAGCCTAGCCAGATAGAGAGGCCCAACATGCAGGGAGTACCTTTCAGGTGTTCTAGGAGCATAAATTGCAGATCTAACTAGTTGACTACCTATTGCATTTTTGAAGGCCCTGGAGCACCAGGACAATGGAGACGCCCAAAAAATGACCCCATTTTGGAAAGCAAACACCCCAAGGTATAATCTATGAGGCATAATGAGTAATTTGAACGTGTGATTTTTTCCATAAGTTTTTGTAAAATGTTTAAGAAAATGAAAACACTTTTTTTTACACAAAGTTGTCCATTTATAAGATGTTTCAACACATAGCATGTACAAAGCAAAAATTGCACCCCAAAATACATTCTGGCGATACCAGACACAGCCTGGCCACATACCTCTGTAGATGCAAGGAGCACCGCAAGGTGTTCTAGGGACATGTATATATTTCTAACACAAAGCAAGCACATACCAAAAATTACACCCCAAAATACATTCTGCTGAGCAAACAAAAGATCACCTGCGGTTTTAGTAGTGCAGTTGTAAACAAGAGGAGAGAACTGGTCCAGGCAGCAGGCAAGGAATAGATCAGCGACAGCGAAGGGAATTGTCCAGGCAGCAGGCAGAAATATTGTCCATAGTCAGTACAGGCAGCAGGCAGGGATACTTTCCATATACAGTCCAGAGTCAGTGCAGGCAGAGATATTGTCAGCAGTGCCATAGTACAGGTAGCAGGCAGAGGTGTGGCCAGTTCATGTAGCAGGCAGAGGCTTGATGGCAGTAAGTTCTACAGGCAGCAGGCAGAAGTAGAGCTTTCATCAGGACAGAATGGGGACAGGGGTAGAGGCTGCTCCCACCCAAATCTCTATGAAACCTCCGGTCTCCAGACCCTAATCCAAGAATGATAAAACCCAAAAATGTGTTTTCTTCATCCAGAAAAACAATTCTGGAGCCCCTCACATATGTGAGACCCCTGTGTTATGAATCCCACTACTCCAGTAGCAGGGTAAAAGATCAGTCCAACAGACATCTTGAGACATCTAAAACGTGAGTACAGCCTTCCAAACAAACACCATGACGGGTAGAAAAAAACCTACTTACACTATAATGACACATAACGCACAGGGCTTGAACTCCCCTATAAAATGGACTAAGGCTTTCCAACAATACCACAAAATGGGGGCAGATATCCTGTTTATACAGGAGACACACTTTTCACGAACCTCAGCCCCAAAATACCTCAGTGCAAGATATCCGACAGTTTTCTTGTCTAACGGACCGGACAAAAAAAGAGGAGTAGCTATATGTTTTGCCAAACGTGTCCCCTTTACTCCCACTAATGTGATAAGAGACAAAGAGGGCCGTTACATTATGGTCGCTGGTAAGATTGACGAGAGTGTGGTCACATTCCTCTCCTACTACGCCCCCAATGTTGGACAGATAAACTTTTTTCAAACTATGCTGGAAGTTATAACACCCCACTTAGTGGGACATGTGATACTAGGTGGAGACAGTAACACCTCCCTGGACCAGATTCTAGATAAATCAGACCCCCGAAAAGCGATCTTGAAACATACTCCTAAACAAAGCAATACGTTAGCACGCTTACACAGCCTACACAGCCATGATCTTATAGATCTCTGGAGAGACGCTCACCCCACAGCTCGTGATTTCACGTTCTACTCACATGTCCACAAAACATATTCACGCATTGACCATCTCCTTACGCTGTCTTCCCTGTTACCATATATCTCATCTACTAAAATAACACCCATCATGTGGTCGGATCACTCAGCGGTCTAAGTCACTTTAACAGACCTCCGGTCTAAGCCACGTCAGTCGTCTTGGCGATTGAACGAGTCGCTATTGAGCGATCCTATAATAACCACAGAAGTGGAAAAAGCTATACAACAATATTTTCAAGACAATAAATCCTCAACATCCTCCCCAGAGATGATATGGACAGCCCACAAGGCTACCATACATGGCAAATTAATACAGTTAGCCACTAAGGTCAAAAGGGAACGCACACAAGTTATCCAACAACAAGAGGAAGAGTTGCACAGACTTATGCGCGAACAAAAATCCGACCCACACACAGACTTGAGGAACAAGATAGACATAGCCAGAACAGCATTAAACTTGAGTCTCACTACAAAAGCAGAAAAATTTGTAAGATGGGCTAAACATCGCTATTACACAATGGGAGATAAACCCAACAGGCTATTAGCAAGAAAACTTAGCCCCAGACCATACAATCCCGTGCTCCCCAAATTAAGATTACAGACCGGACAAGTGACACAAAACCCCCAGCTCATACTGCAGGAATTTTATACGTTTTTTTCAGAACTTTATGACTCTCCTAAAAAAAACTTTTGCGAGGATAAGGTAGAAGAATTTCTAAAAGATATACCGCTCCCAACACTATCTATTGAGCATACGGAGGTGATGGAGGCAGAATTTACAGTGAATGAAGTGGCGGAAGCTATAAAATCCCTGAACCCGTCAAAATCACCTGGCCCTGATGGATTTTCGGGCCATTATTACCGCAAATTCACGGAAATTCTGGTTCCACACCTTTGCTCTTTTTACAATTCATTAAGAAAAGGGTCCCCTTTACCACTTCATGAAAACAAGGCCTTCATACATGTTATCCCTAAGCCAAATAAAGATCACAGAGATTGTACGAACTACCGCCCCATATCGTTGATTAACGTCGATCTTAAAATACTGACAAAAATATTGACAATTCGCATGAACTCGTTCATATCGAAATACATCCACCCCGACCAGACAGGATTCGTTCCACATAGACAGGCCCCGGACCAGACTAGACGCATCATTGACATCATTTCTGCTTTGAACTCAGGCTGGGATGGAGGGGGCCGGAGAGGGGCATTATTGGTCTCATTAAACCTACACAAAGCATTTGATTCACTATCCTGGGACTACCTTTTCTTTATCCTAAGAAAATACGGGTTTGGACCGCAATTCCTGACCACACTTAAAACAATCTATAGTGACCCTACGGCAAATCTTGTAATTAAAGGCTATCAATCCCAAAACATAAACATACTTAGAGGTACCAGACAGGGCTGCCCCTTGCCCCCCTTATTATTTATTTTGGCCCTAGAGCCACTGGCCATCAAAATCCGTGAACACCAGAATATACTGGGAGTGCGCTGTGGCGATCGTGAACACAAGTGCGCACTGTTCGCGGATCATATACTACTACTCCTTTCATCCCCGGTCACCTCCCTGCCCTGCTTACAGGTAGTACTGAGACATTTTACAGAATTCTCGGGACTCAAAGTAAATCACTCTAAATCTCAGGCACTTGGGATCCCCTTGCAGACACATATAATTCAAGCCCTGCAACAATCCTTCCCATTTAAATGGCAGAGGGAGACCTTACTGTACTTGGGCATTCACCTGACTCCTACTCTGACAACACTGTATAGACATAATTACCCCCCCTATTTAAGAAAATACTAGAAGATCTCAAAAAATGGTCTAATAACCCTCCGTCATGACTTGGTAGGCTGTACTCGGTAAAAATGAATGTTTTGCCAAAGGTGCTATATTTGTTCAGGACTCTTCCGATAGCGATAATAAGAAAAGACTTAAAGAAATTCCAGAATAGGTTGTTGGATTATATTTGGGGACACAACAGACCTAGGGTGAACAGGCGAACATTATATACCCCAAAATTGAAGGGGGGCCTGGGAATGCCTGATTTACTTAAATACTTTCAGGCGGCACAAATGTCCCAATTAATTAGATTCCACACACAACAGTCTAGACCACTCTGGATGTCGATGGAAACCTCTCCATATCCTGACAAAGAGATTAGTCATTTTATGTGGATGAAGGCGAAAGATAGGCCGGTTATCTTATGCCCGAGCTTGTCGTTCTCATTAGAGTTGTGGGATCGACTTACAACCACTTACAAGTTCAAGTCCCAGCATACCCCCCTAGCCCCGTTATTTGAAAACGCTATGTTCACCCCGGGTCTCCACCCTAAAAATTTCTTGTGGTGGACCAACAAGGGTCTGATGCACATAGCAGACTTCTGTGATCATAGAGGTGCTTTATCGAAAATTTCCTCACGGGAAAAATATGACCTTCCAAATTCTGAACTTTTCCGTTATACACAGATAGCACATTTTTTGGCGACACTGAATCGCACCTCAGATCTCACTACTTTTTCCTCAATGGAAAATCTCTGCAGGACTTTCGATAAGCACACTGGTCATATATCACTGATATATAACATCTTGGCCTTGACCTCCCAAAAACTATTTTACATGCAAAAATGGGAACAAGATATGGACACAGACCTATCACCAGAAGAATGGAGCAAAATAATACAAAATGCATCTAAATCGATTATTAATACCTCTTTGATAGAGGCGAACTATAAAGTATTGATGCAATGGTACATGGTCCCGGAAAGGATAGCGACTTTCGTCCCAGGGGCGTCCCCCCGGTGCTTTAGAGGATGTAATACAGATGGCACCATGTTCCACACTTGGTGGACATGTCCTAAAGTGAGGAGATTTTGGATACGTACCTACAACCTCATTTACTCCCTCACGCAAGTGAATCTACTTAAATCACCTCTGCACGCACTGTTGGGACGTCCGGTGGAGGGGGCATCAAAACCAATGCGTAGACTCATAGCATTTATATTTGTGGAGGCCAGAATTTCGATAGCGAAGTCTTGGAAGTCCTGCTCGGTTCCCTTTTACTTATTATATAAAGAAACGTGATTTTGCGCTAACCATACAAAAAATAAAAAAATTGTGCTGCTGCTCGTGTTAGTCCATAAATACAAAAGACCCAAAAAATAAATAGTAAATAGTGTAACCAGCGCGCATCATATCTTAGTGTGTATTAAATATAAGTGATCCCGATAGTTATGACTACTATTGGTATACCACACTTAAAGCCATTTCAATCCGGCCAAAAACTCATGAAAAACGTTATTACTATAGACATATATTTAAAAAATCATGAAATTTACTTATTTTTCTATATTAGGAACATTTAAATCCTATACTCACACCACGTGTTCAACAGTGAAACAAAACATGTGTTATTAATTACAATGTTACTTATGAAAATCAATCCGCAACAATGTAGTGAGCACCCTGAAACATATGTTGCTAGTAACAATGTTACTTGTGACTATCAATTCGCAACAATGTGGTGAACACCATACATATCCAAATTAGTGCTAAAAATGTTTATCAGTGGGACACTTATTCCCCTTGAACATCTTAGATGTAGAAACAATGATCAGTCCTTGATGGAAATATGCTAGGTTGATATTAGCACCAATCTTCTTTATAGAAAGAGACACACCGATATTCCTCCTTTTCACAAATATGGTAAAAAAGGCCGCTTACCGGATCAGATGGATCTCAGGTTAGTGAGATCAGATGAGCATGTTGCATTAGCCTGCCGGCCTTAGATTATCACCTGGGCATTTTCCTGGGAGATTTCCTCAGCCACTGTGCTCTAATTCACAGGCAGATCTGGGCGTTTTCCTGGGAGATTTCCTCAGCCACTGTGATCCAATACACAGGCAGATCTATCCTCACTGATACAATGTATCCGGTTTCAAAATATTAGTACATCCATACAGAAGATACACCTCAGTGGGAATAAAACGAAAAGGGCCCCATAGTGCAAATGTGTTTTATAGATTTATTCAAAATCTCTTTCACAGTCACTTTAAAACAATTCTTTCCACTGCAAATGTTGTTTTTTGTGTGTGAATGCGCTGCTCCCATCTATACACCCTTTACAATATTCATATACCCTACCTATTATATGTAAACTTATCTTAAATACAACATATACATGTGAAATTCACCACATTAGACCAAAATCATATGAAAACCATATAAAAAATCCGATGACATATATCACATATGTAACAGAGTCCCCAAATATATGCTTGCAAATCTTCTATCAATTGCCGTGATTGGCGTGCTCTTGTGTTCCTTCAATATACATGAAGTGACTGTGTGCTCCACCACCACCTGTGAGATTGGCCACTCACCAGATATTTCTTTAAAAATACACCTTTGGTTCATTCGTGGGATAACCACTCCACTTAGGGAAACCTCTTCAATGGCTATATTTGGACCTTAGTGTTCCTCATATAAAATATGGATAAAACGATCATCGCACAATAACGTTTAAAACTTTTTATTGTGTAAAACAAAGAAAGACTGTGCACTCACATTTACAAGTGCCCTCGAGCCGGCACAGAGCTTTTCCAGCAGTTAGGGACGGGTAGGAACTGCAGCCTGGTTCGCCTAATGTGTGCTGTGCGACCTCCGTGTTCCGCTTGTGTTCCACCCCTCGTATCCTTTCGCGTCCTCACCAGCCACGACTGTTCCCGATCACGTGTGTACAAAAAACTCCCAGCAGCTTCTACGCGTTTCGCATCATAGTATGCGTCATCAGGAAGCTGCTGTTTGATTGGTTCCTGTTCTATTTATGTTGGGTATGGGCGGAAATGCATATGCCGCCATCTTAACTATGGGTTTTCCTTTACTATCTTCTCTATGGCTTCCTCCCTCTTAACGCCATTTTAACTGTGGGCGTTAGCCCATTCAGTGGTTACCCAGTGCGCATACCCTTTCCCTTGTTCTACCATCGCTTATCCTTGTTCTGGTCTCACAAATTATATACTAAAAATGTGTAAATATTTTAAAACGAACCCATCTGTATCTGCTGGAGAGGCTTTCACATGTTGTTAGGCTATTTAGCCCTTAAACACTTTGACATTTCAAACATCTTATACATATTTTTATTCCGCAGCAATTGCTGCAAGACCTGTAATATGGAACAGCAAAAAACCTTTCTTATTATGTCCACATACTTCATTGTAGCGGAATATATATGCACCCCTACATTTTAAAATTAATCTCTAGCATATGATCGGTACTGAGTCAAAACGTATTAAATGAATTAAGAAAATAAAAAATAAATACAGAAAACGAAACAATGAAAATAAAAAATAATAATAAAAATAAAAAATAAAAAATAAATAAAAATAAAAAAATGAAAAAAATGAAAAATATAAAAATAAAAAAATAAAAAAATAAAAAAAGATGTCAAAAAAATATGTCAAAAAATAAAAAATAAAAAATAAAATATAAAATATATAAAATAAAAAAATAAAATAAAAAATAATAAAATAAAAATAAAAATAAAAATAAAATAAAATAAAAATAAAATAATAAAAATAAAAGTAAAAAATAGAAATAATGAAAAAACGAAATAAAATTAAAAAATGAAAAAAAAATTGAAAAAAATGAAAAAAATGAAAAAAATGAAAAAAATGAAAAAAATGAAAAAATGAAAAAAATGAAAAAATAATAAATAATAGTTAAATAAAAATATTCCATATATGATTAAAAACTCAAAATTAAAACAATTACATTTTAGTAATCTTCCAAATAGCAGTTGATGTCGAGTTCCACGTTCAACCCCTGTGGCCTCAACGTGTCCATTTTAAATATCCAATGGGTTTCATTCTTTGAAACTTCCCTTTTCATGTTGGTATTCCTCCAGTTTCGTTCTATTCTATCTATTCCATAGAACTTTAAGTGTTGGGGATTCCTACCATGTATGTCCCTAAAGTGTTTTGATACACTGTGGTGTTTGAATCCTTTTTTGATGTTTCTAACATGTTCACCTATTCTTACTGACAGGGCTCTAGTTGTTCTGCCCACGTACTGTAGTCCACAACTGCACTCCAGTACGTAGGTGACATGTGTGCTACAGCATGTTATCAACTTTTCTATTTTGTATGTTTGCTCATTAGTGTTCGACATAAAGCTTGTTATTTTCCTATCTTTCTTATTGGTAGACCTACAGGCTTTGCATTTCCCACACCTAAAGAATCCCTTCTGGCTGAAAAATGTTGACAAACTTTTAGGGGGGTCTGGCACATTTTTTACTATTTTATCTCTAATCCTTCTTGCTTTTCTGTATACAAATGTTGGTTTCCGGGGTAGTACCTTACTTAATTGTGGGTCATTGCTGATGATCGACCAAATGGAGGACTATTTACAGCAGACAGATATCCTGATAGATAGGTTTACAGACAAGGGCTATAAAAGAAATGTACTGGAGGAAACGCGCTTAAAAGTGGCCAATATGGATAGAGAATTAATTCTTAGTAACAAAATAAGAAATCATACTCAGGATAATAAAATACCATTTATCACGGGATTCAACAAACAATATAAAGAATTAGAGAACATCATAAAGAAAAACTGGTCGATCATCAGCAATGACCCACAATTAAGTAAGGTACTACCCCGGAAACCAACATTTGTATACAGAAAAGCAAGAAGGATTAGAGATAAAATAGTAAAAAATGTGCCAGACCCCCCTAAAAGTTTGTCAACATTTTTCAGCCAGAAGGGATTCTTTAGGTGTGGGAAATGCAAAGCCTGTAGGTCTACCAATAAGAAAGATAGGAAAATAACAAGCTTTATGTCGAACACTAATGAGCAAACATACAAAATAGAAAAGTTGATAACATGCTGTAGCACACATGTCACCTACGTACTGGAGTGCAGTTGTGGACTACAGTACGTGGGCAGAACAACTAGAGCCCTGTCAGTAAGAATAGGTGAACATGTTAGAAACATCAAAAAAGGATTCAAACACCACAGTGTATCAAAACACTTTAGGGACATACATGGTAGGAATCCCCAACACTTAAAGTTCTATGGAATAGATAGAATAGAACGAAACTGGAGGAATACCAACATGAAAAGGGAGGTTTCAAAGAATGAAACCCATTGGATATTTAAAATGGACACGATGAGGCCACAGGGGTTGAACGTGGAACTCGACATCAACTGCTATTTGGAAGATTACTAAAATGTAATTGTTTTAATTTTGAGTTTTTAATCATATATGGAATATTTTTATTTAACTATTATTTATTATTTTTTCATTTTTTTCATTTTTTCATTTTTTTCATTTTTTTCATTTTTTTCAAATTTTTTTCATTTTTTCATTTTATTTCGTTTTTTCATTATTTCTATTTTTTACTTTTATTTTTATTATTTTATTATTTTATTTTTATTTTATTTTTATTTTTATTTTTATTTTATTTTTTTATTTTATTTTTTTATTTTATATATTTTATATTTTATTTTTTATTTTTTATTTTTTGACATATTTTTTTGACATCTTTTTTTATTTTTTTATTTTTATATTTTTCATTTTTTTCATTTTTTATTTTTATTTATTTTTTATTTTTTATTTTTATTATTATTTTTTATTTTCATTGTTTCGTTTTCTGTATTTATTTTTTATTTTCTTAATTCATTTAATACGTTTTGACTCAGTACCGATCATATGCTAGAGATTAATTTTAAAATGTAGGGGTGCATATATATTCCACTACAATGAAGTATGTGGACATAATAAGAAAGGTTTTTTGCTGTTCCATATTACAGGTCTTGCAGCAATTGCTGCGGAATAAAAATATGTATAAGATGTTTGAAATGTCAAAGTGTTTAAGGGCTAAATAGCCTAACAACATGTGAAAGCCTCTCCAGCAGATACAGATGGGTTCGTTTTAAAATATTTACACATTTTTAGTATATAATTTGTGAGACCAGAACAAGGATAAGCGATGGTAGAACAAGGGAAAGGGTATGCGCACTGGGTAACCACTGAATGGGCTAAAGCCCACAGTTAAAATGGCGTTAAGAGGGAGGAAGCCATAGAGAAGATAGTAAGGGAAAACCCATAGTTAAGATGGCGGCATATGCATTTTCGCCCATACCCAACATAAATAGAACAGGAACCAATCAAACGGCAGCTTCCTGATGACGCATACTATGATGCGAAACGCGTAGAGGCTGCTGGGAGTTTTTTGTACACACGTGATCGGGAACGGTCGTGGCTGGTGAGGACGCGAAAGGATACGAGGGGTGGAACACAAGCGGAACACAGAGGTCGCACAGCACACATTAGGCAAACCAGGCTGCAGTTCCTACCCGTCCCTAACTGCTGGAAAAGCTCTGTGCCGCCTCGAGGGCACTTGTAAATGTGAGTGCACAGTCTTTCTTTGTTTTACACAATAAAAAGTTTTAAACGTTATTGTGCGATGATCGTTTTATCCATATTTTATATGAGGAACACTAAGGTCCAAATATAGCCATTGAAGAGGTTTCCCTAAGTGGAGTGATTATCCCACGAATGAACCAAAGGTGTATTTTTAAAGAAATATCTGGTGAGTGGCCAATCTCACAGGTGGTGGTGGAGCACACAGTCACTTCATGTATATTGAAGGAACACAAGAGCACGCCAATCACGGCAATTGATAGAAGATTTGCAAGCATATATTTGGGGACTCTGTTACATATGTGATATATGTCATCGGATTTTTTATATGGTTTTCATATGATTTTGGTCTAATGTGGTGAATTTCACATGTATATGTTGTATTTAAGATAAGTTTACATATGATAGGTAGGGTATATGAATATTGTAAAGGGTGTATAGATGGGAGCAGC
The DNA here is from genome assembly GCA_037952835.1 of Lithobates septentrionalis. Lineage (NCBI taxonomy): Eukaryota > Metazoa > Chordata > Amphibia > Anura > Ranidae > Lithobates > Lithobates septentrionalis. The sequence continues at coordinate 5,044,780 of JBBDGP010001113.1, forward strand.
GCATTCACACACAAAAAACAACACTTTTAATCCTTTTCTATGAAAGGTTTTTTTGAATGCAGCAGCTAAAAAATCACTATTAAATTGATTGCAAATATTGGTTTTGCGCCGGTGACACACACATACCTTTCCACTGCAAATGTTCACAGCAACACTCCACTGCACATCAGGAACTACAAATCAAAAAAACTCCCAAGTATACACCAAACGGAACTCAGATAAAAAATGGGAACCAGATAAAAATTAGCTAAAAATCAGCATACATGCAGAGCGGGAGCAAACCGGCTGACTGCATGGAGAAAGACTAGACAAACTTGATGGCGTCACAGCCTCTAGCTCCACCCGACGCGTTTCCCCTAAACAGGCTTCCACTGGGAACGGAGACATGACTGAGTGCTGACACATCACGTTTTTATTACAAATTTTTTATTTATTTAATCAAAGGGAAGGATCCACGGACCCTTGATACATTACAGAGATATGTTCTACATGAACCGAACAATGAAGGGTACAACAATCTTAATCAATGAATTATCATGTAGTGATGTAAATACATTGTCTGGTTTGGACAGCCTAGTAGTCTTCCCTTATCATTTTCTTTGAGTAAAAATAAACCAGACCCAACTTTGTGTAAAACACAAAGCAGGATCAGAAAGAACAGACGGAAAGGAAAATAGAAAGTTGAAATATAGAATAGGAGAAGGAGCAGGAAAGGCTAGGGGAGGGGAAAGTGGGGGATTGGAGTGGAGGATTATATGACGTCCTGAATTTATGTCTATGTTTCATAGCGAGAAATATATATATGACTTATTCAATCCCCAGGGGTCTCTGTAGTTGTCCTAGGAGTCTAATTTCTTTTTTCTTATCCTAATCTCCCTCTGTGTCTGGGGTATCAAAAAAGATCTTGAATAGTTAATGGGGGTATGGCGCTCCCTTGTGGGCTGTGCAAATTACAATGACATAAACAGTGACTATGTTGAATAAATGAATAGTGATCCAAACCCAAACGGTGAGAGCTGTGAAATACTTAATGGGTGAAACTCATATTAAATCATAAAACTTTGTGGAAGTATAGGTATACGTGTTGACAAACCTTAGCTTATTGCACATACCTCCATATTAGGATAATGAGAAAAAATGGAATAAAAAGAAACCTACTAAAGTGCTGCTGCTAAGCAGCTAATTAAGATACCAACTTCTGTATATACAAAATTCGTGGCATGTGTATGTATACCAATGCAAAAACGAGCATATAACAGTGCAATGTATGTAATATGACAGTGCAATACTGCACCTACATATATATTTGACCGTGCACTCCAACTTATAAATCTGCAATACAGTGCAGTATAGTGCAATCGAGTCCAACAAGACTCTAAATGGCCAGTGCAAAAACAAGTGTATAAATATGTAATATGACAGTGCAATCCCACACATACGTGTATATATAACCAACAATCCAACTTATAATTGTTCAATAAAGTGCATTATAGTGCAGACAAGTCCAGCAAGACTCTAGATGCCGTCAAAATTACAAATTAGGCAAAAAAAGAGAGAAAGAGTCTGTCTCAAATAGTGCATCCCAATTTTGAATGGCAGCAAAAAAAGTTCCAACAGCTTAGTGACTTTTGGTGCCCACAGAGGTGAATCTGTGACTTCTGTGCTCCCCTTTGGCTCCCCACTCACCAGCTTCCACTACCCCTGCAGGGGTGATAGACAATCTAGGATCCCAGAACCGTCCTCTTATTCGCTGTCCCGTGGTTGCTGCGGTGGAATGGCCTCTCTCCCAGGAGTTCCGGATTACCACTTCATACGATATCCAGGATGGGGGTCAGCCACTAAGCCCTCAAGGAAAGAGATGCCACCTCATAGTGTAGTATGATAAAAATCTTTAATCCCATAAAAACCATAAAAACTCCCCTCTCGGGGAAAAAACACACAGCGTACTACACTATGGGTGAAGCCGAGAGCCAGGAAGTGTATCCCGCAGCGTGCGGCGTGCGGTTCAGCTGCGTTCCAGGCTCTCTCGCTCCGTACCCGGAAATGACGTAAGTGCGTAGCCCCGCCTTACGCGTTTCGTCATCGACGTTTTCAAAGGCGGCGCCATCTTACTACACCTCACAGGTTATAAGGCAGGCGGACATGCTGGATCCTCCCCTATCCCATCCCTGCAGGGATTTTGATTGGATTTTCAATCCCGTGGCTCCCCCTCCCATACGTCCCCATTGGGCGGTGCCAAAATCAGATCCCTGTGGGCATATGTCGAGGTGTTTACTATTTAATGCTGACCCACGCATCTCCGCTGACCTTTTACATAAATTGGCAGACTCATTTCACATAAAGCAATGTAAACATCAAGCATCTTTTATGATATAGGTTAGGATTAGATAAAAAATCATCTTTACTTCTACACAGGTAAGTATATCGTATAGACACAGCCCGCAGTGGTGGATAACGGTATTGCATGTCCTCCACCTTGCAAACTCAGTGTCTATCTTGTAAAAGTGGATGAAATAAAGTGTCACCCCAAGTCCCATTCAGAATCCACCCTATTGCGGGTGTAGAACCAGGATGTTGGGTATATTTTACTATCTGTATATATTTCATCCTCCGATCTCCACATTACAAAAAACAGGAAACTTAGAAAATGACAGAAAATATATAGATAAAAAATACCGTAAATGTATAAATGAATAAAAAACTAAGTAGGCTTATATCATCTGAGACTTGGGACCAATACCTAGTATGTTTAGGACCACCCGGGTCCCTCATGGAAATTATAATTGAACTTATATACCCAAAGAGCATTTCCAACTATAAGGTGCTCCTTCACGTGATTAATACCCACGTGCATTAACCTCCCTATGTTATCTTAGGAGGTGTATTCTCTCACTCCCACCCAGATACTGCTTAGTATACTATTCCACTGTGGTGTCCAAATCCCAGGCCCCTCATCTCATTCTGGGGAACTAAAAAACCGGAAGGATTGGGGTGCATGATAACAACCCAAGATGTGAGATATATTTAAAACAAGAAACATATACATGGAATCCCCATATACGATATTCACTGAAAGAGGAAGGATAACATGAAGAGAATGACTCAGGGCTCATACAAGTACATGGGAACAGTATCCTGTTGCATACAGAATACACCTAATACCACAAACCTAGTATGTGGGTACCCCCATGTACCCCCCATGTATAGCCATGCATGCACCTGTACCCCATATTCGTGGGGTGTGTGATTATGTGCAGCTTGTATGACAACCCCATAAACCTTATATCTACGATATTTCTATCACTATCCCCTACTTAGCCATTGTTCCATAGCACATGTATACAAAGGCAACAGAATAGTTAGTAACGTAGTTTCTTGTTGCTATAGTCCTCTCTTAGTTTTGTTGAACAACTAACAGGTACAGGCGGAGAACCTGTGCCAGAGAGGGCACAGGGGAACTATCTCCTACTATGAGTGGATTACGGATTAGCTATAAAACAGTTGAGGTCTATGTCCAGATTTAACCCTTTGGGGGCAATAGACCCCAACCGATATATCCACTCTGTCTCATTCCTGGAGACTAATGTTTCTTTGTTGCCCCCTCTCCAGTGGGTTTTCACCTGATCAATACCATAAAAAATAAGGCCACTGGGATCTTTTTGATGGAACTCGGCAAAGTGCCGTGATAGATGATGCTTCGGAAACCCTTTTTTGATATTTTTGATATGTTCCCTTATCCTGACATAGAGTGGGCGGGTGGTTCTCCCCACGTACTGTAGATGGCAGGGGCACTCAATGATGTAGGTGACATGAGTGCTGTGACAGGTTATCAACTCCTTAATCTGATATTCTTTATGGTCTACAGTTGAATATCAGATTAAGGAGTTGATAACCTGTCACAGCACTCATGTCACCTACATCATTGAGTGCCCCTGCCATCTACAGTACGTGGGGAGAACCACCCGCCCACTCTATGTCAGGATAAGGGAACATATCAAAAATATCAAAAAAGGGTTTCCGAAGCATCATCTATCACGGCACTTTGCCGAGTTCCATCAAAAAGATCCCAGTGGCCTTATTTTTTATGGTATTGATCAGGTGAAAACCCACTGGAGAGGGGGCAACAAAGAAACATTAGTCTCCAGGAATGAGACAGAGTGGATATATCGGTTGGGGTCTATTGCCCCCAAAGGGTTAAATCTGGACATAGACCTCAACTGTTTTATAGCTAATCCGTAATCCACTCATAGTAGGAGATAGTTCCCCTGTGCCCTCTCTGGCACAGGTTCTCCGCCTGTACCTGTTAGTTGTTCAACAAAACTAAGAGAGGACTATAGCAACAAGAAACTACGTTACTAACTATTCTGTTGCCTTTGTATACATGTGCTATGGAACAATGGCTAAGTAGGGGATAGTGATAGAAATATCGTAGATATAAGGTTTATGGGGTTGTCATACAAGCTGCACATAATCACACACCCCACGAATATGGGGTACAGGTGCATGCATGGCTATACATGGGGGGTACATGGGGGTACCCACATACTAGGTTTGTGGTATTAGGTGTATTCTGTATGCAACAGGATACTGTTCCCATGCACTTGTATGAGCCCTGAGTCATTCTCTTCATGTTATCCTTCCTCTTTCAGTGAATATCGTATATGGGGATTCCATGTATATGTTTCTTGCTTTAAATATATCTCACATCTTGGGTTGTTATCATGCACCCCAATCCTTCCGGTTTTTTAGTTCCCCAGAATGAGATGAGGGGCCTGGGATTTGGACACCACAGTGGAATAGTATACTAAGCAGTATCTGGGTGGGAGTGAGAGAATACACCTCCTAAGATAACACAGGGAGGTTAATGCACGTGGGTATTAATCACGTGAAGGAGCACCTTATAGTTGGAAATGCTCTTTGGGTATATAAGTTCAATTATAATTTCCATGAGGGACCCGGGTGGTCCTAAACATACTAGGTATTGGTCCCAAGTCTCAGATGATATAAGCCTACTTAGTTTTTTATTCATTTATACATTTACGGTATTTTTTATCTATATATTTTCTGTCATTTTCTAAGTTTCCTGTTTTTTGTAATGTGGAGATCGGAGGATGAAATATATACAGATAGTAAAATATACCCAACATCCTGGTTCTACACCCGCAATAGGGTGGATTCTGAATGGGACTTGGGGTGACACTTTATTTCATCCACTTTTACAAGATAGACACTGAGTTTGCAAGGTGGAGGACATGCAATACCGTTATCCACCACTGCGGGCTGTGTCTATACGATATACTTACCTGTGTAGAAGTAAAGATGATTTTTATCTAATCCTAACCTATATCATAAAAGATGCTTGATGTTTACATTGCTTTATGTGAAATGAGTCTGCCAATTTATGTAAAAGGTCAGCGGAGATGCGTGGGTCAGCATTAAATAGTAAACACCTCGACATATGCCCACAGGGATCTGATTTTGGCACCGCCCAATGGGGACGTATGGGAGGGGGAGCCACGGGATTGAAAATCCAATCAAAATCCCTGCAGGGATGGGATAGGGGAGGATCCAGCATGTCCGCCTGCCTTATAACCTGTGAGGTGTAGTAAGATGGCGCCGCCTTTGAAAACGTCGATGACGAAACGCGTAAGGCGGGGCTACGCACTTACGTCATTTCCGGGTACGGAGCGAGAGAGCCTGGAACGCAGCTGAACCGCACGCCGCACGCTGCGGGATACACTTCCTGGCTCTCGGCTTCACCCATAGTGTAGTACGCTGTGTGTTTTTTCCCCGAGAGGGGAGTTTTTATGGTTTTTATGGGATTAAAGATTTTTATCATACTACACTATGAGGTGGCATCTCTTTCCTTGAGGGCTTAGTGGCTGACCCCCATCCTGGATATCGTATGAAGTGGTAATCCGGAACTCCTGGGAGAGAGGCCATTCCACCGCAGCAACCACGGGACAGCGAATAAGAGGACGGTTCTGGGATCCTAGATTGTCTATCACCCCTGCAGGGGTAGTGGAAGCTGGTGAGTGGGGAGCCAAAGGGGAGCACAGAAGTCACGGATTCACCTCTGTGGGCACCAAAAGTCACTAAGCTGTTGGAACTTTTTTTGCTGCCATTCAAAATTGGGATGCACTATTTGAGACAGACTCTTTCTCTCTTTTTTTGCCTAATTTGTAATTTTGACGGCATCTAGAGTCTTGCTGGACTTGTCTGCACTATATTGCACTTTATTGAACAATTATAAGTTGGATTGTTGGTTATATATACACGTATGTGTGGGATTGCACTGTCATATTACATATTTATACACTTGTTTTTGCACTGGCCATTTAGAGTCTTGTTGGACTCGATTGCACTATACTGCACTGTATTGCAGATTTATAAGTTGGAGTGCACGGTCAAATATATATGTAGGTGCAGTATTGCACTGTCATATTACATACATTGCACTGTTATATGCTCGTTTTTGCATTGGTATACATACACATGCCACGAATTTTGTATATACAGAAGTTGGTATCTTAATTAGCTGCTTAGCAGCAGCACTTTAGTAGGTTTCTTTTTATTCCATTTTTTCTCATTATCCTAATATGGAGGTATGTGCAATAAGCTAAGGTTTGTCAACACGTATACCTATACTTCCACAAAGTTTTATGATTTAATATGAGTTTCACCCATTAAGTATTTCACAGCTCTCACCGTTTGGGTTTGGATCACTATTCATTTATTCAACATAGTCACTGTTTATGTCATTGTAATTTGCACAGCCCACAAGGGAGCGCCATACCCCCATTAACTATTCATTACATGTTAGTTCTCTTTGAGGGCTTAACTTGGGGAGGCAGCATACCTTCTATTCTTCTTTCTTTTTTTCTCCCACCTCTCCCCCCTCCCCCCCTCTATCTTATCTTCTCCCCCCCCCCCCTTTCCCCTATTTCTGCTTTATGTCCTAAGCGCATAGTTTTTGTGGTTTGATTTCAAAAAAGATCTTGCCCTCGTCTGAGTAGACAAATATGTTCCATAGTGACCATGTTTTTGAGTATTTCTCCTGTTGGTTACGAGCTGACAGGATAAGATCTTCAAATTTATTGATTTCCTGAACCTTTCTGAGCCACATTCTAAGTGTCGGAGGTTGAGAGGATTTCCACTTGAGCGGAATGCAAGATTTGGCGGCATCGAGAAAATGGCGGATGATTGATTTTTTATAATTTTTTGCCGACACTTCTGACATATGAAGAAGATAAAAGGCAGGATCATCTGGTATCTGCCGGTCTGTAAATTTTTGCATAATGTTTTTAACTCCGGACCAAAATTGTCTTATATCGGGGCATTCCCAAAACACATGTAGCAGTGTACCTCGTTCCTCCTGGCATCTCCAGCATCTATCTGAGGACGTCGGGAATATTCTGCTTAGTTTCTCAGGGGTTCTGTACCACCTGGTCAGGATTTTGTAGTTAGTTTCCTGTGTTTTCGTACATATGGAAGATTTGTATGTAAATTGAATGATACGTTGCTTCTGTTGTGAGCTGAAGGTATAGTTTAAGTCTCGTTCCCAATCTACGAAATGTTTTAATGAATAGGTGTCAGGAGGAGTGATCAGAAGGTTGTACATGCACGACAGGGTGTGTGGCAGAGTCCCTTCTGTTGAACAGATTTCTTCCAATGTTGTAAGGGGTTGATCAAAATTTTGTGGTGGAGGGAGGGATCTGAAAAAATGAGTGATTTGGAAGGCGTTTAAAAATTTTAGTTGAAATGTACCCGAGGGGTGCATGAGTTCTTGCAAGCTGGGCCATTTTTTTTGTTTTAGGAAATGGGAAGCCTGAGTATAGCCTGACAACATTAAATGTTTGAATTGATCCTCCTGGTATCCCAGAGTAAAAACGGGGTTCCCTAAAATCGGGAAGAGTGGAGAGTTTGGGGATAAAATAGATCCCCTTTTAAACAAAAGGGAACATACTTTCATTGTGTGTCCAATGACAGGGTGGGATTTTAAACCTTTAGATAAGGTGTCATAACACCAAGAAGCTCTAGTCAGAGGAATTGAGCTCTGACTCTGTTCAATCTGAGTCCATAATTTGAGGGGGCTGTGTCTGTTCCAGTCTACCAGTCTGCCGAGATGAACTGCCTGGTAGTATTTGCGTACATCTGGCACTGCTAGACCTCCATACTGTTTTGGCAAAGTAAGTTGTGACCTCTTCAAGCGGGGGAATTTGTTGGCCCACATGAATTAAAAAAACAGTTGTTTTATATGTCGGAAGTAGGTGGCTGGGACATGTATGGGTAGGGCCTGTAGAAGATATATGAATTTTGGCAGAATGCTCATTTTTATTATGTTGTAGCGGCCAAACCAGGAATGTAAACCTGGCGACCATTTTTTTAACAAAGCACGTACCCTAGAGAGAAGAGGCGGGAAATTTAGTTCAAATGTTTTTGATATGTGTGTTGGGATAGCAGTACCTAATTACGTCAAAGCTTTGTCATTCCATTTCAACTTAAAATTTGTTTGGATTTGTGTCTTGAGAGTCTGTGAGAGATTAATGGCCATCGCCTCTGATTTTTGAAAGTTAATTTTGAGGTTGGAAATGGCACCATATATTTTGATTTCTCTAAAGAGGTTTGGGATGGATATCACCGGGTTGGTAAGGGAGAATAACATGTCGTCCGCATATGCCGAGATTTTATGTTGAGAATTCCCAACTGTTATACCACCAATGTCTGGGTTCCTGCGCACGGTACAAAGAAAGGGCTCCAGTGACAGGGCAAAGAGGAGGGGGGAAAGCGGACACCCCTGTCTTGTCCCATTTGAAATGTGAAAGGGATCTGATAGGACACCATTCGCTCGGACCTGGGCTGAGGGCTTACAGTATATTGAGGAGATCCGTTGAATCATTTGATCTCCAAATCCGGCGTACTGGAGTACTGCGAGCATAAATTTCCAATTCACCCTGTCAAAGGCCTTCTCCGCGTCCGTGCCCAGGAATACACATGGGGTTTGGGATTTATTTAATATATGTAATAAATTGAGTACCTTAGTGGTGTTGTCCCTAGCCTCTCTGCTGGGAACAAATCCTACTTGATCTAGGTGGATCAAATGTGGTAAGTGTTGTTGGATTCTGTTTGCAAGGATTTTGGTGAACAGTTTGAGATGGGTGTTGAGTAATGACATCGGTCTATAGTTCCCACAAGAGGAAGGGTCTTTCCCTTCCTTTGGGATCACCGCAATGTGGGCTTGCAGCGATTCCACAGCAAAAGGAGATGTGTGGCCTACCGCATTAAATAATTTCACCATATATGGGCTTAGCGATGCTAGGAAGGTTTTATAGTATACTATGGTAAGTCCATCTGGGCCCAGGGCTTTCCCTGGTTTGGCTGAAGCTATCGCCCCTTGTATTTCTTCACTTGAAATCGGGTCTTCTAATGCTTCCCTAGCTGTTTCGGATAAAGTAGGCATCTGAGAGGAAGTTAGGTAGTCTTGCATGACTTCTTGCTTTGGGGGAGTCCCAGGTATATTATATAGAGATGAATAAAATTTTTGGAATTCCCTAGCAATGTCATGGGGTTTGGAAATTTTAGTGCCTTGCGGTGAAGATATGTGAGGTATGTAAGTCATCAGTCTTTGATCTCTTAGGGATCTTGCTAATAATTTGCCGCACTTATTACCCGATTCATAGGACATCTTTCTACATATCTGTATCGATGCTTTGGCTTTAAATTGTAACAGGTCGTTAATTTGCGATTTGCAGGTAAGTAATTCTGTCTCTATGGGCGTAGATGGAAATTGTTTATGATTCCTTTCCAATCGTCAGAGGACTTCTAACAGTGAGTCAAGCTGTTGGGTACGTTGTTTTTTAATTCTTGAGCCGTGTTTGATAAGTATCCCCCTCATGACTGCTTTATGAGCTTCCCACACAATACCGGGGGAACAGTCTATTGTGTCATTTGTTTGGAAATAGTGCTGAAGTTCTCTGGTTATCTCTGCTATTACTTCGGGATTATGTAAGAGGCTTTCGTTCAGCCTCCAATATCTTGTTTTGGAAGTAAGAGAATCAGTTAGAGCATAGGAGAGGAAGATTGGCGCGTGGTCAGACCACGTGATAGAACCTATTGTGGAAGTTCTGACAGAGTGAAGCTGTGAGTGTGGTATAAGAAAGTAGTCGATTCGAGAGTACACCTTGTGTGGGGTTGAGTAGAATGTGTAGTCACTTTCGGTAGGGTGCAGAATACGCCAGACGTCTACAATTTGCGCTTTATGTAGGGCCTGAACAATGCGTTTACGAGAGCCAGGAGGAACTGTCGAAAGTTTTGAGGACGAGTCTTCCGCAGGAATCATGGGAATATTTAAATCACCCCCTAATATCATCTGGCCCTCAGAGAAGTTCAGTAAAGTTTTGATAGTCTTCTCAATAATTCATCCTGGTGAGAGTTAGGGGCATATAGGTTAGCCAGGGTCACTTTTACCTCCCCAATTTTGCCTTTTAAAAATAGGAAACGACCTTCTGGATCTACTATTGTATCTAGGCAAGTCCAAGGGACTCGACTGGCGATCCACATCACGTTTTTATACTCATATGGCAGGAGACACAGGAAATTACATTCCCACATCCCCTTCCTGTGGTCACTTGATATAAAGTTATTTTTTCTTCAAAGACTGCTCTTTAAATATCAAAACTAACTACTTTTCTTCACCACTATATAGGGAAGAAAGAAATTAGCTCAAAAACAAGAAAAATTTAGAAAAATTAAAAAAATTATTTTTTTTTTTTTTATTAGAAAAATATTTTTCTTTCATATGTATAATTGGGCGTTCCTGATTCGCACTTCCATTTATTATACATATATCAAAGAAATGGTGGAAAAAACTTGCGCTAATGAGCAAAACACAGTGAGTCAAAATTGCTTAAATTCACAAAATGCAGCTGCAACAAAATACTCCAAATATCCATAAAGTAAAAAGCATATAAATTAAAATTTGTGCGCTAGCAAAATATATAATGAAGTCCCAACACGGAAAAAATAACAAAACAATAGATACAAGTAGTGCATTAAATCATATCTCCATAAAAAATGAAAGAATATGGAAAAACATTTCAAAAGAGGTGAAAGTCCTGAAGGTACGATTGATCACTCAATCATTTAAGAGACACCACATTCAGTCCATGAAAACAAGTTAGCAAAAATAAGTGAAAAAAAGAAAAAAGGAGGAGACGTTCCTTTGGTGTATTACATCAAAAGCAGGAAAGTGAAAAGATGCAAAAATGCTTCCAAACCACCATTGATTGCAGGAGAGGAGTAATGGATGTGCCCTTACCCCATTCGTTGGACCTCCTCTATGACGAGGTCGTACGGGCTTGCAGATATAACCCTCTGCGGGGACAGATGGAATATTGGTGTCCGGGTCCTGTAAGTGTGCTCCACCGACTCCGAGCTGATCCGACTGATCCGACTTACATTCACTTGCAGTGTTCTCCCTGTGTATAAGAACAGAAGCTGCTCATGCTGGAAAGGACGTAGAGGGAGGGGCGGGGCTTAGGTACAACCTGCTAGAGGGGAGGAGCTGCTGTGCTCTGTGCAAGGGAGGAGCAGCACCCGTACTTCCCCCATTCACATCCCCAACCAAATGCAGTCGGCTGCATGAGAGGCATTTACTTTATGTCCTCCCGAGTACGCCTATCCAACGAACCCCCCCAAAAAAGATGTTGTGTCTGCAGCAAGCGCGGATATAGGCATGACACCCGCTATTATTGTCCCTCCTGTCCTGACAATCCTGGTCTTTGCATTGGTGAATGTTTTGAACGCTACCATACACTAGTTGAGTATTAGCGTAGGGTACAGCATTGCACAGACTAGGCACACTTTCACAGGGTCTCCCAAGATGCCATCGCATTTTGAGAGACCCGAACCTGGAACCGGTTACAGTTATAAAAGTTACAGTTACAAAAAAAGTGTAAAAAAAAAAAAAAAACATAAACAAAAATATAAAATAAAAAAAATAGTTGTTGTTTTATTGTTCTCTCTCTCTCTATTCTCTCTCTATTGTTCTGCTCTTTTTTACTGTATTCTATTCTGCAATGTTTTATTGTTATTATGTTTTATCATGTTTGCTTTTCAGGTATGCAATTTTTTATACTTTACCGTTTACTGTGTTTTATTGTTAACCATTTTTTTGTCTTCAGGTACGCCATTCACGACTTTGAGTGGTTACACCAGAATGATGCCTGCAGGTTTAGGTATCATCTTGGTATCATTCTTTTCAGCCAGCGGTCGGCTTTCATGTAAAAGCAATCCTAGCAGCTAATTAGCCTCTAGAATGCTTTTACAAGCAGTGGGAGGGAATGCCCCCCCCCCACCGTCTTCCGTGTTTTTCTCTGGCTCTCCTGTCTCAACAGGGAACCTGAGAATGCAGCCGGTGATTCAGCCAGCTGACCATAGAGCTGATCAGAGACCAGAGTGGCTCCAAACATCTCTATGGCCTAAGAAACCGGAAGCTACGAGCATTTTATGACTTAGATTTTGCCGGATGTAAACAGCGCCATTGGGAAATTGGGAAAGCATTTTATCACACCGATCTTGGTGTGGTCAGATGCTTTGAGGGCAGAGAAGAGATCTAGGGTCTAATAGACCCCATTTTAAAAAAATTAAAATTTAAAAAAGTGTGTTTTTTCCACAAAAAAATGCGTTTGAAAAATCGCTGCGCAAATACTGTGTGAAAAAAAAAATTAAACACCCACCATTTTAATCTGTAGGGCATTTGCTTTAAAAAAATATATAATGTTTGGGGGTTCAAAGTAATTTTCTTGCAAAAAAAAATAATTTTTTCATGTAATCAAAAAGTGTCAGAAAGGGCTTTGTCTTCAAGTGGTTATAAGAGTGGGTGATGTGTGACATAAGCTTCTAAATGTTGTGCATAAAATGCCAAGACAGTTCAAACCCCCCCCCAAATGACCCCATTTTGGAAAGTAGACACCATAAGCTATTTGCTGAGAGGCATGTCGAGTCCATGGAATATTTTATATTGTGACACAAGTTGCGGGAAAGAGACAACATTTTTTTTTTTTTTTTGCACAAAGTTGTCACTAAATGATATATTGCTCAAACATGCCATGGGGATATGTGAAATTACACCCCAAAATAAATTCTGTTACTTCTCCTGAGTATGGGGATACCACATGTGTGGGACTTTTTGGGAGCCTAGACGCGCACGGGACCCCGAAAACCAAGCACCGCCTTCAGGCTTTCTAAGGGCGTAAATTTTTGATTTCACTCTTCACTGCCTATCACAGTTTCGGAGGCCATGGAATGCCCAGGTGGCACAAAACCCCCCCCCAAATGACCCCATTTTGGAAAGTAGACACCCCAAGCTATTGAGGTATAGTGAGTATTTTGCAGACCTCACTTTTTGTCACAAAGTTTTGAAAATTGAAAAAAGAAAAAAAAAAAAATTCTGGTCTTTCTTCATTTTCAAAAACAAATGAGAGCTGCAAAATACTCACCATGCCTCTCAGCAAACAGCTTGGGGTGTTTACTTTCCAAAATGGGGTCATTTGGGGGGGTTTTGTGCCATCTTGACATTTTATGGCCTTCAAAACTGTGATAGGTAGTGAGGAGTGAAATCAAAAATGTATGCCCTTAGAAATCCTGAAGGCGGTGCTTGGTTTTCGGGGGCACCGTACGCGGCTAGGCTCCCAAAAAGTCCCACACATGTGGTATCCCCGTACTCAGGAGAAGCAGCTGAATGTATTTTGGGGTGCAATTCCACATATGCCCATGGCCTGTGTGAGCAATATATCATTTAGTGACAACTTTTTGTAATTTTTTTTTTTTTTGTCATTATTCAATCACTTGGGACAAAAAAATAAATATTCAATGGGCTCAACATGCCTCTCAGCAATTTCCTTGGGGTGTCTACTTTCCAAAATGGGGTCATTTGGGGGGGGGTTTGTACTGCCCTGCCATTTTAGCACCTCAAGAAATGACATAGGCAGTCATAAACTAAAAGCTGTGTAAATTCCAGAAAATGTACCCTAGTTTGTAGACGCTATAACTTTTGCGCAAACCAATAAATATACGCTTATTGACATTTTTTTTACCAAAGACATGTGGCCAAATACATTTTGGCCTAAATGTATGACTAAAATTGAGTTTATTGGATTTTTTTTATAACAAAATGTAGAAAATATAATTTTTTTTCAAAATTTTCGGTCTTTTTCTGTTTATAGCGTAAAAAATAAAAATGGCAGAGGTGATCAAATACCATCAAAATAAAGCTCTATTCGTGGGAAGAAAAGGACGCAAATTTTGTTTGGGTACAGCATTGCATGACCGCGCAATTAGCAGTTAAAGCGACGCAGTGCCGAATTGTAAAAAGTGCTCTGGTCAGGAAGGGGGTAAATCCTTCTGGGACTAAAGTGGTTAACAAAAAGGCATCTTATTTTTTTTTTTTTATATTTTTTTTTTGCCAAAACAGGCCTCATTTTTGCAAAAAATTTTTTGTTTTTTTTTGAAAAATAGCCTTTTTTGTTTGTTTGTTAAAAACAGTTTTTTTGGGGTTTTTAAAAACAGGCTTTTTTTTTGTGTTTTTTAAAAACAGGTTTTTTTAAATTTTGTTTTTGGTTTGTGAAAAACAGGCTTTTTTTTTATTTTATTTTAACAGGCCTCTATTATTATATATTTTTTTTTTTTTCAAAATAGGCCTCTTTTTTTCAAAATTTTTGTTTTTTTATGTTGTTAAACAGGCATATCATTTCCACAAAATACAAAAGAGAAGGCCCAGAATGGGGTCAGCAAACCAGGAAATGAAGGACATGATCGATGTTTTTTGGGTTGAAAAAGGGCATTTAGATTCGACCCAAAACATCAATCATGTCCTTCATTTCCTGCTGCATACGATCCAGCCGATTCCGCATTTGATCTATCTCCCCATTCCAGGCCATTATTTGAGCAATTAGTCGTTGGGCACTGTCTGTGGTGAAATAGTCACTTGGACCTAAAATTGAATGAAAAAAAGATGTGTTTAGAAATATGCAGACATACATAGTTTACCTTACCATAAGCTGGTGTCTCAGACACTGACCTGGTGGGGTGCCCATGTCGCATACTTCATGAACATCCTCGGGGGTGACGCTGTTGCTTGAGTCGAGAACAACCAGATGACCTAAAATAGAGTAAAAAAATTACATAAAATAAAAGGCAGCCATGCATAGATTACCGTAAGCTGGTGTGTCAGACACTCACCTGGTGGGGTGCCCATGTCGCCCACCTCTCCTTCCTCCACATCCTCAGTGGGGCTTGGGCTGATTTCCCAAGTATGTTCTTTTGGTTGGGGGGGACTGGGTTCTTCTTGGCTGAGTGTTTTTTCCCCTACGTGAACCAAAAAAATTATATACTTAGCACACAGATATTTTAGTACATAGTAATCTTCAAACATTGTAGTGAAGTGGTGTACAAATTGTCTGTTTGTGTAGAGTTCCTAGTTTACTAAAGATTTAATTTTCTAAAGACATATCGAGATAGATAGATATATCGATATCTAGATATCAATATTTAAATATATCTAAAAATATTGATCTCTCTCTCTCTCTATATATGTAACGAGGTTTAATAAAAGATCGTTTCAAACGATGCAAAAATCGTATAGGAAAGAAAAGCACATGGAGCAGTATACAAGGTAATAAACACAAGATGAAAACACGTCGAGTACTTACTTTTTTTCAGCACTTTACGGGTCCATCTGTACTGATCCAGCTCCCGGAGTTTGAGGTCGGACCATCTTTTTCGAATTTGATCCTTCGAGCGCTGTACCCCAAAAGAAGTTGTAAGGTCTTCACCACCTTCGCCATTATTTTGGCTTTTCTCAAATTTGTCCGGGCGTACGGCCCATACTTCCCATCATTGTCCTTTTTTTAAAGAATTGCCACCATTTCCACCATCTCTTTAAAGGACATATTGGAGGCCTTAAATCTCGGCTTCCCAGATCGTGACGTTCCGGCCTCCGGGCTTTCGTCTCTACCTGAGGTAGTACACACCTGATGTGTCTCCGCCATTATTCACCCCACTACGTGCCGAATAAAAAATGGGCGGAGAATATTAGTTAAAATCGAACGTCAGGGGCAGGCGACGCAGGCGGAGTTTCACACATGCGCAGTGTATAAAGAGGGGCCTTGCGCACGTGTCGTACGTACGTTCTGTGCGTAGAGTTAAGGGGCGGAGAACATGAGTTAAAATTGAACATCAGGGGCGGGCGACGCAGGCGGAGTTTCACACATGCACAGTGTATAAAGAGGGTTCTTGCGCACGTGTCGTACGTACGTACGTTCTGTGCGTAGAGTCAAGGGCGGGGTATATGCGTAAACAAAAAGAACGTCAGGGGCGGGCCAAGTAGGCGGAGTATTAGGCATGTGCAGTGTATAAAACGCTGTTACGTATTGTGTCGTACGTACGTTCTGTGCGTAGGTGATAGTGGACCGGGACGCTACTAAACGAAGGTAATTTTAAATTTATAAATTTGGTCAAGACTTTGTAGCAAGCGTCCTATATGGCTTGACAGATTGATGAGGCCTACATAGGGATAAGATGATGAGGGTTTAGCAGAAACATAATAAGTGTTTTTTGTCTTGTGTCTTTATCTTTTACAGACATTATGAATGCACTACTTAAGGATCCTGATTTTTTGACAGCTTTTATAGAAAAATATAGAGAAATGAGGAATTTGTGGGGGGTGAAACACCCTCAATATTATTTAAAGCATGTGAGGAAGTCAACGCTGGAGAGACTTCTGTCATTTGTCCAGGCGACCATCCCGGAAGCAACAATGGAGACATTGTTAAAGAAAATTGGGGTCTTGAGGAACATGTATAAGAGGGAGCATAACAAGATCCAGGAATCCATGAGATCAGGAGCATCAGCAGATGATGTTTATGCACCCAGGCTGTGGTACTACAATAAACTTAGGTTTCTTGATGACCAGACTGAAGCCAGGGCATCACTTTCAACCCTTCCCTCCACCCTTCCATGCACCCTTCCATGCACCCTTCCCTCCACCCCAGCAGAGGCTGATGAGGACCAAGCTGGGTCTTCCATCCTGGATGAACCGGATATGACCATCTGGAGTCAGGTAAATTAATTTCACAAATATTTACTGTCCTAATATTAATGATGTTAACTGGATGTTATAATTGATTCAAATAATTTTCCCTGAAAAATGATGTATACATATCAATTGACAGTAGTGGCTAAATATGTTTGTCACCTGCTTCAAAAAATTAGAGTGTCTGATTTCTAGACTCTTTTATTAAAAGAGATGTATTCACATTGAATTTGCTAGTCATGAGAAGCAAATTGTGTGTCATTGATGAACCCAAAAAAATATACTAAAACTATGTCTTTTTTTATACACAGGATGAGGCCATCCAGGAGGAATGTGGGGAAAGTGGCAGGCAGGAGGAGACCAGGCCCATGGACAGCCTGGAGGAGGCCGGATTCAGCATCATCCTGGAGGAGGCTGGGCCCAGTGTCAGGCAGGAGGTGGCTGGGCCCAGTGAGGTGGCTGGGCCCAGTAGGAGCCTGACAGAATCACAAGTGCCTCCCCTCCGCCTTCCACAAAAAGGGCCAGGAAGGGGACGGTGACACAGGAGGCATCCCTGCGTCTCATGCGAGAGGCCACCCATTTTTTAAGGAGCCCCCCCGAAGCGGAAAAGTCCTATGGCTGCTACTTAGCCAGCAGGCTTCTTAAAATGGATTGGGAGCAACGCCTCATTTGTGAGAGACTGTTTGGGGAAACAATCCAGAAGGGGCTGCAGGGCACGCTAACCAGAAACACCCAACTACATGAGGCAGCCCCCCTCCTCCTCCTCCTTCTCCTCCTCCTCCTTCTCCTCCTGCCACAACTCAAACACCAGAGCCACAGCCTCCAAAGAAGGCTGCAGGGAAGGCTGCAGGGAAGGGTGCAGGGCAGCGTGGAGGAAAGGCTGCAGGGAAGAGAAGAAAGTGATGACCTGGGTTCAGTCTGGTCTGACAGAAGACGCAGGCTGTTGTAGTACCACAGTCTGGGGACATCTATATCATCTGCTGGTGCTGTTGATCTCTGGGATTCCAGGACCAGATTGTGCTCCCTCTTATATGGACTCCTCAAGATCCCAATTTTCTTGTCCACAGACTTTTTCCAGCGTTGACTTCCTCTTTATTTTATTTAGACCATGAATAAATAGATATTTGAGTTTATGAAAAGACTTTATGTGTTTTATTTTAAATCATTGATTTTAGACACAATGCCAAATTAACAAGGGACAACAATCTCATTGAGTTTGCAAAAACACACAAAAAATACATTAATAATGTTAATAATGTTCTAGTGGTAACTTAAAAAAAAAATGATACATAACCAAAAATGGTTCTTTGTGTTAACTTTATATACAAAAAAGAAAAAATCACAATAAAAAAAAACAAAATGGTTCTTTGTGGTAACTTTACAAACACCAAAAAAAAAAAATGGTTCTTTGTGGTAACTTTACAAACACCAAAAAAAAAAACAAAACAAAACAAAATGGTTCTTTGTGGTAACTTTACAAACACCAAAAAACAAAAAAAAAAAAAAAATGGTTCTTTGTGGTAACTTTACAAACACCAAAAAAAACAAAAAAAACAAAACAAAATGGTTCTTTGTGGTAACTTTACAAACACCAAAAAAACAAAAAAAAAAATGGTTCTTTGTGGTAACTTTACAAACACCAAACCAAAAACAAAAAAAAAACAAAATGGTTCTTTGTGGTAACTTTACAAACACCAAAAAAATAAAATAAAAGCTAGATAAACAATAAAATAAGTTCGACAACAATCATAAAATAAACATCTGGATAAAATTTACAATAAAAGATGACTCCACCAAAAAAAAACAAGTGTAAAAATTATTATTAGTATGGAGACATTGTTTTTAAAAAGCATACTATATCATTCATGAGATCAAAGAGAAAAAGAATCCAGAAATCAGTTTGGGAAAACTCTGTTTTAATATGAACAGCAAAACATCTTCGTTCTTTATAGCATTAGTAAAGAAGACATTAATGCGCTGCATTCAACGATCACAGATTTTGCAGCGTGAGGAATGTGCTACCTACAATACGAACACTAGTTTTACTAGACCGAGTGCTTCCGTTTAGTTTTTGCTTATGAGCGTGCGTCGTTTTTTTGTCCGTCGGACTAGCATACAGACGAGCGGATTTCTGGGTCCGGCGTAGTTACGACGTAAAGATTTGAAGCATGTTTCAAATCTAAAGTCCGTCAGATTTGAGGCTGCAAAAGTCCGCTGAAAGTCCGGGGAAGCCCACACACGATCGGATTGTCAGCCAGCTTTAGTCCGTCGGCGTCCGTCGGACTTTTGTGGACGAAAAGTCCGACCGTGTGTACGCGGCATAAGTCGATTAGGAGCAATCTGGTATTGGAGCAGGTTTTTTGTCACTCTTCTTTCGTTTCACCACCTGCCAGTCTGCCTGTATGTGTGGAGGAGGATCAACTTGTATAGGGGGTGGATGTGTTTCGGACAGTATACCCCATTGTCTGAGGACGTGCAGACCTTCTTCCATGGTGGAGACCGTGGTGGTCGCGCCGTTATGAGTAATTGAGAGTGCAGCCAGATACTTCCACCTGTGAAGTATGTGATGGTTGCGTAGCGCTTTAGTATTGGTTGCTCAATTTTGGCGTTTTTGGAGGGTATGCCTAGACAGATCAGGGAGTAGCTGAAGAGAGGCATATTGAGGTGGGCGCTGATCAGGGTTACGGAATGACGCCAAAATGGCTTCTTTTGCTTTGTAAAAGTGGAGCCTTAATAGAACATCCCTGGGTACATCAGCGGGTAAAAAGGATGGTTTCGGTATTCTGTGCACCCTATCTACTGTGAGCTCCAACGCAGACATTGTAGGTAGTAGCGCTGTGAATAATTCTTGGACATATTGTGGTAGTTGTAGCGCAGGGATGGATTCAGGAATGCCTCTTATTTTTAGGTTATTCCTTCTGGATCTGTCTTCGAGGTCAGATAATTTATCTTTGATCCAGGAAATTTCATCTGAGTGATTGGCATGAGCATCCACCATTGCATTGAAAGAGGATGCATGTGAATCCAGATTAATCTCAATCTGATTCACCCTTTCACCCAGTGAATGCACTTCTGCCTGACACTTTTGTACTGTTTGCAGCATGTCCTGATGCAGAGATGATCTCAGAGACATTAAAATCTCCTTGAGGACAGTGTCTGAGACAGGCTGCCCTGATGTAGGGAATCCCTCTATGGGGTCAGGGGCTGCTGAGGCCTGAGATCGTGAGGTAATGTGAGCGCTTACCTCCATGTCCTGCTGCGGCCTAGTTTCCTGAGGAGAGGATGTCCTCTGTCTGGACTTAGCAGGGCTTCTGGTGGTTGGGGTGGACGCCGCTGATGACGATCCGCTATGTGGGTTTCCTGGATCGGAGCCGCTCGGACCGGGAGGATAGGACATAAATGCGGCCTGTTTTGAACTACGCTTCGGCTGGGCGCCATTTTGATTAGTCCGCGCTGAGGTAAAGTACCCCGGCAGCTTACGGAGCTGCGGCGGGGGTTCTTTCCTTCTTCTCGGCATCTCTGGGGGTCTTGTATGCTCCGATGTGGCGGATGGAGTTGGATGGCACTTCTAGCTGCTCCGATGGAGACGGATTTCCCCGGCGTTGTGGCGGAGCTCAGAGGCTAAGCGGCCATCTTCAGGCTCGGACGCCACGCCCCCCCCCATTTTTTGAATTTTGTGTGACATTATGTCCAATTTGCTTTTCTTCCTCCCTTTTTTTTTTGTTTTGTTCCAATGCACACAAAGGGAATAAACATGTGTATAGCAAAACGTGTTACTGCAATACTTTTCTGTGAGAAATACTTGTTTTTCTGGAAAAATTTTTGGGGTGCCAACAATTTCGGCCATGACTGTATGACATGTTTTTGATGTGTTTGATCCAAATTGGAAAGGTTTAGTCATTACTGCATTGGGCAGTATTTTAAACATGTTTTATGTAATATTTATGTAATAAAATTTACTTTATTTTTTCTTATAATTGGTGCCTCTAAAGTCCATTTTTTCATGTGCTTTATTCAAATTACTATTATTAAGGATATGACTCTGCGCTACTTTAGGCTCCCACAGATACATCCTGTGTTGGAGCTTCCCTAGCTTGTTTGATCTATCAAGATAATAGAAGAACAAAACTTTAACCACCTGACATCCGGCCGTAGCCGAATGACGGCTACAGGGCGGATGTCAATTCCCGGGAGGCCGTCATATGACTGCCTCCCCTTTCCTCGCTCCCCGTGCGCGCTCACGAGCGTGCAACGGGGAAATTCTGTGTTGGCCGTGTCCCCTGGACACAACCAATCACAGATCGCTCTAAATGGCCAATCACAGCGGCCATTTACAGCGCGATCGCCATGGCCAATGAGCGATGATCTCAAATGTAAACATTTGAGATCATCGCTCATTGCCGGCTCTCTCTCCTCACACAGAGACAGCGTGTGCGGAGAGAGACATCTGTCAGTGATCTGTGAGTGTTTTACTGTGTGTTTTACTGTGCCTACAGTGCCCACAATGCCCATCATTACAGTGCCCCATCAGTACAATGCACCATCAGTACAGTGCCAATTGGTGCCCACCTGTGCCAATCGGTGCCCACCTGTGCCAATCAGTGCCCACCTGTGCCAATTGGTGCCCACCTGTCTGCCCAGCAGTAATCAGTGTCCAGCTGCACATCTGCACAATCAGTGCCCACCTGTGCCACCTCATCAGTGCCCACCTGTGCCAATCAGTGCCCATCTGTGCTGCCTCAGTGCACATCTGTGCAATCAGTGCACATCTGTGCCGCCTCATCAGTGCCCATCTGTGCTGCTCCATCTGTGCCGCCCCATCTATGCCGCTCCATCTGTGCCGCCCCATCTGTGCCGCTCCATCTGTGTCCCCCCATCTGTGCCGTCCCATCAGTGCCCAGCTGTGCCACCTCATCAGTGCACATCTGTGCTACCTCATCAGTGCACATCTGTGCCATCTCAGTGCACATCTGTTCCACCTCATCAGTGCCCACCTGTGCCGCCTCATCAGTGCCCACCTGTGCCGCTTCATCAGTGCCCACCTGTGCTGCCTCATCAGTGCCCACCAGTGCCACCTCATCAGTGCACATCTGTTCCAACTCATCAGTGCACATCTGTTCCACCTCATCAGTGCCCCTCTGTGCCACCTCAGTGCCCATCTGTGCTCATCAGTGCCGCCTCATCAGTGCCCATCAGTGCAGGCTTAGCAACCATGTCCAAAAGAAGCTTTTCCGCCGAGGAGGCGTACCAAATACTGTCCCAGGCCGACGAGAGCAACGGGGAGCTCCCTTTTTAGATTCCCTTTCCGACTCCGATCCTGAGTCGGACATAAATTATGAGCCAGTCCTCAGTAGTGGAACACTGAGTGACTCAGAGGAGGATTCGGCCCACCAAACGAAGGCGTTCTGGTGGGGAGGCAGTGGCATCTACCAGCACTGCAGTGCCATCCACCAGCACGGCAGTCCCATCCACCAGCACCGCAGTCCCATCCACCAGCCGCAGTGCCTCGGCAAGAAAGGCCAAGGACCCATGCCAGCCTTCCCTATGCCCTGCAGAACCCCTTGTGGCTTCTTCCTATTTCAGGAGAAGCCAACATTCCCCCTTTCACTGCCCAGCCAGGAGTCCAGGTGAACACGGAGAATTTTTCCCCAATAGATTTTTTTAATTTAATTTTTACTGAGGACATGCTGTCAAATATTGTGGCCCAGTGCAACCTTTATGCACAGCAATTCATTTTGAATAATCCAACGTCCTACTGTGCCCGTCCCTATGAGTGGAGAGACCTAACGGTGGAGGAGTTGAAGGTTTTTTTAGGGCTCACATTTAACATGGGACTCACAAAAAAAAACACTTTGCTGTCCTATTGGTCAACCCACCCCCTCCACCACATGCCAGTATTCTCCAAGGTAATGCCCACATTACCGAACAGAAACAGATACCTCATGATATTGAGGTTTCTTCATTTCAATGACAATACCCAGTGCCCTCCCCGAAATGACCCAAACTATGACAGACTTTTCAAAATTCGGCCACTTTTAAATTATTTTTCTGCACTATTTCCCCTGCTGTTTACCCCGGACAAAAACATATGTGTGGATGAGTCCCTTGTTAAGTTTAGTGGCAGGCTTAAAATAAAACAATATATTCCCAGTAAAAGGGCCCGCTATGGGGTGAAGGTATACAAATTATGTGACCAAGTCACAGGTTACTTGTATGCCTTCAAAGGGAAGGACACCCAGCTGCAACCCCCTAACTGCCCAGACAACTTGGGATCAAGCAGGAAAATTGTTTGGGACCTCACATACCCCCTACTGGAGAAAGGTTACCATCTGTATGTAGACAACTTCTACACATCTCTGCCCCTGTTCCACAACCTTCATCGGAAGAAGACGCCTGCATCTGGTACCGTTAAAAAGAACCGGAAGGGCTTTCCTTAAAGTCTGGTGAATAAGAAATTGAGAAAAGGAGAAATGGCAAGTCTACGAAACAACGAGATTTTGGCAGTGAAGTGGAGAGACAAAAGAGATGTGTACATGTTGTCTTCAATCCACGATGATACCTTCATGGAAATCCCCAGAAGAAATGGCCCCATACAGAAACCTAAATGCATCTTTGATTATAATTTGTTTATGGGGGAGTCGACTTGAATGACCAGATGCTGGAACCGTACCTTGCTACAAGACGGACATACCATTGGTATAAGAAAGTCGCAATTTATTTATTTTCATTTGGCCATCTACAATTCATATGTCATTTATCGCAACTCCACCCAAAACCCCAAACGCTTCCTTGGCTACCAGGAGGAAGTTTTCACTGCCTTTACATTCCCGAATGGCCCACCAGAAAATATCCGATCAGATGTTCTAAGTGGACTCTCCGAACGCCACTGTCCCGATAAAATCCCTCCCAAACCAACAGGCCAATGACGGCAAAAAAAATGTAAGGTGTGTACCAGAGCAGGATTCAGAAGAGACACATCTTATTATTGTGCACAATGTCCTTCTGAACCAGGCCTCTGCGTAGGTGAATGTTTTCGTCGTTACCATACTTCACTAAATTATTAGTGAATAGGGATGAGCCGAACACCCCCCGGTTCGGTTCGCACCAGAACCTGCGAACGGACCGAAAGTTTGCACGAACGTTAGAACCCCATTGACGTCTATGGGACTCGAACGTTTGAAATCAAAAGTGCTCATTTTAAAGGCTAATTTGCATGGTATTGTCCTAAAAATGGTTTGGGGACCCGGGTCCTACCCCAGGGGACATGTATCAATGCAAAAAAAACTTTTAAAAACGCCAGTTTTTTCAGGAGCAGTGATTTTAATGATGCTTAAAGTAATTTAAAAAAAGTGAAATATTCCTTTAAATATCGTACCTGGGGGGTGTCTATAGTATGCCTGTAAAGTGACGCGTGTTTCCCGTGTTTAGAACAGTCCCTGCACCAAATGTCATTTTTAAAGGAAAAAATCTCTTTTAAAACTGCTTGCGGGTTTAATGTAATGTCGGGTCCTGGCAATATGGATGAAAATCAGTGAGACAAACGGCATGGGTACCCCCCAGTCCATTACCAGGCCCTTTGGGTCTTGTATGGATATTAAGGGGAACCCCGCACCCAAATTAAAATAAGGAAAGGTGTGGGGCCACCAGGCCCTATATACTCTGAACAGCAGTATACAGGTGGTGCAAACAAGACAGGGACTGTAGGTTTGTTGTTAAGTAGAATCTGTTTGTAATTTTGAACGGGTACATTTTTAACGTGTTTAGCTCCAGCCAAAAATTCTTTTTTAAGCTTTTTGGAAAACATAGGGAAGGGCTATCACCCCTGTGACATTTGTTTTGCTGTCTTTCCTCCTCTTCAGAAGATTTCACCTCACTTTTTGTCCCAATGAAAAATGTTTTTTGAAAATTTGGGTTTTTTTGTGGAACAAGGATTGGAAAGCATCAGTGGAAAGGAGAAATGTTTTTCCCATATTAACTCTTACAGGAGAGAATTTCCCTTCCTAGGGGTAGATTTCATCTCACTTCCTGTTGTCTCCTTCCGTTTGCAAGTAGGAGTGGTTTGTAAGTTAGATGTTTGAACGTAGGGTCCTGCCCTATATACTCAGCAGAAATTTGGGCCTTAGGTGTTGTTGTGGCCACAACACTGTAAGCCCTCACAGGGCCTTGCTGTGAAATATTAGATCAAGAATTGTAATTACATGCCCCTGGTGCTGGTGCCACAACACTGCAACCCCTCACAGACACTTTAGTTGGAACGCAGGAACGAGCCCTGCTGCAAAGTATTGCATCAAAAATTGTAATTACACGCCCCTGTTAAACAGGGGCAGAAAAATTGGGCCTTAGGCACTGGTGCTGGTGCCACAACACTGCAACACCTCACAGACACTCTAGTTGGAACGCAGTAACGAGCCCTGCTGCAAAGTATTGCATCAAAAATTGTAATTACACGCCCCTGTTAAACAGGGGCAGAAAAATTGGGCCTTAGGCACTGGTGCTGGTGCCACAACACTGCAACCCCTCACAGACACTCTAGTTGGAACGCAGGAATGAGCCCTGCTGCAAAGTATTGCATCAAAAATTGTAATTACACGCCCCTGTTAAACAGGGGCAGAAAAAATGGGCCTTAGGCACTGGTGCTGGTGCAACAACACTGCAACCCCTCACAGACACTCTAGTTGGAACGCAGGAACGAGCCCTGCTGCAAAGTATTGCATCAAAAATTGTAATTACACGCCCCTGTTAAACAGGGGCTGAAAAATTGGGGCTTAGGCACTGGTGGTGGCGCCCAGAACCAAAAATGTTCTTACAAGCTATCAGCGTGATGATTGAGGAGGAAGAGGATAATTACTCAGGGATAGTCACTCAGCATCAGCATAGGCAGTCTTTGAAGGGATCTGAGATTTCAAAAAAAATTATTCGGTTACATCAGCATCAGGTGCTTGGTAGCTGGTGGTGATCCAAGACTGATTCATTTTTATGAAGGTCAGTCGATCGACCGAGTCGGTGGACAGACGCACCCTGTGATCGGTTACCACGCCTCCAGCAGCACTGAATGTGCGTTTCGAAAGAACGCTGGATGCAGGACAGGCCAGTAGCTCAATTGCATACTGTGCAAGCTCTGGCCAGTGATCCATCCTCAAGACCCAGTAACCCAGAGGATTTTCGGTGGGAAAGGTGTCCAAGTCTGATCTTGCCCCTAGGTATTCCTGCACCATGTAATACAGACGCTGGCGATGGTTGCTGGAACCGATCATACCTTAGGGCTGAGGACCAAAAAATTGTCTGAACGCATTGGTCAGACGGCCACCTTCTCCACCGCTCCTTCTTTGACTGACCGAAGCCTCAGCAACACGTTGTCCAGAAACAGGAGTTTGTAACCTCCCAGTCTCTGGGAACGCGTTGCACAGACCTTTCTGCAAGGCCTCCCAAAGATGTTTCATCCTCTGCTCCCTCTGCGATGGCAAGATAAGGTCCGCAACCTTACCCTTGTAACGTGGATCAAGGAGGGTTGCCAGCCAGTATTGGTCCTTCTCCTTGATACCACGAATACGAGGATCCTTACGCAGGCTTTGCAGGATCAGGGAGGCCATGCAGCGTAGGTTTGCTGAGGCATTCGGTCCGGAGTCCTCTGGGTCACTAAGGACGACATGGTCCGCAGCCACCTCCTCCCAGCCACTTACAAGTCCATGTGTTTCTTGGGACTGATCCCTTAAAGACTGCTGCTGATGCTGAGTGCCAGGCTCCACCTCCATACTGACACAATCTTCCTCCTTTTCCTCCTCCTCCTCCTCTTCCTGTGTGATCAGCGGGCAAGCAGGAACACTGTCTGGATAAAGGGGGCCTTGAGAGCTAAGGAAGTCCTCCTCTTCCTGCCTCTGTTCTCCCTCAAGTGCCCTGTCCATTATTCCACGCAGCGTGTGCTCCAACAGGTGGACAAGGGGGACAGTGTCACTGATGCATGCACTGTCACTGCTCACCATCCTCGTGGCCTCCTCTAATGGTGACAGGACAGTGCATGCATCCCTGATCATGGCCCACTGGCGTGGGGAAAAAACCAAGCTCCCCTGACCCTGTCCTGGTGCCATAGTCGCACAGGTACTCATTGATGGCCCTCTGCTGCGTGTGCAGACGCACCCCACTAACTTGTAGGTTTAGCTGAACACTGTGAGCAGGACGCACTGCACTAACTGTAAATAGTCTAGCTGCCTGACTGTGGTACTAATAGGATCAAAAGAACACAAGTAATTTTCTTCAGGTAGCTGTAAATACTGTAACAAGACAAGCCTGCCTGTCAGTAAGAAGATAACAGGAACGGATCTAGCTGAACACTGTGAGCAGGACGCACTGCACTAACTGTAAATAGTCTAGCTGCCTGACTGGTACTAATAGGATCAAAAGAACACCAGCAATTTTCTTCAGGTAGCTTTATATACTGTAACAAGACAAGCCTGCCTGTCAGTAAGAAAATAACAGGAATGGATCTAGCTGAACACTGTGAGCAGGACGCACTGCACTAACTGTAAATAGTCTAGCTGCCTGACTGTGGTACTAATAGGATCAAAAGAACACCAGTAATTTTCTTCAGGTAGCTGTAAATACTGTAACAAGACAAGCCTGCCTGTCAGTAGGAAGATAACAGGAACGGATCTAGCTGAACACTGTGAGCAGGACGCACTGCACTAACTGTAAATAGTCTAGCTGCCTGACTGTGGTACTAATAGGATCAAAAGAACACCAGTAATTTTCTTCAGGTAGCTGTAAATACTGTAACAAGACAAGCCTGCCTGTCAGTAAGAAGATAACAGGAACGGATCTAGCTGAACACTGTGAGCAGGACGCACTGCACTAACTGTAAATAGTCTAGCTGCCTGACTGTGGTACTAATAGGATCAAAAGAACACCAGCAATTTTCTTCAGGTAGCTGTAAATACTGTAACAAGACAAGCCTGCCTGTCAGTAGGAAGATAACAGGAACGGATCTAGCTAAACTGAATACAGTGTATATATATATATGCAACACCTGGGATGCATATATATACACAATACACTGTAAGTGCAGCTAACTGACTGTCCTGCCTATTCTAGCTAACTCAAATGAAATGACACTGTCTCTCTCTCTCTATCTCTCAGCACACCAGAACACACTGCACAGGGCCGCCGTGCAGGCGGCCTTATATAGTGTGGGGCGTGTACTAAATCCCCTGAGCCATAATTGGCCAAAGCCTGTGATGCCGCAGTGAATTATGGGCCGTGACGCGCCACATGAATTTGGCGCGAATGGCCCATATCGTTCGCAATTCGGCGAACGACCGAACAGCCGATGTTCGAGTCGAACATGGGTTTGACTCGAAGATGAAGCTCATCCCTATTAGTGAAGTATGGTAAACGTAAGCCTCCGTTCCTGCAATTTACCCTCACACCCCTTATGCCACTGCCTCCTCTGTAACTGACCCTGGCTTGTTATTTGACCACGCTTCTGCCTAACGATTCTGTACATACCTCTGCCTGATCTGGAACTGACCCTGGACTGTTATTCGACCATGCTTCTGCCTAATGATTCTGCACATACCTCTGCCTGATCTGGAACTGACCCTGGACTGTTATTCGACCATGCTTCTGCCTAACGATTCTGTACATACATCTGCCTGATCTGGAACTGACCTTGGACTGTTTGACCATGATATTTGCCTGCCTCTTGGACTGATCTTGTACCCTGATACTGGACTAGTGGGATTCAACACAGGGGTCTCACATATGTGAGGGGCTCCAGAATTTTTTTTCTGGATGAAGAAAATTTTTTTTTTGTTTTCTCAATCCTAGATTAGGGTCTGGAGACTCGGAGGCTTCAAAGAGATTTGGGTGGGGGAAGCTTCTACCCCTGTCCCCATTCTGTCCTGAACGAGGCCCTACTTCTGCCTGTAGGACTTACTGCCGTCATGCCTCTGCCTGTCGCACTGACCACACCACATGGACCTGCCTACTACCAGGACCAATATTTTTGGCACTGCGGACAATATCTCTGCCTGCACTGACCCTGGACTTTATATGGACAGTAACCCTGCCTGCTGCCTGGACAATTGTGTTCGCCGCTGCTGACCAAGTCCCTGCCTGCTGCCTGGACCAGTGCTATCCTCCTGTGTACAACTGTGCTACTACAACTACAGGTAATCTTTTGTTTACGGTTTGCTCAGCATAATGTATTTTGGGGTGTAATTCTTGGTATGTGCATGCTATGTGTCCCTGGAACACCTGACAGTGTTCCTTGCATGTTGGATCTCTGTATGTGGCCAGGCTGTGTAGAAGTCTCACACATGTGGTATCGCCATACTCAGGAGGAGTAGCAGAATGTATTTTGGGGTGTCATTTTTGCTATCCAAATGCTATGTGTTGGAAATATCTTATAAACTGACAACTTTGTGTAAAAAAAATGCGTTTTCATTTTTTTTCCACATTTTTCAAAAACTTCTGGAAAAAAATGAACCGTTCAAAAGACTCATTATTCCTCATAGATTATACGTTGGGGTGTTAGCTTTCCAAAATGGGGTCATTTTGTGGGTGTTTCCATTGTCCTGGTGCTCCAGGGCCTTCAAAAGTGAAATAGGTGGTTGAGAAATGTGATGTGTAATTTATGCTCCTAGAACACCTGATGGTGCTCCATGCATGTTGGGCCTCTGTATGTGGCCAGGCAGTGAAAAAGTCACACACATGTGGTATCGTAATACTCAGGAGGAGTAGCAGAATGTATTTTGGGGTGTCATTTGTGGTATACACATGCCATGTGAGAGAAATAAGCTATTAAAATGACAATTTTGTGGGGGTAAAAAAAAAACCTCAATTTTTGCAAAGAATTGTGGGAAAAAAATACAACTTCAAATAACTCACCATGCCTCTAACTAAATACATTGAAATGTCTACTTTCCAAAAAGGGGTTATTTGGGGGGCATTTGTACTTTTCTGGCTTGTTAGGGTCTCAGGAAATGATAGGCCACCAGTACATCAGATGTGATAATTTTTTTATGATTTGCACCATAGCTTGTAGACTCTAAAACAATTTCCACAAATTTTTGGTTATTTTTACCAAATATATGTAGCAGTATAAATTGTGGCCAAAATTTATGAAGAAAAATTACGAATTTGCAAAATTTTATCACAGAAATTAGGAAAAATGTGTTTTTTTTTCAAAATTTTCGGTCTTTTTTCATTTATAGCGCAAAAAATAAAAAACACAGAGGTGATCAAATACCACCAAAATAAAGCTCTATTTGTATGAAAAAAAGGACAAAAAAATCATTTGAGTACAGTGTTGCATGACTGAGTAATTGTCATTCAAAGTGTGAGAGCACTGAAAGCTGAAAATTGGTCTGGATAGGAGGGGGGTTTAAGTGCCTAGTAAGCAAGTGGTTAGTACCATTTGAAAGTATTCAGGCAGGCACTTGCACTACATGCTTTGGTGAATTCATCCATAAATATGAACACAAAAGAGGTAGGTATAGTGAGTATGGGATTGGCAAAGTCAGCAGATAGTGTATTGGTATCGGTTGATTTAGCGGTTGGGGGGAGGGAGGATTCCAAATGAGTTTGCCCCCCCAAAAAATAGCCTCTTGCATTCTGCCTGAATTTAAGGACAACAATAACATTTGGACATATTTTAGGGGGTTTTTAAGGTAAGCACTACAATGGAGCTGACAAAATACATTGTTAAGTGACTAGGCTAGGTGTGTATGGGCCCAGGATAGCATGCTGGGGAGGTTAGTGAAGGCAAATATGTATGAAGGACAAAAAAGGAGCATTAAACGCTTACAGCATGCATGAGGACAAAGAGGACATTCACAGCATATTACAATCATGGTAATTATGTAATGATGAAATTAATACAATACATTAGCAAACATTAAATACATAGAATGTGATGTTTAAGGATAAAACTTACCCTAATATAGTCCTTCTGCAGGACTTGAATTATGGCAGAACAGGTCACTGGAATAAGGATTCCCAGAGCCCGGGGGAGATCCCAGTCGTGAACTTCAGGTCCTGGAGACTTCTCCCCGTCGCCAAGTACAGCAAGGTGGCGATGAGCCTTTGCTCGGGGGTAGTGCTGAGCCGAACACCCCCCGGTTCGGTTCGCATCCAGAACATGCGAACAGGCAAAAGATTTGTTCGAACAAGCGAACACCGTTAAAGTCTATGGGACACGAACATGAATAATCAAAAGTGCTAATTTTAAAGGCTTATATGCAAGTTATTGTCATAAAAAGTGTTTGGGGACCTGGGTCCTGCCCCAGGGGACATGTATCAATGCAAAAAGAAGTTTTAAAAACTGAAGTTTTTTCGGGAGCAGTGATTTTAATAATGCTTAAACTGAAAAAATAAAAGTGTAATATTCCTTTAAATTTCGTACCTGGGGGGTGTCTACAGTATGCCTGTAAAGGGGCGCATGTTTCCCGTGTTTAGAACAGTCTGACAGCAAAATGACATTTCTAAAGGAAAAAAAAGTCATGTATAACTACAATTGCTAGCGCCGGCTATAATGAATTGTCAGTCCGGCAATACACATAAAAGTTCATTGATAAAAATGGCATGGAATTTTCCCACAGGGGAACCCCGAACCAAAATTAAAAAAAAAGGCGTGGGGGTCCCCCTAAATTCCATACCAGGCCTTTCAGGTCTGGTATGGATATTAAGGGGAACCCCGCGCCAAAATAAAAAAAATGGCGTGGGGGTCCCCCTCAAAATCCATACCAGACTCTTCAAGTCTGGTATGGATTTTAAGAGGAACCCCGTACCAAAATTTTAAAAAAATGGCGTGGGGTCCCCCAAAAATCCATACCAGACCCTTATCCGTGCAAGCAACCGGGCAGGCTGCAGGAAAAGAGGGGGGACGAGAGAGCGCCCCCCCCTCCTGAACTGTACCAGGCCACATGCCCTCAACATTGGGAGGGTGCTTTGGGGTAGCCCCCCAAAGCACTTTGTCCCCATGTTGATGGGGAGAAGGGCCTCATCCCCACAACCCTTGCCCAGTGGTTGTGGGGGTCTGCGGAAAGGGGGCTTATCGGAATCTGGAAGCCCCTTTAAAAAGGGGACCCCCAGATCCCACCCCTCCTGTGTGAATTGGTAATGGGTTACAAATGTACCCCTACTATTTCACAAAAAAAGTGTCAAAAAGGTTGAAAAACACAAGAGACGGTTTTTGACAAGTCCTTTATTAATTTCTTCTTCTTTCCACTTCTCTCATCTTCTTTCTTCTGGTCTTTCTTTGGTGTTCTTCTTCTTCCTTCATCTTCTTCTTCTCCATCTTCTTTTTCCTCTGCTCTTCTCGTCCCGCATATTCCTCCGGCTTCTTCTCTGCTCTGTCTGCACGATCCACCTCAGTGGGAGTCTTCAACCGTGTGATGCTTTGGTTCTTCTGACACTGCTTATATAACACAGGGGGGCCACCCGGTGACCCTGCCCTCCTCTGATGCACGGGGACTTCCCTCTGGCTCTCCCCGTGTTGTCAGAGGGGGGCGGAAGGTCCTGGTATGGAAATTAGGTGGACCCCCACGCATTTTTTTTTAAATTTTGGTTCAGGGTTCCCCTGTGGGGAAATTCCATGCCATTTTTATCAATGAACTTAATGTGTATTGCCGGACCAACAATTCATTATAGCCGGCGCTAGCAATAGTAGTTTTACATGACTTTTTTCTTTTAGAAATGTCCTTTTGCTGTTAGACTGTTCTAAACACGGGAAACATGTGCCCCTTTATAGGCATACTATAGAAACCCCCCAGGTACAAAATTTAAAGGAATATTACACTTTTATTGTTTCACTTTAAGCATTATTAAAATCACTGCTCCTGAAAAAACGGCCATTTTTAAAACTTTTTTTGCATTGATACATGTCCCCTGGGGCAGGACCCAGGTCCCCAAACACTTTTTATGACAATACCATGCATATAAGGCTTTAAAATGACCACTTTTGATTTCTCCCATAAACTTTTAAAGGGTGTTCTGCGGCTTTCGAATTTGCCGCGAACACCCCAAATTGTTCGCTGTTCGGCGAATGGGCAAAAGGCCAATGTTCGAGTCGAACTCATGTTCGACCCAAACATAAAGCCCATCCCTACTTGGGAGAGGTGGCTTGCCGCATGCAGGTGTCCTGCTTTGTAATATAAGGGGACAGCAAAGCCAATAGATGGTGAAAGACGGGGTCCGTCATCTGGAGATAATTCCTGAAATCATCAGGATTATTCTCTTGGAGCTCCCGCAGCAAAGGCATATGACAGAATTGGTTATGATTAAGCAACCAATTCTTGGTCCAAGAACTCCTCCTCCCCCTGTTCATGGAGTGGACTTGGGTCAAAGCAATAACACCAAGCCCAACAACAGCATGATCTCTACAACGAGAACACAACCACAACATGGCTAGAAAACGAATGGCTGCTCACAATGAACTGACAGAACACACTGAAAATCAGAAAGGACCTGAGAAGAATGACCTGAAAATCAGAAATGACCGGACAAGCACGCACTGAAAAACAGAAGCAAACTATAAACAGAATGCACTGAAAGACAGAAACGAACTGACAAGCACGCACTGAAGAACAGATACGAACCGACAAGCACAACCTGAAAAGCAGAAACGAACTGAAAAGCACGAGGCTGAAAAGCATGAATCGTCACTCACCAAACTTCTACTAACATGAGATAAACACGAGATTAGCAGAAGGAGCCCAAAGGGTGGCGCACGACTATTGAACTTCCTTTTTATTAGCTCGCCATACATCTTGTACGTCACTACATTCATAATTGTTGGCCAACATTTGTGTGACCGTGTGTATGCAAGACAAGTTGGAGCCAACACCCTTCAAACAAAAATCCACGGTTTTGTTGTCGGAAAGTCTGATCGTGTGTACGCGGCATAAGTCTTCAGTTAAAAAGTGAAGAGGATCCTGGTCAAGGAATAGTTTTAAAATACTGAACTATTTAAGAAAAAAATAATTCCCACTGGCTAATTTATGTACAAGCATAGGGATTTTTACGTTTAATAATAATTAGCTCATGCACTGTCTGTGTTCAAATGGGAAAGCTGCAGTTTCTGTATCTCCTTAGAAGTAAATAAATTTTAGGGAGTATCTAACCTTAATTCGATATTACAAAGGGTTCCTAAAAGTTGACTTGTATCACAGTTCAGACTTCCAAGAAAATCACAGAGCCAATCACACATGCATAGAATGACATATCTGGGGGCATTCTGTACACCAACAGTGTACAGAACACTCCTAAGTAGGGATGAGCTTCGAGTTCGAGTCGAACTCATGTTCGACTCGAACATTGGCTGTTCGCAAGTTTGCCGAACACCGAACAATTTGGGGTGTTCGCGGCAAATTCGAATGCCGCAGAACACCCTTTAAAAGTCTATGGGAGAAATCAAAAGTGCTAATTTTAAAGGCTTATATGCAAGTTATTGTCATAAAAAGTGTTTGGGGACCTGGGTCCTGCCCCAGGGGACATGGATCAATGCAAAAAAAAGTTTTAAAAACTTGATTTTAATAATGCTTAAAATCAAACAATAAAAGTGTAATATTCCTTTAAATTTCGTACCTGGGGGGTGTCTATAGTATGCCTGTAAAGGGGCGCATGTTTCCTGTGTTTAGAACAGCCTGACAGCAAAATGATATTTGGAAGGAAAAAACTCATTTAAAACTACCCGCGGCTATTGCATTGCCGTCAATACACATAGAAGTTCATTGATAAAAACGGCATGGGAATTCCCCACAGGGAAACCCCGAACCAAAATGAAAAAAAAAAAAATGAAGTGGGAGTCCCCCTAAATTCCATACCAGGCCCTTCAGGTCTGGTATGGATATTAAGGGGAACCCCGGCCAAAATTAAAAAAAACGGCGTGGGGTTCCCCCAAAAATCCATACCAGACCCTTATCCGAGCACGCAACCTGGCAGGCCGCAGGAAAAGAGGGGGGACGAGAGTGCGGCCCCCCTCCTGAACCGTACCAGGCCACATGCCCTCAACATTGGGAGGGTGCTTTGGGGTAGCCCCCCAAAACACATTGTCCCCATGTTGATGAGGACAAGGGCCTCATCCCCACAACCGTGGCCGGTGGTTGTGGGGGTCTGCGGGCGGGGGGCTTATCGGAATCTGGAAGCCCCCTTTAACAAGGGGACCCCCAGATCCCGCTCCCCCCCCTGTGTGAAATGGTAAGGGGGTACTTACCCCTACCATTTCACTAAAAAAGTGTCAAAATAGTTAAAAATGACAAGAGACAGTTTTTGACAATTCCTTTATTTAAATGCTTCTTCTTCCTTCATCTTCTTCTGGTTCTTCTGGCTCTTCTGGTTCTTCCTCCGGCGTTCTCGTCCAGCATCTCCTCCGCGGCGTCTTCTATCTTCTTCTCCTCGGGCCGCTCCGCACCCATGGCATTGGGGGGAGGCTCCCGCTCTTCTCTTCATCTTCTTCTTCATCCTCTTCTCTTCTTCCTTCTTCTCTGTTTCTCTTCTTAATTTTCTTCTCCGGGCCGCTCCGCATCCATGCATGGAGGGAGGCTCCCACTGTGTGACGGCGTCTCCTCATCTGACGGTTCTTAAATAACGGGGGGCGGGGCCACCCGGTGACCCCGCCCCCTCTGACGCACGGGACATGACGGGACTTCCCTGTGGCATTCCCCGTGACGTCACAGGGAAGTCCCGTCAAGTCACCGTGCGTCAGAGGGGGGCGGGGTCACCGGGTGGCCCCGCCCCCTGTTATTTAAGAACCGTCAGATGAGGAGACGCCATCACACAGTGGGAGCCTTCCTCCATGCATGGATGCGGAGCGGCCCGGAGAAGAAAATTAAGAAGAGAAACAGAGAAGAAGAGAAGAAGGAAGAAGAGAAGAGGATGAAGAAGAAGATGAAGAGAAGAGCGGGAGCCTCCCCCCAATGCCATGGGTGCGGAGCGGCCCGAGGAGAAGAAGATAGAAGACGCCGCGGAGGAGATGCTGGACGAGAACGCCGGAGGAAGAACCAGAAGAGCCAGAAGAACCAGAAGAAGAAGAAGATGAAGGAAGAAAGAAGAAGCATTTAAATAAAGGAATTGTCAAAAACTGTCTCTTGTCATTTTTAACTATTTTGACACTTTTTTAGTGAAATGGTAGGGGTAAGTACCCCCTTACCATTTCACACAGGGGGGGAGCGGGATCTGGGGGTCCCCTTGTTAAAGGGGGCTTCCAGATTCCGATAAGCCCCCCGCCTGCAGACCCCCACAACCACTGGCCACGGTTGTGGGGATGAGGCCCTTGTCCTCATCAACATGGGGACAAGGTGTTTTGGGGGGCTACCCCAAAGCACCCTCCCAATGTTGAGGGCATGTGGCCTGGTACGGTTCAGGAGGGGGGGGGCGCACTCTCGTCCCCCCCTCTTTTCCTGCGGCCTGCCAGGTTGCGTGCTCGGATAAGGGTCTGGTATGGATTTTTGGGGGAACCCCACGCCGTTTTTTTTTTATTTTTTGGCGCGGGGTTCCCCTTAAAATCCATACCAGACCTGAAGGGTCTGGTATGGAATTTAGGGGGAACCCCACGTCATTTTTTT
This sequence comes from Lithobates septentrionalis, assembly GCA_037952835.1. NCBI lineage: Eukaryota > Metazoa > Chordata > Amphibia > Anura > Ranidae > Lithobates > Lithobates septentrionalis. The sequence goes on from JBBDGP010001113.1 coordinate 5,081,431, forward strand.
TTAAATTTTGGGGTTCCCCTTAATATCCATACCAGACCTGAAGGGCCTGGTATGGAATTTAGGGGGACTCCCACTTCATTTTTTTTTTTTTTAATTTTGGTTCGGGGTTTCCCTGTGGGGAATTCCCATGCCGTTTTTATCAATGAACTTCTATGTGTATTGACGGCAATGCAATAGCCGCGGGTAGTTTTAAATGAGTTTTTTCCTTCCAAATGTCATTTTGCTGTCAGACTGTTCTAAACACGGGAAACATGCGCCCCTTTACAGGCATACTATAGACACCCCCCAGGTACGAAATTTAAAGGGATATTACACTTTTATTGTTTGACTTTAAGCATTATTAAAATCACTGCTCCTGAAAAAACGGCCGTTTTTAAAACTTTTTTTTGCATTGATCCATGTCCCCTGGGGCAGGACCCAGGTCCCCAAACACTTTTTATGACAATAACTTGCATATAAGCCTTTAAAATTAGCACTTTTGATTATTCATGTTCGTGTCCCATAGACTTTAACGGTGTTCGCGTGTTCGAGCGAACTTTTTTCCTGTTCGCATGTTCTGGTGCGAACCGAACAGGGGGGTGTTCGGCTCATCCCTACTCCTAAGGTCATTTTAATACACGCTACATGCCTTGTGTAGCAATTGTATATGCTATATTATTTATTTGCTATATTTTTTTCTATGAAAGTGGAGTTACCCTTTACCAGGAGGCTAGCAAGCCATTTTACTTACCTATATATATATATATATATATATATATATATATATATATATATATATATATATATATAAAAAGTAATCTAACAAAAATCAAATAACCAAGCATCCAATCAGTATATAAATACAGTTTCAGTACTATGGAGGGAGCTGAGGCATGTGCTTGACAAATCACAGGCTGTGTGCTGAAGGCTCACTCCCCTGACCCTCTTGATTACTCGCAGTTGTCACAACCTGCCAGAAATTACTCATGCAAATAGCAGAGGAACAAGACAACAGACAGAAATCATACTAGGTGTTTTGGATTGATGCACACTATAGAAGTATATGCTTTGCTCAATTTTCATGTCAGAAGTTTACAGTTTTAAAGTAGCCACATTTGCCAGAGAATGTGCGAAGAATGCCAGAAAATCCAGGCTTAGGGGTTTAAGTATTTCTCTACATTAACAAGTGACCTTGCTAAGCAAATATTTTATATCTTATGTATTTTCTCTTTGTATATTCTCTTTTTATTGGTATAGGTTATTCAGGTTAAACAGCCTTGTTAATTATTACATTTTTACAAAAGTTGGTATCTCCGCCTTACATTTATAATACATTAATCTATATTAGACATACTATCCCTCATCACAAAACCTGAAAAGAAAAATTCAAGGGTTTAGTAGATAATTAAATAAATCCCATAACCCCCCCCCCTCCCCCCTTCTCTCTCTCTCTCTCTCTCTCTCTCTCTCTCCGTCCCCCCCCCCCGCATCCACCTTCATGACTCCTCTTAACACTCCACCATCATCATATATTCTGATGATTTTTTAAACTCTAGCCACCTCTCCCATACATTGTTATATGTTTCAATGGAGTTTTCACTTCTATGTATTGTTTCTTCTATTGATCTCAACCAATCTATTTTTACTATCCATTCTTTCATTGAGGGGGGATCAGGAGTTCTCCACACTCTTGGGATCAGCCTTTTGGCTGCATTCAGAAGGTGGGGTACCAAGGTATTCTTGTATTGAGCTACTGCCCTATCCGTATCATGGAACAGACATATCCACGGCTCTTTCCGAACATGCTCTCCTGTTATTTGGTAAATGTTATCTATGATCCTTTCCCAATAAGGCTGGATCTTCACGCAGTCCCACCATAGGTGTGCAAAGGTCCCCAGGGCGCCACATCCCCTCCAGCATGTTGGTGAGGTCTCTACACTATATATCTGTACTATTTGTGGGACAACATAGCATCTCGCCATCAGTTTATAACACATTTCTATTGTCTTAATATCCCTAGAGATAGAGCATGCTACCCTAAGAATCACCACCACCCCCGTAACCTTTCGACCCCACATTCTATCACTATCCAAAACTTGCCGCCTCAATCTCCTCAACATCTCCAAGGTACGCCCCTTCCTAACCAATGTCACCACAAAGCTTCTAATCCACTCCCTGGTCATCTCCTGCCTCGACTATTGCAACTCCCTCCTCATTGGTTTACCTCTAAATAGGCTATCCCCACTTCAGTCCATCATGAACGCTGCTGCCAGGCTCATCCACCTCACAAACCTCTCAGCGTCTGCTACACCCCTCTGCCAATCCCTCCATTGGCTGCCACTCAGTCACCGAATTAAATTCAAGATACTAACTATAACTTACAAAGCCATCCACAACCTGGCCTCCAGCTACATCTCTAACCTAGTCACAAAATACCAACCTAATCGTTCTCTTCGCTCCTCCCAAGACCTCCTGCTCTCAAACTCCCTTGTCACCTCATCCCATGCTCGCCTTCAGGACTTCTCCAGAGCCTCTCCCATCCTCTGGAATGCTCTACCCCAATCCGTCCGATTTTCTCCTACTTTATCCACTTTCAGACGATCCCTGAAAACTCATCTCTTCAGAGAAGCCTATCTGGCCCCAACCTAACAACTGTACATTTATCTTCTCAATCAGCACAATACCCACAGTTATTACCTCTTGTATCTCTTGACCTTCCCTCTTAGATTGTAAGTTCTAAGGAGCAGGGCCCTCTGATTCCTACTGTATTAAAGTGTATTGTATTTGTACTGTCTACCCTCAAGTTGTAAAGCACTACGTAAACTGTTGCCGCTATATAAATCCTGTATAATAATAATAAACACCTATGTTCCTCATCCCGCAGGTCACCTATTTCCTCTTCCAATTTCCCCAAATAGGGTGGGTATTTAGGTTCTTTTTCTTCTACCATTATTTTATATATTTTAGATATACTCTGACCCAAGCACCCCGGGGAAGAGAGTAGCCTCTCCATAGGCCTTATATTACCGCTTCCCCGTAGTGGCTGGGGAGTGTCTGTGATAAGTGCTGTATTTGTGCATATATCCATCTATCTAGTGGTCTGTTTCCCCATTTTTGTGTTAATCCAGAGAAAGTGCATAATCTATTTCCCGTCATTACATCTTGTAAAGTTATGTCATCCTTCTTTGCCCATCTAATAAAATATATGTGTTCATCTTTCCCAGGTTTAAAATAATTTGTCTCTAGTAAAGAAATGAAAGGGGAGTTATATTGCCAGTGATATAATCTACTCAAACCATCCCATATCCTAAAAGTGTTTTTTGTTAGTGGATTTGTGCTACTTGATCATTTGCGATATTGATGTGGGATCCACACCCTTTTCCCTAAGTCTACTTTGCTTTGGGCTTTTTCAATATTCACCCACCCTTTCCCGTCTTTATCATGTATCCAACCTGTTATCCGTGAAAAAATAATTGCCTGGTAAGATTTTTTTAAAATCCGGTGCTGATAATCCCCCTAATTGTTTCCCCTTTACAAGTGTTGCATATGAGATTCTAGAGTGTTTGTGCCTCCATATATATTTGTAGCGGGACACATTTTTGAAATGTAATGTAATATATGTTATATCTTAGCATCTGGCACCATCTAGCGGCCAAAATATAAAGGGACTGCATCTTTATTTCTTTTATTATTCAAGTTGACATGGAAGTGTTTTGTTTGTTTACATCTGGACATTAACTTGACCTACCCACAATGCTCATTAACTCCCACGAATCTAAGGAGAACAGAACTGCATTGTGGGAAGATTATAAAAAGGCTGGGAGTGGCCATTTTGGGTCTTTTAGACACGCATGGCCAGCCTGGAAGGATCTGTGTGAGGTCTCCAGCACAGCGCGGCCTACCTCCACGGAAGAGTGATCCAAGTGGCAGTACTGTGACACACCAGAGAGCTGCATCTTGAACTGTGGAGCGGAGCAGCGCAGCAGTGCTAGCCGGCCGGAGACAGAACCCTGTATATCAGAACGGAGTCTTCTGACAACACTGTCCTGGTTGGGTGAGAGGGCTGTTTCCCAAAAATTTCTTGATGCACTTTTATACATCTGTCTACACAAGACAGAGTTGCTGGGACCCATAGTCCCACAAGCAAAGTCAAGAGGATTTAGTACTGAGTCCCTGGCATCAAAGTTAGTTATAGTGCTGCTGCACCAGAACTTTACTTTCACATTTTGCAGTCTACTTTGATCAGGAGTTATTAACCCTTTGGATTACAAATCTACTTTGTTTTTGCTAGCAGAAGAAAAGAAGAAACGAAGGACTGTTTAGTAAAACACAAGGCCTGGTGTCCCTTTACTATATTGGGGTAGTGTGATATTAAATGAGGGAGCTCTCTAATTGTTGTATTACACTTTATCAAGCTAATCTTTGGTTTAATATAGTAATAAAGCGCGCAGGAAATAGGATAGTGCTCATAGTGAGATAAATTCACTCTGACATTTATCCTATTTACTTTGCTGCACCACTCATATATTATTTCAGACATTTTATACCTGTATTGTATCTTTGTAATATAAAGTTCAGTTGACTGTCAGACTATGTTGGTCTGACAGTACAACCATTGTAGTGTAAACCTTCTAAAACAATTACAGTAAATAAGGATACTCAAGTATAACTGTGTGAGTGTTGTTTTCCTCTTCATCACCAGCCAAGAGGAGGGTAAGGTAACTACAGACAGGTATATTATATTGAGTATTGTGAATTTGCCTTTATGATTTTGTTTTGACTGCACACTATTACACCACAGCTGTGTCAGGGGGACTGAGATAGTCAAAGGGGAAACAAAGCAGAGTACAGGCCCAAATAAATCAGCAGCTCCTTCGGGGTAAGTGCTACACGTGGGGGCTCGTCTGGGATATCTGTTACTCTGCAAGTAAACCCACCCTTTAAAGGTGCTCACTCAGAAGCGAGCGTGGCAATTGAAAGACTGGAAAACTGGAAAGAAAAACATGTAAAAGAAGTTGTGCAGGCACTATCCCCAGAGAGGAAGGCCTGGGTGATAGCTGTGAGGCCAGACTATGGGACCTCCCGCACTTATGCCCTACTAGAGTGGAGGAAGGGTGTCCCTGAAAAATTCCAAGGTAACAGTGTGAAACTGTCTGACAGAACCAAATTCTGTCTGATGCACCCAGAGAGGCCAGGTGAGAACCCTACCAGATCCACACAAGTGAAATCAGTCAAGACAAAAGTTCCCTCCCAGACACGTCTGACCACAGTTGAACCAGAGTTTTTTACAGCCTTAGGGAAAAATGTCAGAAGGGCAACTTCACATATCTTGGAAATGCATACCAGAAACTCAGCATTTTCCCTGGAAGACAGCCTGTACCCCTAGAGTAAGGCAACTTTGAGGAGTGGTTGGAGTAAACCACCCAGGCCCTGGATGAGTGGGAAGTGCCAGAGGCGCACAAGAAACAGAGGATCGCAGAGAGGTTGAGAGGGCCTGCTTCGGAAGTCATCCGGAACTTGAAGCTCAGCAAGCAAGATTGCGTGGCTCAGGACTACTTAGACATCTCACAGGATGTGTTTGGACTAGGGATGAGCTTCGAGTTCGAGTCGAACTCATGTTCGACTCGAACATTGGCTGTTCGCAAGTTCGCCGAACAGCGAACAATTTGGAGTGTTCGCGGCAAATTCGATTGCCGCAGAACACCCTTTAAAAGTCTATGGGAGAAATCAAAAGTGCTAATTTTAAAGGCTTATATGCAAGTTATTGTCATAAAAAGTGTTTGGGGACCCAGGTCCTGCCCCAGGGGACATGGATCAATGCAAAAAAAGTTTTAAAAACGGCAGTTTTTTCAGGAGCAGTGATTTTAATAATGCTTAAAGTCAAACAATAAAAGTGTAATATTCCTTTAAATTTCGTACCTGGGGGGTGTCTATAGTATGCCTGTAAAGGGGCGCATGTTTCCTGCATTGCATTGCCGACAATACACATAGAAGTTCATTGATAAAAACGGCATGAGTATTCCCCACAGGGCAACCCTGAACCAAAATTAAAAAAAACAAATGACGTGGGGGTCCCCCTAAATTCCATACCAGGCCCTTCAGGTCTGGTATGGATATTAAGGGGAACCCCGGCCAAAATTTAAAAAAAAAATGACGTGGGGTTCCCCCTAAATTCCATACCAGACCCTTCAGGTCTGGTATGGATTTTAAGGGGAACCCCACGCAAAAAAAAAAAAAACGGCGTGGGGTCCCCCCAAAAATCCATACCAGACCCTTATCCGAGCACGCAACCTGGCAGGCCGCAGGAAAAGAGGGGGGGACGATAGTGCGCCCCCCCTCCTGAATCATACCAGGCCACATGCCCTCAACATTGGGAGGGTGCTTTGGGGTAGCCCCCCAAAACACCTTGTCCCCATGTTGATGAGGACAAGGGCCTCATCCCCACAACCCTGGCCGGTGGTTGTGGGGGTCTGCGGGCGGGGGGCTTATCGGAATCTAGAAGCCCCCTTTAACAAGGGGACCCCCAGATCCCGGCCCCCCCCTGTGTGAAATGGTAAGGGGGTACTTACCCCTACCATTTCACTAAAAAACTGTCAAAAATGTTAAAAATGACAAGAGACAGTTTTTGACAATTCCTTTATTTAAATGCTTCTTCTATCTTCCTTCATCTTCTTCTGGTTCTTCTGGCTCTTCTGGTTCTTCCTCCGGCGTTCTCGTCCAGCATCTCCTCTGCGGCGTCTTCTATCTTCTTCTCCTCGGGCCGCTCCGCACCCATGGCATGGGGGGGAGGCTCCCGCTCTTCTCTTCATCTTCTTCTTCATCTCTTCTTCCTTCTTCTCTTCTTTTCTTCTTCATTTTCTTCTCCGGGCCGCTCCGCATCCATGCTGTGGCATGGAGGGAGGCTCCCGCTGTCTCTTCGTCTGACGGTTCTTAAATAACAGGGGGCGGGGCCACCCAGTGACCCCGCCCCCCTCTGACGCACAGTGACTTGACGGGACTTCCCTGTGACGTCACGGGGAATGCCACAGGGAAGTCCCGTCATGTCCCATGCGTCAGAGGGGGCGGGGTCACCGGGTGGCCCCGCCCCCTGTTATTTAAGAACCGTCAGACAAAGAGATGCCGTCACACAGCGGGAGCCTCCATCCATGCCACAGCATGGATGCGGAGCGGCCCGGAGAAGAAAATGAAGAAGAGAAGAAGAGAAGAAGGAAGAAGAGATGAAGAAGAAGATGAAGAGAAGAGCGGGAGCCTCCCCCCCATGCAATGGGTGCGGAGCGGCCCGAGGAGAAGAAGATAGAAGACGCCGCAGAGGAGATGCTGGACGAGAACGCCGGAGGAAGAACCAGAAGAGCCAGAAGAACCAGAAGAAGATGAAGGAAGATAGAAGAAGCATTTAAATAAAGGAATTGTCAAAAACTGTCTCTTGTCATTTTTAACATTTTTGACAGTTTTTTAGTGAAATGGTAGGGGTAAGTACCCCCTTACCATTTCACACAGGGGGGGGGGCCGGGATCTGGGGGTCCCCTTGTTAAAGAGGGCTTCCAGATTCCAAATAAGCCCCCCGCCCACAGACCCCCACAACCACCGGCCAGGGTTGTGGGGATGAGGCCCTTGTCCTCATCAACATGGGGACAAGGTGTTTTGGGGGGCTACCCCAAAGCACCCTCCCAATGTTGAGGGCATGTGGCCTGGTACGGTTCAGGAGGGGGGGGGGCGCACTATCGTCCCCCCCTCTTTTCCTGCGGCCTGCCAGGTTGCGTGCTCGGATAAGGGTCTGGTATGGATTTTTGGGGGGACCCCACGCCGTTTTTTTTTTTTTTTTGGCGCGGGGTTCCCCTTAAAATCCATACCAGACCTGAAGGGCCTGGTATGGAATTTAGGGGGACCCCCACGTCATTTGTTTTTTTTAATTTTGGTTCGGGGTTGCCCTGTGGGGAATACTCATGCCGTTTTTATCAATGAACTTCTATGTGTATTGTCGGCAATGCAATAGCCGCGGGTAGTTTTAAATGTGTTTTTTCCTTCAAAATGTCATTTTGCTGTCAGACTGTTCTAAACACAGGAAACATGCGCCCCTTTACAGGCATACTATAGACACCCCCCAGGTACGAAATTTAAAGGGATATTACACTTTTATTGTTTGACTTTAAGCATTATTAAAATCACTGCTCCTGAAAAAACGGACGTTTTTAAAACTTTTTTTTGCATTGATCTATGTCCCCTGGGGCAGGACCCAGGTCCCCAAACACTTTTTATGACAATAACTTGCATATAAGCTTTTAAAATTAGCACTTTTGATTATTCATGTTCGTGTCCCATAGACTTTAACGGTGTTCGCGTGTTCGAACAAACTTTTTTCCTGTTCGCATGTTCTGGTGCGAACCGAACAGGGGGGTGTTCGGCTCATCCCTAGTTTGGACAGACGGAGAAGGTTTCCGACCTGATCTACCAGCTGGAACACACTTATCAATGTGAGGGAGAGAAGCTATCGGAGAATATAAGGCGTTTGGACAGGATCATACACTAGATTTTGTTGAAAAAGGGACTAGACCCTCGGAAGGTGGATGAAGTCCGAGTCAAGCAAGTCTTGAGGGGTGCCCAGCCATTGAACCCCATAATGCTCCATTTAAGAACCCGTCAAGATGGTGGCATCCTGAAGTACCCGGACCTGATCTGAATTGTGCGGGAAGAAGAAGCCATCCTTGAGAAGAAGAAAGAAAAGATCCAAAGGCCAAAATCAGTTGTTGGAGTTAGGACGGCCAGTGCAACTAATGGCGACCCTCAGATTATACTTCTTTAGACCCCGGTGGCACAGTTAATGGAGATGATGGCCCTGTTGACCGCCAAGCACGTCACTCCAACTGATGGAGGAGTTCAAGCACCCAAAGAACTGTTAAGCCCCACAGATGTGGAAAAGCACAAATCCTGTTTCAATTGTGGAGGAGTTGGACATTACAGGCGGGTATGCCCAAGTCAAAAAGCAGAAACAAAACTTCAACAGCCAGCGGAAAACTTCAGAGGGCCCCAGTGAAGGAGTCAACTGGATGCCCTACCACAATAGCCAACTCCAAGCCGACCTGTACACCCCAGACCCCTACAATCACAGCTAGACCAAAACGGAAGAAAAAGAACCCACGGAAGCAAGGCGTGAAGGTACAAGCCACTCAACGGGGTAAACGTGCTAAAGCAAATGGATTTCCTCCCAAGCTAGTGGGACCTTCCCCGATTGTCCCAATTCAGATAGAGGGCATATGCACGAAAGCTCTGCTGGACACTGGAGCTCAAGTAACTCTGCTATACAAAGACTTTTATGAGAAATATCTCAAACATCTCCCCTTGAAGAAGCTGGAAGAACTGGAGATATGGGGTTTAGGGACACAGAACTTCCCCTACGATGGATACATACCCATCAAGCTTACCTTTGATCCACTTGTGGCAGGAAAGGCTGAAACTTTTGACACCTTGGCAGTGGTGTGTCCTCGCCCTCCAGGGGCTGACAGGAGTTCCCTTATTATTGGGACCAACACTGACTTGGTAAGAAGACTTCTAACTCCACTTATACAGGAGAAGAACACTCCAACCAAGGGAGTGCACCCCATGCTAACACAGGTGTACCAGGATCTTGTGCAGGAACAGAAGGCCCCCTCAGAAGGAGTGGGAAAAGTCTGGCGCCTAGACAAGAGTGAAAAGCTGGTACAACCGGGTGAGGTAGTCTGCCTAAAGGCCTCTATCAAGTTGAGTTGGAGACAGCCTGGTCCCTTTGTCATTCTTGAGACAGACAGACAGAAAGAAGACAGGGGCCTGGAAGTTGTCCCTGAGGTGTTGTCAACTAAAGCCCTGAAGAGGAGTAAAGGACGTATCTCGGGCAGTATTCGCAACACAACAGCCTTGCCTGTACTCGGGCCTGTACCTGCCAGAGTACTGCTGGGGCAGGTCAGTCCAGCAACCCCAGTCTCACTGTGTGGCATCATGGGAGAACAGGATGGAGAGATCCCCTTGGAAGAGTTCTATCCAAAGAACACACTTCTTACTCCTGACTGGAGGGAGAGAGCGAAGAACCAGCTTCTGAGATGGAAGACTGCTTTCTCAAGAAGTGAGTTTGATGTGGGGCTTGCAAAGAGTGCCAAACACAAAATCAGGTTAGAAGAAGATAAACCCTTCCGTGAGAGGGTAAGGCGGATCCCGTTGGGAGATCTGGAAGATCTACGGGAGCAACTAGCTGAACTAAAAAGGACGATAGTAGTTGTAAGGAAAAAGAATGGCTCTTTGTGACTATGCATTGACTATCGGACACTAAATCGGAGGACCATCCCAGATCAGTATACCACACCTCGGATAGAGGATGCCCTGCAGAGTCATACAGGAGCAAAGTGGTTCAGTCTGCTAGATCTTAAGAGTGGGTATTATCAGATCCCCATGTGCTCTGAAGATAGGGAGAAGACTGCTTTTATTACCCCTGTGGGATTCTTTGAGTTTAATCGAATGCCTCAAGGTCTGTCTGGAGCCCCAGCAACCTTCCAGCGATTAATGGAGAAGACAGTGGGTGACATGAACCTCATTGAGGTGTTGGTCTATTTAGAAGATGTCATAGTGTTTGGCAGAACACTGGAGGAGCATAAAGAGCGTCTGGAGAAGGTCTTGAAGAGATTACATGATGAAGGTCTGAAACTCTCCCTGGAGAAATGTCACTTTTACCAACCCTCAGTGAATTACTTGGGCCACATCGTATCTGCTGAAGGAGTAGCAACAGACCCGCAGAAATTGGAGGCCGTTACCTCCTGGAATGGAGCCTAACCACTGCTCCAGTTCTAGCCTATGCAGACCCTTCTAAATCCTATGAATTGCATGTTGATGCCAGCTGAGACGGGCTGGGTGGAGTGCTTTATCAGGAACATGATGGACAACAAAGGCCCATTGCTTATGTGAGCAGAAGTCTAGTCCCCGCTGAGTGGAACTACCCCACTCAGAAATTGGAATTCCTGGCTTTAAAATGGGCTGTGGTAGATAAACTCAAGGATTACCTGTATGGTGCAGAGTTTGTGGTTAAGACAGACAATAACCCACTTACTTATCTGCTTACCACAGCAAAGTGGGATGCCACGGGCCATAGGTGGTTGGCTGCACTCTCAGCATTCACATTCAGCTTGAAATATAGACCAGGAATTGGAAATAGAGATGCAGATGCATTATCAAGATGACCTCACTGTTCCCAGGGTCAAGAAGAAGAATGGACTCAGCTCACCTCAGAAGGAGTGAGAGCCCTTTGCAATGGAGCACAACAGCAAAATAAAGGTGGGGCTAGAAAAGAAGAAGTTGGAGTGTCTGCTGCTGGAGTGCCTAAGTGTTACTATGATGTCACTCAAATTGAAGAGGAAGGTTTACCAAAGCTGTCCAGGAGGGATCTTCGGTTGGACCAACAACAAGACCCACTTTGTAGCCTGGTGCTGAAGGCTTTGGAGAGCAAACACCCTGACTTATTTCTCAAAAGCACTGAAAAGGAAGGTCCCACAAAGAGTCGGATCGGCTACAGCTCAAACAAGGGGTGGTCTACCGAAGAGGCCCCTCTGATGATGGTGACGAAAAGTGGCAACTGTTCTTACCGGAGAAACACAGAGAGAAGGTACTGATTGCTCTGCATGACCATCACGGGCATTTGGGAGCGGAAAGGACTGGTGAAGGACAGGTTCTACTGGCCCTATATGAGGACCGAAGTAGAGGGATATTGTCACTCATGTCTCCGATGTATACAGAGGAAGACCTTGCCTCAGAGAGCTGCCCCAATGGGCCATTTGGAGAGCCAAGGACTGATGGAGCTGGTCTGTATAGATTTCCTGTGTGTGGAATCCGACTTAAGTGGAAAGCGGAACATTCTAATATTTACCGACCACTTTACTCGTTATGCTCAAGCATTCCCTACTAAAGACCAACAGGCCTCCACAGTGGCGAAGGTTCTGGTGGAAAAGTTCTTTGTCCATTATGGAGAGATTTAACCGGACTCTTTTAAATATAATGGGAACTCGGACATCTGAGCAAAAATCATATTGGAGCTGGCACATTACTGCATTGGTACACGCATATAACAGTACAAAGTGTGATGCAACAGGATATTCCCCCTACCGACTAATGTTTGGAAGAGAAGCCAGACTACCGGTGGATTTGGCTTTTGGAACCAGTCTAGATCATATCTCAGCCACTTCTCTTAGAGGATATGTGGATAGGTTGAGGAAGAGTCTAAAAACTGCTTATGATAAAGCCCAAGTCACATCAGACCGCAGAGAATACAGAAACAAAAAGAACTTTGATCTCAAAGTGCGGGTTCAAGATTTACAACCCGGTGACCGAGTTCTATTGAGGAATTTGGGAATTCCAGGCAAGCACAAACTGACTGATCGCTGGAAATCACAACCCTATATCGTGTGCAAGAAACTTTTAGGACTTCCAGTATATGAAATTCGGCCAGAGGGAAGCACTGGTCCAATAAAGACTTGGCACCGTAATCACCTCCTGCCTCTCACGGAAGCAGTCAGGATTACCACACAAGAGGAGCTGCCATCCACATCCCCTGTTGTACACAGACCAGTGACCAGACTTAGGTCTGAACCTTCTGCTACTGAAGAAGAAGAGGAGGAGAGGGAGATAAGCTGGCTGTGGCCATCTGAGGTATCGGAATCTGGAGTGGACTTTCCATTCCAAGCAGGGGGAGAGGATGGTTGAATTCTTAGACCGGAGGCTCCTGAATTCATACCCAAAAGTGGATCAAGGAAAGATACAGAGGAGTCTCAAGTTTTTATACCAGAAACAGATTTGGGAAGTCTAAGCACTGATTCTGATGCTGAGACACAAGAAAAGGATGGAGTTGAGGAACAAACCAACTTGCCTGAAATGCCAAAAGCACAGAGGACCAAAAGAATTATTCGTCCCACAAAGAGGCTAGTGTATGAGACATTGGGAGAGTGTTCTGAAGGAACTAACTTTACTGCCAGAAGAAACTCTGAAAGGCCTGATACTCTTGCTTTTGACTCAGAAAACCAAAACCCTGTCTCGCCCCTTGACACACCTGCACATGACATTAAATTGTTGACTGTGAATGTACAGGACAGCTCGCCATCATGTGAAAATTGGTGGGAAGCTCCCCAGTCGGTTTTGTCTAACCATGTAAAATCAAAAAATGTGTAACAGAAACAAGATTTTACATCTCTTTGGGGACCAAAGAGTTCAAGCAGGGGGAGTGTGTAGCGGGACACATTTTTGATGTGTAATGTAATATATGTTATAACTTAGCATCTGGCGTCATCTAGCGGCCAAAATATAAAAGGACTGCATTTTTATTTCTTTTATTATTCAAGTTGACATGGAAGTGTTTTGTTTGTTTACATCTGGACATTAACTTGACCTACCCACAATGCTCATTAACTCCCATGAATCTAAGGAGAACAGAACTGCATTGTGGGAAGATTATAAAAAGGCTGGGAGTGGCCATTTTGGGTCTCTTAGACATGCATGGCCAGCCCTTGGAGGATCTGTGTGAGGTCTCCAGCACAGCGCGGCCTACCTCCATGGAAGAGCGATCCGAGCTGCAGTACTGTGACACACCAGAGAGCTGGACTGACGGCGGGGCAAGACTGGGAAGGAGCCAGGGGAGCCTGTCGGGGTCATGTGGGAGTTCCGGAGCATCTTGAACTGTGGAGCGGAGCAGCGCAGCAGTGCCGGCCGGCCAGAGACAGAACCCTGTACATCAGAACGGAGTCTTCTGACAACACTGTCCTGGTTGGGTGAGAGGGCTGTTGCCCAAAAGTTTCTTGATTTATACATCTGTACTACACAAGACAGAGTTGTTGGGACCCATAGTCCCACAAGCAAAGTCAAGAGGATTTAGTACTGAGTCCCTGGCATCAAAGTTAGTTATAGTGCTGCTGCACCAGAACTTTACTTTCACATTTTCAGTCTACTTTGATCAGGAGTTATTAACCCTTTGGATTACAAATCTACTTTGTTTTTGCTAGCAGAAGAAAAGAAGAAAAAAAAGGACTGTTTAGTAAAACACAAGGCGTGGTGTCCCTTTACTATATTGGGGTAGTGTGATATTAAATGAGGGAGCTCTCTAATTGTTGTATTACACTTTATCAAACTAATCTTTGATTTAATATAGTAATAAAGCATGCTGGAAATAGGATAGTGCTCATAGTGAGATAAATTCACTCTGACAGTTATCCTATTTACTTTGCTACACCACTCATATATTATTTCAGACATTTTATACCTGTATTGTATCTTTGTAATATAAAGTTCGGTTGACTGTCAGACTATGTTGGTCTGACAGTACAACCATTGTAGTTTAAGCCATCTAAAACATTATAGTAAATAAGGTTACTATTCAAGTATAACTGTGTGAGTGTTGTTTTCCTCTTCATCACCAGCCAAGAGGAGGGTAAGGTAACTAGAGACAGGTATATTATATTGAGTATTGTGAACTTGCCTTTATGATTTCATTTTGACTGCACACTATTACACCACAGCTATGTCAGGGGAACTGAGATAGTCAAAGGGGAAACAAAGCAGAGTACAGGCTCACATAAATCAGCAGCTCCTTCGGGGTAAGTGCTACACGTGGGGGCTCGTCCGGGATATCTGTTACTCTGCAAGTAAACCCATCCTTTGGCGCAAGTATTGACCCCATCACATTGGTCCAGTGGTGCGAAGCAGAAGGTGCTCGCTCAGAAGCGAGCGTGGCAATTGAAAGACTGGAAAACTGGAAAACTGGAAAGAAAAACATGTAAAAGAAGTTGTGCAGGCACTATCCCTTCGGCGGTAAGTGCTACATATTTTATTACTAGAGTTCTTAATTTCGCGAAGAAATCTTGTGGGTCTCTTATTGGGATCATTTGGAATATATATGTTAATTTTGGCAGGATGAACATTTTTAAAGCTTTGATCCTCCCTAACCACGAGAGGGGTTTGTGTCTCAGATAGTTTAGTTGGTCTTTGACCTTATTCAGTAAAGGGATATAGTTAGCAGCATAGAGAGTTGACAATGATGCTGTAAGTTTTACGCCCAAATAGTCAAGCTCTTCTCTACACCAAACGAAAGGAAATGTAGGTTGAATTGCCTGCTGTTCTTCTTTTGACGTAGTTATGTTTAGAATCTCTGACTTTAATGTATTTATTTTAAAATTTGTAATCTTCCTGTATCTACTCAGTTCGTTTATTACGATTGGTATTGTTGTCCTGGGGTTTGTGATATAAAATAGTATATCATCTGCGTATGCAGCTACCTTATGTTGCTTATCACCTACTCTTACTCCTCTTATGTCGGTTTTTCCCCGGATCACGGCTAGCAGGGGTTCCAAGGCCAGTACAAATAGCATTGGTGAAAGGGGGCAGCCCTGTCTTGTACCAATAAACAGTTCCAGGGAGGGAGAGAGACTTCCATTTTTTTAATATAAATCTATATATCCATCGCATCATCCTTTCCTTTATTCCCAAATGCCTCAGTGTTCCCATCATGAAGCCCCAGTCAACTCTGTCGAAGGCCTTTTCGGCATCTATCGACAGTAGTACGACTGGGTCCCCACTCTCTCTAGCCTCATGTATCAGGCACAGGGATTTAGGACTGTTGTCTTTCCCTTCCCTGTTACAAACCCCACCTGATCGCTGTGAACCCATTGAGGCAGAAGTGGTTTTAATCTTCCCGCTATTATTTTTGCAAAGATCTTTATGTCAGTGTTTAGCAATGATATTGGTCTATAGCTCTCCGGTGCCATTGGGTCCTTGCCCTCTTTTAAAATCAGAGTAATATAGGCCATCAATGCCTCTTCCCAAAGATCCCAGAGTGTTCAAGTAATCACATAGTTTAGGGGCCAGTAGCTTTTGGAACCTCTTATAATACGTAATAGAATACCCATCGGGGCCAGGACTCTTCCCAGTTGCCATATCCTTAATTGCTCTTAGGAATTCTTCTTGTGTTATTGGGGGATCTAGCAGCTCCAATTCCTCTTCAGGGACCACTGGAAGGTCAAGCCCCTGCAGGTACTCTAGGATTCCTTTCTTACTCCCTCTGTTTTCTTCTGTCTGTCTCACATTATACAGCTGACTATAATAATAATGGAAAGCCCCTGCTATTTCAGGAGATGAATGCACTATTTCCCCTTTCGTATTTTGGATTTTAGCTATAAAAGATTCATTTTCTTTCTCCTTTACTGCCCTCGTTAACCATTTCCCAGGTTTATTGCCCCACTGGTGTTTATCTTATGTATTTTCTAATATCATATGTTAGTATCTGAATGAATTATAAAGTTGTAGACAGCATTTGTTATTTTAGCTCAGTTTTTCCCATGTTACCATTGTGCAGTAATAAAACTATGGCATAAATTTAATTTGAAAATAACAGTGCTACTATCATTACAACTTGGAATTATTTATGGATTAGTACCAGTGCTGAAAGATTGGGTCAAGACAAATAAAGATTAAATGCATTATCTGTGTATCAATACACTCTCAACACACAAGATGTAAAAAAGTCAAAAAAATTGGCAGTGGCAGCAAAAAGCCCTATGACAGATAGCAAAGGAGGCAAAAGTTTGCTCAAAAGCTGCAGACGTATAGAATTTTGGCTAAAACCAATTATGCAGTTTCTACAAAATCCAGATGAGTTTAATGTGCTCTATTAAAGATTCTGGCAAGGCGCATCAAAATTATTTTTCATAATAATATAATAACAGATGTAGATCTGGCTAAAGTATCTGCATATCTGAAGATGAAACAAGCCAGAAATTAGAAGGCAAAAGGCAACACCCTTCACAGAGCCTTAAACATGGAATGATATCTTCATAATTTGAAACATACAGAGAGTTAGCTAATCACTTACATATTTATGTAATAACTGTATACACTGTTTCTTTAAAAGTATATACCCTTTTGCAAGTTTTCATAAATTGTCATAGAACATTGAAACACTGTGCAATGTTCTTTTTTTGCAGAGATCAACAGAAAAAGATTGTTTCATGTTAAAGTGAAAACAGATATCTGCAAAGTGATCTAACATGGAATACAATGGAAAAAACAACATAACTAAAATATATAAATGTACTGTATGTATATACGCCTGTCCAGTCACAATTTAGTAGATGCACCTTAGGTAGTAATTATGACCTTGGGCCTGTGTGGGTAGGTCTCTGACAGCTTTGCACATCTAAACACTGTAATATTTCCCCATTTAATGCTCTGTCAGGTTGCCTGGGGATTATGACAGCACAGTCTTTTCAGGTCTAGCTTCAAATTATCTATTGGATGGAGATCTGGAGTCTGTCATTTCAGGTCATTACCAAAAAATTTTTTTAAGCCATATTTGTGACGTTTGGCTTTATGATTGGGGTAATTGTCTTGCTGGAAGACAAACTTTCTCCAATGGCAGGTATCTCGCAAATGGAATAAGAATTTCCTCCAATGGTTTCCTATATTTTGCTGCATTCCACCCTCAAAATCTTCAAAGGACCTGCTGTCTCATCATGTGTCCGCCTGCTGTGACAGCGGGGAAAGTTTGTTTATGATGATGTGCAATATTTGACTAATGTCAAACATGGCCTTTAGTCTAATGGACACAGAACACAATTTTGTTCTCATACCATAGAGCCTTCACTCACCTGATTTTACAGTCTCTCATATTCCTTCTAGCAAACTGAATTTGAGATGTCATGTGCATTTTGGTTAAAGAGTATGTAAAGATAAATCCTTTTTTCCACTTTTGGATAGAGTGTGAAAGGGTTAGCAACTCAAGTTTTTATTGTTTAGAGAGTTAGACAAATGGTATTCCAAGGAAATTCCAAAGGAGATGTATAGAGTAGGTGATGTTCAGTATTTTAATTTCGAGCAGGCAGCTCCCCAATACAGGAGGGTATTCAGAGTCACTTCAGGGTGGAGTTGAGGGAAGAAAAAAGAGCAAAAGTGCCATACTAAGGGATTGATTTACTAAAGGAAAATAGACTGCGCACTTTGCATAGTGCAGTTTCACTCTGCAAGAGCAGTTGTTCCAGAGTTTAGTAAATGAGCAGAAGCTTTGCTGACCTCCATCATCCAATCATGTGCAAGCAAAAATGTTGTTTTTTTTTTCAATTTTCCTTGCACGTGATTGGGTATTCTTTGCAAAGTGAAGCTTTACCTCATTTTCTAAGCTTTGGAGTAACTGCACTTGCAGAGTGCAACTGCACTTTGCAAAGTGCACAGTCTATTTGCCTTTAGTAAATCAATTCCTAAGAGTTTAGAGTCTAAAGGTTGCTAACTTCACTTAAAACAGTATCTGTATATGTAGTCAAAGAAGTTTGTGTCGTCATCCAAGAAATTCACCTTCACTAGTAAAGACAGAAACGGAAGAGAAATCCAACATTTTGAAATTGTCACCAGAGCAAGGTAGTGGCAAGAAACCATCCAATGGTGACACCTATTCCCTAGTGATAACTGTCTCAGGTTGGGAAGATTCCTCTCACTGTGGGTGACTTAAGCCCTGTGCACACCGTCGGATTTTCCGATGGAAAATGTGCGATCGGAGCTTGTTGTCGTAAATTCTGACCGTGTGTGGGCTCCATCAGACTTTTTCCATCGGAATTTTCAACACACAAAGTTTGAGAGCAGGCTATAAAATTTTCCGACAACAAAATCCGTTTGCGTCAATTCTGACCATGTGTGGACAATTCCGACGCACAAAGTGCCACGCATGCTCAGAAATAAATCCAGTCTGATAAAATTAGTGTTCGTAATGGATATAGCACTTTCGTCATGCTGCAATGTCTTAAATACTTTAATGCAGCGCACTCTCTTCCTATTTATAATGCTAGAAGAATGAAGTTGTTTTGCTGCTCATATTCACACAGAGTTCTCACAAACTTCTTTCTTTATTATTTATCGTGATTTCATGAATGTAATATTTTTATTTGTCACATCTACCGAAAAAAATTACATTTTTTGATGTTTTTAGATTAATTTTTTTTTATTTTTTTTTTTAAATCCTGATCTCGTGTTATTTTTTTTTTTACTCAAGAATAGTTTTGGGTGTGTTTTGTGTGTCAAGTTACCACAACACGATTATTATCTTGTATTATTTAATCTCAAGGAGGGTGTTTGGTGTTGGTGTCTCTTGTTAATTTCACATTGTATTTTTGAAATGTACCTGCCTCCTTACAAACAAACTGTCCTTTTTGAAGGAAAACACACATAGGCGAGTATAATAAAACAAACCAAACATTTATTAAGGGGTCCTAACCAAATAAAGAGGGAGGCAACGCTGGAGAGACAGCAGAAATTGGCAAAGCCTTTGGCCCCCAGGGCACACATCAATTATTTTACTGCAAAATTGTTGGCCTGAGGAGTCCATATATAAGGGAGTACAATTTGGTCCAAGAGATCATGAACATCAGCAGATGACATGTATGTCCCCAGGCTGTGGTCATACAAGAGCCTGCATCTTTTGTCAGAGCAGACTGAACCCAGGCCATCACTTTATTGTATATGGATGTGACCTTGGTGGTGTGGATGTGTCATTGCCATCATCCCAGATATATGTGAAAAATTATATAAACCTCTAAGGCCCCTTTCACACGAGGGATCCGTATGTCCGTTTTTCACCCTTCCGTTTTCGGATGAAAAACGGACATACATGTATCCCTATGGAGCGTCGGATGTCAGCGGTGACATGTCCGCTGACATCCGACCCGCTCCGATCCGAAAAGTGTAACGGAGGAAAAACCTACTTTTCCCTCCGTTTTCGGATCGGATCGGATGACGACGGACACTACGGACCGTCATCATCCGATCCCCCCATAGGGGAGAGCGGCGCTCTGACAGGCCCGTCGCTGCACAGTGTGCAGCGATGCACCTGTCATCTTCCTGCTCAGCGGGGATCGGCGGAGCTATCCCCGCTGAGCAAGCGGATGTTCACGGGGCGGATCATGACTGATCCGCCCCGTGTGAAAGAGCCCTAAAGGGATTTTTAAGGCAATGCGTTTGGGTTAGTTTAAAATAAAATTAATTTTTATTGAGTATCATTTAACATAAAGAAAATTTATACACAAATAGCATTAAAAGATAATATATAGACATAGGTAGGAATTCAAGACATAAAAATGTATTGTACGTATACATCCGATAACAGTTGTAGTAACAGATTTGCATATAAGGAAGTTGTTGGAAATAAGCAGTGATGTGTCACGCTACCCAATACGGTCGCCCTTAATGGCTACTTGGATATGGGGTAGTGGGATTCCAACGCGTTTCAACATTAATCAAGTCTTCTTCAGGGAAACTACATCACAATCTAAACAATCAAAAAAAACACAGACATCAAAAAATAATCATACTATTACAGTTTGTACAAAAATGCACCACACAAGTCTCCTGCATAGATTGGATTCTCCAGTGACTTACGTTCTCCCAGGGCAACCGGGGTTGAGCGTGTTGCATGCCAGGGACCAGAGATAGCCCGCACCAAAGATGGCCTGAAAGGTCCTATAACTCTACAAGACGGCTGGATATACAGTCAAAAATATCCCAAAATATGGCGTCCTCAGCCCTGAAACAGCAGTGGCTGTCTGTAGTGGGGCAGAAAAATAGATAAATAAACATAAGTGGTATCCTAAGATAATCTGCGGACCAAGCCGCCAATGAATACCACATATATAGGGAAATCCCCTATGACAAGAGTCAGGCATTAAAGGTGGACCTCCCAAATAGGGAGATCCAATTCCTTAAGGTTATGGAATAGAGGAGACTTACTGTTGAGTAGATTGCCTGGCTTGTGGCAAGGAGGATTCGTAGAGTCAAAACCAGTGGTAGCCCAGATATCAAGGAAGGTGTCCTGGGAAGAATGGCGCCATTTGCCGTCTCTGGCGTCCTATATATGGTGTGGGTCAGCCAGTGGGCGGGGGCAAAACACTGCGCTGACCAATAGCGCGGTTTGCCTGTGGTTGCTGCTGTCAGGAGAATCCAGCGTAAAGACGCTGGATGTTACCCTGGCAACCAACTACCGCTCGCTGGTCCCCGCATGCGCGGCGTGATGACGCGCATCTAGTGTCTAGTGACGTGTTGACGCCGCGTGACCTGATACGCGTCTCGCCCGTGTTGGTTGCCATTGGAGGCATTCGGCGTGAGGACGCCGGATGCTACTAAGGCAACCAACTCCGCTCAGAGGCCTGCACATGCGCGGCGGAGTGCCGCGTGTCCAGTTAGATGCCTTCATGGCGGTATATCTGCAAGTAAGCAAAGGAATATTGGTGAAAACCAGCCACCATTCTCAAAGGGGCCATGTCCTTAAGGGGAAAGTGTACACATTGATAGGGAATTAAATCAAGCCCCCGGTGGAAAAACTAAAGGGCACCCATCCCAGGGGAAATATAATAGAAATTGAGATTGCAGATAAAGTAGTAAATTTGGGCTTAATCTATACTAAACCATATGGATTCCCCCCTCACACACATCTCCCTCGCCATGGTGAATAAAGCGATGAAAAGTGAGAGGGGGGAAAACAGAACTAGTGACCACCGACACAGATGTACCCGCCTGGCATATCTGTGTTTTTTTTGATTGTTTAGATTGTGATGTAGTTTCCCTGAAGAAGACTTGATTAATGTTGAAACGCGTTGGAATCCCACTACCCCATATCCAAGTAGCCATTAAGGGCGACCGTATTGGGTAGCGTGACACATCACTGCTTATTTCCAACAACTTCCTTATATGCAAATCTGTTACTACAACTGTTATCGGATGTATACGTACAATACATTTTTATGTCTTGAATTCCTACCTATGTCTATATATTATCTTTTAATGCTATTTGTGTATAAATTTTCTTTATGCTAAATGATACTCAATAAAAATTTATTTTATTTTAAACTAACCCAAACTCATTGCCTTAAAAATCCCTTTAGAGGTTTATATAATTTTTTAGGCCATCACTTTCTTGTCTTCCTTCCACTCTTCCTTCCATGCTGTGTCTGTGTTGTTGGAGTTGTGACAGGAGGAGGAGGAGGAGGATGATGCAACTCACTCAGGTGGGTATTGGGTGTGATTTCACCCCTCAACCCCTTATTTAATGTTTTATAAATGATTTCCTCACACATGAGGCATTGGCCCTCCTGCATGTCCTGCAGTTTTGTGGCAGCCATGGAGGCAAAGGCCTCCTCACGAGTGGGGGTTTCTCTGAGGGACGCAGAAGCCTCCTGAATCAGCCTGAGTGCTGAATCCTCCACATTACTCCCCTTCCTGGGTCTTTTTTTTGGAAGGCAGAGGGGAGGGACCTGTGATTCTGTCAGGCTCCTACTGGGCCCGGCCACCTCCTGGCTGCCACTTACCCCCACCTCTTCCTGGCTGCCACTTACCCCGGACACCTCCTGGCTGCCACTAACCCCCGCCTCCACCTGTGTGACACATTCCACAGCCTCCTCCTATGTGCCACATTCCACAGCCTCCTCCTTTGTGCCACATTCCACAGCCTCCTCCTGGCTGAGGTCAACCTGTGTATATAAAAGGGACATAGTTTTCGTTTTTTCTTCATCAATCACACACAATTTTCATCTCATGACTGTTGCAAATTGAATGTTAACAAATATAACAGACTATCATTCTGAGTCCAGCAATTTTCATTATTATCCCAATTATTTTTGACCACTATTGTCTATTTATATGTAAAACACTTTATTAAATCAGCAATTAGTGATCAATAATAATATCTAGTAGACATCATTTTTTTATTGACCAGAAATCTGTAGAAGAATGCTATACCTGGCTCAAGCTGGGCTCCTCCACTTCTTCCTGGCTGGAAGTTCCAGGTTGGACATCGGAATCCTCAGCTGGGGTGGAAGATAGGGTGGAAGGAAGAGCGGAAGGTAGGGTTGAGAGGGATTCCCTGACTTCAGTCTGGTCTGACAGAAATCGCAGTCTGTCATAGTACCACAGCCTGGGGACATAAACGTCATCTGCTGCAGCTCCTGATCTCTGGAAATACTGGACCTTCTTGCGCTCCCTGAGATAAGTGCTCCTCAGGCCACCAATTTTGGCTTTTAAATAGGGGATGGTTGCTGTAGGGACCACCGGCTTCACCAACTCCAGCATTTTCTCCAGGGCTGCCTGCCTCTTTTGTTTATGATTATATTGCGCGTGTTTGACCTGCCACTGACAGGGCAGCTCCCTGTATTTATCTATGAATAGGGGGAGGAAGTTGTGGTCATTGAAGCCATCCATTTTATCTGCAATACACAAGATAAACCCTAATGTCAGGCTAAAGTCTCCTAATCTTGTCCCAATATAGGCCTCAATCTCTAAGCAGTATAGGCCCAAGTTTAAATGTTACCTTCATTATCATGATCGGCGTTTCCTACGCTCCTTCCTCTGCTCACAGATCGTACGTACGACGCACGCGTGTTATGCTTTATATACACTGTGCATGCGTGAAACTCCACCCTCCCCTGACGTTCTTTCTAGTCTATTTAGTCTATTCCCCGCCCCTTCTCGTTCGGCGCAGTGGGGAAGAGCACATGGCTCTTCCCACATGACAGAGCAGGTGCATACTAATTACAGCAACGAGGAGGAGGAGGAGGAAAGCCAGAGCAAGAAACGTCCTGATCCCGGAGGAGACGATTTAAGGCCTCAAATATGTCCTTTGTAGAGATGGTGGAGATGGTCGAAATACTGAAGAGGGCTGACTATGACGGGAAGTATGGACCTTACCCCAACTCCAATGTCAGAAAGGCCAAGATCATGGCGAAAGCTGTGAAAAGTCTGCACAGAAATTTTGGGGTACGGCGATCCAAGGATCAACTCAGGAAGCGGTGGTCAGACCTCAAATTAAGGGAGCACGATCAGTATAGAAGGATCAGGAGAGTGCTGCAAAAAAGTAAGTAGTTGTGCTGTTCCTATTCGTTATTTTTAGAATGTTCGTGCTGTTCCATGTGCTTTTCTTTACTGTTGTACAGTTTAAAATGGCAATTTTCATGTTCATGGACACATTATTCATTTGTGGGAAACATTGTTCGTTCGGCCAATAAAACACCATGTTTTGTCCAGATGCATTTCAATACATTTTTTCTGGCCTACTACTTTTAATAAAATAATTGTGTTGTCTAGATGGGTTAGTAACTAGAATGAAATGCAAACTAGATTCTGTGTAAGGAAAGGACACTCAGGAGCTGTTTACACATCTGGATGCTGGAGCACTAGTGTGGGACACAAGAACACCCTTTTTATTAGGGGGCCCACACAGGTGCTCCAGTGTATACTATAGAGGTGTCTCCATCTGTGAAGCTTGCACAAAACAGGTAAGTATTCAAGCTTGACAAAGGACAAAAATATTTCTTCATCTTGGAACTCTGCCAAAAGAGACAATTTCTGGCCTCAAATATCTGTGCTAAGTATACCTTTTTTTTTACATAGGGAAGAAAAGACTCGGAGGACACCACTCATCAGAGGAGACAACAGACCCCCCACCTCATGAAGAAGTGGAAATCCCCCAAACCCAACCAGAGGAGGAGGAGGGAGACGTGGTGGAAATTGTCACCACAACAGGTGAGTGTCTGCGACCACAGGCTCAGGTAAGAGATGGATGCCGGCATATTTATAATACATGGTGTTTTTTTTTTTATATATTTTTAGGTGATCGTGATGTTGTGGAAGAAGGTCATTTCACTAGTGAAAGTTCCCAGATCCTGATCGGGGAGATCATGGGGTGTAATAGGGACTTGGAAACCATCAAGCAAAACAGCAATGATGTCAAAAACAAATGAAGAACATCATTAATGTTTTAGGGAGAATTTAAAACCCCTAGAAATCTATAACTTATTTGGCTTTGTGTTTTTGGTTTTCTGACAATTTTGTGAAAATTTTGTGACATATTATAGAAAAGCCAAATTTTGAAGATGCACACAATGTGTCAACATGTACTATCTGCCTTCATGGGAGATCAATGTACGTGTTTTGGGGGTGCAACCCCTACCTCAATAATAAAGTATCTGAGAGGAAGGGGTTTCACCAACAAAACACGTCCCTTGATCCCCCATGATGGCAGCTAGCACATGTTGTGTGCATCTTTAAAATTTGGCTTTTCCAGGGGTGACTTCACCCCATCTTCTGAACGCAATATCAAACACAGTTTATAAATACTCATGTCTGATATTGCCTTCACTTTCTATAACAGTTGAACTTTGCAAGTTCCAGAGTTGTGTATTTCTTTTTGGTTTTAAACATGCCTGTTTTACCTTAAAAGGCAATTTCGACTTTTTAATGTGACCTAAAAAATTGTTATAGAACAAACGTGTTGGTTTGTTCTAAAAACCTTTTCTAAATGCACATGTGATTGTGCTTTGATTAAAAAGATTGAGAATCAACAATGTGTGGCTTCTTCTTTCAATGCTCAAAAGCATTTTTTGTAGTAAAGTTGGTGTTTTCAGTGACAATGGGGGTTATTTACTAAAGACAAATCCACTTTGCACTACAAGTTCAGTTTCAGTGCAGTCTCAAGTGCACTTGTAGTGCAAAGTGTATTTTCCTTTAGTAAATAACACCCAACAGTGCTTTATAATTTTAGACAATCACGCCGTTTTCAGGACTCCCCAAATTTCAGTCAGGGTCAGCTAAAAGAAAGACAAGCAGTAAATCTAAGCAAATATTTGTTCAGTTTAAAATATATTTTTATTTAAAAAATGTCTCAGACATTGTCTGGCATATCGATGGCCCCCCTACCCGCAAAGTATTCCATGTATCTTAGACGGACCTCGCGGGCACTCTGGGGGGGGCAAGCCAGGATGGCCAGCTTCAAGCACCGTCAGGTTTGGTTCATTCATATTAAGTCCAGCTTCAGGCCCAACTGAGCCAGCATAGTTCCACGAATTTCTCCTTAAAAAGTTGTGGAGAACACAGCAAGCCAGGATGATATGATTTAGTTTATATTCTGCCATGTGTATGGGTGTAAGAAATAAGCGGAACCGGCTGGCCATTATTCCAAACGTGTTCTCCACCACTCTTCTGGCTCTGGCCAGCCGGTAATTAAAAACCCTCTGGTCCGGGGTGAGGGTCCTCATAGGGAATGGCCACATAAGATGGTCCCCCAGCGCAAACGTTTCATCCACAACGAAGACAAATGGGAGTCCTCCCGCATGTCTTCGGGAGGTGGCAAGCCCAAGCTGTCATTCTGGAGATGCCTGTAGAACTCCGTGTGGGCGACGACTCCACCATCTGACATCTGGCCATTCTTCCCCACGTCCACATACAGGAACTCGTAAGTAGCCGACACCACCACCAACATCACAATACTATTGAACCTCTTGTAGTTGTAATAGTATGACCCCGAGTTGGGTGGTGGGACGATGTGGACGTGTTTCCCATCAATTGCCCCTCCGCAGTTAGGAAAGTCCCACCGCTATGCAAAGTGGGATGCCACAGTTTGCCATTCCTGTGGGTTGGAAGGAATCTGTGGAGTCAGAAGAAAAATAAATTAATCATTTTGCACATAAACATTGAAAGCAGATTAGACACAAACATTCTTGGCCAACATCAGGATAACATTTATTTTAGGGAGTATTTAAAGACAAAGGTAAAAGGTCCACCTATCAGATTCCTCCCCCCCTCTCATGGGCCATTTTAAAAATTTTAGGGGGGGTGTTTTGGACAGGTAACCCTCTCCACTTCATTGAGAGATGCATGCCTAAATAATGTGTATTACTTTGGCCAGCCCCTCCTTACTTACACTATTGGCATCCCACTGGACAGTTAAGAAGTGTCATAATACAAAGATATAAATACACACTGTACAATTGAAGGACATTTTTACATTCTGATATTACCTATCAAGCTAATAATAGGATACAAAAACTTTTAACAGTACCATTTGAAAGTATTCAGGCAGGCCCTTGCACTACATGCTTTGGGGAATTCATCCAGAAATCTGACCACAAAAGAGGTGGGTATAGTGTGTATGGGTTTGACAAAGTCAGCAGATAGAGGATTGGTATCAGCTGAGTTAGCAGTTGGGGGAGGGAGGGTTCCAAATGAGTTTGGGACCCAAATAAAAAACCTCTGGCACTCTGCCAGAATTTAAAGCACACATCACAATTTTACACATTTTAGGAGGTATTTAGGGTAAACCACTACTATGGAGCTGACAAAATACATTGTTAAGTGACTAGGCAAGGTGGATATAGTCCCAGGAGAGCATGCTGGGAAGGTACGTGAAGCTAAATATGTATGAAGGACAATTTTTTCTTTTTTTAAATCCAGCATGCATGAGGACCAAGGGGACATTCACAGCATATTACAGTCATGGTAATTAGGGAATGAGGAAAGAAATACAATATATTAGCAAACATAAAATACAATAAAATGTGATGTTAAAGGATACAAATCTTACCTTAATATACTCCTTCTGCAGGACCTGGATGATGGCAGAACAGGTCTCTGGAATAATGATCCCCAGAGCCTGGGGGGAGATGCCTGTTGAGAACTTGAGGTCCTGCAGTCTTCTCCCCGTCGCCAAGTACCACAGGGTGGCGACTAGCCTCTGCTCCGGAGTGATGGTATCCTGCCTGCTAATATAAGGGGTCAGCAAAGCCAACAAACGGTGAAATACGGGGTCCGTCACCCGGAGAAAGTTCCTGAAATCATTAGTATTATTCTCACGGATCTCACAGAGCAAAGGCATGTGACAGAATTGGTCACACTGGAGCAACCAATTCTTGGTCCATGAACTCCTCCTTGCCCTGTTCATGGACTGGGCTTGTGTCAAAGTAAGGACCCCAACACCAAGCCCCCGCACAGCACAAACTCTACGATGAGTCCGTGCACGCAGCATGGCTAGAAAACAGTCGGCTGGTCAGAAAGAAGTAACAGAACACACTGAAGAACAGCAAGGCCTGTGAAGAGCGACCTGAAAATCAGTAACGAATGGACAAGAACACAATGACAAGTCAATGGTAACTCGCTGAACGCACTGAAGACCAGATACAAACCCACAAGCACAAACTGAGCAGCAGAAATACGATCTGAAAACCACGAGTCTGAAAAAGCATGAATCGTCTCTCACCAAACTTTTACTTACACGAGATTAGCAAAAGGAGCCCAAAGGGTGCCGTGCTTGGTACTGAACTGCCCTTTTATAGTCTTGTCGTTCGTGGTGTACGTCACCGCGCTCTTAGCCTTCAGAAATTCCGACAACTTTGTGCGACCATGTGTATGCAAAACAAGTTTGAGCCAACATCCGTCAGAAAAAATCCATGGATTTTGTTGTCGGAATGTCCGATTAATGGCCGACCGTGTGTACAGGGCATTACTCTGACTTCCTGTTTCATCTCTGGGATAAGAAGTCATGAGAATTTTTCTTCAGCTAGTGAAGCACCTAGGCAACAATTTTTTTACAAAGGCATGTAACTCATTTAGCATTTTCATAGGTCTTTTTTCTGTCTTCCTCAAAATTTTCCTTCTTGCATGATCACTCACTTCTAAAGGCTTGTTCTTGATAGATTTACAATTGTACTCCAATGATTATTCAGTGACTTTTTTGATCTCCCGTCAATTAATCATGCGTCTTTCTAAAATCTATGATGATAAAACATGAATACTTGCAAGTGGATGAATTTTTTTTTAAAAGAGGAGAGAAGAAACAAAAACCTA
Source organism: Lithobates septentrionalis (assembly GCA_037952835.1). NCBI lineage: Eukaryota > Metazoa > Chordata > Amphibia > Anura > Ranidae > Lithobates > Lithobates septentrionalis. The sequence goes on from JBBDGP010001113.1 coordinate 5,110,048, forward strand.
ATATTTATACTCACCTAGGTTTATGCAGCAACGACCCGATGCTGCATCTGTCCCCAGCTCTGTAGTGAGAACTGAGTGATCAAACACTGCTGATCGCTCACTTCTCTAACTGACAGCCAGCGGCTCTCTGTTCCCCCCTCGAGCACTCACTGGAGCGCTAGGCTGTGGGGGGGGGGGGGGTCAGGATCTCAGCAGATCACTGAGAGGCTGAGCCAGGTGCCGAATAAGGCTTCTGGGGGAATCCCGATCATATGGTCATAGTCTTTCCAGAGCCTGGACCAGCTTGATGATGCCAGCCAACAGTGGACTTGCTTTTGGCTGAAAATGGATAACAGGAGTGCAGAATATATTATTATATCAAGTTTCCATTGATTCCTTTAGAACAGTGTTTCTCATCTCCAGTCCTCAAGGCGCCCCAACAGGTCATGTTTTCAAGCTTTCTATTATTTTGCACATGTGATTTGATCAGTGTCACCGACCTGTCGTGTCGCCTTTAGGACTGGAGTTGAGAAACACTGCTGTAGAAGACAGACAAGCTTCATTTTACTTCAGTGTCAGTGTCCCCCACATTCATCAAAACACCAATTAAGATTTTAGCCGAAAATCCTCATTTACATATACACCAACCCTTGTATCTTACTGCTTTGTTTTAACTTCAATAAATAGTTACATAAATCCAGGTCGATGTTTATAAAATAAACAACATCGAAATATTGTGCTATTTTACACCAGGTGCAGTGTCCTACTTTCATCTGAATTATCTTGTTCAGTCTTTTTATTGACAAAAAGATAAAGCATAACATCAGTAACATTAAGTTTGCAATAAGGGGTGGGATTTGCACAGAGAAATGGCCCAATGATGTCTATATTGACCAGTAGCATTTCACAACGTCAGATGCCAGGAGCATGAAGCCCCATAAAGTGCAACAAGCTTGTACTGAGAAATGTAAATATCTAGATTAAATAGTCAATCCAGGGAATTTGTGGTGCAAAACATGTTTTAAAGCCTTAGTGCAAAACTCCCAAGATTAAGGAGGGGAAAAGAAAGAAAAAAAGGAGGAAGGATAAAAAGGGTAAGAGGAGATGGGTGGAGGTCAGCTGTCCCCGAACAGTCAGTGCTGTGGTTGTTACATAAAGGGATTAGGAGGTCAGTGTTCAAAAAGGGAGGAGTCAAAACATGGCGGTAAAAAGTTATCCACCTAAGGTTGCCAGACCTTGAGGTGTTTGGGGATTGTATCAGTTAAAGTCTCACAATCTTACTATGTATAATAGCCTGCGTGACTCTATGTTTTGTCTCCAGGGTGCAAAGTGTCAGGGTCTTCTACGCTTTCACAATTGTTTGTTTGGAGGCTGTCAGGGCCTGTATCGAGAGTTTCAGTTGAGCTTTTGTTAGGTCAAGAGCAAACTGATTTAACAAAGCAAATACAGGACCAGGTGCTATAGTAAGTTTAATTAAAATACGGTACATTGTATTCTAAATATTTCAACCCAGAATCCCTGAACAACCCGGCATAGACACCATTTTCTGAACACGTGTGCCTTACTCTCCACAACCTCAGACAGACTCAGGAGAATAAGTCGGCAAACATTTTTAAAACTTCTTGCCTGGAGCAGGTACCATTGCATTAAAACCTTGTAAATGGTTTCTACAGCAAGGATAAACTGTAGGAAGATTTAGTTGTTGCCAAAATTCCATCTCAATCCTCTTGCTCCAGCTGAACTCCAAGGTGAGAGACCCATTTACTAGTGTAACGGGGTAAATTAAAAGCCACCAAAGTAAGATGGGAATATCATTAGATATAATGCATGGAATGTGTGAGTCTGAGCTGCGTATGCCCTCGAGGAGGGACATGCTCATGAGATCTGATTGAGCCTAAATGTAGGGGGCAAAAAAATTAGATATTTGTAAATAATGAAAGAGCTCTCTCCCTGGGAGATGTGCTTGCTCCTGGAGGGCAGGAAATGTTTTAATGGCTGTGGAGGTTACTATGAAGCATAGACGTGTCAGACCTAGTGTTTTTTGTTGTTGAAATGAGGTTGGAGCGGAGTAGCCAGGATTAAAAGAAGGGTGTTTATAAATGGATACTAGAGGATAATGGGGGCACCAACTTGAAGGGGCCTTTGAGTTGATCCCAAAGAGTAAGTGAATGCAAGGTTATTGATGATTGCAAAATGACCAAACAGTATGACCAAGCAGTGAGAAAAGTGACTAGAATTCTAGGATGCGTCACTAGAGGGATCACCAGCAGGAAGAATTAGGTTCTGATTCCCCTTTTATAGATCTTTAATGAGACCCTAATGCATGTCACCACATGTCATCATACCACAGTCCTTCACAACATGCTGCAGTGCATGAAGGTTAATGAAGTGGGTTTTTATTTATTTTGTTATTTATTTATTTATTTATTACATTTTAAATAAATATGTGAATGGCTGACTGTACTAGTTTGAGTTTATAAACATGCCACGTTCGATCTATGGCTAAGATTATGCTCTGTTCCTAATATATTAGTCCTGCTGTTTATTCATATGTCTTTGTGCTTAAACAAGCTAAATATAAATAAACAGTCCCAAAAAATCTCTAGTATACATATTCTATGCACAGATATGCATCTCCAAAAGCAATGGTTATGGCTCTGCTGGGTAGCAATTTTGTTTCTACCTCTCTTGTCACTAGTATTACAGTACATATTTCACACATACCACAAGTCGGACAGTTCAGCAGGAACCGGATGGCTTTCAGTATGTGTGTGTGTGTACTTTTGTTTTTTCAACAAAAGCTGGTCATGCTGGAAAACCAGCATTTGATCAGTGTATTCTGCCATAGAGAGAGTCTCCCCTGTCAGAATACAAGACAACAGTGGGAGATATCCTTCCCTTGTGTTGATGCTGGGTGTAATGGTTGTGCACATTTGGTACATGAAAGCGATATGCAACATCCATTTTGTTCAGATCTGGGCCATGTTTGTCATGAGTAGGGATGAGCCGAACACCCTCCGGTTCGGTTCGCACCAGAACTTGTGAATGGACCGAAAATTTGCACGAACGTTAGAACCCCACTGACGTCTATGGGACTTGAACGTTCAAAATCAAAAGTGCTAATTTTAAAGGCTAATTTGCATGGTATTGTCCTAAAAGGCTTTGGGGACCCGGGTCCTGCCCCAGGGGACATGAATCAATGCAAAAAAAGTTTTAAAAACGGACGTTTTTTCGGGAGCAGTGATTTTAAAAACGCTTAAAGTAAAAAAATGAAATATTCCTTTAAATATCGTACTTGGGGGTGGCTATATTATGCCTGTAAAGTGGCGCGTGTTTCCTGTGCTTAGAACAGTCCCTGCACAAAATGATATTTTTAAAGGAATAAAAGTCATTTAAAACTGCTTGCGGCTTTAATGTAATGTCGGGTCCTGGCAATATGGATGAAAATCAGTGAGACAAACAGCATGGGTACCCCCCAGTCCATTACCAGGCCCTTTGGGTCTTGTATGGATATTAAGGGGAACCCCGCACCCAAATTAAAAAAAGGAAAGGCTTGGGGCCACCAGGCCCTATATACTCTGAACAGCAGTATACAGGCGGTGGAAACAAGACAGGGACTGTAGGTTTGTTGTTAAGTAGAATCTGTTTGTAATTTTGAACTGGTACATTTTTAATGTGTTTAGCTCCAGCCAAAAAATCTATTTTAGGTTTTTTGGAAAACATAGGGAAGGGTTATCACCCCTGTGACATTTGTTTTGCTGTCTGTGCTATTCTTCAGAAGATTTCACCTCACTTTTTGTCCCAATGACAAATGTTTTTTGAAAATTTGAGGGTTTTTAGTGAAACAAGGATTGGTGATAAAGCATCAGTGGACAGGAGAAACGTTTTTCCCATATTAACTCTTACAGGAGAGAATTTCCCTTCCTAGGGGTAGATTTCATCTCACTTCCTGTTGTCTCCTTCCATTTGCAAGTAGGAGTCGTTTGTAAGTTGGATGTTTGAAAGTAGGGGCCTGCCCTATATACTCTGCAGAAATTTGGGCCTTAGATGTTGGTGTTGCCACAACACTGTAAGCCCTCACAGGGCCCTGCTGTGAAATATTACATCAAGAATTGTAATTACATGCCCCTGTTGAACAGGGGCAGAAAAATTGGGCCTTTGATGGTGGTGGTGGTGGTGCTGGTGCCACAACAGTGTAAGTCCTCACAGTTACTCTTGGTGGGCGCAGGAATGGGCCCTGCTGTGAAATATTAGATCAAGAATTGTAATTACATGCACCTGTTGAACAGGGGCATAAAAATTGGGCCTTTGGTGGTGCTGGTGCCACAACACTGTAAGTCCCCACAGTCACTCTTGGTGGGCGCTGGAACGGGCCCTGCTGTGAAATATTAGATCAAGAATTGTAATTACATGTCCCTGTTGAACACGGGCAGAAAAATTGGGCCTTAGGCACTGGTGCTGGTGCCACAACACTGCAACCCCTCACAGATACTCTAGTTGGAGCGCAGGAATGAGCCCTGCTGCAAAATATTGCATCAAAAATTGTAATTACATGCCCCTGTTAAACAGGGGCTGAAAAATTGGGCCTTAGGCACTGGTGCTGGTGCCACAACACTGCAACCCCTCACAGATACTCTAGTTGAGCGCAGCAACAAACCCTCCTGCAAAATATTGCATCAAAAATTGTAATTACATGCCACTGTTAAACAGGGGAGAAAAATTGGGCCTTAGCCACGGGTGGCGGCGCCCAGAACCAAAAATGTTCTTACAAGCTATCAGAATGATCATTGAGGAGGAAGAGGATAATCACTCAGCATAACAGGATAGTCACTCAGCATCAGCATAGGTGTCATGAAGATCCTGCCAGTAACCGGCGCTCCAGGGGCACTAGAATACGGCCATGGGCACTACCGCGCATGCGCGCGCATTTGCGCGCGCACTCCCGCTGGTGTCAGGCGGGCTATTTAAACCTGCCTGTCACATTCAATCCCCGCTGTCTGCTCTTCTGTTATCTGACCCGGCTTCCTGTGTGACTATCCAGCTATCTGCCTGCACCTGACCTCTTGGCTTGCTTGACTATTCTCCTGTGTTATCCCTGGTACCTCTGCTGTCCGCCCAATACCGACCACCGGCCTGTTTGACTATTTGTTTGCCTGATACCAGTATCCAGTCTGTTACCTGCCGCTTGTTCCTGGTTCCAGTCCAGCTCTCCAGTATCCAGTCTGTTACCTGCTGCTTGTTCCTGGTTCCAGTCCAGCGCTCCAGTATCCAGTCTGTTACCTACTGCTTGTTCCTGGTTCCAGTCCAGTGCTCCAGTGTCCAGTCTGTTACCTGCTGCTTGTTCCTGGTTCCAGCCCGGCACTCCAGTTCCTGTCTACTTACCTGTCGTGGTTCCTGGTTCAGTCTGCATTCCAGTCTCCAGTCTCCTCTTCAGTTCCTGGTTCCAGAGGGTTCCACCACTCCTGAAATTCCGGTGACTGTTGATCCTGCCAGGCACCCATACCACTCCTTACTCCTGTGTCCTCTGTCTCCATTCCAGAGGAACGAGAGTGGGAGCTGTAGGGGAGGTCTCTCTTTGCACTTCAGACTTAAAGCCTACCAGGTATGTGACAGTAGCAGACAGCCATGTCTGAGCCTGAGCAGGGAACCTCTCCCATGGAGGAACTATGTGCACACCTGGCAGGATTGACTTAAGCAGTCAAGAATCTGCAGCAAGGATACATTTGGCTGGAGGAACGGGTATTAACTTTGTCTAACCCTATCGGGGTCCAGGGAGTCCCTTCTGCTCCCGCTTCTTCTGTTGGGCCCTCTTCAACAGTGGTGATGCTCCCTCCAGAACCCAAAGTTCTGACACCTGAACGATTTTCCGGAGAAATTCAGAGCCTTCCGCAACTCCTGGGAACTGTTCTTTGCTCTTCAGCCACGCACCTTTTCCCTGGAAGCCACCAAGGTGGGCTATGTAATTTCTCTACTTACAGGCGACCCCCAAACCTGGGCCCATCGCCTCTTGGAGCAAAAAGATGTATCTCTGACCAACCTTACCACCTTCTTCGATGCATTGGCCCAGTTGTATGAAGATCCCCAGCTTTCTGTGACTGCAGAGACTGCTTTGCATACCCTGCAACAGGGTCGCAGGGCAGCAGAGGACTATGTGGCTGAATTAAGAAGATAGAGTGCAGATACAAATTGGAATGATGCGGCCCTCCGCTATCAGTTTCCCAGGAGGAACGTCAATGTCGTCGGATGAATAATTTGTGCCTGTACTGCGGGGGAACCTGGACACTACGTCAGGAACTGCCCTCTTAAGCTCCGTAAGTGCTTATCCTTGTCCACTGACTATGTTGCACCTCTGGCCAAGAACACTACTCACCTTGCCCTCTCTATCCTGTTACAGCTCCCAGGAGAGACTCTGCAAATAACCGCCATTATTGACTCTGGAGCTTGCAGCTGTTTCATTGACTCCTTTTTTGCTGCAAAACATCAAATTCCTTTGCTGCCTAAGGCCCATGGACTTTCCATTCGTCTGGCTGACAGAACCACCATCAAATCCAGACCTGTTACTCAAGAGACTGTTCCTATACCTGTTTCTATACTCAACTCTCATCAAGAATTACTACACCTGGATATCATCGCTTCACCCCTGTTTCCCATAATCCTCGGCATGCCTTGGTTGCAAGCTCACAACCCTGACATTAACTGTGCCACAGGTGAGGTTACCTTTTCCTCTTCATATTGTCAGCAGTTTTGCAGAATTCAGGACGTTCAGGAGACCCCTACCTTGCTCTGTCTAGACACAGATTCCGGCCTACATCAATCTATTCCTGCAGCTTATCATGACTTCCTAGATGTGTTCGGTATGCAGGGGGCAGAAGTCTTACCCCCTCATTGGGCCTACGACTGTCCTATCAAGTTACTTCCCGGAGCAGAGATTCCTTTCGGAAGGATTTTTCCTTTACCTGAGGTAGAACAAGGGGCACTAAAGGAATATATCGATGAGAACCTAAAGAAGGGCTTCATTCGCCCGTCCACGTCTCCAGTGGGTGCAGGCATCTTCTTTGTACAGAAGAAGGATAATACACTTAGACCATGTGTGGATTACCGTGAACTAAATAAGATCACAATAAAAAACCGTTATCCTCTTCCTCTGGTACCAGAATTATTCCAAAGACTTGGAACGGCCACCATATTTACTAAGCTTGACCTCCGCAGAGCCTACAATTTGGTTCATATCAGGGGCGGCGATGAGTGGAAGACTGCTTTTCGTACCCGCTATGGACATTTAGAATACCTGGTGATGCCCTTCGGTCTATGCAATGCCCCTGCTATGTTCCAATATTTCATCAATGATGTTTTACGAGACCTTCTAGATCTGTTTGCTATCGTCTATCTAGACGACATATTCATTTTTTCTTGTCCCCTTGAATCTCATCGCAGACACGTCAGAGGTGTGTTGGGCCGGCTTCGACAACATGGCTTATATGCAAAAGCAGAAAAGTGTTAATTTGAGCAGGAAAGTATTCCATTCTTGGGGTTAATTATCTCCAGTAAGGCCATTAAGATGGACCCTCAAAAGGTTGCTGCAATCCTAGATTGGCCAGTTCCTACAGACAAAAAGGGAATCCAACGATTCGTTGGATTCGCCAATTTTTATCGAAAATTTATTAAGGGGTTCTCAGCCATCATTACACCCATCACAAAGTTAACTAAACAGGGAACACGTTTTCACTGGTCTGCTGAAGCCCAGACGGTTTTTGAGACCCTCAAGACCCACTTTACTTCTGCCTCTGTATTAAAACACCCAGATTCCTCTCTGTCATTCGTGCTTGAGGTAGACGCATCTGAAATTGCGGTGGGGGTGGTGTTGTCCCAAAGACAGGGAACAAAGGCCCTGTTATATCCGGTGGCTTTCTCTCGTAAGTTGTCCATGGCAGAGAGAAATTATGATGTAGGAGACAGAGAATTATTGGCAATTAAATCAGCGTTAGAGGAGTGGCGCTATCTTCTGGAAGGAGCCGCTCATCCAGTCTTAATTTTTACAGATCATAAGAACCTGGAGTATTTGAGATCTGCAAAAAGGTTGAAACCACGACAGGCCAGGAGGGCTCTCTTTTTCTCCAGGCTCTCTTTTCATGTCACTTACCGCCCTGGCTCCAAAAACACTAAACCTGATGCCCGATCCAGGATATTCCACAAGACCCAAGAAGTTTCCCCTCCAGACTCCATCCTGTCCCCGGGAAATTTTCTTCTACTTAAGGGATCAGGGAGGCCATGCAGCGTAGGCTTGCTGAAGCATTCGGTCTGGAGTCCTCTGGGTCACTAAGGACGACATGATCCGCAGCCACCTCCTCCCAGCCACGTACAAGTCCATGGGTTTCTTGGGACTGTAAATGATCCCTTAAAGACTGCTTCTGATGCTGAGTGCCAGGCTCCACCTCCATGCTGACACAATCCTCCTCCTCCTTCACTTCCCGTGTGATCGGTGGGCACGCGGGAACACTGTCTGGATAAAGGGGGCCTTGAGAGCTAAAGAAGTCCTCCTCTTCCTGCCTCTGTTCTGCCTCAAGTGCCCTGTCCATTATTTCACGCAGCTTGTTCTCCAACAGGTGGACAAGGGGGACAGTGTCACTGATTCCTGCAATGTCACTGCTCACCATCCTTGTGGCCTCCTCAAATGGTGACAGGACAGTGCATGCATCCCTGATCATGGCCCACTGGCGTGGGGAAAAAAATAAGCTCCCCTAAACCTGTCCTGGTGCCATAGTCGTACAGGTACTCATTGATGGCCCTCTGCTGCATGTGCAGCCACTGCATCCTGGCCACCGTTGAGTTCCACCTGGTGGGCATGTCACAGATTAGGTGGTTCTTGGGCAGGTTAAATTCCTTTTGGAGGTCTGCCAGCTGAGCACTGGCATTATATGACTGGCGGAAATGCACACAGACTTTCCTGGCCTGCCTCAGGACATCCTGTAAGCCCGGGTACCTGCCCAAGAACCGCTGCACCACCAAGTTAAGGACGTGAGCCAAACAGGGCACATGGGTCAGTTGTCCCTGTCGGAGGGCAGAGAGGAGGTTGGAGCCATTGTTGCAAACCACCATTCCTGCCTTAAGTTGGCGTGGCATCAATCACCTCTGAACCTGCCCCTGCAGAGCTGATAGAATCTTTGCCCCAGTGTGGCTCCTGTCCCCCAAGCACACCAGCTCAAGCGCCGCATGGCATCTTTTGGCCTGCGTACTTGCGTAGCCCCTTGAATGCCTATGGAGCACCGCTGGTTCCAAGGACAAAGCACAGGAAGAGGCCATGGAGGAAGAAGAAGAGGAGGGGGTGGAGGAGAGAGGTGAGTCAGAATCACCAGTACTAGCATTTTGGAGGTGTGGTGGCAGAACAACCTCCAACACTACTCCACCTTGTCCTGCATCCTTCCCAGCTACCAGCAGAGTCACCCAATGCGCCATGAAACTTAGGTAACGTCCCTGTCCATGCCTGCTGGACCATAAGTCAGCGGTAATATGCACCTTACCTCTGACCGCCCTGTCCAGTGAGGCCAAGACATTGCCTTCCACATGCAGGTAGAGAGCCAGATTCTCCATCCGTGAGAAAAAGTGGCGTTTGGGAACCTGCCGCTGAGGAACCGCACATTCCACAAACTCACGGAAGGGGGCAGAGTCTACCAACTGAAAAGGTAGCAGTTGAAGTGCTAGCAATTTTGCCAAGCTAGCATTCAACTGCTGGGCATGTGGATGGCTGGGAGTGAACTTCTTTCTGCGGTGGGGCAGGGAAATTTGCCTGGTACAATCTAACGTCGGTGTACCGATAGTAGATTGCCCACAAGTACTTGGCTGTGACACACCTAATTCTACACCTTCATTCGTCTCAGTGGAGGTCTCAGAGAGGACTGAAGGTATAGTGGGGTTGGAGATCCCAGCTGATGAGGAGCAAGGAGAGGTCCTCTTTGTTCTTTGGTGTGGTTTTTTTAGGTACACTTGCCAATGAACTGCATGGCAGGTCAACATATGTCTGGTCAAGCATGTGGTGCCCAAGCGGGAGAAGTTTTGGCCACGCGAGATACACTTGAGACATATGTTGCAAATAGCAGCGGTGGGATCTAAAGCACTCATCTCAAAAAAGGCCCACACCAAAGAACTTTTGGAATAACGCGCAGAGACAACAGTGCCCTGCACATGCGGAGCTCTGCGGTGTGATGCAGTCAGTCTGCTGCCCTTAGGCCGGCCCCTGGAGGGCATCCTGCCTCGTTGGTGATGTGCCTCCTCCTCCTCTCTCCTATCAGGCACCCACGTGGAGTCAGTGACCTCATCATCCCCTCCCTCCTCATCACTGGAGCAAACCTGGCAGTATGCTGCAGCAGGGTGAACATGACTGCCAGATTGCTGTCTTTCTTGGGCACCCCCTCTGTCTGGGCTCACTTTACTGCCTTCCTCTAGCTGAGTACCATCATCGGAGCCTTCAAAACGCTGGGCATCCTCCTGGAGCATGTACCCAACACTGTGGTCAAACAGTTCGAGGGACTCCTCAGGAGGACATGGTGGGGCTGAGGAAGGAGTCACTGATGCCATAGAGCCGAGGGAAGAGGCCGTGTTGGCAGCTGCTTTTCCAGACAAAGTACCCTGAGTCTGGGTGAGAGAGGATGAGAACGATGAGGATGGCTTGATCATCCACTCGACCAAGTCTTCCGCATGTTGCGGCTCAACATGGCTAGCTGCCGAAAAAAAGGCCAAGCGTGTCCCACGGCCATGTGCTGATGAGGATGCACTGTGTCCACGACCAGCACTGTTGCCTCTAGACACAGAGTCTGCTTGCCCTCTTTTATTGGCTTGTGACTGTCTGCCTCTCCTTGTTGGCCTTCCAGACATACTATTGGCCTGCAGTGAGCTGCACAAAACTGGGATGTATATATATATATATATATATATATATATATATATATATATATACACCGATTATACTGCAGCTAGCGGAATCAACTGCCTGCCTGTAGTATTATTAGTATGATAACACCTGCACTTGTCTTCAGGTAGCTATACTGTAGGTGCAACTGTGCAGGGTACACAGTACAGTAACTGGAAATACTTCAAGAGTAGGGATGAGCTTCCTGTTCGAGTCGAACCCATGTTCGACTCGAACATCGTCTGTTCGCCCGTTCGCCGTATTGCGAACGATATGGGCCGTTCGCGCCAAATTCGTGTGGCGCGTCACGGCCCATAATTCACTGCGGCATCGCAGTGCATTGCTGGCTGATGATTGGCCAAGCATGCACTATGACCCGCATGCTTGGCCAATCACAGCGCCGCCTGAACAGAGAGCTGTAATTGGCCAAAGCCAAGGAGGCTTTGGCCAATTATGGCTCAGGGGATTTAGTACACGCCCCACACTATACAAGGCTGCCTGCACGGCGGCCCTGTGTAGTGTGTGTTCCGGCGTTCATTGAGAGAGAGAGAGAGACAGACAGTGACATTTGATTTGAGTTAGATAGATTAGGCAGAACAGTCAGTCAGTTTAGCTGCACTTACAGTGTATTGTGTATATATATGCATCCCAGGTGTTGCATATATATATATATATATATACACTGTATTCAGTTTAGCTAGATCCGTTCCTGTTATCTTCCTACTGACAGGCAGGCTTGTCTTGTTACAGTATTTACAGCTACCTGAAGAAAATTGCTGGTGTTCTTTTGATCCTATTAGTACCACAGTCAGGCAGCTAGACTATTTACAGTTAGTGCAGTGCGTCCTGCTCACAGTGTTCAGCTAGATCCGTTCCTGTTATCTTCCTACTGACAGGCAGGCTTGTCTTGTTACAGTATATACAGCTACCTGAAGAAAATTACTGGTGTTCTTTTGATCCTATTAGTACCACAGTCAGGCAGCTAGACTATTTACAGTTAGTGCAGTGCGTCCTGCTCACAGTGTTCAGCTAGATCCGTTCCTGTTATCTTCCTACTGACAGGCAGGCTTGTCTTGTTACAGTATATACAGCTACCTGAAGAAAATTACTGGTGTTCTTTTGATCCTATTAGTACCACAGTCAGGCAGCTAGACTATTTACAGTTAGTGCAGTGCGTCCTGCTCACAGTGTTCAGCTAAAACTACAAGTTTGTGTAGTGAGACCTCTGCACAGTGTTCATCTCAAGCTACAAGTTAGTGCAGTGCGTCCTGCTCACAGTGTTCAGCTACAACTACAAGTTAGTGCTGTGCATCCTGCTCACAGTGTTCAGCTAAAAATACAAGTTAGTGCTGTGCGTCCTGCTCACAGTGTTTAGCTAAACCTACAAGTTGGTGTAGTGAGACCTCTGCACAGTGTTCATCTAAAGCTACAAGTTAGTGCAGTGCGTCCTGCTCACAGTGTTCAGCTAAAACTACAAGTTAGTGCTGTGCATCCTGCTCACAGTGTTCAGCTAAAAATACAAGTTAGTGCTGTGCGTCCTGCTCACAGTGTTCAGCTAAACCTACAAGTTGGTGTAGTGAGACCTCTGCACAGTGTTCATCTAAAGCTACAAGTTAGTGCAGTGCGTCCTGCTCACAGTGTTCAGCTAAAACTACAAGTTGGTGTAGTGAGACCTCTGCACAGTGTTCATCCAAAGCTACAAGTTAGTGCAGTGCGTCCTGCTCACAGTGTTCAGCTAAAAATACAAGTTAGTGCTGTGCGTCCTGCTCACAGTGTTCAGCTAAAAATACAAGTTAGTGCTGTGCGTCCTGCTCACAGTGTTCAGCTAAACCTACAAGTTGGTGTAGTGAGACCTCTGCACAGTGTTCATCTAAAGCTACAAGTTAGTGCAGTGCGTCCTGCTCACAGTGTTCAGCTAAAACTACAAGTTAGTGCTGTGCGTCCTGCTCACAGTGTTCAGCTAAAACTACAAGTTAGTGTGGTGTGTCCACCTCACAGTGTTCAGCTAAACCTACAAGTTATTTTTTTGCGAGCTCTGCACAGTGTTCACCTAAAGCTACCTCTAGAAGGTTGGTGGTGTTTTCCTGATCCTATCACTACCGCAGGCAGCTAAAAAAGCTACAAGTTAGTTTTTTGCGAGCTCTGCACAGTGTTCAGCTAAAGCTACCTGTAGAAGGTTGGTGGTGTTCTCATACTACAGGCAGGCAGTTGATTTTGCTAGCTGCAGTATCAGTACATATATATATATATATATATATATATATATATATATATATATATATATATATATATATATACACAGTGGCTTGCGAAAGTATTCGGCCCCCTTGAACTTTTCAACCTTTTGCCACATTTCAGGCTTCAAACATAAAGATATAAAATTTTTATTTTTTGTGAAGAATCACCAAGTGGGACACAATTGTGAAGTGGAACGAAATCTATTGGATATTTTAAACTTTTTTAACAATTAAAAAACTGAAAAGTGGTGCGTGCAAAATTATTCTGCCCCTTTACTTTCAATGCAGAAAGCTCACTACCAGAAGTTCAGCGAGGATCTCTGAATGATCCAATGTTGTCCTAAATGACTGATGGTGATAAATAGAATCCACCTGTGTGTAATCAAGTCTTTGTATAAATGCACCTGCTCTGTGATAGTCTCAGGGTTCTGTTGAAAACGCAGAGAGCATCATGAAGACCAAGGAACACACCAGGCAGGTCCGTAATACTGTTGTGGGATAGTTTAAAGCCAGATTTGGATACAAAAAGATTTCCCAAGCTTTAAACATCCCAAGGAGCACTGTGCAAGCGATCATTTTGAAATGGAAGGAGTATCAGACCATTGCAAATCTACCAAGACCTGGCTGTCCCTCTAAACTTTCAGCTCAGACAAGGAGAAGACTGATCAGAGATGCAGCCAAGAGGCCCATGATCACTCTGGATGAACTGCAGAGAACTACAGCTGAGGTGGGAGAGTCTGTCCATAGGACAACAATCAGTCGCACACTGCACAAATCTGGCCTTTATGGAAGAATGGCAAGAAGAAAGCCATTTCTCAAAGATATCCATAAAAAGTCTCGTCTAAAGTTTGCCACAAGCCACCTGGGAGACACACCAAACATGTGGAAGAAGGTGCTCTGGTCCGATGAAACCAAAATCGAACTTTTTGGCCACAATGCAAAACGATATGTTTGGCGTAAAAGCAACACAGCTCATCACACTCAACACACCATCCCCACTGTCAAACATGGTGGTGGCAGCATCATGGTTTGGGCCTGCTTTTCTTCAGCAGGGACAGGGAAGATGGTTAAAATTGAGGGGAAGATGGATGCAGCCAAATACAGGACCATTCTGGATGAAAACCTGTTGGAGTCTGCAAAAGACCTGAAACTGGGACGGAGATTTATCTTCCAACAAGACAATGATCCCAAACATACAGCAAAATCTACAAAGGAATGGTTCACAAATAAACGTATCCAGGTGTTAGAATGGCCAAGTCAAAGTCCAGACCTGAATCCAATCGAGAATCTGTGGAAAAAGCTGAAAACTGCTGTTCACAAACGCTCTCCATCCAACCTCACTGCGCTCGAGCTGTTTTGCAAGGAAGAATGGGCAAGAATTTCAGTCTCTCAATGTGCAAAACTGATAGAGACATACCCCAAGCGACTTGCAGCTGTAATCGCAGCAAAAGGTGGCTTTACAAAGTATTAAGGCAAGGGGGCCGAATAATTTTGCACGCCCCACTTTTCATTTTTTTATTAGTTAAAAAAGTTTCAAAAATCCAAAAGATTTCGTTCCACTTCACAATTGTGTCCCACTTGTTGGTGATTCTTCACAAAAAATAAAAATTTTATATCTTTATGTTTGAAGCCTGAAATGTGGCAAAAGGTTGAAAAGTTCAAGGGGGCCGAATACTTTCGCAAGCCACTGTATATATATATATATATATATATATATATATATATATATATATATATATATATATATATATATCCCAGCTTAGTGCAGCTACAGGCCATTAGTATGTCTGGAAGGCCAAGAAGGAGAGGCAGACAGTCACAAGCCAATAAGAGAGGGCAAGCAGGCTCTGTGTCTAGTGCTGGTCGTGGAGACGGTGCATCCTCATCAGCACGTGGCCGTGGGACACGCTTGGCCTTTTTTTCGGCAGCTGGCAGTGTTGAGCCCTCAACATGCGGAAGACTTGGTCGAGTGGATGACCAAGCCGTCCTCATCCTCTCTCACCCATGCCCAGGGTACTTTGTCTGGCAAAGCAGCGGCCTCTTCCCTTGGCTCAATGTTATCAGTGACTCCTTCCCTAGCCCCACCATGTCCTGATGAGGAGTCCCTCGAACTGTTTGACCACAGTGTTGGGTACATGCTCCAGGAGGATGCCCAGCGTTTGGAAGGCTCTGATGATGATACTGAGCTTGATGAAGGCAGTAACATGAGCACGGACAGAGGGGGTGCCCAAGAAGGACAGAAATCTGGCAGTCATGCTTACCCTGCTGCAGCATACTGCCAGGTTTGCTCCAGTGATGAGGAGGGAGGGGATGATGAGGTCACTAACTCAATGTGGGTGCCTGATAGGAGAGAGGAGGAGGAGGCGGCACATCACCAACGAGGCAGGATGCCCTCCAGGGGCCAGCCTAAGGGCAGCACATTTACTGCATCACACCCCAAAGCTCCACATTTGCAGGGCGCTGCAGTCTCTGCGCGTTATTCAAAAAGTTCTTTGGTGTGGGCCTTTTTTGAGACGAGTTCATCAGATCGCACCGCTGCTATTTGCAACATATGTCTCAAGCGTATCTCGTGTGGCCAAAACATCTCCCGCTTGGGTACCACATGCTTGACCAGACATATGTTTACCTGCCATGCAGTTCGTTGGCAAGCGTATCTAAAAGACCCACACCAAAGAACAAAGAGGACCTCTCCTTGCTCCTCATCAGCTGAGATTTCCAACCCCACTATACCTTCAGTCCTCTCTGAGACCTGCACTGAGAGGAATGAAGGTGTAGAATTAGGTGTGTCACAGCCAAGTACTTGTGGGCAATCTGCTTTTGGTACACCGACGTCAGATTGTACCAGGCAAATTTCCCTGCCCCAGCTGCTGCACCGCCGAAAGAAGTTTGCTCCCAGCCATCCACATGCCCAGCGGTTGAATGCTAGCTTGGCAAAATTGCTAGCACTTCAACTGCTGCCTTTTCAGTTGGTAGACTCTGCCCCCTTCCGTGAGTTTGTGGAATGTGCGGTTCCTCAGTGGCAGGTACCCAAACACCACTTTTTCTCATGGAAGGCGATTCCGACTCTCTACTGGCATGTGGAAGGCAATGTCCATGCCTCGCTGGACAGGGCAGTCAGCGGTAAGGTGCATATTACCGCTGACTCATGGTCCAGCAGGCATGGACAGGGACGTTACCTAAGTTTCACGGCGCATTGGGTGACTCTGCTGGCAGCTGGGAAGGATGCAGGACAAGGTGCAGTAGTGTTGGAGGTTGTTCCGCCACCACGCCTCCAAAATGCTAATGATTGTGACACACCTCTCTCCTTCACCCCCTCCTCTTCTTCTTCCTCCATGGCCTCTTCCTGTGCTTTGTCCTCGGAACCAGCGGTGCTCCGTAGCCGTTCAAGGGGCTAATCAAGTACGCAGGCCAAAAGATGCCATGCGGTGCTTGAGCTGGTGTGCTTGGGGGACAGGAGCCACACTGGGGCAGAGGTTCTGTCAGCTCTGCAGGGGCAGGTTCAGAGGTGGTTGACGCCACGCCAACTTAAGGCAGGAATGGTGGTTTGCGACAATGGCACCAACCTCCTCTCTGCCCTCCGACAACGACAAATGACCCATGTGCCCTGCTTGGCTCACGTCCTTAACTTGGTGGTGCAGCGGTTCTTGGGCAGGTACCCGGGCTTTCAGGATGTCCTGAGGCAGGCCAGTAAAGTCTGTGTGCATTTCCGCCGGTCATATAATGCCAGTGCTTGGCTGACGGACCTCCAAAAGGAGTTTAACCTGCCCAAGAACCGCCTAATCTGTGACATGCCCACCAGGTGGAACTCAACGTTGGCCATGCTGCAGCGGCTGCACACGCAGCAGAGGGCCATCAATGAGTACCTGTGCGACTATGGCACCAGGACAGGGTCAGGGGAGCTTGTTTTTTTTCCCCACGCCAGTGGGCCATGATCAGGGATGCATGCACTGTCCTGTCACCATTTGAGAAGGCCACGAGGATGGTGAGCAGTGACAGTGCATGCATCAGTGACACTGTCCCCCTTGTCCACCTGTTGGAGCACACGCTGCGTGGAATAATGGACAGGGCACTTGAGGCTGAACAGAGGCAGGAAGAGGAGGACTTCCTTAGCTCTCAAGGCCCCCTTTATCCAGACAGTGTTCCTGCGTGCCTGCCGATCACACAGGAAGAGGACCAGGAGGAGGAGGAGGAAGATTGTGTCAGTATGGAGGTGGAGCCTGGCACTCAGCATCAGCAGCAGTCTTTAAGGGATCAGTCCCAAAAAAACACATGGACTTGTACGTGGCTGGGAGGAGGTGGCTGCGGACCATGTCGTCCTTAGTGACCCAGAGGACTCCGGACCGAATGCCTCAGCAAACCTACGCTGCATGGCCTCCCTGATCCTGCAAAGCCTGCGTAAGGATCCTCGTATTCGTGGTATCAAGGAGAAGGACCAATACTGGCTGGCAACCCTCCTTGATCCACGTTACAAGGGTAAGGTTGTGGACCTTATCTTGCCATCACTGAGGGAGCAGAGGATGAAACATCTTTGGGAGGCCTTGCAGAAAGGTCTGTGCAATACGTTCCCAGAGACTGGGAGGTTACAAACTCCAGTTTCTGGACAACATGTTGCTGAGGCTTCAGTCAGTCAAAGAAGGAGCAGTGGAGAAGGTGGCCGTCTGACCGATGCGTTCAGACAATTTTTTGGTCCGCAGCCCCAAGGTATGATCGGTTCCAGCAACCATCACCAGCGTCTGTTTTACATGGTGCAGGAATACCTAGGGGCAAGATCAGACTTGGACACCTTTCCCACCGAAAATCCTCTGGGTTACTGGGTCCTGAGGATGGATCACTGGCCAGAGCTTGCACAGTATGCAATTGAGTTACTGGCCTGTCCTGCATCCAGCGTTCTTTCGGAATGCACATTCAGTGCTGCTGGAGGTGTGGTAACCGATCACAGGGTGCGTCTGTCCACCGACTCGGTCGATCGACTGACCTTCATAAAAATGAATCAGTCTTGGATCACCACCAGCTACCAAGCACCTGATGCTGATGTAACCGAATAATTTTTTTTGAAATCTCAGATCCCTTCAAAGACTGCCTATGCTGATGCTGAGTGACTATCCCTGAGTAATTATCCTCTTCCTCCTCAATCATCACGCTGATAGCTTGTAAGAACATTTTTGGTTCTGGGCGCCACCACCAGTGCCTAAGGCCCAATTTTTCTGCCCCTGTTTAACAGGGGCGTGTAATTACAATTTTTGATGCAATACTTTGCAGCAGGGCTCGTTCCTGCATTCCAACTAGAGTGTCTGTGAGGGGTTGCAGTGTTGTGGCACCAGCACCAGTGCCTAAGGCCCAATTTTTCTGCCCCTGTTTTACAGGGGCGTGTAATTACAATTTTTGATGCAATACTTTGCAGCAGGGCTCGTTCCTGCGTTCCAACTAGAGTGTCTGTGAGGGGTTGCAGTGTTGTGGCACCAGCACCACCACCACCACCAGCAAAGGCCCAATTTTTCTGCCCCTGTTCAACAGAGGCATGTAATTACAATTCTTGATCTAATATTTCACAGCAGGGCCCATTTCTGCACCCACCAAGAGCGAGTGAGGACTTACAGTGTTGTGGCACCAGCACCACCACCACCACCACCAAAGGCCCAGTTTTTCTGCCCCTGTTCAACAGGGGCATGTAATTACAATTCTTGATCTAATATTTCACAGCAGGGCCCTGTGAAGGCTTAAAGTGTTGTGGCCACAACAACACCTAAGGCCCAAATTTCTGTTGAATATATAGGGCAGGCCCCTACTTTCAAACATCTAACTTACAAACGACTCCTACTTGCAAATGGAAGGAGACAACAGGAAGTGAGATGAAATCTACCCCTAGGAAGGGAAATTCTCTCCTGTAAGAGTTAATATGGGAAAAACATTTCTGCTTTCCACTGATGCTTTCCAATCTTTGTTCCACAAAAAAACCCAAATTCTCAAAAAGCATTTGTCATTGGGACAAAAAGTGAGGTGAAATCTTCTAAAGAGGAGGAAAGACAGCAAAACAAATGTCACAGGGGTGATAACCCTTCCCTATGTTTTCCAAAACTCTACTTAACAACAAACCTATAGTCCCTGTCTTGTTTGCACCGCCTGTATACTGCTGTTCAGAGTATATATAGGGCCTGGTGGCCCCACACCTTTCCTTATTTTAATTTGGGTGCGGGGTTCCCCTTAATATCCATACAAGACCCAAAGGGCCTGGTAATGGACTGGGGGGTACCCATGGTGTTTGTCTCACTGATTTTCATCCATATTGCCAGGACCGGACATTACATTAAACCCGCAAGCAGTTTTAAATGAGATTTTTTCCTTTAAAAATGACATTTGGTGCAGGGACTGTTCTAAACACGGGAAACACGCGCCACTTTACAGGCATACTATAGACACCCCCAGGTACGATATTTAAAGGAATATTTCACTTGTTTTTTTTTTACTTTAAGCATCATTAAAATCACTGTTCCCGAAAAAACGGACGTTTTTAAAAGTTTTTTTTTTGCATTGATACATGTCCCCTGGGGTAGGACCCGGGTCCCCAAACCCTTTTTAGGACAATACCATGCAAATTGGCCTTTAAAATGAGCACTTTTGATTTTGAACGTTCGAGTCCCATAGACGTCAATGGGGTTCTAACGTTCGTGCGAACTTTCGGTCCGTTCGCAGGTTCTGGTGCGAACCGAACCGGGGGGTGTTCGGCTCATCCCTATTCAAGAGCCCACACAAGCACCTGGCTGCAGGTAGCTATACTGTAGGTGCAACTGTGCTAGGTACACAGTACAGTAACTGGAAATACTTCAAAGAGCCTACACAAGCACCTGGCTGCAGGTAGCTATACTGTAGGTGCAACTGTGCGGGGTACACAGTACAGTAACTGGAAATACTTCAAGAGCCTAGACAAGCACCTGACTGTGGGTAGCTTTACTGTAGGTGCAGCTATGCGGGATACACAGTACAGTAACTGGAAATACTTCAAAGAGCGTACACAAGCACCTGGCTGCAGGTAGCTATACTGTAGGTGCAACTGTGCGGGGTACACAGTACCGTAACTGGAAATACTTCAAAGAGCCTACACAAGCACCTGGCTGCTGGTAGCTATACTGTAGGTGCAACTGTGCAGGGTACACAGTACAGTAACTGGAAATACTTCAAAGAGCCTACACAAGCACCTGGCTGCAGGTAGCTATACTGTAGGTGCAACTGTACGGGGTACACAGTACAGTAACTGGAAATACTTCAAAAGCCTACACAAGCACCTGGCTGCAGGTAGCTATACTGTAGGTGCAACTGTGTGGGGTACACAGTACAGTAACTGCAAATACTTCAAGAGCCTACACAAGCACCTGGCTGCAGGTAGCAATACTGTAGGTGCAACTGTGGGGGGTACACAATACAGTAACTGGAAATACTTCAAAAGCCTACACAAGCACCTGGCTGCAGGTAGCTATACTGTAGGTGCAACTGTGGGGGGTACACAATACAGTAACTGGAAATATTTAAAAGAGCCTACACAAGTACCTGTCTGCAGGTAGCTATACTGTAGGTGCAACTGTGCAGGGTACACAGCACAGGAAAAGAAGAACAGGATCTAGCTAAACTGAATACAGTGTATATATATATATATATATATATATATATATATATATATATATATATATATATATATATATATATATATATATATACAACACCTGGGATGCATATCTATATATATATATATATATACACAATACACTGTAAGTGCAGCTAACTGACTCGACCTGGCTACTCTATCTAACTTAAATCAAATTACTGTCTCTCTCTCTGTCTATCTCTCTCTTAAGCCGGAAAAAAAGTACACAGGGCCGATGTGCAGGCGGCCTTATATAGTGTGGGGCATGTACTAAACGCCCTGAGCCATAATTGGCAAAGCCTCCTTGGCTTTGGCAAATTACAGGTCTCTGTACACACATCGCTGTGATTGGCCAAGCATGCGGGTCTTAGTGCATGCTTGGCCAATCATCAGCCAGCAATGCACTGCGATGCCGCAGTGAATTATGGGCCGTGACGCACCACTCGAATTTGGCGCGAATGACCCATATCGTTCGTAATTTGGCGAACGACCGAACACACGATGTTCAAGTCGAACATGGGTTCGACTCCAACACAAAGCTCATCCCTAGTCATGAGAAGAGGTGATCTTATTCCCTCCCTCCTCCTTCAATTCATGGGATTCATAGTCCTAACATTTTACACACTTCAAAAGAGCCTAGTTATCTCAACTTAGGGACAGCAGACACCAACAAACAGGCCATTGCAGAGCTGTACACAGCTAATTAAGTTTTTGCAGGATGTCTGTTATTTTATGCTAACCATAAAAAATCTACAGATTACCACCTCCCTCTTGACCTATCGTAAAACTATGACAAAACCCCTCAGTTTTGTCACCCATGGTTTGTAAGGCAATTAAAGTACTTGGAACACATAGTGTGCCATAAAATGTCTACCCAGAAAGCAGTCAGGCGTGGAAAGATCTCTCTGAGACCTCTGCCCAATTCACAACTTAAAGCGGGGTTCCGGCCGCGAAAAAAAAAAATAAAGTCAGCAGCTACAAACACTGTAGCTGCTGACTTTAAATAAGTAAACTTACCTGTCCTGGATGCCCGTTATGTCGGCCGCCCGAGGCCGTCCCGTCCCTCGACTCTCGGGTCCCGGCACCGCCATCCTAACTAAGGGAAACAGGCAGTGGAGCCTTGTGGCTTCACTGCCAGTTTCCTACTGCGCACGCGCGATCGGCGCGGCGCTCTGTGAATGGCCCTGTGGTTTTCTGGGAACACACACAGTTCCCAGAAGGCAACGGGGCCACTCACCGAGGAGCAGGACACGCCACGGAATAGGAAGAGGCAGATTAAGAAGACTGCCTAGCAACAAGGGTTTCAGGTAAGTACATTTTTTTTTCACATGCTTTTTTTTTAATGTTTTGCAGATTTTTGGTGCAATTTTTTTTTTTAGGGTGGCCCTCCACTTTAACAAAATCCACACACAAATCATGAAATCAAACAGGACCAAGACCCATTCATATTAAGTATATATTTGAATGGGGAATATCATGCTGAACACATCTAGGTCATACATTACTAAACTAGAGCATACAGAAGGGGTGATAGAAGTCTCCTACCTCCTGGGTGACAGGCCCATCTGATATGCTCTGTGTTTGGTATTACTGGACATAAAACTGATTGCTGAACAATCTACTAGTTTCTAGAATGCAACCTGCACATATTGGAAGATATTAACATTAGTGTAAAACTGTGTAAGGGAGGGCCATGGGGCCATGATACAGTAATAAACATGATTGCCACTTCACAGATGCCTATTTGGTCAGATTTGATCCCAGAGAAAAGGGGGATGCCAGGACAGCGTGACAACTACCATCAACCAAGCAACATGGTGAAACCAGTCAGGGACCAGCACTGCTGGAGCTGAGAACTCCTCCAGTGAGAGTGGGGTGAAGCGAAGGAAAAAGAAAGACAGATTCTGGTGGTAGGGGACTCAATTCTTAGGACACAGAGGCCAATCTGTAACAAAGACGTGAAGCGCCAAACAGTATGTTGTCTACCAGGGGCTCTGGTAGACAACATGCTACCAGATACATACTCTGCTACATCACGGATCTGGTGGACAGATTACTGGGAGGGGCTGGGGAAGACCCAGCTGTCGTGGTGCACGTTGGCACCAATGACAAAGTCAGAGGCAGATGGAGTGTCCTAGAGAACGATTTTTGGGACTTAGGAGCTAAATTGAGGAAAAGGACCTCCAAGGTAGTATTCTCAGGAATACTACCGGTACATCAAGCCACACCAGAAAGGCAGAGGGAGATTGGGGAAGTAAAGAAGAGGCTGAAGAGCTGGTGTAGTAAGGAGGAGTTTGGGTTCCTGGAGGACTGGGCTGACTTCTCAGTAGATAACCGGTACTATAGAAGGGACGGACTGCACTTAAATGAGGATGGTGCAGATCAGCTGGGAATGAAGATGGCCAAAAAGTTAGAGGGGTTTTCAGGTTTTTAAACTAGGTGATGAGGGGGAGGGTCCAGAGGTAGAGACAGTCAGCGTGGAACATATTACAGAGGGTAGTATTGGGGGCATTAGTGGTAGGTTGACCAAAACATATAAACCCAAGGTAAGTATAGAAGCAAGTCCTAGTTGCAATCTCGGAACACCCACGAAGAGGATAATATGCGACCGGTCTAAACTACGTGGCATGTTCACCAATGCCAGGAGCCTGGCGGACAAGATGGGTGAACTAGAGATACTGTTGTACAGCGAGGAGGATTTGGATTTTGTGGGAATTTCAGAGACCTGGTTCAACAGCTCTCTTGATTGGCTGGCAAACATTCAAGGGTATACCCTTTATCGCAAGGATAGAAAGGGGAAAAAAGGGGGAGGGGTATGCCTCTATATCAAGAATAATGTACAAGTGAATGTGAGAGATGACATCACTATGGGAGATAGGGAGGAGGTGGAATCCTTATAGGTAGAGCTCCAAAGGGATGAAGCTAAGGGGGAAATAATACTGGGAGTATGCTATAGGCCCCCCTAACCTGAGGGAGACAGATCTCCTATCACTATTTGGATTAGTAGCAAGGATGGGAAGTGTTATCATAATGGGGGAATTTAACTATCCAGACATAGACTGGGCGGAGGGAACCGCGCATTCATCTAAGGCTCGCCAGTTCTTAAATGTCTCGCAGGACAATTTTATGGGTCAGATGGTAGACACACCAACTAGAAATAAAGCATTATTGGATCTACTGATTACCAACACAGACCTGATCATGGATGTGGAAATACGGGGCAATTTAGGCAACAGCGATCACAGGTCAATTTGCTTCAGTATAAATCACACAAATAGGAAAGATAAGGGGAATACAAAGACACTAAATTTCAAAAGAGCCAACTTCCCTAAACTACAAACCTTGCTAGAAGACATAAATTGGGATAAAATCTTAGGAACAAAGAACACTGAGGAGAGATGGGTTTGCTTTAAGAGCATATTAATTAAGGACATTAGCCAATGCATCCCATTGGGTAATACATTTAAAAGAGTGAAAAAAAGTCCTGGATGGCTTAACTCCAATGTAAAAATGCATATAAAAGCAAAGGAGAAGGCCTTCAAAAAATACAGGGTTGAGGGATCATCATCAGCATTCAAACTTTATAAAGAATGCAACAAGAAATGTTAGGGTGTAATAAGGATGGCTAAGATAGAACATGAAAGACACATAGCGGAGGAGAGCAAAGAAAATACCAAGAAATTCTTTAAGTATGTAAACAGTAAAAAAGGGAGGACAGACCATATTGGCCATAAAGAATGAGGAAGGACATCTGGTTACAAAGCATGGGAGATGGCGAAGGTATTTAATTTATTCTTCTCCTCAGTCTTCACGAGAGAATCGGGGGGCTTCAGTAACCAAAACTGCTGTGTTTATCCTCATCACACATCACATTGTTTTATCACCTGCATGCTTAACAGAGGACAGAATTAAAATTAGACTAGGGAAACTTAACATTAATAAATCACTGGGACCAGATGGCTTGCACCCGAGGGTACTTAGGGAACTCAGTCAAGTAATTGCCAGACCATTGTTCCTAATTTTTACTGAAAGTCTACTGACTGGAATGGTACCAGCTGATTGGAGAAAAACCAATGTAGCACCTATATTTAAAAAGGGCCCAAAATACATCCCTGGGAATTACAGAACAGTTATGCCCCGTACACACGGTCGGATTTTCCGATGGAAAATGTCCGATCGGAGCGTGTTGTCGGAAATTCCGACCGTGTGTGGGCTCCATCGGACATTTTCCATCGGATTTTCCGACACACAAAGTTGGACAGCAGGAGATAAAATTTTCCGACAACAAAATCCATTGTCGGAAATTCCGATCGTGTGTACACAAATCCGACGGACAAAGTGCCACGCATGCTCAGAATAAATAAAGAGATGAAAGCTATTGGCCACTGCCCCGTTTATAGTCCCGAGGTACGTGTTTTACGTCACCGCGTTCAGAATGATCGGATTTTCCGACAACTTTGTGTGACCGTGTGTATGCAAGACAAGTTTGAGCCAACATCCGTTGGAAAAAATCCTAGGATTTTGTTGTCGGAATGTTCGAACAAAGTCCGACCGTGTGTACGCCCTATTAGCCTAACATCAATAATATACAAGCTCTTGGAGGGGATGATAAGGGACTATATACAAGATTTTAGTAACGAGAACGGTATCATTAGCAGTAATTAGCATGGTTTCATGAAGAATCGTTCTTGCCAAACCAATATTTTAACCTTCTATGAGGAGGTGAGTTGCCATCTAGAAGGCCCATAGACGTGGTGTATGTGGTTTTGCAAAAGCAATTGACACAGTTCCCCATAAACGTTTACTGTACAAAATAAGGTCCATTGGCATGGACCATAGGGTGAGTACATGGATTGAAAACTGGCTACAAGGGCGAGTTCAGAGGGTGGTGATAAATGGGAACCACTCAAAATGGTTAGGGGTGGGTAGTGGGGTCCCCCAGGGTTCTGTGCTGGGACCAATCCTATTTAATTTTTTCATAAACGACCTGGAGGATAGGGTAAACAGTTCAATCTCTGTATTTGCGGACGATACTAAGCTAAGCAGGGCAATAACTTCTTCGCAGAATGTGGAAACCTTGCAAAAAGATCTGAACAAATTAATGGGGTGGGCAACTACATGGCAAATGAGGTACAATGTAGAAAAATGTAAAAAAATGCATTTGGGTGGCAAAAAATATGAATGCAACCAAACACTGGGGGGAGAACCTCTGGGAGAATCTAGGATGGAAAAGGACCTGGGGGTCCTAGTAGATGATAGGCTCAGCAATGGCATGCAATGCCAAGCTGCTGTTAACAAAGCAAACAGAATATTGGCATGCATTAAAAAGGGGATCAACTCCAGAGATAAAATAATAATGCTCCCGTTCTACAAGACTCTGGTCCGGCCACACCTAGAGTATGTATGCTGTCCAGTTCTGGGCACCAGTCCTCGGGAAGGATGTACTGGAAATGGAGCGAGTACAAAGAAGGGCAACAAAGCTAATAAAGGGTCTGGAGGATATCAGTTATGAGGAAAGGTTGCAAGCACTGAACTTATTCTCTCTGAAACGCTTGAGAGGGGATATGATTTTAATATACAAATACCGTACTGGTGACCCCACAATAGGGATAAAACTTTTTCGCAGAAGGTAGTATAACAAGACTCGTGGCGACTCATTAAAATTAGAAGAAAAGAGGTTTAACCTTAAACTATGTAGAGGGTTCTTTACTGTAAGAGCAGCAAAGATGTGGAATTCCTTTCCACAGGCGGTGGGCTCAGCGATGGGGCATTGATAGTTTCAAGAAACTATTAGATAAGCACCTGAACGACCGCAGCATACAGGGATATACAATGTAATATTGACATATACAGTAATCACACACATAGGTTGGACTTGATGGACTTGTGTCTTTTTTCAACCTCACCTACTATGTAACTATGTAACTATGTAACATCTGTTTAGGTTTATGAGAGCCAATAACACCTTGCTTATTGACTGAACTCTGCTGAAATGAGGACATTACAAGTATTTTTCCTTTTCAACTTTTTTTTACTTCTCTGTTGTTTTATTGTCTCTTTCTTTATTTCTTTATAACACCCTTCTTCTGTAAATATTTTATTTGCACAATTCTGACCTTTTCATTATTAAACCCTAAGAAAAGTGTTAACCTTGTCTCTAAAAGCTTTTTTGCATATTAAAAAAGAATCCCTGTCTCTTGAAGAGTGCTACTGTATAGTATAACTCCTCTGTCTGTGGTGACAGTGTGTGTTACAGACGTTTATTCTAAAGTAATCGTTGGTATTGCTAATCTTGTGGAAGTTCTGACTCTTTGGTAAAAGTCAGTGGTGGCAGTTAAAGGGTTAATTGCTTAATTAACTTAGCCCAGTGACAAATACTCTCAGGCTGCTGGCACCTGGATTGGGTCCCGCAAGCTGGAAAATCTCTTTGCAGAGTGCAGCTGATAGTGGCATTGTTACGTAAGTGACAGCACAGTGTGAGATTGGCCAGTCCTTCGTCACAAGTTTTGGAGAAGGGCAGGGATCTGATATCCGCTTTCGTCACACTGGGATCTGTCAGTTTTTTTTCCATCCAACCCTCTGGTTGAAATAAAAAAGTGTTTGTATCCAGCTTAACGCTGACAATAAAGAAGCTAGGGTCTAGAAAGCTTTGTGTTATACGCAGCTGAGTAACATAAAGACAAATTAATAATGGATCAGGGCAGACCATCAAAGGTTAAAAGCTCTCTGCTGTGCAATTTAATGCCGCGTACACACGAGCGGAATTTCCGTCCGAAAAAACTTGGATAGCTTTTCCGACGGAATTCCACTCAAGCTTGCCTTGCATACACATGGTCACACCAAATTCCGACCGTCAAGAACGAGTTGACGTACAACACGTACGACGGGACTAGAAAATGGAAGTTCACTAGCCAGTGCACCACCCTTTGGGCTCCTTCTGCTAATCTCGTGTTAGTAGAAGTTTGGTGAAAAACGATTTACGCTTTTCAGCTTTCGTGTTTTTCAGTCTGGTACTGCTCTTCAGTTTGTGCTTGTGGGTTAGTATCTGGTTTTCAGTGCGTGTAGTCAGTTCATATCTGTTTTTCAGTGTGTTCTTGTCCGCTCGTTTCTGATTTTCAGCTCGCTCTTCACAGGCCTTATTGTTCTTCAGTGCGTTCTGTTAGTTCGTTCTGACCAGCTGTGTTGCGGGTACGTGCTCGTCGTAGAGTTTGTGCTGTGCAGGGGCTTGGTGTTGGGGTTCTTGCTTTGACCCAAGCCCAGTCCATGAACAGAGCGGGGAGGAGTTAATGGACCAAGAATTGGTTGCTCCAGTGTGACTAATTCTCTCATATACCTTTGCTGCGTGAGATCCAGGAGAATAACCCTGATGATTTCAGGAATTTTCTGCAGATGAGGGACCCCCTTTTTCACCGTCTGTTGGCTTTGCTGTCCCCTTATATTACGAAGCAGGACACCTGCATGTGGCAAGCCATCACTCCAGAGCAGAGGCTGATTGCCACGTTGCGGTACTTGGCGACGGGGTGAAGTCTACAGGGCCTCAAGTTCTCTACCGGCATCTGGGAATCATTATTCCAGAGACCTGTTCTGCCATCATACAGGTCCTGCAGAAGGACTATATTAGGGTAAGTTTTCTCCTTCAATATCAAATTCTGTGGATTTAATGTATGCTAATGTATTGAATTTCTTTCATCATTTCCTAATTACCATGATTGTAATATGCAGTGAATGTCCCCTTTGTCCTCATGCATGCTGGAAGCTTTTAATGCTCCTTTTTTGTCCTTCATGCATATTTGCTTTCACTAACATCCCCAGCATGCTATCTTGGGCCTATATACACCTAGCCTAGTCACTTAACAATGTATTTTGTCTCCATTGTAGTGCTTTACCCTAAACACCCCCTAAAATGTGTCTAAATGTTATTGTTGTCCTTAAATTAAGGCAGAGTGCCAGAGGCTTTTTTTGGGGTCCAAAACTCATTTATAACCCTCCCCCCCTAAAATGTTTCCAATGAGCCATCCAAAGGCGAATCCAGAGTCTAGTCTCGGGAGGGGCACTGCCAGAAAATAAGGTGTTGCTTACAGAACTCTATTTAACGTATTATACAGTCCTAACCTTGTTTAAAACAGTGACACTTTTATCATTCCAGATTAAATTATTACATTACAAACAGACAGGATAGGTTTAACCACATCTTTATTATTACAAAGATCATAAGCAGTTTGTATACTTATAACAGAATATTCCCAGACAAAATATTCACAAACAATATAAAATTATGTGCAAAAAAAAACAAATAGCAGAACCTAAACATTATCACTCTCTACTGTCTCCAAACACACAACAGAAACATTTTATTTGTAAGTTACATAACATGAAAGAGAATTAGCTCAAGTCTTTGTTTTCCTTGTTTGGCAAACAGCTCGATAACTCGGTCAGTATTCACAGGAATATCTCTATGAATGTAAAGTAAACACAAGCCATTTAACCGGTCCTCCACCATTCGTGACCGAAGCCATGTTTTAACACGACGGAGGGTTGAGAAAGATCTCTCTGCTGTGGCCACACTTACAGGGAGAGTTGCTAAGATCAGAAGTAAACTTCTGATAGTTGGGAAGAGGTCCTGGTCACACAAGTCCAACACTTCAAGAACTGTTTTTGGAAGTTCCTTATGTTGTGATAACTCTCGTTTCCACTTTGTAAGCCATAGACTTAGTTCTCCCTGCAGCAATGTCTCCATTATCTTCTGCTTACCATCAGCTAGAAGAGGGTGGAAACGCTTTGATAATGATTGTACAGCCACAGGAACCATGGTTTCCATTTTTTTTCCAAAAAGTACTGCTGGCATCAAGATTTGAATCTGGAAACACTGCATCGAATTCTCTGGAAAACGAGTTTTTAAATCATTAATAATGTTGTCCAGCAAGGGAATATACAACGATTTCCTGTAGTATTCTTCAGTTGATTCTACATTGTAATTGAATCTGTGCACTTGCCTGCCTACAAGACGTGGCAATTTTAGTTCCACTCCAAGTTCTGAAGCCAATTCTGTAGCCTCCATATGCAAAGTAGAAAAAGTGCTATCAGTGTTACATCGCATATTCTCTATGGTTACCATGGTATCAGTCAAACAGTCAGATACACTTGTTAAATCAATTGTTGGGGATTGAAGGAAGTGACTCAGAGGAAGGGTTACTTTCAGAACACTGATGAGTGAAACCAATTAAAATATGAATTCTGCACTGCACAGAGAATGGATGAGAGTAGATGCTGTTGAGCTAGTGCTTGAACATTTCCATTGAGATATTGCAGATAGTGCACTCACCACTTTTACAAGTCCATCTCGAAATCTTATGAGAGAATCATGGCGCTCTACCCATCTAGTTTCACAAAGACTGGTAAGCTGAGAGCCTAACTCCTGCTTTAAAATAAAATGACGCTTTGCTGATTGGTTAAAGAATGAAATGGTTGATTTGACCACTGCTACTGCATTGCGAACTGCTGACACTTGTGAGGACTTTGAAATTGAATTGTTCAGACAATGATTGTAGCAAGGACATCTGCAACTGTTGGGTGCTTCACGGAGAATCTCTGACACAGCACCAGCCACCTCTGAAGACATAACACTGCAACTGTCTGTTCCAATGCCAACACAATAAGTGATGTCCAGGGAGAGGTCTTTAATTAGTTGGATAACCATCTGGCCTAAAACTTTTCCTGTAATGCCGCGTACACACGGTCGTACTTTTCGTCTACAAAAGTCAGACAGCCTTTCCGACAGACTTCCGGCAGACTTTCGGTGGACTTGCGGCGGACTTGCGGCCTACTTTCTAACGAACGGACTTGCCTACACACGACCACACAAAAGTCGGTCGGATTCGTACGTGATGACGTACACCGGACTAAAATAAGGAAGTTCATAGCCAGTAGCCAATAGGTGCCCTAGCGTGGCTTTTTGTCCGTCGGACTAGCACACAGACGAGCGGATTTCGGGGTCCGTCGTAGTTACGAAGTAAAGTTTTGAAGCATGTTTCAAATCTAAAGTACGTCGGATTTGAGGCTAAAAAAGTACGTTGAAAGTCCGGAGAAGCCCACACACGATCGGAT
The DNA here is from genome assembly GCA_037952835.1 of Lithobates septentrionalis. Classification (NCBI taxonomy): domain Eukaryota; kingdom Metazoa; phylum Chordata; class Amphibia; order Anura; family Ranidae; genus Lithobates; species Lithobates septentrionalis. The sequence goes on from JBBDGP010001113.1 coordinate 5,140,907, forward strand.
TACCAGCCAGCTTTAGTCCGTCAGCGTCCGTTGGACTTTTGTAGACGAAAAGTACGACCGTGTGTACGCGGCATAAGGCTTGGTTCTGAACCTGAACTATCAATTCCCGACTCCTTCTGGGTTGCAAATTCATAGGCATCTACAAATTTTATAAAATCCTCACAAATCGATCCATTGTAGACATATCTAAAGTTGAGTGTAAGTTGTTCGGTATGGGAAATGTCTGTAGTTTCATCAAATATTATACTAAAATAGCAAGCCTTGGTAATGCGCATGTGCGAGAGCTCCGTAACGGACGCTTGAGCCGGAGCTCCGCTTCACCCCGGACCCGCGGACCACAAGGCGGACAATCCACCTCACCCTAACAGCCACAAGTCAGCACACAGCCTCGGTGAGCCCCCCAGGCACCCTGCCGCATGTCTGGACTGATGACTAGGAGAGATCCCGGGCCGCAATTTGCCCAATTACATCGGGACGAGGATCCCAAGATGGCCGCCAGCACCACTTCCATGCAGCAACACGCGGCCTATGAAATCAAGCTGCAAGAACAGAGGCAGGTGATACTCCCGGCCACCCTCACGTATGCCCAGGTGACCCAGGGCACTCTGCAGCCCCCGCAAGCCCCATCACTGGCCTCAACAGAATCCCTCATAGGTCACACAATAGAGGATTTCTCCCTGTCTCCAGAGGGGCCTGCTCTGCCTCACATGCAAACCCCCACAGCTTCAGGCAAGCTGATACAGGACCAGGTATCACTACAACAAGACTTGTTCTCTAAACTGTCGGATCTTCTGGAGAGGGGTCTGGCTAACACAGCGGACAAAATTACTCGAGACCTTAAGTCGGATTTTTCCAATCTGGGTTCAAGAATGGAGGCCATTGAACATAAACTGGACATTACGGTTGCTAAAACCAATCAAAACGCCTCTCACATCCAAGTACTTCAAGACCGATTGGATATGGCCCTCTCCAGGATTGACGACCTCGAGAACAGGTCGAGGAGATATAATTTTAGAATAAGAGGATTACCTGAATCGGTCACAGAGATCACTTCGGCAGTCCAGAGTCTGATCAAGGACCTGTTACCCTAGAAAGGATGGGTCCCCAAAGGACATTATAGTGAAGCCACATCACTATAAGGTAAAAGAGGAGGTCTTGCGACAGTCACGCTACAAATCGAAGCAACTATGCCTGGGCCACCAAATACAAGTCTTTGCATATCTCTCCCCAACGACCATACAGAAGAGAAGATCTCTCAAACCCTTACTCACAGCTCTCTCTCAGCAAGATATTAAGCATAGATGGGCATTTCCATTTGCGGTAAAATTCTCCCTTCAGGGAAAATCACACTCTTTTTCTAACCTACCAGAGGGAGAAAAGTTACTCCTATACCTTAAATTGATCTCACAGGAAGCTCCCATGGACCTGGCAATGTCTGCAGCGAACTCGTCCAAACGACCAACTCCTACAAGCCCAATCTCCCCTCTTTGGGACACAGGAAGAAACAAGAAAGCCAAGGAAGGCAGACCACCTTAAGAAGAAAGAAATCTGCAACTTTTTACTTTACCCTTATCGGGTCTCTTGTCCCGCCGACAAGGCAACTCTCTCTGTTGATGGGGCTAAATGCCCTGAACTTCTGTTATTACACAAAATGAACACTTCATAGTTTTGTTCTCAGTTGTACTACCAGCAGCGAACTGCAACACTTCTTTAGAAGATTCTCCTCACACGTTTAGTTTCAGGGGTGTTGATTGCCTTTTCTCTCCCACAGCTTTCCCTGGAATGTGCCACGCTACATGGATAGCAACAGGTTCCCTAGGAACAATCTTTATCCCACGGACCTAGCTACAAGGAGGCCCAGATTCATAACCTCTCCTTTTTCAAACTTGGACAAGCAGAGGGAGCCCTGAATGGGCTTTCTGTTTAGTGGGTTCCCTGAGGGAGATACCCCCCCAACTACCTTGCGGATACTTATACATACCGCGATTAGGGATTGGGTGATTGCCCAGAGTGGGCTCACTTGGGATGATCATCCAATCTTCTCTGACTTGGGAGGAAGGGTTTTAGCCTGCTGTATGTTATAAGTTAAAGAAAAAAGCTTTTAAAAAAGTTTTTGAAGTGGTTGTTAATATCTAGTTTAGACGGTGTTACTTATTCCAAGTGTTTTTTTTTTTTTGTTGCCATATATCTTTAGTTATTTGTTTCCATACTAATTCAAGGGTCCGGGGTGACCCACTTGTGCACCCACCTATCACACAGAGACTAGTCTTGGTTTCTGAGTGATGGGTCGTCGGCCCCCTTATAGGGGCAGCAGACGCCCACGGGCAAGAGTCCGGCTGACTAAACTAAAGTCAGTCCCGACTAGTATTCAAAAAAGATTCTCTTTTAGTTTTTTTGTCTCTTTTATCTTCCTCCTTACTTCTTACTTTCTCTTTCATGTCAGTCTACAGGTTGAGCAACTACTCAGTTCCCATTGCATGACCAGATTCTCCCTCACACGCACTCTAGGCATTAAAGGCAAAAGGTAGGCAACGGTATTTGCAGTAGCATTCCACCCCTCTGGTTTCATGGCTGACCCCGCACCTTCAGGTTCATTGGTGAGAATAGCCTCTCATAATGTCCAGGGACTAAACTCCCCTAACAAAAGAAGAAAGGCTTTTGAATATTATCGAACCCTTAACATAGATATCATTATGTTACAGGAGACTCATTTCCCGATCCGGTACAACCCCAAGTTCCTTCACCCGCGTTATCCGACTTTCTACTTAGCTAATGCAGCCAACAAGACTAAGGGGGTCACGATATTAATATCTAAACACTGTAACTTCTCCCCTATCTCAGAACACAAAGACCCAGAAGGCCGTTTTATCTTGGTAAAGGGCACGATTGAAGGCAAGCTGTATTCTCTGGTTTCCTATTACACACCAAATAAGGGCCACTCAAAATTTTTCCATAACCTTTTCAGGACCTTGAACCCGCTCCTGGAGGGTTCAGTCATTTGTGGAGGTGACACGAATCTGGCCTTTGATCAGGGATTAGATAAATCAAAACCTCCAACTTCCCAACTAACATGTCCCACCAAAACAAGCCTCAGTTTAGCTAGACTTTTTCACTCACAGAACCTAGTAGACATTTGGAGGGAACTAAACCCCTCAAAAAGGGATTATACCCACTACTCTTACCCACACCAACTCTATACTAGAATCGACCATATTATGGTCTCCCCCGCGATAATCCCGTCAGCACAAAAAGCTTCCATCATTGACACAGCATGGTCCGACCACTTGCTGGTCCTACTTTCCCTTCAGAACACCGCCACCAGAACTCCAATTTCACACTGGCGCCTCAATGAATCCCTTCTCAGTAACCCTGTACATGTTGCAGAAATAGAAAAGGCCCTAAAAGAGTATTTCACAATTAATGACCAGAATGACGAATCTCCTGAAATACTATGGGCGGCTCACAAAGTCACCATAAGGGGCACTCTTATTCAGATGGCATCCCGAATTAAAAAAGAAAGACAGCTGGACATTTCCAAATTAGAAAAAAAAAATTCTGCCCTAAAAGCTGATCACAAACACAACCCCTCTAAAACCCTTCTTGACAAACTAGACGCAGCTAGATTGGAACTCAACCTAGCTCTAACAGTCAAGGCTGAGAAATTTATTCGTTGGAGCAGAGCTAAATTCTATACCCAGAAAGGCAAAATAGGCACTTTGCTGGCAGCTAAGCTCAACTCGAAAACCCACAACTTCACCTTACCCAGAATTAGGAGACCAGGACAGGAGCCATCAGCAAATCCCGACAAAATATTATCTGCCTTCCATGACTTTTATTCCGCACTATATGCCCCCACCACCACAGACAGAAGCGCAAAGATCACAGAATTCATGCAGGATCTACCCATACCAACCCTCACTACAGAACACAAAACCATAATGGAAGAGCCCATTTCAGTAGATGAAATCAAAGATGTCATCAAAAAACTTAAGAAGGGATCAGCCCCTGGCCCGGACGGCCTTTCAACCCCATATTATAAGGCATTCACTAACTCCATAGCCCCATACATGGCCAAATCTTTTAATACTAAAGTGGCAGGAACCCCAATGAATCCCCAACTCAATACTGCCTACATAGCTGTAATTCCCAAACCAAACAAAAACCCTGAAGAAGTTGAGAATTATAGACCCATATCCCTAATAAATAATGATTTAAAGATTTTAATAAAAATCCTAGCCAACCGACTTTCTTCCTTTATTAGCAGATATGTCCACAAGGACAAGGTGGGATTCATTCCCGGGAGACAAGGGCCAGACCAAACCAGGAGAGCCATTGATATTATTTCTATTTTACAATCTAATTGGATCAATGGCCCTAAACAAGAAGGGATGCTTTTGTCCCTGGATCTACACAAAGCATTTGATTCTATCGAATGGACATGCATTTTCGCCATCATGGAGCGATGGGGTTTCGAACAACGCTTTATGGGGCTGCTCCACTCACTATACTCCAACCCGATAGCTTCAATTCGTATACAAGATCAATACTCACAGCCCTTCAGTATTGTGAAAGGAACCAGACAAGGATGCCCCTTATCCCCTCTAATCTTCGCTATAGCCATAGAAACCCTAGCAATAGCAATACGCACAAACACCAATATTCAAGGAGTAACATGCGGCACACAAACCCACAAATGCGGCTTATTCGCCGAAAACATGCTTATATTTTTAACATCCCTCATCACATCTCTCCCTAATCTATGCAAAACCCTTCGGGACTTCTCCACCATCTCAGGACTCAAAGTGAACTACAAAAAATCTCACGCCCTAAATATCTCTCTGAAACCAGACATAGCTAAATCTTTACAAAACTCCTTTCCCTTCAAATGGAACAACTCATCTATTGAATATCTAGGGATCACCCTCACAGCTAAAATTGAGGACCTCTACTCCTCTAACTTTGTCCCCACATATAGGAAACTGGAAACTGACTTAAAAAATTGGACGAAAGGGGAACTGTCCTGGCTAGGCAGGATACATGCTATCAAGATGACACTATTGCCTAGACTTCTATATCTTTTTAGAGCTCTACCGATTTGTATTAGAAAGGACCACCTGAAAACATTTCAACAAAAAGTCAATAAATTCATTTGGGGGGCTTCAGGCCATAGACTTCCACAAACTACAATGTACAGTCTGAGGGCAGACGGGGGATTGGGGCTACCTAGATTGCTTTGGTATTACCAAGCAGCTAGACTCTCACAGCTCTCTACAGTACATTCAAAAACAGAGAAACCCGATTGGATCCACATAGAGAGACAGGCAGCCCCCTCCTATACCCTTGACTACCTTTTAGGGATCCCAGCGAAAAACAGACCCCCGATCCTTTCGCCCATCCTGTCCCAATCTTTTGCGCTGTGGGGCACACTGAAAACGAATCACTCACTAATCTCAGAATGCAAACTCCTTTCACATATCTTTCATAACCCCGACTTCATACCAGGTCTAAAAATCAGAGACTTTAAATGGTGGCTGGATAAGGGTTTGTACCGGATCGGCCATTTCTTTACCTCGGGAGGACCTATTTCCATGAAATTCTGTACCGAACAGTTGGAAATTCCGGTCACGGAACATTTTAGATTTCAACAAATTCAGCACTTTCTCCATAATATCTGGAAATCTAAAACGTCCCCTCTCAAGTTCACCCCATATGAAATCTGGTGCGGTCAGGCCATGGAACAGAGGGGGGAATCTCTGTAATCTACCAGTCACTGGCCCATACGACCCAAAAAACCCCATATATGAAATGTTGGGAAGAAGATCTTCAAATAAGTTGGAGTTTGGAATCCTGGCGAACATCATTCTATAGAGCTTTCAAGGGGATTCAGAACATCTCTTTCATAGAATCCAATCTGAAAGTAATGACCAGATGGTACCTCACACCAGCGAGGTTGGCAGCCATGTACCAGACAGCTAACCCCCAATGTTTTAGAGGTTGTCAACTTACGGGCACTATGGCCCACATAGGGTGGGAATGTCCAAGAATCAGATCTTTCTGGAATAGGATGTTTGCCATGATCCAAAAAGTCACATCTCACCAAATTCCTAAAACCCCGGCTACTGTTCTCCTAAACGCCAACTTGCCCAAGTTACCTAAATTCACGCGTAAACTGATCCATTTCATTTTACTGGGGGCGAAACCAACAATCGCCAAAGCATGGAAGCAACCCAAAGTATCCCTACTGTCCACAAAATGTAAAATTTCATGGATTATGTCACAAGAAAAACTCACAGGAATACTCCTAGACAAAACCAAGGACTTCGAAGCCACCTGGGAACCCTGGGCCAAATATGTGGGCATTTCTATCATACCTGGCATAATAGTTTAAAGGATTTTTCCCAGTAAGCCCGATTTGTGGACTGACACCTTTTCCTTCTCTTCTCTTTTCCCTCCACTCTCTCCTTTCTGCACTTTTCTATTCCTCTCCCTCTTCTCTCCATATACTGTTCGTCATCAATGAGTAACTAGAGAATTATGTCACTGAGACTATACTGCAGTGGATCCCGGGCTCTGAGGACTTGGATCCGGGGCTATGTGATTTCTTGCCTGATAAACGAGCCCTACAGGGCTCATTTCGAAGGGAGCCACATGGAGTGTGGTGGCGTATCTCCCTGGGCACAGCAAGATCCCCTGAGGGGGTGCCCGGGGGACCTCCCGACCTCCTCTGTTGGTCCTCTCATATATGTTAACAGAAACAGGCAAGAATCCAAGTAAGCCATACTTTATAACGTAACGATAACATGCTTCTTGTACTGATACTACTGCATCTTGAATTTATTCGTCCTACATTGACTCTTTTCATGTTGGAAATAATAAAAATCTTTTGAAAGAAAAAAAAAAAATAGCAAGCCTCTTTAATTCTAGCTACAATGACATTGCTGATTTCATCACCACAACACCCGATTAAATCATTTTGTGTGGATTTTGAAATGTATGTAGCGCGAGAAGATGCAGTAAGGAGGTGCTTCTCTAATATTTTGTGTCCAGATGCAACACGGTACCTCACCAATTCCTGAAAGTTGCCTTCATTCACCTCCGGGGTAGAGTCATCCATTAAAGCACCATCATCTCAGTGGCCACGCAGAGGTATATTTTGTCTACCCAAAAATATAATTGACTCAACGATAGGACGAATTCACTCTCGGTTCTCTTTCACTGTCTGAAGACGATGCAAGTTTATTTGATTAACAATTTCATTTTCTGGTGCATGGTAGGTTTTTAAAAATGCATTTCCTTCAAACACACTCTCCTGATGATAAACAAGCCTTGCATGGACTTCCAAATCTCCATCCTTGCCCTTAAGCTTTTTAAAATTAGTAAGGGGCTTCATTACCAATTTTCCAAGGGCCATGCCTTTGTTATGACCACCTTTCCGATGTTGCGCAAACAATGCACAGTACTTGCAAAACAATCCCTTTTTGGCAGGTGAATACACGAGCCAAGGAAAACTGTGAATATGTTGTTTTGACAAGTATCTCTTTATTTCCCGAGTTTCTCCATTCTTGGAAGTCATGTTCTGAACAGAGAAAGGTAATTCATATCCAGGAGGAGGTTGCCATTGATTTTCCAATAGCAAGCATTTGGTGTAATCTATTTTTTTCCAAGATGTGTGCCAATGTCATTAATTAGGATACTGCTGGTTTGAGGTGGGGTATCAACAGACAGTGGCGACACATTATGATCTGTTTCACCAGATATTGGTTCTACAAATGTACCAGAACAGGATGGGAGGGTAGTGTCAACTTCCATACTTGAAGTGCTTTCTACTATTGGCTTTTCTCCTGATGACTTTTTTCCGCTGGTACTGAAGAAAGAATCTATAGTCCTGCAGTTCATTCTTTTCTGACTCATTTTGCTGTTTCTATAATTAAAGTACAAAAGTGCACACTAAATAAAGTAATTGGCTTTATAGAACAGCACTGCACACACATTGTTGACATGTACATGTACCATAACTGAACCGACCCCCTGTTTAAATATAGCAAGAATACATTGCAGACATGATACAGGAGATGGTCAGAGACTGCAGACATGATACAAGAGATGACCATGGACTGCAGACATGATACAAGAGATGACCATAGACTGCAGACATGATACAAGAGATGATCAGAGACTGCAGACATGATACATGAGCTGATCAGAGACTGTAGACGTGATACAGGAGATGATCAGAGACTGCAGACATGAATAAAGAGATGATCAGAGACTGCAGACATGAATAAAGAGATGATCAGAGACTGCAGACATGATACAGGAGTTGATCAGAGACTGCAGACATGATACAAGAGATGACCATAGACTGCAGACATTATACAAGAGATGATCAGAGACTGCAGACATGATACAAGAGATGATCAGAGACTGCAGACATGATACAAGAGATGATCAGAGACTGTAGACATGATACAAGAGATGACCATAGACTGCAGACATGATACAAGAGATGGTCAGACACTGCAGACATGATACAAGAACTCAATGCATCAATGCAGCCTCACCAGTGCCCATTAAATAAAAATTGTCAGGATGAATGATCAAGTCTGCCGGTCAGTTTTTCAGGAGGACCTGACTGGAAAGGTCATTGCATTCCTATAGACAGGCAGATGTAAATGGTCCATTTATACCTGCCTACCTCCTCTCAGATTTGCTAAAAAAAAATGGAAGGGGATCTGTCCTCTTCTGTGTAGGCAAATCGGATCAGAAGTAGTTGGGTGTAAACAGACAGCCGAGTCCGTTTACACCCAGTCACTCATAGAGTAGAGCAGGCTTAGTCTGTGTTTGCTCTTCAGAAACTTGGCGGATACAGATGTGTCATCTGCCCGCTCTGGTCCAATCAACAGGGGATCTGTCAGCCAATCCCCTGCTGAATGAAACAGAATCCGCCCTGTGTGAAAGGGGCCTAAGGTTCTTCCTAAAATAACAGCAACATTGGTTACATTGTTTTGGTTATAAACTCACCTGTTCTGTTTCCTTTAAACTTTTGTACCATGAAATACCACAAATATTGCACGGAAACACTGAAAAGTTTTGTTCAATTGCCATGTCAGTGTTTAAAATTCAGTGTTAGATTTCTTGATGTAGCCTCCCTGACGGTATTCCCGAGTGTGTCTCGGGGTTAAATTTCAGCACCATTAGCGGTAACCCCGAGCCACACTCGGGATTACATCTCAGGATCCTGGTGCAGGTTACTTACCTTGTCCCCAGGATCCTGACATGTACATGTACCATAACTGAACCGACCCCCTGTTTAAATATTGCAAGAATACATTGCAGACATGATACAGGAGATGGTCAGAGACTGCAGACATGATACAAGAGATGACCATAGACTGCAGACACGATAAAAGAGATGACCATAGACTGCAGACATGATACAAGAGATGACCATAGACTGCAGACATGATACAAGAGATGATCAGAGACTGCAGACATGATACATGAGCTGATCAGAGACTGTAGACGTGATACATGAGCTCATCAGAGACTGCAGATGTGATACATGAGCTCATCAGAGACTGCAGACGTGATACAGGAGATGATCAAAGACTGCAGACATGAATAAAGAGATGATCAGAGACTGCAGACATGATACAGGAGTTGATCAGAGACTGCAGACATGATACAGGAGTTGATCAGAGACTGCAGGCATGATACAAGAGATGATCAGAGACTGCAGACATGATACAAGAGATGATCAGAGACTGCAGACATGATACAAGAGATGACCATAGACTGCAGACATGATACAAGAGATGATCAGAAACTGCAGACATGATACAAGAGATGATCAGAGACTGCAGACATAATACAAGAGATGACCATAGACTGCAGACATGATACAAGACATGATCAGAGACTGCAGACATGATACAAGAGATGATCAGAGACTGCAGACATGATACAAGAGATGATCAGAGACTGCAGACATGATACAAGAGATGGCCATAGACTGCAGACATGATACAAGAGATGGTCAGACACTGCAGACATGATACAAGAACTCAATGCATCAATGCAGCCTCACCAGTGCCCATTAAATAAAAATTGTCAGGATGAATGATCAAGTCTGCCGGTCAGTTTTTCAGGAGGACCTGACTGGAAAGGTCATTGCATTCCAATAGACAGGCAGGTGTAAATGGTCCATTTATACCTGCCTACCTCCTCTCTGATTTGCTCAAAAAAAATGAAAGGGGATCTGTCCTCTTCTGTGTAGGCAAATCGGATCAGAAGTAGTTGGGTGTAAACAAACAGCTGAGTCCGTTTACACCCAGTCGCTCATAGAGTAGAGCAGGCTTAGTCTGTGTTTGCTCTTCAAAAACTTGGCGGATACAGATGTGTCATCTGCCTGCTCCGGTCCAATCAACAGGGGATCTGTCAGCCAATCCCCTGCTGAATGAAACAGAATCCGCCCTGTGTGAAAGGGGCCTAAGGTTCTTCCTAAAATAACAGCAACATTGATTACATTGGTTTCCTTATAAACTCACCTGTTCTGTTTCCTTTAAACTTTTGTACCATGAAATACCACAAATATTGCACGGAAACACTGAAAAGTTTTGTTCAATTGCCATGTCAGTGTTTAAAATTCAGTGTTAGATTTCTTGATGTAGCCTCCCTGACGGTATTCCCAAGTGTGGCTCGGGGTTACATTTCAGCACCATTAGCGGTAACCCAGAGCCACACTCGGGATTACATCTCAGGATCCTGGTGCAGGATACTTACCTTGTCCCCAGGATCCTGCGATGTCCCCCCGCGCTGTCTGTGGGCTCCGTCCTCTGCCCGAACCCTCTCTGTGACAGGCTCTGTTCCCTGCGAGCGTCGCGACGCACAGGGGCGGAGCCTGGCGGGAAATTAAAAAAAAAGTAAAAAATCATAACACATACAGTACTGTAATCCTACAGATTACAGTACTATATGAAATCATTTCACTTCCCTTTTGTCCCCAGTGCTTTGGCCCATGCCCTGCATGCAGTTTTATATCATATATACTGTTCTTTCTGCCTGGAAACTTGAGATTGTCCATAGCAACCAAAAAGTGTCCCTTTAGGTCAAAACTGGCTTTAGACCAGTTAGAAAACAGCGATAGTAAATTAGAACACTTGCAGAATTGAGCAATAGTGAATCATGGGGAAATTTATTTTATTATAATTATATTATTATTTTTTTTAATTATTTATATTTATTTATTATATTATAATTTATGATTTTGTGTTTCAAACTTCATCATACCCGGGATATCTACTAGACTCTTGGTGGACAGATATAAGTGAGTTATTGCTAAGAATTACAGACCTACAATATAAAACGCCAAATTTCTATGCAAAATAATTGTACCGCTTTGAGACGCAAAAATCTGAAATAATCATACCGCCAGGGAGGTTACCAAATGTTTCAAAAATGTAAATATAAAAATAAATTCAGGTTGCCAGATTAAAGCACTGTTTGCTCTTCTGCAGCTCCGCATTTAAATCAATATCCTGCATTATAATTTGATTAACCACTTGCTGACCAGCTGCAGTACATATACTGCAGAAGGTCGGCTCTATTGCACGCAACTACATACCTGTAGGCCATTTCGTGCAATAGCCAGCAAAGGCGCGCACGCTAATTGGCCAGAGGGGGAGCCAATCAGCGGGTCTGGCGGAAGCGATGTCTGCCAGCCACCCGTGATTGCTCCCCACAGAGATGGAACAGCGGTCTGCAGATGTAAACAAGGCAGACCGCCGTTCTGTCAGAGATGAACAGAGTCACTGATCTTGTGTTCCTGCTAACCAGGAACACGGATCACTCTGTTCATCTAGTGAGTCCATCCCCCCACACAGTTAGAAAGCACCCCCTAGGGACACAGTTAACCCTTTGATCAACCCCCGATGTTAACCTCTTCCCAGCCAGTGTCATTAGTACAGTGACAGTACATATTTTTAGCACTGATCACTTTATTAGTGTCACTGGTCCCCAAAAAGTGTCAAAAGTGTCAGTTAGGTGTCCGATCTGTCTGCTGCAATGTTGCAGTACCGCTAAAAATCACTGATCGCTGCCCTTATTAGTAAAAAATAATTAAATATAAATGCCATAATTCTATCCCATACTTTGTAGACGCTATAAATTTTGTGCAAACCAATTAATATACGCTTATTGTGATTTTTTTTCCAAAAATATGTAGAAGAATACGTATCGGCTTAAACTATGGAATACATTTTTTTATAGCAAAAAGCAAAAAATATTGTTTTTTTTTTTCAAAATTGTTGCTCTTTTTCGGTTTATATCGCAAAAAACGCAGAGGTGATCAAATACCACCAAAAAAAAGCTCTATTTGTGGGAAAAAAGGACATCAATTTTATTTGGGTACAACGTTGCACGATCGCGCAATTGTCAGCCAGTCAAAGTAACGCAGCGCAGTATCACAAAAAATGGCCTGGTCATAAGGAGGGGTAAAACTTTTCAGAGCTGAAGGGGTTAAGATCAAGACTAAAAGGGCATTTTTGTTTCATACATAATGCATGGCACAGTGCCACACATGTATTTTGCGATTTGAAACATGACATTCATACATTCTTTTACTCACGTTTAGTCAATTGGTGCTCTGGTGAGGGTAGGGGTTCCCATGCAGAATTTAGGAGCAATGGAGTGGAGAATCAATGGAGATGGATCAGATGGATCCAGTAATCTTCTCAATAAGTCGTCTTTGTGTATTTCACTGCGCTCTGCACTGCAGACTGCCCAAGGTGCCAGGTGGAGAAGATGGAGGAGGTGGGTGGAGCCAACAATAACTCATGGGTGGTGGTGGCCTGTACTTTAGTGTGGACAACATGGAGGGAGGAGGGTGCAGGTGGGTGGAGCCAACACAGTCAGGGGCGGAGAAAGCCCTGCCGCCACTGACTATGGATGGGCTGGCAGCCTGGCTGGACAATGGACATGTTAGTGCACTCAGTTAGTTACTGTTAGAATAGAGTAAATGTGCAGGAAGCATCACATGGATCCAGCCCTATTACAGCCCATGGCACGTTTATGCAACAACAGCAATGCAAAAAAAAAAACCCTTTGATCGCAGACAGATGACAAGTCAGAGGATGGAGATGGGTGATCTGTTGGTGTCCAGGTCCAGGAGCTGAGATCGTTCCATAAACAGTGAGCCAGCTACTGACAGCTCTATAAAAGAATCAAAACCCAGCACACATGCCCACGTTTGCCCTCTCCTAGCTGTCCCTGGCCATGCCAACACTCACTGACTGTCACCGTACGTCGGTCGGCTCTGAGAGACTCGAGTCCTCCGACCTCCGACGTGACTCACTCACTGTGACTGACGCCATCCACCTCCTCCTGGTATCCTTCCTTGTCAGAGTGAGTGACCGCCGCCGCCCGCATAACCACATAGACGCAAGTCTCTCTCTCGGCGGCGCTGATCGGCTCATGTGAGAGAGAGACTCAGGACAATCAATGACATATCAGTGCTGTTATTTAGGGGGCAATTGCCCTGTTGTCCCCCCTGGATCCGCTACAGGAGCCATCAGAGGGGGTGAGGAATCTGATAAGTGGACCTTATATTTTTGTCTTTAAATACTCCTTAAAATACACCCTGTTTCAAATTATTATGCAAATTCTATTTCAGTGTCACAAAGATTAAATATTTTGTTTTTCAGTTTAACTCATGGATGGCATTGTGTCTCAGGGCTCTTTTGATCACTAAAAACAATCTCGGACACCTGTGATAATTAGATTGCCAGGTGAGCCCAATTAAAGGGAAAAACTACTAAAGGAGGGTGTTCCACATTATTAAGCAGAGCACCATTTTCAAGCAATATGAGGAAGAAAAAGAATCTCTCTGCTGTCGAAAAGAGTCAAATAGTTCAATGCTTTGGACAAGGTATGAAAACTTTAGATATTTTATGAAAACTTAAGCGTGATCATTGCACTATTAAGAGATTTGTGGCTGATTCAGAGCACAGATGGGTTTCATGCAGATAAAGGCACATTGAGAAAGATTTCTGCCAGATCCACGTATCGGATCAAGAGAGCAGCTGCTTTAAACATGATTACATAGCAGCAAACAGATATTTGAAGCTGCTGGTGCCTCTGGAGTCCCACGGACATCAAGGTGTAGAGTCCTCCAGAGTCTTGCAACTGTGCATAAGCCTTCCATTCAGCCACCACTAACCAATGCTCACAAGCAGAAACGGCTGCATTGGGCAGAAAAATACATAAAGACTAATTTTCAAACAGTCCTATTCACTGATGAGTGCCGTGCAACCCTGGATGGTCCAGATGGATGGAGTAGTGGATGGTTGGTGGACGGCAACCCTATTCCAACAAGGCTGCGACGTCAGCAAGGCGGTGATGGAGTCAAGTTTTGGGCCAGAATCATGGGAAGAGAGCTGGTCGGCCCCTTTAGGCTCCCTGCAGGTGTAAAGATGACCTCTGCAAAGTATGTGGAGTTCCTGACTGACCACTTCCTTCCCTGGTACAGAAGGAAGAACTATGCTTTCCATAATAAAATCATCTTCATGCATGACAATGCACCATCTCATGCTGCAAATAATACCTCTGCATTAGGGATGGGCTTTATGTTCGGGTCGAACATGAGTTCGACTCGAACATTGGCTGTTTGCCCGTTTGCCGAACAGCGAACAATTTGGGGTGTTCACGGCAAATTCGAAAGCCGTGGAACACCCTTTAAAAGTCTATGGGAGAAATCAAAAGTTCTAATGTTAAAGGTTTATATGCATGGTATTGTCATAAAAAGTGTTTGGGGACCTGGGTCCTGCCCCAGGGGACATGTATCAATGCAAAAAAAGGTTTAAAAACAGCCATTTTTTTGGGAGCAGTGATTTTAATAATGCTTAGAGTGAAACAATAAAAGTGTAATATTCCTTTAAATTTCATACCTGGGGGGTGTCTATAGTATGCCTGTAAAGGGGCGCATGTTTCCCGTGTTTAGAACAGTCTGACAGAACTAGAAAATAGAATACATCTATTCTAATCACCGGGTGGCCCCGCCCTCCATTATATAAGCAGTGTCAGAAGAACCAAAGCGTCACACGGCGGAAGACTCCCACTGAGGCAGATCGTGCGGACGGAGCGGAGAAGAAGCCGGAGGAAAATGCGGGACGAGAAAAGTGGAGGAAGAAGAAGATGGAGAGGAAGAAGATGGAGAAGAAGAAGATGAAGGAAGCAGAAGAACACCGAAGGAAGACCAGAAGAAAGAAGATGGAAGAAGGAGAAATTAATAAAGGACTTGTCAAAAACCATCTCTTGTGTTTTTTAACCTTTTTGACACTTTTTTTGTGAAATGGTAGGGGTACATTTGTACCCCATTACCAATTCACTCAGGGGGGCCAGGATCTGGGGGTCCCCTTGTTAAAGGGGGCTTCCAGATTCCAATAATCCCCCCCCGCCCGCAGACCCCCACAACCACCAGGCAAGGGTTGTGGGGATGAGGCCCTTCTCCCCATCAACATGGGGACAAGGTGCTTTGGGGGGCTACCCTAAAGCACCCTCCCAATGTTGAGGGCATGTGGCCTGGTACAGTTCGGGGGGGTGCTCTCTTGTCCCACCCTGTTTTCCTGCGGCCTGCCAGGTTGCATGCTTGGATAAGGGTCTGGTATGGATTTTGAGGGGGACCCCCACGCCATTTTTTAAAAAAAATTGGCGCAGGGTTACCCTTAATATCCATACCAGACCTGAAGGGCCTGGTATAGAATTTAGGGGGACCCCCACACATTTTTTTTTAAAATTTTGGTCGGGGGTTCCCCTGTGGGGAAATTCCATGCCGTTTTTATCAATGAACTTTTATGTGTATTGCCGGACCAGCAATTCATTATAGCCGGCGCTAGCGATAATAGTTGTACATGACTTTTTTTCCTTTCGAAATTTAATTTTGCTGTCAGACTGTTCTAAGCACAGGAAACATGCGCCCCTTTACAGGCATAATATAGACACCCCCAGGTAAGAAAATCACTGCTCCCGAAAAAATGGCCGTTTTTAAAACTTCTGATTGCATTGATACATGTCCACTGGGGTAGGACCCAGGTTCCCAAACACTTTTTATGACAATGCCATGCATCCTTTAACCACCTCAATACAGTGCATTTTCGCCCCCTTCCTGCCCAAGCCATTTTTCAGCTTTCAGCGCTGTCGCACTTTGAATGACAATTGCGTGGTCATACAACACTGTACCTCTGCGGTTTTTATTTTTTGCGCTATAAACAAAAGAAGAGTGAGAAGTTTTAAAAAAAACACAATAATTTTTATCTTTTGCGATAATAAAATATCCAATTTTTTTTTCTTTAAAACAATTTTTTTCTCAGTTTAGGCTGATATGTATTCTTGTACATATTTTTGGTAAAAAAAATCGCAATAAGCGTATATAGATTGGTTTGCGCAAAAGTTATAGCGTCTACAAAATAGGGGATAGATTTATAACATTTTTATTTTTTTTTATTTTTTTACTAGTAATGGCGGCGATCTGCGATTTTTATTGTGACTGCGATATTGCGGCGGACACATTGGATACTTTTGACACATATTTGGGACCATTCACATTTATACAGCGAACCGTGCTATAAAAATGCATTGATTACTGTATAAATGTGACAGGCAGGGAAGGGGTTAACACTAGGTGGTGATCGAGGGGTTAACTGTGTTGCTAGGGAGTGATTCTAACTGTAGGGGGAGGGGACTCACTAGGGGAGGAGACCGATCGGTGTTCCTCTGTGCTGGGAACACACCATCGGTCTTCTCTCCTCTGACAGGACCGTGGATCTGTGTGTTTACACACACAGATCCACAGTCCTGCTGTGTTACCGGTAATCGCGGGTGCCCGGCGGACATTGCGGCCGCCAGGCACGCGCACCGGGTGCCTAGTGACACGCCCCCTGGTGGCCTAGGAATGCGAGGCCGTCATATGAAGCCCGCCCGCAACGAGAGCTGCGCCGCCTGGCCGTCAATAGACAGCCGGCGGTCAGCAAGCGGTTAAAGTGAGCACTTTTGATTATTCATGTTCGTGTCCCATAGACTTTAACAGTGTTCAAACAAATGTTTTGCCTGTTCGCATGTTCTGGATGCGAACTGAACCGGGGGGTGTTCGGCTCATCCCTAATCTGCATCAATGGCTGCTATGGGGATAAAAGGAGAGAAATTCATGTTGTGGCCTCCATCCTCCCCTGACCTCAATCCTATTGAGAACCTTTGGAGCATCCTCAAGCAAAAAATCTATGAGGGTGTGAGGCAGTTTACATCCAAACAGCAGCTCTGGGAGGCTATTCTGACATCTTGCAAACAAATTCAAGCACAAACTGTCCAAAAACTCACAAGTTCAATGGATGCAAGACTTGTGAAGCTGCTATCAAATAAGGGGCCCTATGTTAAAATGTACCGTGACCTGTTAAAATGTTTAAAAAGTTAAAATGTTGTTCAAAGTTTGATTAAAATAGCTTTTGATTTTAGTAAATATGCTGCAAACACAACAAATGACAATTTTCAGTTCTTTACAACCTATAAAGTGTTTTGAAACTTACTGTGTGTAATAATTTGGAACAGTGCATTGTAAGTTTTTTATTTTGAAAAAAAAAACTGTTATCATTAGGAGGTTTGTTCAATAAAATTTGAATTGTACTCTTAATAGTTGATAACATGAGAATTATGCTGACTGTTGTTTACATCAATTATTTAGGTAAATGAGAAAAATATCATTGGCATAATAATTTGGAACAGGGTATAAATGTCATACTGATGTTGGCCAAGAATGTATGTGTCTAATCTGCTTGCAATGTTATGTGCAAAAGTACTAATAATTATTTTTTCTTTTTTGACTCCACCGTTTCCTTCAATGCCACAGGAATGGCAGACTGTGGCTTCCCAATTTGCTTATCGTTGGGACTTTCCCAACTGCGGAGGGGCAATCGATGGGAAGCACGTCCACATCGTCCCACCACCCCACTTGGGGTCATACTATTTTAACTATAAGGGGTTTCATAGTATTGTGTTGATGGCGGTGGTGTCGGCGACATACGAGTTTCTCTATGTGGATGTGGGGAAGAATGGCCGGATGTCGGATGGTGGAGTCTTTTCCCCGACCGAGTTCTACCAACGTCTCCAGAGTGGTGGCTTGGGATTGCCACCTGCTGAAGAGAACTTGGAAGGACTCCCATTTGTTTTTATCGCTGATGAAGCCTTTGGTCTGGGTGATCACCTGATGAGGCCAGAGGACCCTCACCCCAGAGAAGAGGGTTTTTAATTACCGGCTGGCCAGAGCCAGAAGAGTCGTGGAGAATGCCTTTGGGATAATGGGTGGCAAGTTCCACCTATTTCTTACTGCTATTAATATGGCGGAGTACAAACTTAACCACATAGTTCTAGCATGCTGCATACTTCACAACTTTTTGAAGAGAAATGCTCCGAATTATGTCGCCTCAGTTGGGCCTGAGGCCGGACTTCCAGAAAATCCACTGACAGACCTGGAAACTGGCCATCCTGGCTTGCCCCCCCCAAAGCGCCCATGAAGTGCGTCAAAAATATGTAGATTATTTTATGGGTAGGAGTAGCAAATTTGTAATTATTTTAGATATTAAAAAAAAATTTGATCTGATCAAATCTTGATTTTGATTTGCTGCTTGTGTTTCTTTGAGCTGTCTCCTAGGTTGTCCTAGTGCACTTGTAGTGCCAAGTGGTTTTTCCATTATTAAATAAAACCCACTGTCACTGTAAACACCAACTTAATACAAAAAATGGTATTGAGCATTGAAAGAAGAAGCCACACATTGTTGAGTATAAAACCTTTTACTCCGCGCACATTCATGTGCGTTGTAAATGTATTTATTTATTTTTTAAACTTTTTTTTATACGTTTTACCTTGAAAATATTTTTTTAAGTACATAAACAGGCATGTTTCAAAACATAACATACACAACTCAGGAACTTACAAAGTTCAACATTGAAAAACTGAAGGCAATATCAGACATTATAGTGTCAAAAATGTGTTGATATTGCCTTCATCAGATGGGGTGATGTCCCCCTGTAAATGCCAAATTTTGAAGATGCACACAAATTGGGAGTCAAACTGGGGATTTCCCTAATGATCCCATGCCTAATGTTAACATGTGCTATCTTCCATCATGGAGGATCAATGGACATGTTTTGGGGTGCAACCACTTCCTCTCACCTACTTGAGTTATGAGGAAGGGGTCACACCCACAAAATGCGTACATTATCCCCTGATGGCAGAACAAATTGAAAATGGTGTCATTTTGGTGTTCTTTAGATTCTTCCTAGTACATCAATCGTGTTCTTCAGTTTTTGTTCTATGTCATTTGTTTTTTGCTTAATGAGGTCTAAATCCTGACTACAAAACATTTTGTTCTGGATTAGCCTTTGTGCACTGTCAGTCGTGAAATTAGTAGATTGTTCTTCCACAACATGCACATCACCTAAAATAAAAAATACACACCATGTATTATAAATATGCAGGCATACATCTATTGCTAAAACAAAGTTGGGAGAGGGGGAAAGGGGATTAGGGGATGGGAACAAGGGATGACGTGAGTATCTCCTGTACTGGGTCGCTGAGTCGCGATTGCCTGTACCTTGTGTTTCTCCCGTTAGGGTATTGTTGCTGTAACCATAATGTTCACTATAGCAAAATGTGGGGAAAAGAGGGGGAATGAAGGGGAAAACCCAATAGAGATGGGTTCAAAGGGGTTACTCTGTGCAACAATGTGGACGTAGGTATTAATTGATAAAAGAGTTCTATTTATTCAAACAATTCAAACATTTAAAAACGCATTTATGTTATATATTGCAAATGTACACAATTGTAAACGTTGTGCGGCCGCTAGTAACAATACAAACAAGACAAACAATACAAAGGACAACATATAAAGCTACCCGGTCTGGGCGTCTTGCACTATACCCTGATGATCATCAATGTTGCCAATCAGTCAAATAATGGTGTACTAGTACCCCTAGGTCTGTGGGTCTTAGGTCATTAAATTTGGCTTTTAAGATCATGCATGGTATAATGCAAGTGGGAATGGAGAGTGAAAAGTAGGGTGGAAGCACCTGTGATTAGCCTGGGTTGTGAAAAACTATGCCTATTCACATTACTATGATCATAGTTAGGTTGGAGCAATATTCGCAATCTAGTTTGGAGGATAGGAATCAAAGCAGTCCTTCTTGTATGTGAGTATGGGCTGAATGGCAGTTATGAGTCACTTGAACTTTCTTTATCTATATATGCAGGTTCCTGGTTCGCTATATAGTCAAGCTTGCTATGAGATCGTAAATTTGCAACCAGCGCTTCTTAATAGGTATTACTCAATGCAGGCACATTATGCAGTATAAAAATTGTTACTTGCACGTGGAGTTGCTATAACTGTCAATCCTGTGAAGGTGGCTGTACGTTACCATCTACTCCATTGCTGCAGTGCTTCTTAGCTGTACGATCCTCCAGACTTGGTTAGCAGTGCTTCCCTTGTCCCGCCTGGGAACCCTTGAGGTAGCTGCCGGGCACATCCGTCGGTGCTGTTAAAGTAGCTCCTTGGGGGGTTTATAGCTGCGGTGGTCACGAACGGTCCCTTTAGTCACTACGGTATCCGTTGGTATCAACTCCTTTGGAGCCCACCGCTAGCAAGTGCGGTCAGCTAAGGCAAGCCACCATACACTCTCCTCTCAGCCCGTGACGCTTGGACCGGGGAGCGTTGTGACGTCAACGCGTTTCGCCGTGGTTCATTGACGTAGCTTCATCTTGGACGTTCCTGAATCTGTGGTGTCAGACACTCGCCTGTTGTGGTGACAATCTCAACCACCTCTCCATCCTCCACATCCTCAGGTTGTGGTATCCTCTGTTCCCCTTCTTCAGGAGGTGGAGGTTTCCTGGTGTCCTCAGATGTCCGGAGTCTTTTCTCCCCTATGAGAATGAAACAAAAGGTATACTTAGCACACAGATATTTGAGGCCAGAAATAGGAATATGAAACATTGTTTGGAAGTGGGGTACATTTGTCTTTTTTGGCAGAGTTCCAAGCTGAAGACATGATTTTTTCACTTACCAAAGCTGGAATACTTACCTTTTTTGGACAAGTTTCACACATGGAGACACCTCAAGTATCCACTGGAGTACCTGTGTGAGACACCCTAAAAAGTTTGTTCTTGTGTCCCACACTAGTACTCCTAAGTCCAGATGTGTAAACAGCTGCTGAGTGTCCTCTCCTTACATTACACTGAATCAAGTTTGCAATTCTTTCTAGTTTCAAACACATCTACTACAACTTCTTTTAATACAAATTAGCATGACCAAATGTAGTTAACCCTGTATCTGCCCAAAAAAACGTATTTAGTTGGAAAACGAACAATGTTTCCTACGACCGATTACTGTGCCCATGAACATGAAAGTAGCCATTTTAAGCTGTACAAAAGTAAAGAAAAGCAAATGGAGCAGCATGCAAGTAATAATAATAATCGGAACACACTACAACTACTTACTTTTTAGAAGCACTTTCTTGATCCTTCTGTACTGATCCTGCTCCCTCAATTTTAGGTCTGATCAGCGTTTCCTCAATTGCTCCTTGGATCGTCATACCCCAAAATTCCTGTGCAGAATCTTCACAACTTTAGTCATGATCCTGGCCTTTCTCACATTTGGGTTTAGGTACGGTCCATACTTCCCGTCATAGTCGGCCCTCTTCAAGATGTCCACCATCTCCATCATCTCTACAAAGGCCATATTTGAGGTCTTAAATCTCCTGTGGGATCGGGACGTTTCAGGTTCTGGGCTTTCCTTCTCCTCATTACTGCTATTATCACGCACCTGCTCTGTCTCGCACTGCGATAAAAGAGAAGGGGCGGGGAATATTTGAGAAAGAACGTCAGGGGCGGGCAACGCGAGCGGAGTTTCACGCATGCCGAGTGTATATACAGCTAACACGCGTGTATTGTACATACGACCTGTGAGTGGAGGAAGCGCCGGACGTTATAACAAAGGTTACATTTTAACTTGGGACATCAGTGGCCTATACTGATTTGAGATTGAGGCCTATATTGGGATAAGATTAGGAGAGTTTAGCCTGATATTAGTGTTTTTGTCTTGTGTTTTGTCTTGCAGCAAATATGAAACAATTCAAAGACCCTTAATTCACGGGCCAGTTCATAGACAGATACAGGGTTATGAGAAATTTGTGGGAGGTTAAAAACCCCTTATATCGAAATAAACCAGCTAGGAAGGCTTTGCTGGAGAAACTGCTGCAATTTGTGAAGACGCAGGTCCCCGACGCAGACATCGAGTTTTTGGATAAGAAAATTGGTAACTTGAGAAGCACATATAGGAAGGAGCTTAATAAGGTCCAGGCTTCCATGAGATCAGGAGCAGCAGCAAAAGATGTGTATGTACCCAATCTGTGGTACTACAACAGGATTCGGTTTCCGGAACACCAGATTGAAGCCAGGGAATCACTTTCTACACTTCCATCCACCCTTCTCTCAACCCCAGCTAAGGCTTCCGAGGACCAACCTGGCCCTTCCATCCTGAAAGAAGTTGAGGAGCCCAGCTGGAGCCTGGTATAGTATTTTTGAACATATTTATTGTCCGAAAATTATTGTTGTTAACTAGATGTTATTATTGCTAACAAATGAATGATTGAACAAAAAGTGTTTGACATAACAATAGACAGTAGGGGCCAAAAATGATTGGGAGAAGAATGAAAAATGCTGGACTCAGAATGATATTCTTTTCTATTTATTAACATTCAATTTGCAACAGTCATGAGCTGAAAATTGTGTGTGATTGATGAACCAAAAACTACAACTATGTCCCTTTTTCATACACAGGAAGACCTCAGACAGGACGAGGCTCTGGAATGTGGCAGCCAGGAGGAGGCGGGGTAAGTGGCAGCCAGGAGGAGGTGGGGGTAGGTGTCAGCCACGAGGAGGCAGGGGTAAGTGTCAGCCAGGAGGTGGCCAGGCCCAGTAGCCTCACCCAATCCCAGGGGGCTCCCCTCCACCTTAAAACAAAAAGGGCCAGGAAAGTGAGAAACGTGGAGGAGGCATCACTGGACTTCATTAAGGAGGCTAATGCAGCCCTGAAAACACCCTCCAACACTGAAGAGGCCTATGGCTGCTATGTAGCTGCAAAATTGCAGCAAATGGAGGAGGGCCAATGCTTCATGTGTGAGAATCTTATTTTTCAGTCCCTTCGGAAGGGGTTGAGGGGCCAAATTAGTGAGAACATGCACTTATGTGCGCTCGCCCATCCTCCTCCTCCTCCTGCTACAAGTCCACCTCAGAGCCACGGCCTCCAAGGAAGGCTGCAGGGAAGGCTGCAGGGAAGCATGGAGGGAAGGCTGCAGGGAAGACAAAAAAAGTGATGGCCTGGGTTCAGTCTGGTCTGACAGAAGACGCAGGCTGTTGTAGTACCACAGCCTGGGGACATATATGTCATCTGCTGCTGTTCATGATCTCTGGGAGTCCTGAGCCAGATTGTGCTCCCTATTATATGGACTTCTCAGGCTGCCAATTTTTAGTTACAAAGAGTTGATGTGTGCCCTGTGGTACAAAGGCTTCACAAATTCAAGCAGTTTCTCCAGCATTGCCTTCCTCTTTATTTTGTAATGAGCCATAATAAATGTAGATTTTTTTATATGAAAATACTTGCCTATGTTTTTTGCTTCAAAAAGGACAGGTTTGTTTGTGAGTAGACAGGTACATTTCAAAAATACAATGTCAAATTAACAAGGGACAACAACCAACCTCCTTGAGCTTTAAAAATACAAGATAATAATGTTGTTGTCTGAGACAACTGGGTCACTTGACTTGATGGGTTGTCTGTGATGACCATTTGCACTTGGCCCACTTGCACTGATGTACTGCTCTCTTACTAAGTTTTATGGGTTGGGAGGTTGTTTCTTGAGGAACAAATCAAATGTGAATTAAGCTTACTGTTTACAGCCTAAAAGTATTAGCAATATACACTGTAGAACATTTTAAAGCCGTGACAAGCCTTTGCATTGTTACAGAAAACTTTTGTTTTACTGGTCATTTTTATGTTTGTAATGTGCCATTTAAAAAGAGCCACTAAGCTGAACAATGCAGACTCTCATTAAAAGAAATATAGGAATGTTAAAAAAAAAAAAAAAAAAAAAAGATAATAATGTTGTTGTGGAAACTTGACACACCAAAAAAAAAAAAACATATGGAGATCTCTAGAAAATAATAAAAAATAAATAAAAAACAGGAGATCTTAATTAAAGAAATGACTATAAAAACTAATTGTAAACATTATTTTGGAAATCTGGCTTTAAAAACAAAAAAGTGTACTCAGGAGATCACGAGAAATAATAAGGAAATAAGTTTGTGAGAACTCTGTGTGAATATCAGCAGCAAAACAAATTCATTCTTCTAGCATTATAAAGAACAAAACAATGTGCTACATTAAAAGATCCAAGAATTGACAGCTTGAAGAATGTGCTATCGCCATTACGAACGCTCATTTTACTAGAACAAGCGTTTCCATTTCGTACTTGATTCTAAGCATGCATGATTTTTTGCGCGTCCGAATTGCATACAGACGATCGCATTTTTGGATAGGAACTTTCCATGACCGAATAATAGAGAACATGCTTTCAATCTTTTGCTGGCTGGAATTCCGCCAGCAAAAGACCGATGGAGCATACACACGGTCGCATTTTCCGACAAAAAGCTCTCATCGGAGTTTTGCTGGCAGCATTTCTAATCGTGTGTATGCGGGATAAGGCCCAAACAACACAGGTTATTTTTAAGTATTTTAAACATGCTACCAAAGCACTAATCACTTAGGCTGCTTTCACACCGGCACAATTTCTAAATGAACAACAAATCAGTCAAAGGTGTGCATTTTGCCATGCATTTCAGAAATGCACTGCAATTGTTGATCGCTCTGGTGGTGCCATTAAATGTTAATGGCACCCCAAGCGTGGGTAGAATATGTGTTTTGCTGCATAACAAAATGCGATACAAATGCCCCAAAAACACACACTGAAAAAGTGCACTAAAAAAACGCCCGATGCTCCACAACCAAACAGGTTTTGGAGCTACTTTTGGGCATATGTTACGAGTATGGCAGCCCATTCAAGCGATTGAGCTGCCCTAGGCGCGATGTGTATTAACCTGTGAAAAACATGCAAAAAAAAAAACACGAGTGGGAACGCATGAAACTGCTATGGGGCCTTACTGAACTATTAAAGGAGCATAGGCTGTTTGCTTGGCAAAGTGAATTTTCCCGCTTATTGAACAAAGAGAAACTTTATTTTCTTGCCCGTGATGGGATATTCATTTTCACCTATTCTAATCTTATTTACTAAGCTGAGTGAAAATTCACTTTGCAAAGTGAACATGCTCTATTTCTTTAGTAACTAAACTCCACTGAATCAATAAGGATAAGATTATAAAACACTTGCAGAGCAATTCCTCCTGGAAAACTGCATGTGCATTCATCTTATATGAATTCAGACAAAATCAACTGCTATTTCTCCAGACTGAATGTTTTTCAAATAGAAGAGAGTAAACAAGGAAAATGCCACATTATGGCCACTAAATGGGGCTGGCAATTGTCAAATAATTATTTATTTTCTATGAGCATCAGCAGCATCATAGGTGACCATGATGGAGTATTTTCCTGATTCACTCTATACTTTATGAATAGCAAAAATAACAATCAAAAACAACATTCATTGATAAGAAAATTTTACCTAGTAACCTAGTAACATTCAATTTTTCCCACATTGCACAGAACAAATGTACACGAAGTTTAACAGAATGAAAAGCTCTGTTAATATTTTTTTTTTATTAATACCTGCTTAGAGTAATGTATGATCAAAACAGATGGAACAAAGAGCTCCCCATGTAGTAAGCAGTGGCAGAACTACCGCCATAGCGACCCATGCGGGCGCTATGGGGCCCGCAGCCAAGTTGGGGCCCGGTGAGTGGCATTGCTAGGCAGATGCAGGCCGCACCGGGTGACACCCTTGGGTAGCGGCTACCGCACCACTAACACGGCTCACTGTGTCTCGCGCCGCTGTGTCCTTCAGCTGCGTGGACCGAAGCCGCCTCCCCTCCTCTCTGTTTACATCCACAGAGGAGGAGGAGCCTGTGCTCGAGCCTCAAGGGACACACACCGGAGACTGTCAGCGCTGTTCTGAGGTATGTGAGAAGGGGGGGTCTATAACGCTGGGGGGGTCTGCACTGAGGGGGGGGTCTGTACTACTGAGGGGGGTCTGCACTGAGGGGGTCTGCACTACTGAGGGGGGCTGTACTAAGGGGGGTCTGCACTACTGGGGGGGTCCTGCACTGAGGGGGGTCTGTCCTGAGGGGGGTCTGCACTACTGAGGGGGGGTCTGCACTGAGAGGTGGTCTGCACTACTGAGGGGGGTCTGTACTAAGGGGGGTCTGCACTGCTGGGGGGTACTGCACTGAGGGGGGTGTCTGCACTGAGGGGAGGTCTGCAATAGGGGGGTGTCTGTACTGCTGGGGGTGTCTGTACTGACAGGGGTCTGCACTGAGGGGGGGAGTCTGTACTGCTGGGGGGGTCTGCACTAAGGTGGGGTTTGTAATGCTGGGGGGGTCTGCACTGAGGGGGTGTCTGTACTAAGGGGGGTGTCTGCACTGCTGGGGGATCTGTACTACTGAGGGGGGTCTGCACTGAGGGGGGTCTGCATTGAGGGGGCTCTAATGCTGGGGGGGTCTGCACTGGGGGGATGTCTGTACTGTGGGGGGTGGTCTGCACTGGGGGGTGTCTGTACTGCTGGGGGGTCCTGCACTGAGGCGGTGTCTGCTCTGAGGGGGGTCTGTAATAGGGGGTGTCTGTACTTCTGGGGTGTGTCTGTACTGATGGGGGGTCTGCACTTGGGTGGGGGGTCTCTGTACTGAGGGGGGTCTGCACTGAGGAGGAGGGTGTCTGTACTGCTGGGGGTTCTGCACTGAGGTGGGGTCTGTAATGCTGGAGAGGGTCTGCACCGGGGGGTGTCTGTACTACTGAGAGGGGTCTGCACTGCTGGGGGAGGTCTGCACTGAGGGGGGTGTCTGCACTGAGGGGAGGTCTGTAATAGGGGGGTGTCTGTACTGCTGGGGGGTGTCTGTACTGATGGGGGTTTGCACTGAGGGGGGTGTCTGTGCTGCTGGGGGGGTCTGCACTGAGGTGGGGTTTGTAATGCTGGGGGGTCTGCACTAGGGGGTGTCTGTACTAAGGGGGTGTCTGCACTGCTGGGGGGGTCTGTACTACTGAGGGGGTCTGCACTGAGGTGGGTCTGCACTGAGGGAGGGTCTGTAATGCTGGGGGGGTCTGTAATGCTGGGGGGGTCTGCACTGGGGGGTGTCTGTACTGAGGGGGGTGGTCTGCACTGGGGGGTGTCTGTACTGCTGGGGGGGTCCTTCACTGAGGGGGGTGTCTGCACTGAGTGGGTCTGTAATAGGGGGTGTCTGTACTGATGGGGGGGTCTGTACTTGGGTGGGGGGGTCTGCACTTGGGTGGGGGGTCTCTGTACTGAGGGGTGTCTGCACTGAGGAGGGGGTGTCTGTACTGCTGGGGGGGGTCAGCACTGAGGTGGGGTCTGTAATGCTGGGGGGTGTCTGTACTGCTGGGGGGGTCTGTACTACTGAAGGGGGTCTGCACTGCTGGGGGAGGTCTGCACTGAGGGAGGTGTCTGCACTGAGGGAGGCTTAGCACCATATAGCAATATAGTGTAACCAAATCCCCATATTTTTTGATAATGTTTTTTGGAAATGTTTAGGTGTTTTAAACTAGCCTTGCTTGAGGTAAATGTCTTTTTTGCATGTGTGCGCTGTAATATTTTCTTCTATTGTATGGTCTTATGGCTGCACCATCTTTAATGCATTTTTTAGAGTGTGCCCCCCAAATATCTTGTTCGTATATTGTATGGATTCTGACCAAATCCCTTTGGGTGCGGAGCACCTCACTACATAACATAAGTACCTTTAATTAGTGTCCACTTGTGTCATGGGTGGAGACCTTATGATTCTCCCATTTAGAAGAGTGTAATGCTCTCATGGTTCAGAGATGCAGGTTCTCCCACTCCATGGATAGTGTAGGACCCACTGATTATGGGGTACTTTGTCGCAGTAAGTGGGCTTAGCACCATATAGCAATATGGTGTGACCAAATCCCCATATTTTTTGATAATGTTTTTTGGAAATGTTTAGGTGTTTTAAACTAGCCTTGCTTGAGGTAAATGTCTTTTTTGCATGTGTGCGCTGTAATATTTTCTTCTATTGTATGGTCTTATGGCTGCACCATCTTTAATGCATTTTTTAGAGTGTGCCCCCCAAATATCTTGTTCGTATATTGTATGGATTCTGACCAAATCCCTTTGGGTGCGGAGCACCTCACTACATAACATAAGTACCTTTAATTAGTGTCCACTTGTGTCATGGGTGGAGACCTTATGATTCTCCCATTTAGAAGAGTGTAATGCTCTCATGGTTCAGAGATGCAGGTTCTCCCACTCCATGGATAGTGTAGGACCCACTGATTATGGGGTACTTTGTCGCAGTAAGTGGGCTTAGCACCATATAGCAATATGGTGTGACCAAATCCCCATATTTTTTGATAATGTTTTTTGGAAATGTTTAGGTGTTTTAAACTAGCCTTGCTTGAGGTAAATGTCTTTTTTGCATGTGTGCGCTGTAATATTTTCTTCTATTGTATGGTCTTATGGCTGCACCATCTTTAATGCATTTTTTAGAGTGTGCCCCCCAAATATCTTGTTTGCACTGAGGGGGGGTCTGTAATGCTGGGGGGGTCGGGTCTGCACTGGGGGGTGCCTGTACTGAGGGGGATGGTCTGCACGGGGGGGTGTCTGTAATGCTGGGGGGGTGCTGGACTGAGGGGGGTGTCTGTACTGGGGGGGGTCTGTAATGCTGGGGGTCTGCACTAGGGGGGGTGTCTGTACTAAGGGGGTGTCTGTACTGCTGGGGGGTCTGCACTGAGGTAGGGGGTGTCTGTACTGATAGGGGTATGCATGTGTGTCCTTCAGGGACTGCATACAGTATACTGCATACTTTGTTGTTCAAAATTAATATAAGCTGTTGCCTGGGTACTGTGCTACATGAGTGTGGTAATCTGTTGGTCAATGGTATTAGTTCTTTTTTTTTGTGGGGGGGACTGTTTGCAGGGGGGGCCCATACAACATTTTGCTATGGGGCCCTGTGATTTCTAGTTACGCCCCTGGTAGTAAGTTAATTAATATGTAGTGGTGTGTGATCAAACCTGATCACACAATGATCTAGTTTTGAGTACTTAGTTGCAACTATATTTTACTTATAAATTAGGGATTTGTAGCTTGCTTCAACACATTTCATCTGTTTTGCAATCATTTGCTTGCAATTTGGAATCTCAATTTAGCTACTAAAAAATATCCAGTTATAATTATTATATTTCTATCTTTATGGCACAGCACAGGATGGATATTCACAATTCTGAATGTGTTTACAAACTATTTATTGTGCTAACAGCACACAAAACAATTTGCACTTTACAGAACCGAGTAACAGATACAATCTGGTGATACAGATATGCTTTGATCGACGTAAAATGGCTAGACAAAATATATCAGAAGATAGGTGTAATAAAATTATACAATGTCTAAACATAAATGTATACAAAAACAGAACTTATGTATTTTATATGCAAAACCATATACAGAAAACAGTCAATTTTAAAGACCATACAAATAATATACAGTATAACATTAGTCTGAAAATAGGGTTCTTATATCAGACCATATATCCATTTTTCAGAAAAATTCACAATTCTGAATTTGAACCATCATAGTTGGTGATACATATGGCAACTACTATGTAAACATACAGGGCTGGACTGGGACAAAAAGTTGGCCCCGGACTTCATCCAGACCGGCCCACTTTAATTTTGCAAACACGCACAAAAACAGTATATAAACTATATGCAATTGCACAAAAAAAAAGTAAAAACATTCCACTGTAAGTATAAATGGCCTTTTTTTTCTTTTTTTCAGGGTCCCCAGAGAGCCCCCCACTTACATCAAGGTCCCCAGAGAGCCCCCACTCCCTTACATTAGGGTCCCCAGAGAGCCACCCCTTTACACCAGGGTTCCCAGAGAGCCCTCCTTACATTAGGGTCCCCAGAGAGCCCCCCTTACATCAGAGTGCCCAGAGAGCCCCCCCTCTATATTCAGAGTCCCCAGAGAGCCCCCACTTGCATCAGAGTCCCCAGAGAGCCACAGCCTTGCATCAGGGTCCCCAGAGAGCCTCCCTCTTACATCAGGGTCCCCAGAGAGCCCCCCCTTACATCAGGTTCCCCAGGGAGCCCCCCACCCCCCCCCCCACTGGCCAGACTGCTGGTTGGAAGCTAAACAGTGGGAACCTTGAGCAGAGAGTGTGAACAAGTTTTGCTTTTTGACTGCTGGTGATTGCTGGTTGCATTTTTAGGTTCTTTTTGGGGCTTTTCCTTGTAGCTTTTTAACAGCTTTTTCTATCACTTTTTTAACAGCTTTTTTTTTTTCTTTGCTTCCTTCAGCCTATTAATTAAGGGGAGTGATTAATTGGTCATAGGTGCTTGAGGCCTATATAACCTTCTGTAAAACTCATTGTGAGCCTGCTCATCTTTGAGCTTGCTGGAACTTAAACCAAGTGGAACTGAACTAAGAGGTGAGTTAAAAAACCAGAGTTGGAAACAAGAGGTTGTAATGGGGTCAAGTACCTGTGTAGGGTGAGTGTGTACCTGTGTATTATAAGTACATGAGTGCTGTGAGTGCACCTGGGCTGTATTGAGTATTAGTGTCAGGTAGTACCTGTGTATTGTGAGTACCTGAGTGTTGTCTGAGTAGTGTGTGTGAACCGTTAGTACTTTTGTATTGTGTGTGTGCACATGGGTTAGTGAGTGCACCTTGGTCAACGAGTGCATGTTGGTCAGCAAGTGCACATTGGTCAGAAAATGCATATTTGTCAGTGAGTGCACTTTGGTCTGCAAATGCACATTGGTCAGCGAGTACAGGTTGGTCAACGAGTGCACGTCAGTCAGCGAGTGCACGTTGGTGTGCGATTACCTGTGCATTGTCTGGTTGATTACCTGTGTATTGTCTGGTTGAGTACTTGTGTATTGTCTGGTTGAGTATTAGTGTCAGGAAGCTAGTTGTTAGGTAATTTGGACAGGGCATAATCCCCAATCCTCATTAAACTAGTAGTTACGATGCCCGGTGGGTGTGGAGGTGGGTGTGGAGTGTGCATGTATGCATTCCTTGATCATCCGATCGAGGGCAAATACTACTGTGAAAAATTTAAGCACATTGTTTCCCTGGAAGCTCGGGTTCTGAATCTGGGGAAGCAGCTGTCAGCACTCAGAAATCCCTCCATACTAAAGGAGAGTCAGGAATGTACACAGCAGATGCTGGCAGGGGCCAGCACAGAGGCGGGTGGAGACAAAGAGGTACAGGCTCTAGGAAAGAATAGATGGGTGACAGTCAGCAAGGGTAGAGGAGGAAGTGCCAGGGAGGCCGATACAGGGCTGGAGCATCGCAATAAGTATGCTCCATTGAGTGACAATGGTGAAACCTAGCTGCCGGAGGAAGAACTCCAGTGAGAGTGGGGGGGGAAGCGAAGGGAAAGGAAAGACAGATTTTGGTGGTAGGGGACTCAATTCTTAGAAGGACAGAGGGGGCAATCTGTAACAAAGTTGTGAAAATTGTGAAAAATCTACTCAAGCGCTGTAGTGAAAATAAATGAATCAGTAAATAAATC
Organism: Lithobates septentrionalis; assembly: GCA_037952835.1. Taxonomy (NCBI): domain Eukaryota; kingdom Metazoa; phylum Chordata; class Amphibia; order Anura; family Ranidae; genus Lithobates; species Lithobates septentrionalis. The sequence goes on from JBBDGP010001113.1 coordinate 5,172,714, forward strand.
AATAAATATAAAGTGCAAAATCTTTGGAAGATAACCAAATAATAAAAGCAGCAAACTGAATAAGTGTTCAGACACCTAAAAATACCATATACAAATAATTAAAAGTTGTGCTGATATTAACCTTCCAAAAGGGAGGCAATAAAATACCGTATTTATCGGCGTATACCACACACTTTTTTCCCCTTAAAATCAGGGGAAAGTCGCAGGTGCGTGTTATACGCCGATCCCCTGCGATCCCGAGCTGTCAAAACGTCAAAATCGCCGACCGCGATTTGAAAATGGCGCCGCCGGTGCCGAAATACACAGAGCCGGTCCTCGGCTCTTTCCGGCAGCTCTCGTTCACTTTCGGCTCCACTCGTAGTCCCGAGCGGAGCTATCCGAACCTACTCGGCTAGGATCGGATAGCTCCGCTCGGGACTACGAGTGGAGCCGAAAGTGAACGAGAGCCGCCGGAAAGAGCCGAGGACCGGCTCTGTGTATTTCGGCGCCGGCGGCGCCATTTTCAAATCGCGGTCGGCGATTTTGAAGCCCAGGATGGCAGGGACAGGGGATCGAAGGCTGCACTGGGGCAAGGCTGCACTGGGGAAGGCTGCACTGGGGAAGGCTGCACTGACAAGGCTGCACTGGGGAAGGCTGCACTGGGGAAGGCTGCACTGGGGAAGGCTGCACTGGGGAAGGCTGCACTGACAAGGCTGCACTGACAAGGCTGCACTGACAAGGCTGCACTGACATGGCTGCACTGACAAGGCTGCACTGACATGGCTGCACTGACAAGGCTGCACTGACATGGCTGCACTGACAAGGCTGCACTGGGGAAGGCTGCACTGACAAGGCTGCACTGACATGGCTGCACTGGGGCAAGGCTTCACTGAGAAGGCTGCAATGATGGGCATTTAAATGTAAGTTTTTTCCCTTCAACTTCCCTCCTAAAAGTTTTTTTTTCCTTAAAATTCCCTCCTAAATTGGGGTGCGTGTTATACGCCGGTGCGTGTTATACGCCGATAAATACGGTAAATAATGTGTGCTCAGATAATTAAAACCATATAACTGTGAAATTATCAAAAACAAAAGATCACATTGTGAATAATAAAAAAAAACGTGCAAGGATAGATTGTCCCAATAAAGTGAAAAAATGCAGTGAAATATGCACAAAATCCTACTGTGCAGATAGATGAACGATCTTAATTGAATATACCATCATTACTCCGGACAATCCGTTTGATACTCAAAACATTCAAAACATGTAATTTATCCAAATTCCGCTGTATGATGAGATGTTTCCACCAAAAGTTTAATCTACTCATAAAGGATCCACATACTGCTGAATGATATGTTATTTCCACCAGTTATTTCTCAGATGTCCCCAGTATATGTAATACAAAAAGAATTAAAAAACGTCATTGCGCAATGAACTATCAATAGGGAAACTAAGCCGCACTACACAGAGTGCACTCACATAAGCCAGAATGAATGATAGCCTGGATTCTCACACCACTCGTAACCAGCTGCTGACTTAGCCTCAATAGCTGACGTCACTGACTCCTCCTACGCATTGCGTCACCCAACATGTGAATTTTTTGCAAGCTGAACATGTATCTCCTATGCAGATAACCAGGTCTCTTTAATGGTACAATTGGGGGTGTCTATATAGGCATGTTCCAGCTGCTGTACCTCCTGGGCTACCAGTAATTCATGTAACCTAGATTTGTTTTTAATATTAGTAATTCATTCAAAATAAACAGGCCTCTCAAAAAATTTCACAACGGCATCTTAAAATTGTGTTTGTAAAAAATGTCTTAATTTATTCTACATTTCTAAGGTTATCAATGGATTGAAGGAGGGTATAAAACTATTAGAAAACAATGAAGCATGGGTCTTAGAGAAGAAGGAAAACTGAAGGATGCCTGGATTTCGTATTTGCCAAAAGCAGGGGCATGCGGTGAGGTCAGTGGCAGGTGAGGCACTGGCTAGTATCAGAGCCAGATACACACAGGTTACATACGCCACGATTGTTAGAGCTAGAGCAATAATTCTAGCACCAGACCTCCTCTGTAACTCTGAATATTTAATCTGTAAAAAATGTTAAAGCGTCCGCTATGGAGCACGGAAGTTTGGCGCCATTCCATGAGTGCGTGCAATTTTAAAGCGTGACATGTTAGGTATTTATTTACTTGGTGTAACATCATCGTGTAACATAAAAGTTGCAGCAACCACCATTTTATTGGCTAGGGTCTGCTAAAACAATATATATAATGTTTGGGGGTTCTGAGTAATTTGCTAGCAACAAAATTATGATTTTTATACGTAGGAGAGAAATGTTAGAATTGGCCTGGGCGGCAAGGGGTTAATTACCATAAGTGATATACAGATAACTATTATATATTGTTTTTAAGGTAATTTACTACATTTTTAAAAACTGCACTCAAGCAGGTGGCTTAACGGACAAATTACTGAAGTTTGAAGTTATAACCTCAACCAGTAATTTCACAGTAAATAGATAAATAATAAATTATTATCTTATAACATATAGCATTATTATATATGATTTAGCTTGATTATAACAGTACCTTTTCAACAGCAGCAGATTCTCATTCTCCCTCTTAACTGAGTTAGTAAAACATGGGATTGTGGGTAAATCTTATACCCATAAACCCATATTTTTTCATTAGGAAGGGCTGGGCTGGAAGGGAGCATTTGTCTTTTAGACACATGCCCCTTCTATGACACTGCAGTGGGAGGCGTGCCTCCACTGCAGAATTTTTATTGGACATCTGGGGCTAATAGTACTTTACCATTGGTCCAAGACTCCAAGCTGTCCATTGAGCTCAGTGCCTCTAACAAGAAGTAAAGAGAGGCACTGTGAGCTCAACCTCTCAGTCTCCTGCAAACAGAGCGTGCCAGCTTGTATATAAACTGGCCGCTCTGTATGTAGCTTGTGACAGGCTGCGCAAGGATCCCCGTATCTCCAGGGAAATAGGTCATAAGAGCCCCAAATACCAGTGGTGGGGTAGGACTTAGGCTACCCACCCCCAAATGTGGGGTCTCTGTGATCTCAGGTCGCCGAGCTACGACCCTCACAGCTTGATTTAATTTTTTTTTTAATGTTCACCTGCCTCCCCTGACTGCATTTCCCTGGCCAAAAGTCTATCCAGCCCAACTCGGCAAGAAAGCGACTGAGTGCTGTAGATTTATAATAAGGGCCTACAGGTGTGGAAGGGTGTTTATCCTCAGTAGGATTTAGATAACATTAAAGTCACTTAACAGGAGCATGGGTTCTGGCTTATCTGGCCAGAAGTACCTATATAATATATACAAAAGCCAAAATACATATAACTGTAAATTGCACATGCAAACTGGAAATTGTATGTCGCTCTGGCATTATATGATGGAAGAGTGAAAACTAGGCTTTGTATGATAGTACAAAAAAGGTGTGTTGGAGTGCTACCATCCTACCCGGAAAGTTCCACTTAAGACTAGGGATGAGCTTCGAGTTCGAGTCGAAGTCATGTTCGACTCGAACATCGGCTGTTCGCCAGTTCGCCGAACAGCGAACAATTTGGGGTGTTCGCGGCAAATTCAAAAGCCTTCGACACCCTTTAAAAGTCTATAGGAGAAATCATAAGTGCTAATTTTAAAGGCTTATATGCATGGTATTGTCATAAAAAGTGTTTGGGGACCTGGGTCCTGCCCCAGGGGACATGGATCAATGCAAAAAAAAAGTTTTAAAAACGGCCGTTTTTTCGGGAGCAGTGATTTTAATAATGCTTAAAGTGAAACAATAAAAGTGTAATATTCCTTTAAATTTCATACCTGGGGGGTGTCTATAGTATGCCTGAAAAAAAGTCATTTAAAACTACTCGCGGCTATTAATGAATTGTTGGTCCGACAATACACATAAAAGTTCATTGATAAAAACGGCATGGGATTTCCCCACAGGGGAACCCCAAACCAAAATTTAAAAAAAAAAAATGGCATGGGGCAGAGGAAGATGCCGGACGAGAACACCGGAGGAAGAACCAGAAGAACCAGAAGAAAAAGAAGATGGAGGAAGAAACCAAAGGAAGATAGAAGAAAGAAGATAGAATAAAGAAGATGGAAAAAGAAGACTTTGAATGAAAGGAATTGTCAAAAACTGTCTCTTGTCATTTTTAACATTTTTGACAGTTTTTTTGTGAAATGGTAGGGGTACTTTGGTACCCCCTTACCATTTCCCCCTGGGGGGCGGGATCTGGGGGTCCCCTTGTTAAAGGGGGCTTCCAGATTCCCATAAGTCCCCCGCCTGCAGACCCCCACAACCACCGGGCAAGAGCAAAGCACCCTCCCAATGTTGAGGGCATGTGGCCTGGTATGGTTCAGGAGGGGGGGTGCTCTCTCATCCCCCCCTCTTTTCCTGTGGCCTGCCAGGTTGCGTACTTGGATAAGGGTCTGGTATGGATTTTTGGGGGGACCCCACGCCATTTTTTAAAAAAAAATTGGTGCGGGGTTCCCCTTAAAATCCATACCAGACCTGAAGGGTCTGGTATAGATTTTGAGGGGGACCCACACGCCATTTTTTTTTATTTTGGCCGGGAATCCCTTTAAAATCCATACCAGACCTGAAGGGCCTGGTATGAAATTTAGGGGGACACCCCCACGCCATTTTTTTTAAATTTTGGTTCGGGGTTCCCCTGTGGGGAATTCCCATGCCGTTTTTATCAATGAACTTTTATGTGTATTATCGGACCGACAATTCATTAATAGCCGTGAGTAGCTTTAAATGACTTTTTTTCCTTTGAAATGTCATTTTGCTGTCAGACTGTTCTAAACACGGGAAACATGTGTTTAAAAAATTTAAAGGAATATTACACTTTTATTGTTTCACTTTAAGCATTATTAAAATCACTGCTCCCGAAAAAATGGCCGTTTTTAAAACTTTTTTTGCATTGATCCATGTCCCCTGGGGCAGGACCCAGGTGTCAGGGTACCACCGGCGCCAGACCTGGGCGTTTGCATGCTCCTATGCGCCGGCACGCCCCTGTATGAACCTTACAGCAAGTTCCTGTTGTTTCCAGGCATCAGCGTGGCGCTCGGGCACGCGCGGGTATGCAGCGCTTGTGCGCGCGCCTGTGCACGTGCGCGCGTACGGGCGCACGCGCGTTCGCGTTAGCGCCGGTTTTGCGCCAAAGTGCACATAAAAGTTCCCCTGTGCCTCTGGCACATTGCTGCTTCGTCTCAGCTTGTGATTCCTGTAAATCTGCACCTGATTGATTGTTACCTATCTGACCCGGCTTGTCTGACTACTCTACTGTTGCTGCCTAATACCATTGCCGACCTCTGCCTGCCTACCGACTCTGCCTCTGCCTGCTGTTATTGCCTGTCTCATCTCCCTGCTGACCCGGACCGTCTGACCCTGCTTGTGCCTGCTGTTGTTCTTGCTGCTGCACCTTCAGCTTCAGCTCCAAGTGATCTCTGCATCTCCAGTGTTCCAGCTTACTGCCTCCAGCCTCCACCTGATCTGCAGTCCAGCCATCCCTGTGGGATCTCTCATCACTCCAGCATCAGAGACTCTGTTCAACAGGCACTCCTACCCCACTGTGCTCAGGAGACCACTGTCCCCACTCCAGTGGCTCCTGAACCAGCGTTGTATGAGAGGTCTTCTCCTACAAGTCAGGCTCTACTACCAGGTACCTAACAGTACGAAGCAGCCATGACTGAGCCTGCAGGAGATACCTCTCCAATGAAGGAGATTTGCACGCACCTGGCGGCCCTCACTCAAGCAGTGCAATCCCTTCAGGATAACTATAACAGACTGGAAGGACAAGTTCAGAACCTTGCAGGGTCTAACCCTTCAGCCTCCTCTTCAGCTGCAGCTCCAACACAGACTGTTCCAGCTCCTTCAGTTGTGATGCTTCCGCCTGAACCACGGGTCCCTATTCCTGAAAGATTCTCCGGAGACCGGGCTAAGTTTCGGGCCTTCCGCAATGCCTGCAAGCTCTTCTTTGCCCTACAGCCCCAAACCTTTTCACTGGAAGTCACCAAAGTGGGATCTGTAATCTCCCTCCTACAAGGGGAACCACAGACCTGGGCCCATCGTTTACTTGAAGGGGACTCTGCTCTAACCCAATCCTTATCTGCTTTCTTTGAAGCCATGGCACAATTGTATGAGGACCCTCAACAGACTGCCACAGCCGAATCAGCTCTGTTCGCGCTCCAACAAGGCCGCAGACCCGCTGAGAACTATGTTACTGACTTCAGGTGTTGGAGCGCGGACACACAGTGGAATGACGTGGCTCTGCGCCACCAGTTCCGCATAGGCCTGTCCGAAGGTCTGAAAGATGAACTTGCTCGAGTAGGTATTCCAAGTACCCTTGAGGCCTTGATCTCCTTAACCATTCAGATCGATCGTCGCCTCCGAGAACGTCGATCTGAACGATCAGTCCAACAGAACCGCCCGACCTGGATGACAGCACGAGCTCCAGTTCCTGCAGCACGCTACCTACCCTCACCCAGTCTGAATCCTGCCAATGTCACACCTGACACCTCTGAACCAATGCAGTTAGGTCTGATGCGACCTGCCCTGTCTTCCAAAGAATGTACCTGATGTCGGCAACTTAACCTGTGTCTTTATTGTGGAGGAACCGGGCACTATGTCCATAATTGCCCAGTTAAAATGAGTAAGTGTCCATCTCCTGTACATACCATTCTTTCTGCTTTATCTACGAATTCTACCCACCTTGCCATTCCTCTCTCGTTACAGCTCCAAGAAAAGATACTCCCAGTCAACGCCATGATTGATTCCGGAGCATGCAGCTGCTTTATTGATTTAACTTTTGCCAACCAACACAACATCCCTTTACGGACTAAAGCCCATGGACTCTCTGTCTTCCTAGCCGATAGCTCCCGCATCAGATCTGGACAGGTGACGCAGGAGACCCTGCCATTATCCACTACCATTCACGCTCAACACAAGGAACTGCTGATCCTTGATGCCATCACCTCTCCTATGTTTCCCATTATTCTGGGCATTCCCTGGCTGCAGGCCCACAATCCGCACATCCATTGGGCTTCCGGAGAAGTAAAATTCCTGTCATCTTACTGCCAAGAACACTGTTTGATGAAAGATTCGGATTCCTCAGCCACTCTGCTTTGTCTGGACTCCGACCAGAAAAATTGTCAGGTCATTCCCAAACAATATCATGATTACATTGATGTTTTTAGTAAAAAGGGGGCAGATTCTCTTCCACCTCATCATTCCTACGATTGCCCCATCGACTTGCTGCCAGGATCCGAAATTCCCTTCGGACGCATCTTTCCCCTATCTGAGAAGGAGCAAGAAGTTTTAAAAATGTATATAGATGAAAACCTGGCCAAAGGATTCATTCGCCACTCTACCTCCCCAGCGGGTGCAGGAATATTCTTTGTTTCTAAAAAAGACAAGTCTCTTCGCCCATGTATAGACTACCGAGAACTAAATAAAATCACGGTCAAAAATCGGTATCCCCTACCCTTGATACCCGAACTATTCCAGAAATTAGGGACTGCCGTCATTTTTACTAAGCTTGATCTAAGAGGAGCCTATAATCTGATCCGCATTCGGGCTGGGCATGAGTGGAAAACAGCCTTTCGGACCCGATTCGGGCATTATGAATATTAAGTTATGCCTTTTGGACTCTGCAATGCCCCTGCGACCTTCCAACACCTAATTAACAATGTTCTTAGAGACTTCCTAGATGTGTTTGTGATCGCATATCTGGATGACATCTTGATCTTTTCAGAATCCCTGGATCTTCATCGAGAACATGTTTGCCGGGTGTTGGGTCGTCTCCGCTTCACAGACTTTATGCAAAAGCGGAGAAATGTGAGTTTGGACAACAGAGCATTCAATTCTTGGGCTTGATAATCTCCTCAACTGGCATCAAGATGGACCCGCAGAAGGTTTCCGCTGTGCTGGACTGGCCGGTACCCCTGGACAAAAAGGGGGTTCAATGATTTATCGGGTTCGCAAACTTTTACAGGAAGTTTATCAAGGGTTTTTCTGCAATAATCGCACCTATCACGCAGTTGACCAAACAGAACACCCGTTTTTCCTGGAATCACCTAGCCCAAGATGCTTTTGAGAACCTCAAGAAGCTATTCACCTCAGCACCTATCCTCAGTCATCCTGAACCATCCTTACCATTCATTTTAGAAGTGGACGCTTCTGAGATAGCGGTCGGTGCGATACTTTCGCAACGAAAAGGCAGTAAAGACGCTATGCATCCTGTGGGGTTCTTCTCCCGAAAACTCTCCCCTGCGGGGAAGAACTATGATGTTAGTGATCGGGAGCTTCTCGCCATCAAGACTGAATTAGAGGAGTGGAGGTACCTGTTGGAGGGGGCTGTGCATCCAGTACTAATTTACACTGACCATAAAAATCTGGAGTATTTGCGATCTGCTAAAAGACTGAAACCTCGACAAGCCCGCTGGGCCCTGTTCTTCTCACGCTTTTCCTTCCACATTACTTATCGGCCAGGCTCAAGAAATGTCAAATCAGACGCATTATCATGTATGCATGATAACCCAAAGGACTTATCTGCTCCTGACACCATCTTACCTGCAAACAATTTCCTACTCATACAAACAGATCTTCTCTCTCAGATTAAGGAAGCATCCTCTGAATCAGCCAGGCCTACAGGAATTACCTTGAGTAACAAAGACAGATTGTTCTGGAGAGGGAGCCAAATTTTTGTCCCTGAGGAGGTTCGGGTCAAGGTCTTGACGCTCCTTCACGATCACCCACTGGCAGGTCACTTTGGGGTTCGTAAAACCCTGGAATTGGTGCAGCGTACTTTTTGGTGGCCCAATTTAAAGGACTTTTGTGAGAAGTATGTCAGCTCCTGCCCTATCTGTACCCAGAATAAGACATCCAGGAATCGAGCTTGGGGCCTGTTAAAATCCTTACCGGTACCCTATAGACCCTGGAAGATGATCTCCATGTCTTTATTGTAGAACTTCCATGTTCCGAGGGGTGTTCTGTTATCTTTGTGGTAGTAGACCGTTTTACCAAGATGGCCCATTTCCTTCCATTAAGAGGAACTCCGTCGGCTATTGAAACGGCTCATATATTCATCAAAGAAATCATCAGACTTCACGGAATCCCTGTAAACATAACCTCTGATAGAGGGGTACAATTCACCTCACATTTTTGGAGAGCCCTGTGTGAGACATTAAAGATCAAACTGGCCTTGTCCTCAGCCTATCACCCTCAGACCAATGGACAGACGGAGAGGACCAATCAGACCCTCGAGCAGTACATCAGATGTTTCACTTCCTTCTCACAGGATGATTGGGTATCCCTGCCCTTGGCAGAATTTGCCTACAACAATGTCAAACATTCAGCCACCGGTCAGTCCCCCTTTTTCGCTAATTATGGCTTTCATCTAACCTTTTTACTCGATTTCCTTCCAGAGTCTCCAGTCCCGGCAGTACAGAGTACGGTAGATTTCATCAGTCACAACAACCAGTTGTTGCAGGAAGCAGTATCCAAGGCTCAGGCGGACAGCAAGAGAATCTTCGATCGGAGGAGAAGAGGGGAATTAAAGTTACAGCTTGGTGACCAGGTATGGCTTTCTACAAGTAATATCAAACTAGCATGTCCTTCTAAGAAGTTGGCACTTAGATTTATGGGATCTTTCCCGGTTAAAAGAAAGATCAATGAAGTTTCTTACGAACTGACTTTGCCTGACTCTCTTAAGATACACCCAGTGTTCCATGTGTCATTGCTTAAACCTGCTGTACCTGATCCCTTCCCTGGTAGAGGAACTAGACCTCCTGAACCTGTTGTGATTGACGGCAGCGAGGAATTTGAGGTTGAGGCTATCCTTGATTGCAGGAAAAGACAAGGGCAGATCCAATTCCTAATCAAATGGAAGGGCTACGGCCCAGAAAGTAATTCTTGGGAACCAGATAGTAATGTGCATGCTAGGCATTTAGTTTGCGCCTATTTTTCTACCCACCCTGAGAAAAAAAGGCTTTTGGGCACCCGGAGGTTGCCCCTTGGGGGGGGCAATGTCAGGGTACCACTGGCGCCAGACCTGGGCGTTTGCATGCGCCTATGCGCCGGCGCGCCCCTGTACGAACCTTACAGCAAGTTCCTGTTGTTTCCAGGCATCAGCGCGGCGCTCGGGCGCACATACCGCGTTAGCCTCGGTTTGGCGCCAAAGTGCACATAAAAGTTCCCCTGTGCCTCTGGCACATTGCTGCTTTGTCTCAGCTTGTGATTCCTGTAAATCTGCACCTGATTGATCGCTACCTATCTGACCCGGCTTGTCTGACCATCCGTCCTGCTCCCATCCGACCCGGCCTGCCTGACTACTCTACTTTTGCTGCCTAATACCGTTGCCGACCTCTGCCTGCCTACCGACTCTGCCTCTGCCTGCTGTTATTGCCTGACCCGGTCCGTCTGACCCTGCTTGTGCCTGCTGTTGTTCTTGCTGCTGCACCTTCAGCTTCAGCTCCAAGTGATCTCTGCATCTCCAGTGTTCCAGCTTACTGCCTCCAGCCTCCACCTGATCTGCAGTCCAGCCATCCCTGTGGGATCTCTCATCACTCCAGCATCAGAGACTCTGTTCAACAGGCACTCCTACCCCACTGTGCTCAGGAGACCACTGTCCCCACTCCAGTGGCTCCTGAACCAGCGTTGTATGAGAGGTCTTCTCCTACAAGTCAGGCTCTACTACCAGGTACCTAACACCAGGTCCCCAAACACTTTTTATGACAATAACTTGCATATAAGCCTTTAAAATTAGCACTTTTGATTATTCATATTAGAGTACCATAGACTTTAACAGTGTTTACGCGTTCAAACAAATTTTTTGCCTGTTCGCATGTTCTGGTGCGAACCAAACAGGGGGGTGTTCGGCTCATCCCTACTTAAGACTGGCTATGGTAAATCTTGTTCATGCAGATTGTAAAGCTCATACATTGCTATTGATGCAGCTATAGTAGGGGCTGTTCCACTCTGAAACCAAAAAGCAACAAAACAGTCAAAACAAGAGACACTGGTGTCACAAAAATGTGCATCTGGTAGGATCAGAGATTTGAAAATCCTTTCCCAGGGTTAGCAACCAGCCAAACCCATGGGTGGGTACATTTTGCAATCACTGTACCCAAATGTGGGTAAAGGGTAAAGGATAAAAAATTGTAGCCCTTAATTTAGTTGGATTGCTAAGTGCTCTCAAAACAGTGGATCTGTAAAGACATCCAGTGAGAAAGGATACAGAAAAAGGGTTATTAGACTTTTTATCTCAGCAGGGTAGTACCTAGGAGTCTGGGTCAGGTTGTGGTAGCCAGAGATGGGTCTCATTTGTATCTAACCACACCGAATCCTCCGCTGCAGTATCGAAGAAGTGAGACTGACCTTTGGCCATCACTCACAAATGAGCTGGATAATGCACAGTGTAGGACAGGTACAATCTCCACCGTAAAAAGAAAAATGAAAGTCTCCTTACCAAAAAGTACAAGCAGCCATCATTCAACAAATTATGTGGGGTTAGGGTCCTCTGTTCATTCCAGAAGACCTACAATCCAGATGTTGTTATGCCTCAGCCTGTTTTCATGGTCCTCTGCTTTCAGACAGGTAGATTTGACTATCTGTGAGGTGGATCAGGCCTCTGAGAGCAGCAGTAGGAGCCTGACCTCCAAATCAATGATGAGGCTTTCAGCAGCAGTGGCTCTTTCACATGTTCTTCAACCCTCTCAGCTGGTGAGGTGTGCAGAACCATTTTTTTATTGCATGTAGTATGTCTCCAAGTGTAGGTTTATAATCCTCCCCAGCCTCAGAAGCTACCCAATAGCAATGAAAAGTGTTTTCTAAATGCATATCTTCTGAGCCAGACAGGGGCGGCAATGATGGTAGTGTATCGGCCTGCTGATCCAGGGTAATGGTATCATGTGCTGCTGACCCCTGTGTGCCTGTCAGCTTCTGCGTGTAATATAGTAGGTTGTATAAGCCCTCCTTCCCCACTGGGCTCGAGGTCTTACCAGTTTTGGTGGCATGCTGAGGTATGGCAGTTGAGGTGCCTTTTTAAGATAACAGGTACAGACAACTCAAAAAGACTTCTGGTATCCAGACACAGGGAAATTATGAATAACTGATTTTCTCCTGCAGGGAAAAAGTCCCAGAAGCACTTAAGGGTACAATACCAATATCACCATAACATGTACAAATATAGAAACATCTATTAACTATGTTCAGTTGTTCACTAAAGGCCTAGACTAGGACCCAGTACTGGATCTATCAGAGTCTGAAAAACCAGAAGAGTTAAGAAATAAAAGCAGGAGAAAGAAAGAAAGAAAGAAAGAAAGAAAGAAAGAAAGAAAGAAAGAAAGAAAGAAAGAAAGAAAGAAAGAAAGAAAGAAAGAAAGAAAGAAAGAAAGAAAGAAAGAAAGAAAAGAGATCCTGGAGGAGGGAGACGTTTAGAAAACACTCAGCAGTAAGCATTCCAAACCTAGTTTAGTAATATGGTCAACAGCGAAAAAGTATCTCATTTGTTCAAGCAAACAGAAGAATATCTCTGTGTCAGAGATGGTAAAATCAATCCAGACAGCCCAAATTGTATTGGAGGTGCCATTTTGAAAGTCCAGCAGTACAGCTTCTTCTCTGGTGTTCCAGGTCATCATGGCCTCAAATGGTAGCCAAATAGGACCCAGGGAGAGTCCAAGTTGTGTGGAGGATAGTGGAGGTAAAGATAAGCAAACATTGCATGCCATGCCCCCATTGGTGTTTTTTACAGATAAAATAGCCTTTAAGTTGCTCCTTAGGGTTGCAGATTGGTACTTTACATTTTTTTTTACTTTTTTATTTTTTTGCCTTTTACAACCGCTTTCAAGAAAAGTATTTCTTTCTAGGTGCATATCAAGTGACAGCTTTTTCTAACATGGCTTTTTTGGTAAAAAGAGAAACCAACTAAGAGCTAGTGATCAATGCCTTTCTTTATCATTAAAGGGTTATCATTCATTTTACACTTGGAGTTATTGTTAGGATTTGTAGTAGAAATAGGTTAGGGATAGCAGTAAAGGCTAGGGTTGATTTTTCAAAAGAAAACAACACTAATCAATTATTTGGCACCTACATCCATTTATATACTAGATATATACTAAAATTCAAAATACAAAAAAAGAGGGGGCTTTTGGTAGCATATTACAAACATTACATTTTTTATTGAAAATAAACAAAACCATTTGTCACGGAACATCCCACACTCCGCTTGAGTGCTTCCGTCAGTATATCGCTTTCTAAGTTCTGGAACACGAGTCCAATGGATCTGGCTATAGGAACACCCAAGAACTAGACAACACCAGTCTTGGAGTACATCAGGACTAACTCTTTATTTGAGATCTCACACAAATTTATACAGCAGGCTGACTCAAAGCTAACCTAATTAACATAAGCTAATTTACTAAAAAATGTACCCAGACCAGATGACTCAGAGACATGACCTGTAGGACACAGACTTGTGGGCACCGAGCTTCACATAGTAGTATAAACACAATAGCAGGAGCTAATTACAATTAACAATACAAACAACAACCCCCCCTTCCTCAGCCTAGTCATCAACAGTTTGTCTCCTAGCCAGTCCTGGAGGCTAATGTGATCAGCTCACTCATTTAACAGGTTGAGTTCAGAATCAAACAAACCAATAATAGTCTCTACATACATCCTGGGAGATGTTGTGGACAAATATTACTGTCCCATTTTAAGTAGTCCAAGATATATTTTCTCACTCACCCTGTGCCAGGATAGCACAGGGTGACTTAGACATAAGAGGTATATGGGGAGCTGAAACAAGGACATCCCCTACTTTCCAAGGGATTCTGAGTTCCACGGGCCCTCCCGTCACACCATTTTTTCAACTAAATTACAGAATAAAAGGATCACATTTTAATTTATATGCCTATATATATTGACACATTATTGCATTTAATATATACACATTTTCTTTTCAATTTATTTTACATTTCTTAAGTTTTTCTAGAAACATCTCATTCCATTAATTAATTTTATAAGCTCATTTATGGGCAACAAAGTGACAAAACAATTTGACTAGACTTTTTATCTCAGTGCTTTCAAGAGAAAATTCTGCGTTTAACATATGTACTGTGTCCCTGCTTCTCCCCCTTTGTGCGTATACTACAATGCTGGACAGGCATGTATATCACCACTACTGCTGCATTTTTCTGGCTGGGGGAAGACAGGCAACAGAACCTCACCACTAAAAAGTAAAAGTATAAGACAGTAGAATCTTAGAAATTAGCTTGATGCTGCATGAGGGAGTTATATGACCAGGGATTAGATGGGAGGAGAGGTGAACATTTGTATATTCTATATTAGGGAGATATGATTACTATACCATTGTCCATTTGCCCCTCTACCACCCTCAGACTATATATATGCCCTAGGTAAGTTTAATTTGATAAAGACCATCTTAAATTGTTATCTGTAAGAATTATATACAGGCTCTCCTCACTTAACAACCAGGTTCTGTTCCAACCAGGTCTTTAAATGAATTGGTCGTTAAACGAGGAGCTAAAAGTAATCAATATTTTAAGCATTCTTAATTACTGTACTGTACTGTATTGTGAAAAAAGGTCTAAAAACAAAACTCCAGCGCAATAACGTTGTTTTAACTTGCATAAGTACAGAACACAAACGAAAATTCTGTACTGTACAATACAATGTTCTACAGTGCATCATTCGGGTAGGGAGAGCTGGTTGTAAGTCTGAGCGGTCGTTAAACAGGTAAGTCGTTAAACAGGTAAGTCGTTAAAGAGGTAAGTCGTTAAATGAGAAGTATCTGCAATAAAGTGGAAATATGCATTTACAATGGATGACTGGGTTTTCATAAAAATAAAAATGTTTTATACATACTGTGCATTGAATATAGCCATGTGAAAAAGAAAAAAAATCTCTAATGAAATATTATAGATCATAGTTAGTCTGTTTAAGAAAAGACACAAGTCAATTCAGTTCAACCCAAATTATGTCTAACAGGTGTACAATTGGTATATTTTCTTTTCCTGTTATGGTGTGCTATGCAATTTTTTTTGTAACTTCTGTCTGTTTTGTCAACATAATTGTTCTCATGGCACTTTTTACAAGGAATGCATCACACCACATTACTGGAGGTACAGCTGTATGAGCATGTAATAGTGAATGTTCCATGTGTGACATTTTCTGATGCAACAATTAAAAAGTAAATAAAGCATGACTTGGGGCCATAAGAAAATAAAAGAATAGAATAAAAAATATAAATATAGAAAAAAAAGAATAGAATAGACTATAATGGAATAGAATATAACCATTTCCCAAAATTCAAATAGAATCAATTTGAATTTGAATAGAATAGAAAAGAATATATTAGAATAGAAAATAACAGAATAGAATAGAAAAATAGACTAGAATAGAATAGAATAGAATAATATAAACAAATAGAAAAATAATAGAATTCATATAGAACCATCTTCCAATAGAATAAATTTGAATTTAACAAGAAAAGATTGGAATAGAATAGAAAATAATAGAAAATAATAGAATAAACAAATAGAAAAAGAATAGAATAAAAAAAAAAGAATAGAATAGAAAGAATATAACCATTTCCCAAAATTCAAATAGAATCATTTCAAATTTTAATAGAATAGAAAAGAATAGATTAAAATAGGAGTATGGTAATATTCTTCCTATTCTATTCTGTTGATTTTTTTAATACCATTCTGTTTTCTATTCTATTCTAATTTATTATTTTCTATTTTATTCAAACTCAAATTGATTCTATTTAAATTTTGAGAAATGGTTATATTCTTTCTATTCTAGTCTATTCTTTTTTTAAATTCTATTCTTTTCTATTCTATTTTTTTTATTTGAATTTCAGAAGATGATCATATTCTTTCTATTTTATTCTATTCTTTTTTTATTCTATTCTGTTTGTTTCTATCCAATTCTATTCTGTTCCTTTATTTTCTATTCTATTTTGTTCTGTTTTATTCTATTGTATTCTATTATTTATTTTCTGTTATATTATTTTCTATAATATTGTATTTTTTTTTATTCTATTCCTTTATTTTCTATTCTATTTTATTCTCTTTGGAAATTGGAAACCAAATCGAAAACTATTCAAATTCAAAAACGTTTTGAATTTGAAAACTTCAAATTCAGAAAATTTGAATTACGTTGAAAACGAATTCCAAAAACGAAATTGATTAAACAAATATAACTAAACAAATTTATGTAAATATCGAAACTAAACAAAACTACTGTAGTTTTTTCATTCACATGTCTAATTTGCAGGGCCCTCTCAGTAAGACACGTCATTCTTACTTTTGTTCTTGAGGCCTTGCCCTACAAGCAACATGTTTATTGTTGAGATGTGTGATTTTTAAGATGTGTGGTATTTGTACTCTCTGCTTTGTACTTTTTTCTTACTATTTCAATAAAAACATTGAAAAGAAAAAGAGAAGAGGGGTGGAGCTGGTGAGCGAGGAGTATGGTCGTGTGAGACCACAGTTCCTTGCCACGCAGATCTTCCGAAGCTTCACACAGCTACAGAGGGCAAATTTATTGGGCAGTTTTACATGTCTGTAAGTCGGGGCCACTCACAGAGCATGCCACCACTCACAGAGCATGCCAAGGAAGAGAAAAGGGAGAAATAAGCCCGGTATGATGACAGATTTTTTCACTCCAGCCAGCCGCTCGAGCTGCCAAGATGGCGCCAGTGGCCTGCCGGGATCCCTCTCTGCTCACTCCCATAAAACTAATCACTGCTGGGGGACAGAGAGCAATCACCACACGCAGCATAGCCAGGGACAAACAAGCTCACAATTCTCCTCTAGCTCCAATAGCCCTGTCAAAGCTAAGCAGAGATTGTCACAGCAAACCCCTGCTGCTAGTGAGGAAAAAGACACGTGTAATGCACTGGATGACACATTAGAGTTTCATGATGCCATAGCTGCTTTTCCAACAAATAACCAGCCTGTCATGGACTCTATGCTAGAAGACATGCTGGTGTTCCTCAGTAGGGATGAGCTTCGAGTTCGAGTCGAACTCATGTTCGACTCGAACATTGGCTGTTCGCAAGTTCGCCGAACAGCGAACAATTTGGGGTGTTTGCGGCAAATTCGAATGCCGCGGAACACCCTTTAAAAGTCTATGGGAGAAATCAAAAGTGCTAATTTTAAAGGCTAATATGCAAGTTATTGTCATAAAAAGTGTTTGGGGACCTAGGTCCTGCCCCAGGGGACATGGATCAATGAAAAAAAAAGTTTTAAAAACGTCCGTTTTTTCAGCAGCAGTGATTTTAATAATGCTTAAAGTCAAACAATAAAAGTGTAATATCCCTTTAAATTTCGTAGCTGGGGGGTGTCTATAATATGCCTGTAAAGGGGTGCATGTTTCCTGTGTTTAGAACAGTCTGACAGCAAAATGACATTTTGAAGGAAAAAACCCATTTAAAACTACCCGCGGCTATTGCATTGCCGACAATATACATAGAAGTTCATTGATAAAAACGGCATGGGAATTCCCCAAAGGGGAACCCCCGAACCAAAATTAAAAAAAAAAAAAGACGTGGGAGTCCCCCTAAATTCCATACCAGACCCTTATCCGAGCACGCAACCTGGCAGGCCACAGGAAAAGAGGGGGGGACGAGAGTGCGGCCCCCCTCCTGAACCGTACCAGGCCACATGCCTTTAACATTGGGAGGGTGCATTGGGGTAGCCCCCCAAAACACCTTGTCCCCATGTTGATGAGGACAAGGGCCTCATCCCCACAACCCTAGCCGGTGGTTGTGGGGGTCTGCGGGCGAGGGGCTTATCGGAATCTGGAAGCCCCCTTTTAACAAGGGGACCCCCAGATCCCGACCCCCCCCTGTGTGAAATGGTAAGGGGGTACTTACCCCTACCATTTCACTAAAAAACTGTCAAAAATGTTAAAAATGACAAGAGACAGTTTTTGACAATTCCTTTATTTAAATGCTTCTTCTTTCTTCTATCTTCCTTCATCTTCTGGTTCTTCTGGTTCTTCTGGTTCTTCCTCCGGCATTCTCGTCCAGCATCTCCTCCGCTGCGTTTTCTATCTTCTTCTCCTCGGACCGCTCCGCACCCATGGCATGGGGGGAGACTCCCGCTCTTCTCTTCTTCTTTTCTTCTTCTCTTCTTCTCTTCTTCATTTTCTTCTCTGGGCCGCTCTGCACCCATGCTGGCATGGAGGGAGGCTCCCGCTGTGTGGCGGCGCTCCTCGTCTGACAGTTCTTAAATAACGGGGGGCGGGGCCACCCGGTGACTCCGCCCCCCTCTGACGCACAGGACATGATGGGACTTACCTGTGGCATTCCCTGTGATGTCACAGGGAAGTCCCGTCAAGTCACCGTGCGTTAGAGGGGGGCTGGGTCACCGGGTGGCCCCGCCCCCCGTTATTTAAGAACTGTCAGAAGAGGAGCGCCGTCACACAGCGGGAGCCTCCCTCCATGCCAGCATGGGTGCGGAGCGGCCCGGAGAAGAAAATGAAGAAGAGAAGAGCCGGAGCCTCCCCCCATGCCATGGGTGCGGAGCGGCCCGAGGAGAAGAAGATAGAAGACGCCGTGGAGGAGATGCTGGACGAGAACACCAGAGGAAGAACCAGAAGAGCCAGAAGAACCAGAAGAACCAGAAGATGAAGGAAGATAGAAGAAAGAAGAAGCATTTAAATAAAGGAATTGTCAAAAACTGTCTCTTGTCATTTTTAACATTTTTGACAGTTTTTTAGTGAAATGGTAGGGGTAAGTACCCCCTTACCATTTCACACAGGGGGGGCGGGATCTGGGGGCCCCCTTGTTAAAGGGGGCTTCCAGATTCCGATAAGCCCCCCGCCCACAGACCCCCACAACCACCGGCCAGGGTTGTGGGGATGAGGCCCTTGTCCTCATCAACATGGGGACAAGGTGTTTTGAGGGGCTACCCCAAAGCACCCTCCCAATGTTGAGGGCATGTGGCCTGGTACGGTTCAGGAGGGGGGTGGGCCGCACTCTCGTCCCCCCTCTTTTTCTGCGGCCTGCCAGGTTGCGTGCTCGGATAAGGGTCTGGTATGGATTTTTGGGGGGACCCCACGCCATTTTTTTTTTATTTTTTAGCGCGGGGTTCCCCTTAAAATCCATACCAGACCTGAAGGGTCTGATATGGAATTTAGGGGGAACCCCACATCATTTTTTTTTTAAATTTTGGCCGGGGTTCCCCTTAACATCCATACCAGACCTGAAGGGCCTGGTATGGAATTTAGGGGGACTCCCACGTCATTTTTTTTTTTTTAAATTTTGGTTCGGGGGTCCCCTTTGGGGAATTCCCATGCTGTTTTTATCAATGAACTTCTATGTATATTGTCGGCAATGCAATAGCCGCGGGTAGTTTTAAATGTGTTTTTTCCTTCAAAATGTCATTTTGCTGTCAGACTGTTCTAAACACAGGAAACATGCGCCCCTTTACAGGCATACTATAGACACCCCCCAGGTACGAAATTTAAAGGGATATTACACTTTTATTGTTTGACTTTAAGCATTATTAAAATCACTGCTCCTGAAAAAACGGCCGTTTTTAAAACTTTTTTTTGCATTGATCCATGTCCCCTGGGGCAGGACCCAGGTCCCCAAACACTTTTTATGACAATAACTTGCATATTAGCCTTTAAAATTAGCACTTTTGATTATTCATGTTCGTGTCCCATAGACTTTAATGGTGTTCGCGTGTTCGAACGAACCTTTTTCCTGTTCGCATGTTCTGGTGTGAACCGAACAGGGGGGTGTTCAGCTCATCCCTATTCCTCAGTGCTATTTACACAGGCATGCTGCAGCTTATGAAGCAATGCAAGTCAGAAGTCTCTGAAGTTAGTGAAAGAGTAACCCACATAGGTAAAATGGGGGAATTCACTGACACTTTTAATACCATGGTCGATTTGCATGACGAGCATGAGCATGATATAGATTGGCTAAAAGCAAAAGTCGCTGACCTAGAAGACCGCTCCAGAAGGAACAATATTAAAATACAAGGGATCTCAAAAACAGTCAAACCATCAGAACTAATAGCTTTCTTAACCACCATAATGAAAGAAGCCCTGCCCGACTTACCCTTGGAAGATCTGGTCATAGACCGAATACATAGACTTCCTAAACCATAACATATCTCTGCAAAGCTACCCAGGGACACCATTGCTAGAATTCACTATTACAGGGTAAAAGAAAAATGAATGTACATCACAAGAAGGGCTGAACACCTCCCGAATGCATGCAAGGTGTATCCTTCTTTTCTGACCAATCAGCCCACAATATACAAAGGAGACGTAACCTTATGACCATAACTAAACCGCTCAGAAACCACAACATTCCCTATCGCTGGAATTACCCAGCAAATCTGATAATAACCAAAGGGGAGCAAGACTTTCTGCTTACCACATTAGAGGAGGGAATAAGGGTACTGGAGAAGTGGAAAATCTTACCGGGGGAGGAAGATGAGAATCAAACCTTACACAAATTCCCTCCTACACCACCAGCATGACTACAAGCCAAGATTAGGCATTTAATGCAATACCACCCTTACTTTGACCAGCACACTCTGGAAGATCTAAACAGCGTCTAAAAACTGCTGTTTGTGAACCCCAAATTCAGTAGCTTATATCCCTGCTCAGATTTCAAAAAGGAATTGCAAGTTTTTTTTTTTTTAATGAATGATTTTTATTTTGGATGTAAAAGACACAACATTTGAAAGCATATGTGCGGATGCGGCCGCTTTGCTAAACACACATACAAGGAAATGCTATCAAGCATTTGTTGGCGGAAATTCCGACAGCAAATGTTCGATGGAACATGCACAAGGTCGGACTTTCCGACAACAAGCTCACATCGAACATTTCCCGATGGAAAATCCAACCATATGTACGCGGTATTTCTCTTAATTTCAACAAATTCTTGCAAGCTCTATGTAGAGATATACGAAACTCTTATCAATCTACAGATCCACTAAACGACATATAGCTGATGCGAGGATCTATGAACCAGCCGACTATAGACTCTCAACGCCTATCCACTCATCGACAGGGTAAGAAATACTCAGAATCACTAATTAAATAACAAATACATTAATCTCAAACAAAGGTGCTGCTTCCTACATTGTGATATCATTTAAAATAATATTCCTGAACTTCAATGGCCTGAATAGTCCACAGAAAAGACATATGTTGTGGAGAGAGTAGGGATGAGCCGAACATCCACCAGTCCGGTTCGCAGCAGAACATGCAAACAGTCAAAAAAATGTATTTGAACACGTGAACACCATTAAAGTCTATGGGATACGAACGTGAAAAATGCTAATTTTAAAGGCTTATATGAGAGTTATTGCCATAAAAAGTGTTTGGGGACCAGGGTCCTGCCCCAGGGGACATGTTATCAATGCAAAGAAAAGTTATAAAAACGACTATTTTTTCAGGAGCAGTGATTTTAATGATGCTTAACCACTTCAGCCCCGGAGGATTTGGCTGCTCAATGACCAGAGCACTTTTTGCGATTTGGCACTGCATGGCGCTAACTGACAATTGCGCGGTCGTGCGACGTTGTACCCAATCAAAATTGACATCCTTTTTTTCCCACAAATAGACCTTTCTTTTGGTGGTATTTGATCACCTCTGCAGTTTTTATTTTTTGCGATATAAACAAAAAAGCGACAATTTTGAAAAAAAAGCTATTTTTTTTTACTTTTTGCTATAATAAATATCCCCCAAAAATATATTAAAAAAAAAACTTTTTTTTTTCTCAGTTTAGGCTGATATGTATTCTTCTACATATTTTAGGTAATAAAAAATTGCAATAAGCGTATATTGATTGGTTTGTGCAATATTTATAGCGTCTACAAAATAGGGAATACTTTAAGGGCATTTTTATTATTCATTTTTTTATTAGTAATGGTGGCGATCTGCGATTTTTTATTGGGACTGCAACATTATGGCCGACACCAGACATTTTTGACACTATTTTGGGACCATTGTCATTTATACAGCAATCAGTGTTATAAAAAGCAACTGGGGTAGGGAAATTTGCCTGCTAAAATTAGATGGTGGTGTACTGCTAGCAGATTGGCAGCAAGTACTTGGGGCATCTATTGCTATACCTTCATTCCTCTCAGTGCAGGTTTTTGAGAGGACTAGAGGTATAGTAGGGTTGGAGATCCTAGATGAGTAGCAAGGAGAAGTCCACCTTTTTCTTTGATCTGGGTCTTTCAAGTGGTGTTGCCAACGGACTGCATGGCAGGTCATCATATATCTGGTCAAGCATGTGCTGCCCAAGCGGCTGCTGTTCTGGCCACGCTTGATCTGCTTCAGACATAGTTTGTAAACAGCAACAGTGCGATCTGCTGCACATGTGTCCAAAAAGGCCCACACCAAGGAACTTTTAAAAGTCAGCAGGGAGTCAGCAGCGCCCTGCACCTGCGGAGCTCTGCGGTGTGATGCAATAGGGTGGCTGCCCTTAAGCTGCCCCCTAGAGGACATTCTGCCTCGGAGTTGTGCCTCCTCCTCAATCCTCCTCTCTTCTCTCAGGCACCCAAGTACAGTCAGTGACCATATCATCCCCTCCCTCCTCATCACTGGAGCAAACTTGGCAGTATGCTGCAGCTTGGGGAACATGACTGCCGGTTTCTTGTCCTTCTTGGACACCCCCTCTCTCTAGGCTCACAATACTCCCTTCCTCAACCTGGGAACTAACATCGGAGCCTTCAAATCGCTGCGCATCCTCCAGCAGCATGTACCCAACACTGTGGTTGAATAATTCTGTGGACTCCTCCGTGCATGATGATGGGGCTATGGAAGCAGTGACTGTGGACAAGGAGCCGGTGGAATAGGCTGCTTTGGCAGCTGCATTGGAAGGCATACTACTCTGATGAGGAGGATGAGGACTGCTTTGTTATCCACTCCATCAACTCTTCTGTGTATTCTGGCTCAATAACACGGCCAGCAGCAGAAAAAAGGACAAACGTGCGCCACGGCCCCATGCAGAGGATGCACCATGTCCATGACCAGCACTGTTGACTGTAAACACAGACACTGCTTGCCCTCTTTTAGTGACTAGTGAGCGTCTGCCTCTCCTTGGTGGCCTTTCGAACATGATGTATATTTTGTTTTGCAACACCACACTACACTGTATTAGATACTGTGTACACCGCCTGCACTGTATTAGCAACTGTACTATGGCTGCACTGTATTGTTTACTGTGTACACCCCCAGAAGTGTAGTAGAAACTGTACACACTGTATTAGATACTGTGTACACCACCTTGAAGTGTATTAGAAACTGTACAATGACTGCACTGTATTTTATACTGTGTACACCACCAGAAGTGTTGTAGAAACGGTACACACTGTATTAGACACTGTGTAAACCACCTGAAAAGTAGTAGAAACTGCACACACTGTATCGGATACTATGTACACCACCAGAAAAGTAGTATAAACTGTACACATTGTATTAGATACTGTGTACACCGCCTGAAGTATAGCAGAAACTGTACACACTGTAGAATAGGAAAACACATATATGAGAGTCCCCAGGGCTGCACAACCCAAAAGTATACAAAAAATGCAATACAAACTATTTTGTATTGAGTTCTGTACTTTTTGTAAGACAATAAGTTTGCTTCTCAGTGATTATATAGACCGTCACGTCCTGCTCCGCGGCAATGGGTGGGTGCCTCTCTTCCATCTGGCTTCCTGGCACAGTGGGGAGACGCAATCACTTTTGAGGTTTTCCCCAACCTGTGTTTCCCACAGCTAAGCCCTCTCATTAGGGCCACTGTGGGGACCCTCTTTGATGCCGGCGGCATCCCTTGATCGCTGCCGGATTGTCAGTAACATCACGTATGCGCGCGGGTTCCCCACGCGTGTGCGTGACATCATGACGTCATGTAATTGCGTCAGAGGTGGCGGCGATTGCCGGGGCTCGCGCCTTCCGGAATGCCGAGGGGACCACGCGGACGCCGCAATTACGGCGGCGAGGACTGGCAGGGGAGGGGAGATGGGGAGGGGTTGAGCACCTGCAAGCAATGGGCAATTAACATAGATACTATATAAACTTACAGCTCCCAGATGATCTTGCGGTGATCTCTGGAGTGCTGCTAATATATCTAATAAGGATGGAGTACCAACTAAGTGCAGCGTTTTGAGCACACCAGACTAGCTGATATTTGTATCTTGTTTAACTTTTCATTTACTTATATTTCCCATTTTGGGGTAGTTTACAAAGTAATTAATATACTATTATTTTAATTCCATATAGATATGGCTTTACTCTCAAATACTTTGAATTTTCCCATTTAGTGTCATACACTTCATGCTTGTTTGGCACTCCATATGAGCACCTCATTTACTTATATTTCCTATTTTGGGATTTTTTTACAAATTAATTAATATACTGTTATTTTAATCTAATATAGATAAGGTTTCATCCCTAAACACTTTTATTCGTATATAGTGTCACACACTTTTTGTTCGTTCGGCACTCCATAATTTTGTTCACTTAACAAATGGCCTATTTCACTACCTTATGCACCATATGCCCACTATTAATGTTTCAAATATTTCTCAGTATTATTTATATTATTTATTCTTCTTAACACCAGTTTTCTAGTGTTTTGCATCACGCCTTGATCATATTCCCACACCCTAAATCTTTTCATTATCACCCACACCATTTCACCTCATGCACATCTACTTTATATATTTTTATTAATTGAGTAACAATTTTCCATTTCATTCTACTTTATAATTCCATTATATTTTCCTAACGTCAATTACAACTAATTTACAAATTAATTCAATAAATGAATAAACTATGTAATAAAATAGGCAACTCAAACTAACATGAATTTCATATTTGATCTAGTACCAGTCAGTCTGGAGTCGCAAAGCAGTACTTGACACTCATAGAATACTTGACGACTATCTAGTGAGATTTCTGAATATCCCATTGCAGGTGCTTTGCCCCATGTCCTCCTCTCCAGGTCCAAGAGCGTGGCCCCTTGCTAGCCCGGTGGACTGTGGATTCACCTGGAGGTCGCGGAGGGGACACGCAGAGACGATAGTATCACTGAACACAAATGTTTTTTAGCAATCTGGTTTGTGCGATACATCCTCACTCTTTCATCTGCCCAATGGTAAATATATCTTTATGTGTATGGAGATATATCTTTTGCACAATTTGAAATGTTGTAACAATGTTTCATATACTGTTAAATGTTTTAATTAGAACTTTTTGATATATTTTCCTAGAATTTAAATCCCCCTGAAGAAGACCAGAAACTAAAGGGTCAAAATGCATTGGGGTATTCATGTGGATAATAATATTGTAAATGCAATTGGCAAATCATGTTTTCCTTGGGGTGTTTTTTGCCATGAGCGATGTCTTATGTTGTTGGTGTTGAAAATCAGAGCTTGTATTTTAAAATCAATTTAATTGAATATTTGTATTTATCATCTATTTTTTATCTAATAAAAGACTTTTAAATAATCAATCTTTTGCTGCCTAAAAAACCCCTGGGGAAATCTTCCCATTTACCCATGTACACCGCCTGAAGTGTATTAGAAACTGTACACAATGTATTAGATACTGTGTACTAGGGATGAGCCCAATGTTTGAGTTTAAGTTCGTCTCGAACATCGGGTGTTCGCCTGTTCGCCAAATAGCGAACAATTTGGGGTGTTCGCGCCAAATTTGAAAGCCACGGAACACCCTTTAAAAGTCTATGGGAGAAATCAAAAGTGCTAATTTTAAAGGCTTATATGCATGGTATTGTCATAAAAAGTGTTTGGGGACCTGGGTCCTGCCCCTGCCCCAGGGGACATGTATCAATGCAAAAAAAGTTGTAAAAACTACCGTTTTTTTGGGAGCAGTGATTTTAATAATGCTTAAAGTGAAATAATAAAAGTGAAATATTCCTTTAAATTTCGTACCTGGGGGTGTCTATAGTATGCCTGTAAAGTGGCGCATGTTTCCCGTGTTTAGAACAGTCCGAGGGCAAAATGACATTTCTAAAGGAAAAAAAGTAATTTAAAACTACTCACGGCTATAATGAATTGTCGATCCTGGCAATACAGATGTCATTGAAAAAAAACGGCATGGGATTCCCCCAGTCCATTACCAGTCCCTTTGGGTCTGGTATGAATATTAAGGGGAACCACAAACCAAAATTTAAAAAAAAATTGCATTGGGGTCCCCCCAAATTCCATACCAGGCCCTTCAGGTCTGGTATGGATATTAAGGGGAATCCCGCACCAAAATTAAAAAAAAATGCCTTGGGGGTCCCCCAAAAAATTCATACCAGACACTTATCCGAGCATGCAACCTGGCAGGCCGCAGGAAAAGAGGGGGGATGAGAGAGCATCCCCTAACCCCCTCCTGAATTGTTCCAGGCCACATGCCCTCAACATGGGGAGGGTGTTTTGGGGTAGCCCCCCAAAGCACCTTGTCCCCATGTTGATGGGGACAAGGGCCTCATCCCCACAACCCTTGCCCAGGGGTTGTGGGGGTCTGCGGGCGGGGGGCTTATCGGAATCTGGAAGCCCCCTTTAACAAGGGGACCCCCAGATCCCGGCCTTCCCCCCGTGTGAAATGGTAATGGGATACAAATGCACCCCTACCATTTCACAAAAAGGGTAAAAATGGTAAAAATGACAAGACATGGCTTTGGACAAGTTCTTTATTAAAAAATAAAAAAATAAAAATGTCCCACAAAGTCTTCTTCTTCTTCTCTTGCTCCGCCGATGGACTGAAAAAGAAAAAAAAACGCGACCAACCCGCCTCCAAGGGAGGATCCCACCGTATGATGTGTCTTCACTTTGACAGTTCTTTTATAACTGAGAGTGGGGCCACAATGTGACATTCCCGGGTGACCCCACCCCCCTCTGACACACGGGGACATCCCTATGGCTTTGGGTGTCAGAGGGGGGCGGGGCCACCTGGTTATGTAAATGCAGCATATTTGAAAGCCACGGAACACCCTTTAAAAGTCTATGGGAGAAATCAAAAGTGCTAATTTTAAAGAATAATATGCAAGTTATTGTCATAAAAAGTGTTTCACGAGTAGTGGAGAGGACAAAGGAGAAAAATGAAAAAAGATGGGTACAAATTAAGAACATAATGAGTGATACACGGTTGGGTAGAATCATTTGGATAGCACCTCAATATAAAGCACTGGGTGAGAATAGACATTCAATGACACGAAACGTACTTAGAATTTGGGATCTAATACACAAACAAGGTAAATGGAAATATAATTCTCCACTAATATCCCTGAAAGAAACAAATTACTTTACCCCGGGAAAAGGGAAATTATTTGTAGACTGGATAAAAAATGAAGATGCACAATTAAAGGATATAACAGAAAAGTGGAAAATATGCACATTTCAAGAATTAAAACACAAGACAGATCTGATGGTGATTAATGAACGGCGGTACCTCCAGTTTAAACACTTTGTCAGAACTTTGCCACAACCAATAAGATCAGTGGAAGATCTAAGGCCTCTGGAGCGGTTGAGTATGGCACCAAATACAAAAAATGGTATATCATGGATTTATAAAATTCTAATGGCAGAGGAAGGGCTGGAGGTCCCGCCATACATAAAAAAAGATGGGAAAAATAATTGGGAACACGAGGGAATAAACAAAAATTAGGAAAAATTTTGAGATTGGTAAATAACTCCGCAGTTGACTAACACAGTAGAGATGAACTAAAAATGCCTTACAAGGTGGTATATAACCCTCGACAAAATAAGTAAATATCAAATAGGGAAATAGCCATATTGTTGGCTGGGATGTAAAGTAGTGGGAACGATGGCACATTTATGGTGGGATTGCTCAAAAATAAAAAGCTATTGGAAAGAGATCTTACAAGTAATAAAATAAATTACTAACAGAGAAATATTAGAAGAACCTTGGACGTGCCTGTTTCACAGGATAGACAGTTCAATAAAACAATATAAATAATCTGTGATACCTCACCTGATTTATACAGCTAAAAGTCAGATACCAAGATACTAGCAAGAAACAAAAAGCCCCACAATAAAAGATTGGATTGGAAGGGTAGAAGAGACATATAACATGGAATATCTGAGATACTGTGGAGAGGAGGAAATGACAAACAAATGGAAAGAATGGAAGGTGTTTAAGAAGACGATGAGATATGTGGAGGCTGTAGGAGGATAAGACAAGGTAAATTAGGAGAACTGGGAGAAAGTGAGAACATTTAAATAAGGGATGGATGGGGATGTGGGGATGGACAGAGAAAGTGGGGGTGTGGGGGTGATTTACGGGAGGGGGATGTAAAATGTATACATCAAATGTAATCATGTTGGAAGTTACAGAATCTGTTTTTGTATATGACGCCCATTGTGTTTTTTTCAAAATTGTCACACTTTAATTTAATATGGTTTGAACAGATAGTTTTAAATGGAATTAATGTTGTCAATAATAATTTCAACCACTGTGAAAAAAGTCAGACTTCAATAAAATGGCTGCCACTTTATTAATATAGACCAAGGCAATGTGGCTATGCGGTGCAAGGTGGTTTATACAGTATTTTAATCAGTAGAGCTGCCCTCTAGTGGTAGTTATATAGAATCATTTAAAAGGGTTGACTTTGCACACCGCTGTCCTCTAATGCCTCACAGAAAACGTCTTTTCAGATGAAACGTACATCGGCAGAGCAGGAAATATCGGTGACGTCATCATGCTCATGAGAGTGCTAGGACAAATTTATTTCCAATGCCTGTAATTACAGTTTTGTTGTACAAAAAAAAAAGAAAAATAGCCCTGGGACGTTAGATGAGGTGAGAGAGGTTTAGCCAATGTTCACAGCGAACACTGAGACAAAATCAATTTATTTGTTTCAAAATGTTATGTAACGGAGCGACAACAACAATGATTGTGAGTTACCCGGCATAATAGCCAATGTTCACAACAAAGATGAAAGCAAATATACAAAGATTTATTACAATTGTTATATACATCAATGAGCAACAATAAAACTTGAAAATTGCTAGGTCAGTAAATGCACATGCACAATAAGAAAATAAAATGTACATACATGTGGACAGGGAAGTATGTAAACATAATGCAGACATCAATAATACCCAGCATGTACTGGCATCAATAAAGCCCTATGCATTTCGCAAGACCCTGCTCGCTTCTTCAGGGGCGGATGCATGAATGTTGTATCTGCAATGTAAGTGATAAGATCAATAGATGTATGTTGTTGATAAATGGGGGCAGGCGAAATGATTGGCAAGAGAGGTCTGAAGCAGAGACCTCATACTTACCGAAGGTCTGAGACAAATCGCCAAACGCTGGATATCAAGATGGAGGCCATGTAGTGCATCCAGCTCAGGAGATAAGGAGGCGGAACAAACAAAGGCCACAGCAGGAGAACATCCGGAGGATCAGCATGGTCTGGATAGGGGTATTTCACCTCATCCAAAGTCCCAGGGCTATTTTTCTTGTTTTTTGTGCACTATTAGGGATGGAGGTGTCAGAGGGGTCACACCAGACCTTAATCTCCTTTTTTTTAATTGAACCCGGGTGGAAGACACCCATTCAGCCCACACACTGGTCTGTTGTTACCATTAGCCTTTGTCCATATTACATCTAGTGTAGTTTTGGCCAGTTATATTTGCATACTGCTCGCAGGGGGCCTTGCTGGGCTGAGCTGTTCCTCTTTCGATATTTGTCTTTTATGGCGGTGGTTTCATCCAGCTCGGGGGCTGCGATGTGCATAGGGAAGTTCTGTTCCTGATCTCTTGCTGTCCTCCTCTGTCTGTTGATGGGGGTGGCCACCTGCACATTGGCACCATGTTTTCCACGCCCATACTCTGATATCTCCCTGATGTAACTGAGGTGTGGGCTGTGTGGGTCATCCTGGATGGTTGGGTGGTTGTTGCATTTGTACACCCCCTTTGATGGTGGACGCCCATGCATCACCGCCCATACATGACGCTGGGGGCTTAGCCTTCGGGCCCTTGTGGGTATATCTGGACGTTCAGCATGGCTGGGATTCTGATTCACAAGTTGACGATTGGATAGAGCGGTCATATCTCTAAGAACAAACTGACAACCACTGGATATTTTTCACTCTATTGAGGTACAACTTTTTTACTTTCTTGACACCTATTGGGGTTTCTACATTGTCTTTATATACGTGTAATACTTATATCATTTCTATATTGCCCCGTAGTCTCTCTGCCCATACCAGCTTTATAATCTGCATTCATACATTTACCATATTCCATATCTCAGATAGTCCTTCATACCAACATACTCTAATAAGCTTAATTTATTTATTTACATCTTTATCTATATATAAATTAAACATTTAGAACCTTATACATTAAGTGTATAATTTGCACATAATTTGTACATAATTTGCAGTTATGATGCCCTCTGATATATGTACATCCTTGCAGACATTTTCTAGACATGATTTTAAGGGGCCAAGTGGAGACCGCAGTGAGAAATACCCCTATCCAGACCTCTGATCCTCCGGATGTTCCCCTGCTGTTCGCTGTGAACATTGGCTAAACCTCTCTCACCTCATCTAAAGTCCCAGGGCTATTTTTCTTGTTTTTTTGTGCACTATTAGGGATGGCGATGTCAGAGGGGTCACACCAGACCTTAATCTCCTTTTTTGTATTTACAGTTTTGTTGTAAATAGTTTTTTAATAAATTGCCCATTTTTAATCTGGACGCTGCACAATGAGATTTCCTTTTCTCGTATGATCAATGGTTGCATCAGTTTCTGTGGATATGCTGTGGTTTTACCTTTGGCTCGCTTTCACCAACGATCCCCCATGAGGATGCTGGATAAGTCAAGTTTATCTGCACCTAATGTCAAGTTGATCTGCACCTAATGTAAGGGGTAATAACGCTCACAGATGCGAATATAGACCTTGATAGGTCTTTAGATGTGGTAAGGAGACAATTTTGCCTGACCTATCTAAGCACTGGGTGTTGCACTGAATTAAAGGACTTTGCACATTATCACACTATGGACTTTTTTTCATATATACATATAATTATATACTTTCATAATGTAATATATTCTAAGTTTGATTCATATTAATTGTCTTTAGACAGCGCAACACGTTTTTTATATACTTCGGATAGAGGCCATAATATGAAGGACATTACATCTGTTCTCCAATTTGCTCACATTCGATATTGGATATTGGAAGCTGATACCCCATCCACTTCTAACCCCCAGACTCTCTTCTATATTGAACATACCATCACCTAGATAAGAACGTCAGTGGATCCGCCACAAAATTGGCTAATTATTATTATCTACATCCTTGAATCTTGCCTTTCTTATATATTACGTCCCCCTTTTTTTCGACCCTACAGCCTTAAAAGATATCTGGTAGACACCTGAAGTCCTACATAAGAAGTTCAGCTACTTATTCTCCCTGGGGACTTTGTGAGCATTTTCCCTTGGACTTTTTTGTTGAAGTCTTTTAAATGCACAGCATATTATTTTAATCATTACTAGCCAGTAGGGATGAGCTTCGAGTTCGAGTCAAACTCATGGTCGACTCGAACATCGGCTGTTCACCGAACAGCGAACAATTTGGTGTGTTCGCGGCAATTTCGAAAGCCGTGGAACACCCTTTAAAAGTCTATGGGAGAAATAATCAAAACTGCTAATTTTAAAGGCTTATATGCATGGTATTGTCATAAGAAGTGTTTGGGGACCTGGGTCCTGCCCCAGGGGACATGGATCAATGCAAAAAAAAGTTTAAAAAGGCTTTTTTTTTTGGGAGCAGTGATTTTATTAATGCTTAAAGTGAAACAATTAAAGTGTAATATTCCTTTAAATTTCATACCTGGGGGGTGTCTATAGTATGCCTGTAAAGGGGCGCATGTTTCCCGTTTTTAGACCAGTCTGACAGCAAAATGACATTTCAAAGGAAAAAAAAAGTCATTTATAAGTACTCGCGGCTATATGAATTGTCGGCCGACAATACACATAAAAGTTCATTGATAAAAACGGCATGGGATTTCCCCACAGGGGAACCCCGAACCAAAATTAAAAAAAAAAATGGCATGGGGGTCCCCCTAAATTCCATATCAGGTCCTTCAGGTCTGGTATGGATTTTAAGGGGAACCCCACGCCAAAAAAAAAAAAAAGACCCTTCAGGTCTGGTATGGATTTTAAGGGGACCCCCGTGCCAAAATAAAAAAAATGGCATGGGGTCCCCCCAAAAATCCATACCAGACACTTATCTGAGCATGCAACCTGGCAGGCCACAGGAAAAGGGGGGGACGAGAGAGCAGCCCCCCTCCTGAACCATACCAGGCCACATGCTCTCAACATTGGGAGGGTGCTTTGGGGGGTCCCCCCCAAAGCACCTTGTCCCTATGTTGATGAGGACAAGGGCCTCATCCCCACAACCCTTGCCCAGTGGTTGTGGGGGTCTGCGGGCAGGGGGCTTATTGGAATCTGGAAGCCCACTTTAACAAGGGGACCCCCAGATCCCGGCCCCCCTGTGTGAAATGGTAAGGGGGTACCTACCATTTCACCAAAAAAGTGTCAAAATGCTAAAAATGACAAGAGACAGTTTTTGCCAATTCCTTTATTTAAATGCTTCTTCTTTCTTCTATCTTCTATCTTCCTTCGGTTTCTTCCTCCATCTACTTCTTCTTCTTCTTCCTCCGATCCTCTGCTTCTTGCTCCAGTGTTCTCGTCCGGCATCTTCTTCCCCTCTTCGTGCTTGGGCCGCTCCGCATCCATGATGGGAGGCTCCTGCTGTGTGACGCTTCTCGTCTTCTGACAGTTCTTCCCCATGACGTCAGAGGGGGGCGGGGTCACCTGTTACGTAAAGGGTGATCCCGCCCCCTCTGACATCACGGGAAAAGCCTCAGGGAAGTCCCCGTCAAGTCCCCGTGTGTCAGAGGGGGGTGGGGTCACCGGGTGGCCCCACCCTCCATTATTTAAGAACCGTCAGAAGACGAGAAGCGTCACACAGCAGGAGCCTGCCATCATGGATGCGGAGCGGCCTGAGCATGAAGAAGGGAAGAAAATGCCGCGGAGGAAGATGCTGGACGAGAACACCGGAGCAAGAAGCAGAGGATTGGAGGAAGAAGAAGAAGAAGATGGAGGAAGAAACCAAAGGAAGATAGAAGAAAGAAGATAGAAGAAAGAAGATAGAAGAAAGAAGAAGCATTTACCCACTTGACCACTGGGCACTTAAACCCCCTTAATAACCAGACCAATTTTCAGCTTTTGGTGCTCTCACATTTTGAATGACAATTACTCAGTCATGCAACACTGTATATATATGAATTTTTTTCCTTTTTTTCACACAAATAGAGCTTTCTTTTGGTGGTACTTAATCCCCACTGGGTTCTTTATTTTCTGCGCTATAAAAGAAAAAAAAATGAAAAATATGTAAAAAAAAAATGCATTTTACTTCATTTCTGTTATAAAATTTTCCAAATTAGTAATTTTTCTTCATATATTTTGGCCAAAATTTATACTGCTACATATCTTTAGTAAAAATAACCCAAATTGGTGAATATTATTTGGTCTTTGTGAAAGTTATAGAGTCCAAAAGCTATGGTGCCAATATCTGAAAATTGATCACACCTGAAGTACTGATGGCCTATCTAATTTCTTGACACCCTAACATGCCAGAAAAGTACAAATACCCCCCAAATGACCCCTTTTTGGAAAGAAGACATTCCAAGGTATTTAGAAAGATGCATGGTGAGTTTTTTGAAGTTGTCATTTTTTCCCACAATTCTTTGCAAAACCAAGTTATTTTTTTTTACTTTTTTTTTCACAAAATCTGCTATTACTCCTGAGTATGGCGATACCACATGTGTGAGACTTTTACACAGCGTGGCCACCTACAGAGGCCCAACATGCAGGTGAGCACCTTCAGGCCTTCTGGAGCATCCAGGCCAATTCTGACATTTCTCTCCTACATGTAAAAATCATCATTTATTAGCTAGAAAATTACATAGAACCCCAAACATATATATGTTTTTTTAGCAAAGACCCTAGAGACTACAATGGTGGTCATTGCAACTTTTTATCTCGCACGGTATTTGCGCAGCAATATTTTTGAACGCTTTTTTTTGGAAAAAAAACAGTTTTGTGCTTTAAAAAAACCCAAAACAGTAAAGTTAGCCCAATGTTTTTGCATATTGTGAAAGATGAAGTTACGCAAATAGATACCCAACATGTCACCTTTCAAAATTGCACGCGCTTGTGGAATGGCACCAAACTTCGCTACTCAAAAATCCCCATAGGCAACGCTTTAAAATTTTTTACTGGTTACATGTTTTGAGTTACAGAGGAGGTCTAGGGCCATAATTATTGCTCTTTCTCTACCGATCGCAGCGATACCTCACATGTGTGGTTTGAACACCGTTTTCATATGTGGGCGGGACTTACATATGCGTTCGCTTCTGCATGCGAGCACACAGGGACAGGGGCGATTTAATTTTTTTTTTATTGTTCATTTTACTTTATTTATTTTAGTTTGATGCTTTTTTCCAAAAAAAAATTGACCACTTTTATTCCTATTACAAGGAATGTAAACATCCCTTGTAATAGGAATATGGCATGACAGGTCCTCTTTACAGTGAGATATGGGGTCAATAAGACCCCACATCTCACCTCTAGGCTGGGAAGCCTGAAATAAAAAAAAAAAAAAAAAGATCCTGGCTTCGATCATAGCAGTGAGTCGGTAGAAGCACCGGAGGGCAGTGGGAGGGGGGACATCCCCTCTTGCCTCCCGTAAGAACGATCAAGCAGCGGAACAGCCGCTATGATCATTCTTATGGTGTAGGGAATCGCCGGCTAAAAAAGTCAAGGATGTCGTATGACAGCGGGCGGGAAGTGGTTAAAACACATTTTTTTTTAACACAAAGTTGTCCATTTATACAATATGTATAACACATAGCATGTACATACCAAAAATGACACCCCAAAACAGATTATCCTACTCCTCCTGAGTACGGCGATACCACATGTGTGAGACTTCCACAGCCTGGCCATATACAGAGGCCGAGTACAGCCGAGTATGGCAGGGTATGGCCGAGCATGGCAGGGTATGGCCAAGCATGGCTGGGTATGGCTGAGTATGGCTGGGTATGGCCGAGCATGGCTGGGTATGGCCGAGCATGGCTGGGTATGGCCGAGCATGGCTGGGTATGGCTGAGTATGGCTGGGTATCACAGGGTATGGCTGGGTATGGCAGGGTATGGCAGGGTATTGCGGGGTATTGCAGAGTATGGCGGGGTATTGCAGAGTATGGCTGAGCATGGCTGGGTATGTGCCATGGTTATGCAATAGAGTTTGTCGATCAGCATAACTGTCTCCATGTGTTCATCTCTAGAGACCAGCTGACCCTCACCTGACTGCTTTTGTAACCTCTCCTCTAAGCATGGCCCCACCCCAGGCCCTATCAGGGAACCCTATATTAACCTGTGCACTGCAAGCCAGCAGTGCTGATCAACCATTGTGTGTTAGCCTCTGTGTGTACTTGCTGTGTTTCCTACGTCTGATTCCTGTTACCGACTTTGGCCTGTTCTTAACTATTCCTGTCTGCTCGTGACCCTGACCTTTGGCGTGTTCCCGACCATCCCTGTTTGCCTGTGACCCTGAACCTTGGTGTGTACTCTGTTGTCCTTGTCTGCTTGTGGCCCTGACCTTGGCTTGTCCCTTACTTTCCTTGTTGTTCCAGCCTGCTGCCTCCTTCCTCTTCTCCTGTAGTCTACCGTGAGCGTGAGCTATGAGACCCTGGGGGCCGTGACCTGGAGCCAGACTGCAGCTCATTCCATCCTTACCATTAAAGGCTCTGGTGAACACCTGCTGGCTCTTAGACTCCGCGCCCTGGGGAATCTATGCTCTAGCTCCCAGTGGGATCTGTGTCAGTGATCCAGTAGACCTGTTTCCTGAACCTCCCAGGGTTCAATCCGCAGCAGTCGGCCGTAGGGTCCACTACCTTGCGGTGCACTCCTGATCCCAACGGGGTGCATCTGTCACCTGGGTACAGGTGACCTGACAGTATGGCTGAGTATGGCAGGGTATTGCAGGGTATCGCCGAGTATGACTGGGTATGGCTGAGTATGTCAGGGCATTGCAGAGTAGTGCAGGGCATTACAGAGCATTAGGGATGGCTGAGCATGGATGGATGGATGGCTGGATGTCACTGAGCAGCGCTGTGGCCACTACACATCAAGCCCACAGCGCTGCTGCCATCCATCCACCCCCCTCTCCGCTCACAGTGTACCAATCGGTACAGAGAGGGGAGGAGAGGAACCGGCGGTGAGATGACGCCGGTTTGTTTACATGTGATCGCTCCGTCATTTGACGGAGCGATCACATGGTAAACGGCCGCGATCAGCGGCCATTTACCGGGATCCGTGATGCGCCGGGTCCTCTGGACCCGGCAGTCACGGATATGTTCTGGTGCGCGCCCCAGGGCGCGCGAGAGGGGAACTCTGGGAGGACGTCATAGTATGCCCTCCCAGAGTTAACAGGGAAGGCGATTCACCGCTCAGGTAGACTTGCTCCCAGGTGTGTGTTAAGTAGATCCTTCAGAGGAGGGGAGTCCCAGGTGCTGGCTAAATGCAAATTGAAGCAAGGTTTGAAACAAGAGAATCTGGATGCCGCACACTGGATAAAGTTGAACATTCTTCTTTATTGTAAAAATAGGATCTTCAAAGATACAGAACAATCAGGCAGATGGTACAGACACAGCTAGCTGTGTCTGTACCATCTGCCTGATTGTCCTGTATCTTTGATGATCCTATTTTTACAATAAAGAAGAATTTTCAACTTTATCCAGTGTGCGGCATCCAGATTCTCTTGTTTCAAACCTTCCTCCCAGAGTTAAGCAACCGCCCTGCAGCCGTCAATCGGCTATGGGCTGGTTGTTAAGTGGTTAAATAAAGAATTGTCAAAAACTGTCTCTTGTCATTTTTAACATTTTTGACACTTTTTTTGTGAAATGGTAGGGGTACTTTTGTACCCCCTTACCTTTTTACACATAGGGGTGGCCATGATCTGGGGGTCCCCTTGTAAAAGGGGGCTTCCAGATTCCGATAAGCCCCCTGCCCGCAGACCCCCACAACCACCGGGCAAGGGTTGTGGGGATGAGGCCCTTGTCCTCATCAACCTTGGGGACAAGGTGCTTTGGGGGGACCCCCCAAAGCACACTCCTAATGTTGTGTGGATGTGGCCTGGTACTGTTCAGGAGGGGGGGCTGCTCTCTCGTCCCCCCTCTTTTCCTGCGGCCTGCCAGGTTGCGTGCTCGAATAAGTGTCTGGTATGGATTTTTGGGGGGACCCCACGCCATTTTTTTTTTATTTTGGCACGGGTTTCCCCTTGAAATCTATACCAGACCTGAAGGGCCTGGTGTGGAATTTAGGGGGACCCCCACGCCATTTTTTAAAAAAATTTTGGTTTGGGGTTCCCCTGTGCCGTTTTTATCAATGAACTTTTATGTGTATTGTCGGACCGACAATTCATATAGCCGCGAGTAGTTTTAAATTACTTTTTTTCCTTTGAAATGTCTTTTTGCTGTCAGACTGTTCTAAACATGGGAAACATGCGCCCCTTTACAGGCATACTATAGACACCCCCCAGGTACGAAATTTAAAGGAATATTACACTTTTATTGTTTCACTTTAAGCATTATTAAAATCACTGCTCCCGAAAAAACTGCCATTTTTGAAACTTTTTTTGCATTGATCCATGTCCCCTGGGGCAGGACCCAGGTCCCCAAACACTTTTTATGACAATAACTTGCATATAAGCCTTTAAAATTAGCACTTTTGATTATTTGCGTTTGAGTCCCTTAGACTTTAACGGTGTTCGTGTGTTCGAACAAATTTTTTGCCTGTTCGCATGTTCTGGTGCAAACCGAACCAGGGGGGTGTTCGGCTCATGCCTGCTAGCCAGGCACCATTCCCTGCTGTTAGGGCATTGCTTTCCCGCCCAGGAGTGATTATGCCTTTTTTGTATCTGCAGGTACTTGGTTTCTGGTTGTTTTTTGATATACAACCCATTCATATTACATATGTGGAATGTGGAATGTGGTATACTCACGGCTGAGTCCAGGACTTTTATTTCTCGGTCTATTTTTCATGTTATCAGGAGTGTTATTATTCCCTGGTTATAGCCAGAAGATCCGCGCTCCAGGGTATGTTTGCAACTGCAGCCCCCCTATATAAACCGAGGATACTCACTGGTACCCTCAAAGATAAATTCTAAAAATATATATATATATATATATGTACAGGGAGTGGCGCTGTGCATGAGGGAAATAATAAATAATAATCTGCTGGTTACAATTTAGTGCCTATAAGTCATAGAGGAGAAAACATAGTATGAATAAGTTGGATAAGGTATGTATCCCACATGAGGATTAATGACTGCCAGTGGGATGGGTGTGTCACATTTACAATAACCGCTGATAATCTCAAATAGTGTTGTATGTTGTGTATTAATAGGTGCCAAAGTGTCAAAAATAATCCAATGGAGTGTTCCAGCCTCTGCGGGAATAGACTCAGTTGATTGAAATATAAGAGGGGGTATCCACACCCTCTAAAGTGCAGTGCTAAAAGATATATATTAAATAAATCCAAATAAATGAACTAAATAAATATACAAATGTGCAAAATAAAATTCAAATAAATAAAGAATATAAATTTAAAGTGGATTAGTGAATAAGAAAATTAATAAATAATGATGGGTATAACCCAATTCATAAGCAGCATGAGATCATATGTGACAACACAAAAGTGAAAGTGAAAAAGTCCAGTTCCAAAAAATTCGTATAGTATCTTCCACCCGACAACTTCCAAACTCTCTAGACATACAATCCCCCTATTGTGATTCCACTCACCGGAACGCTGTACCCCTACAGGGGTATAAGCATAAGATGTTTCCACTCAGCCGATCCCATCCGGATGCCGATCGAATCCTGGTATCCTCTTGCCTCTGATTTCCCAGTCCAGATCAGCCTCTCCAGCCGGTCAGCAGGACGGGGGAACTGGATAATCCCCTAGTGTACTCCTATCTCCAGCCGGACATCCGCTCCAAAGGAATTTGTATGTAATGAAAGGAATTATATCCACATAGCGTAACTCCTTTTTAAATGTTTATTAAATAAAAACGACATACAGTCCAAACATAAATTGCTTCAAGAAATGGATTTAAAAACGGGGGAGAAAATAATGAGGAGCTGACAAGCTCACTGGCTCCCCTTGCTGTCCCGGGACGCAGCGTTTGTTCGTAACCACCGCTTGCGTTCCACCGGTCACACAGCAGAAACCACAGCGGCAGGAAGTGACGTTGTGCGTACCAAGATAGTCCCGCCTTACGCGTTTCGTCATACGGACGTCATCGGAGTCTATTCCCGCAGAGGCTGGAACACTCCATTGGATTATTTTTGACACTTTGGCACCTATTAATACACAACATACAACACTATTTGAGATTATCAGCGGTTATTGTATATGGGACACACCCATCCCACTGGCAGTCATTAATCCTCATGTGGGATACATACCTTATTATTCCCTGATCCCAATTTTGTTACAATATGGTTCTACCCTCACATAAATTTTCCATTCATTTTTGGCAAACTAGTTTTTTTATTCTGTATTGTTTGTACCATTAATCACTTATGCATGTCACACTCACTACCTCTACTTTCTGTCAAACCTTACACCCTTACTTTGTGCCTTAAACTCATATGGTTGAAGATGGCATTGTCCGATTTGGGTACTTCCGCATAGGTTCTCCTTTAAGGTGGCTCCCCCATGACCATTATAGACTTTGTCTATTGTGCTATTATTCTCTTGGTTCCATGGATATAGTATGTATCTCTCATAATGTGCAGGGTTTCAATCCCCCTAACAAAATAAGAAAAGCCTTTCTATACTATAAACGCCTTGGGGCGAAAATTATACTATTACAAGAAACACATTTTGCCAACCTCTCTCATCCAAAATTCTTTCATAGAGTGTATCAGCAAACCTTTTACACCTTGAACTAAAAGCACAATTCACAATCCACAATTCATTTCAAGATTTTTATTATTAAAGGTATTTTATTTGCCCGTGAACTTACAATTGCAAGTCTGTACACGCCAAACGATTCTTCTGCTTCCTTTTACGCTGCCTTTTTCCAGGTTCTTGATAAATAATATTCACCTCACATTATAGTGGGAGGTGATTTTAATATGGTTGCACACCCATCTCTGGACAGAAGCAACCCCACCTCTCATTCTAAAATGTTTCCTAAATCTCTAACAAAATGCCTTCAAGACACCCAACTGATAGATACCTGGAGGGCTCACAATATTGGAGCCAAGGAATATACAGTGGTGACAGAAAGTATTCAGACCCCCATACATTTTTCACTCTTTGTTATATTGCAGCCATTTGCTAAAATCATTTAAGTTCATTTTTTCCTCACTAATGTACACACAGCACCCCATATTGACAGAAAAACACAGAATTGTTGACATTTTTGCAGATTTATTAAAAAAGAAAAACTGAAATATCACATGGTCCTAAGTATTCAGACCCTTTGCTGTGACACTCATATATTTAACTCAGGTGCTGTCCATTTCTTCTGATCATCCTTGAAATGGTTCTACACCTTCATTTGAGTCCAGCTGTGTTTGACTATACTGATTGGACTTGATTAGGAAAGACACAAACCTGTCTATATAAGACCTTACAGCTCACAGTGCATGTCAGAGCAAATGAGAATCATGAGGTCAAAGGAACTGCCTGAAGAGCTCAGAGACAGAATTGTTGCAAGACACAGATCTGGCAAAAAAAAATTCTGCTGCACTTAAGGCTCCTAAGAGCACAGTGGCTTCCATAATCCTTAAATGGAAGATGTTTGGGATGACCAGAACCCTTCCTAGAGCTGGCCGTCTGGCCAAACTGAGCTATTGGGGGAGAAGAGCCTTGGTGAGAGAGGTAAAGAAGAACTCAAAGATCACTGTGGCTGAGCTCCAGAGATGCAGTCAGGAGATGGGAGAAAGTTGTAGAAAGTGAACCATCACTGCAGCCCTCCACCAGTTGGGGCTTTATGGCAGAGTGGCCCGACGGAAGCCTCTCCTCAGT
Source organism: Lithobates septentrionalis (assembly GCA_037952835.1). Taxonomy (NCBI): domain Eukaryota; kingdom Metazoa; phylum Chordata; class Amphibia; order Anura; family Ranidae; genus Lithobates; species Lithobates septentrionalis. The sequence continues at coordinate 5,213,878 of JBBDGP010001113.1, forward strand.
GCAAGACACATGAAAGCCCGCATGGAGTTTGCAAAAAAACACCTGAAGGACTCCAAGATGGTGAGAAATAAGATTCTCTGGTCTGATGAGACCAAGATAGAACTTTTTGGCCTTAATTCTAAGCGGTATGTGTGGAGAAAACCAGGCACTTTTCATCACCTGTACAATACAGTCCCAACAGTGAAGCATGGTGGTGGCAGCATCATGCTCTAGGGGGCTGTTTTTTAGCTGCAGGGACAAGACAACTTGCAATCAAGGGAAAGATGAATGCGGCCAAGTACAGTGATATCCTGGACGAAAACCTTCTCCAGAGTGCTCAGGACCTCAGACCCAAAAAGACTCATGGCTGTATTAGATCAAAAGGGTGCTTCTACTAAATACTGAGCAAAGGGTCTGAATACTTAGGACCATGTGATATTTCAGTTTTTCTTTTTTAATAAATCTGCAAAAATGTCAACAATTCTGTGTTTTTCTGTCAATATGGGGTGCTGTGTGTACATTAATGAGGAAAAAATTGAACTTAAATGATTTTAGCAAATGGCTGCAATGTAACAAAGAGTGAAAAATTTAAGGGAGTCTGAATACTTTCCATCCCCACTGTATGTCAAAAGCCCTAAGATAGTATTAACCTAGATAACTTTGGTAATTTTCCTAGAAGCTGTTGTTTGTGTATATGAAGCATGGTTATGGTATATGGGACAGGAGATAAACTGTTAGATTCTAATCGAATTCTGTATTTGTGTAATAACTAGATTTATGAATCAAATATGTTAGCACTTTTAACAGTTAATAACTACTTATTTGGAAGATATATACAGATATAGACATAAACTTTAAATGGAAAGTAAGCATGCATCAACTAACAGCAAATATAAAAATATATATTATTACAACAGTAAAAAATAAAAAATCCTATAAACCCTGTAAAGATCAAAATTAGTTAATAAAAACAATTGTAGTTCAGAATTGCTACAAGCTCCCTTTGTGAGCACCATAAACAGAGTAAAGGGTAAATACTGTTGAAACAATGCTATCAATGAATGCAGTAAAATGCCTAGAAATCTCTCAAAGGAGTGGTTTTATACATTTACTTGATTCACCCAATTTATTATAAAGATAAATATTTTGCATTTTGTCAACAAACTTTCAGTTTTAACTTAACAGTAATTACATTACTTGCTTAAAAAGGAAAAATTTTGCATGTCTTGTAATATTATTAATGGAAAAGTCAACTCCAAACTTTAAGGATGATTTTGTTTCAGGATGTAGGAGATGATGACACATTATTGAAAAATTCATTGTGGGTGAAATATATGTACAATTTATTTATATTATTTATTTATAGCCTACTTATGCTTAGGAGACTTGCTGAAATATCTCAGTAAAATCATACCTGTCTGGAATTTGCAGCAGCACCTATTTTAAAAATGTAGAGATTTTTCAGTTTAAGGCTGATTTTTTTTTTCTTAAAATAGAGAACTATTCTAATAAAAACGGGGAAGGTGTGATGTTCCTCCATTGGTTGCATGACATGAGTTTCCCAAGTTCTGTAAATCATATATTTTGAGAAATGTCATTAAACAATGGAATATTCTTTGACAACCAGCAGAATCCCCATATTACATATTTATAACATGCAGTAAACCTGGAGCTCAGAGTGAAGAGACCAAAAAAAGGCAAAGCTTTGGAAATCTGTGAAAGCAGTAGCTTCAGACTAACTACCATATAATTAGAAAAATATGGGATGCTGCCTATGCTGTTAATTAAATCTCTCCCATTTTGTTTCTTTTAGAGTCAGCACAGAGGCATTTATTGTACAGTAATGTGAAACCAAACAAACTTATTACTTCATCGTGTTGTAATTCCCAGTGGTAAATAATAAAGATAGATGACAGTAGTCTGTCATTGTTAGCAGAGTAAACACAAACACATTTAGCTTTAATTGCATAATATTAAGAGTATGATAGTTCAAAGAGATTTTTTGCAGGGCTTAAGATGAACAAAAATAAATAAATAAAAACAGCTGGAATTTTAGCGCAGGAGAAGAATATCTCTATACATATATACAGTACATATATATATATATATATATATATATATATATATATATATATATATATATATATATGTATGTATATATATATATATATATATATATATATATATATATATATATATATATATATATATATATATATATATATATATATATAGTATCTCACAAAAGTGTGTACACCCCTCACATTTTTGTGAATACTTTATTTTTTCATGTGACAACACTGAAGAAATGACACTTTGCTACAATGTAAACTAGTGAGTGTACAGCTTGTATACCAGTGTAAATTTGCTGTCCCCTCAAAATAACTCAACATACAGCCATTAATGTCTAAACCATTGGCAATAAAAGTGAGTACACCCCTAAGTAAAAATGTCCAAATTGGGCCCAAAGCGTCAATATTTAGTGTGGCCATTAGGGATGGGCTATCTGTTCGAGTCAAACATGAGTTAGACTCGAACATTGGCTGAACAACGAACAATTTGGGGTCTTCGCGGCAAATTCGAAAAGCCGCAGAACACCCTTTAAAATGCTATGGGAGAAATCTAAAGTGCTAATTTTAAAGGTTAATATGCAAGTTATTGTCATAAAAAGTGTTTGGGGACCTGGGTCCTGCCCCAGGGGACATGTATCAATGCAAAAAAAACGCCAGTTTTTTCGGGAACAGTGATTTTAACCACTTGACGACCGCCTCACGCCGATGTACGTCGGCAAGGCGGCACGGACAGGCAAAATCACGTACAGGGTACGTGATTTGCCTTCCGCGGGTGGGGGGTCCGATCGGACCCCCCCGCCGCCCGAGGCGGTCCCGTTTTGTCCCCCGGCGATCGGAGACGAGGGGGAGGCCATCCGTTCGTGGCCCCCCCCTCGCGATCGCCGCCGGCCAATGGGAACACTCCTTTGCTGCTGTATGCTAAACAGCAGCAAAGGAAATGATGTCATCTCCCCTCGGGTCGGTAGTTTCCGTTCCGGCCCGAGGAGAGACGACAAGTGAGTGACTGCACCAACACACACACACACACAGTAGAACATGCCAGGCACACATTACACCCCGATCCCCCCCCGATCGCCCCCCGATCCCCCCCCAATCACCCCCCCCCCTGTCACAAACTGACACCAGCAGTTTTTTTTTTTTTTTTTTTTTTTCTGATTACTGCATAGTGTCAGTTTGTGACAGTTACAGTGTTGGGACAATTAGGGTTAGCCCCCTGTAGGTCTAGGGTACCTCCCTAACCCCCCCTAATAAAGTTTTAACCCCTTGATCACCCCCCGTCACCAGTGTCACTAAGCGATCATTTTTCTGATCGCTGTATTAGTGTCGCTGGTGACGCTAGTTAGTGAGGTAAATATTTAGGTTCGCCGTCAGCGTTTTATAGCGTCAGGGACCCCCATATACTACCTAATAAATGTTTCAACCCCTTGATTGCCCCCTAGTTAACCCTTTCACCACTGATCACCGTATAACTGTTACGGTTGACGCTGGTTAGTTTGTTTATTTTTTATAGTGTCAGGGCACCCGCCGTTTATTACCGAATAAAGGTTTAGCCCCCTGATCACCCGGCGGTGATATGCGTCGCCCCAGGCAGCGTCAGATTAGCGCCAGTACCGCTAACACCCACGCACGCAGCATACGCCTCCCTTAGTGGTATAGTATCTGAACGCATCAATATCTGATCCGATCAGATCTATACTAGCGTCCCCAGCAGTTTAGGGTTCCCAAAAACGCAGTGTTAGCGGGATCAGCCCAGATACCTGCTAGCACCTGCGTTTTGCGCCTCCGCCCGGCCCAGCCCAGCCCACCCAAGTGCAGTATCGATCGATCACTGACACTTACAAAACACTAACCGCATAACTGCAGCGTTCGCAGAGTCAGGCCTGATCCCTGCGATCGCTAACAGTTTTTTTGGTAGCATTTTGGTGAACTGGCAAGCACCAGCCCCAGGCAGCGTCAGGTTAGCGCCAGTACCGCTAACACCCACGCACGCACCGTACACCTCCCTTAGTGGTATAGTATCTGATCGGATCAATATCTGATCCGATCAGATCTATACTAGCGTCCCCAGCAGTTTAGGGTTCCCAAAAACGCAGTGTTAGCGGGATCAGCCCAGATACCTGCTAGCACCTGCGTTTTGCCCCTCCGCCCGGCCCAGCCCACCCAAGTGCAGTATCGATCGATCACTGTCACTTACAGAACACTAAACGCATAACTGCAGCGTTCACAGAGTCAGGCCTGATCCCTGCGATCGCTAACAGTTTTTTTGGTAGCGTTTTGGTGAACTGGCAAGCACCAGCCCCAGGCAGCGTCAGGTTAGCGCCAGTACCGCTAACACCCACGCACGCAGCGTACACCTCCCTTAGTGGTATAGTATCTGAACGGATCAATATCTGATCCGATCAGATCTATACTAGCGTCCCCAGCAGTTTAGGGTTCCCAAAAACGCAGTGTTAGCGGGATCAGCCCAGATACCTGCTAGCACCTGCGTTTTGCCCCTCCGCCCGGCCCGGCCCAGCCCACCCAAGTGCAGTATCGATCGATCACTGTCACTTACAAAACTCTAAACGCATAACTGCAGCGTTCGCAGAGTCAGGCCTGATCCCTGCGATCGCTAACAGTTTTTTTGGTAGCGTTTTGGGGAACTGGCAAGCGCCAGCGGCGTAGTACACCCCGGTCGTAGTCAAACCAGCACTGCAGTAACACTTGGTGACGTGGCGAGTCCCATAAGTGCAGTTCAAGCTGGTGAGGTGGCAAGCACAAGTAGTGTCCCGCTGCCACCAAGAAGACAAACACAGGCCCGTCGTGCCCATAATGCCGTTCCTGCTGCATTCGCCAATCCTAATTGGGAACCCACCGCTTCTGCAGCGCCCGTACTTCCCCCATTCACATCCCCAACCAAATGCAGTCGGCTGCATGAGAGGCATTTTTATGTCCTCCCGAGTACCCCTACCCAGCGAACCCCCCAAAAAAGATGTTGTGTCTGCAGCAAGCGCGGATATAGGCGTGACACCCGCTATTATTGTCCCTCCTGTCCTGACAATCCTGGTCTTTGCATTGGTGAATGTTTTGAACGCTACCATGCACTAGTTGAGTATTAGCGTAGGGTACAGCATTCCACAGACTAGGCGCACTTTCACAGGGTCTCCCAAGATGCCATCGCATTTTGAGAGACCCGAACCTGGAACCGGTTACAGTTAGAAAAGTTAGTTACAAAAAAAGTGTAAAAAAAAATATATATATAAAATAAAAAAAAATAGTTGTCGTTTTATTGTTCTCTCTCTCTCTATTCTCTCTCTATTGTTCTGCTCTTTTTTTTACTGTATTCTATTCTGCAATGTTTTATTGTTATTGTTATTGTTATTATGTTTTATCATGTTTGTTTTTCAGGTATGTAATTATTTATACTTTACTGTTTACTGTGCTTTATTGTTAACCATTGTTAACCATTTTTTTGTCTTCAGGTACGCCATGCACGACTTTGAGTGGTTATACCAGAATGATGCCTGCAGGTTTAGGTATCATCTTGGTATCATTCTTTTCAGCCAGCGGTCGGCTTTCATGTAAAAGCAATCCTAGCGGCTAATTAGCCTCTAGACTGCTTTTACAAGCCGTGGGAGGGAATGCCCCCCCCCCCACCGTCTTCCGTGTTTTTCTCTGGCTCTCCTGTCTCAACAGGGAACCTGAGAATGCAGCCGGTGATTCAGCCTGCTGACCATAGAGCTGATCAGAGACCAGAGTGGCGCCAAACATCTCTATGGCCTAAGAAACGGGAAGCTACGAGCATTTCATGGCTTAGATTTCGCCGGATGTAAATAGCGCCATTGGGAAATTGGGGAAGCATTTTATCACACCGATCTTGGTGTGGTCAGATGCTTTGAGGGCAGAGGAGAGATCTAGGGTCTAATAGACCCCAATTTTTTCAAAAAAGAGTACCTGTCACTACCTATTGCTATCATAGGGGATATTTACATTCCCCGAGATAACAATAAAAATGATTAAAAAAAAAATATGAAAGGAACAGTTTAAAAGTAAGATTAAAAAAGCAAAAAAATAATTAAGAAAAAAAAAAAAAAAAAAAAAAGCACCCCTGTCGCCCCCTGCTCTCGCGCTAAGGCGAACGCAAGCGGCGGTCTGTCGTCAAACGTAAACAGCAATTGCACCATGCATGTGAGGTATCACCGCGAAGGCCAGATCGAGTGCAGTAATTTTTCCAGTAGACCTCCTCTGTAAATCTAAAGTGGTAACCTGTAAAGGCTTTTAAAGGCTTTTAAACATGTATTTATTTTGTTGCCACTGCACGTTTGTGCGCAATTTTAAAGCATGTCATGTTTGGTATCCATGTACTCCGCCTAAGATCATCTTTTTTATTTCATCAAACATTTGGGCAATATAGTGTGTTTTAGTGCATTAAAATTTAAAAAAGTGTGTTTTTTCCCCAAAAAATGCGTTTGAAAAATCGCTGCGCAATTACTGTGTGAAAAAAAAAATGAAACACCCACCATTTTAATCTGTAGGGCATTTGCTTTAAAAAAATATATAATGTTTGGGGGTTCAAAGTAATTTTTTTGCAAAAAAAAATAACTTTTTCATGTAAACAATAAGTGTCAGAAAGGGCTTTGTCTTCAAGTGGTTAGAAGAGTGGGTGATGTGTGACATAAGCTTCTAAATGTTGTGCATAAAATGCCAGGACAGTTCAAAACCCCCCTAAATGACCCCATTTTGGAAAGTAGATACCCCAAGCTATTTGCTGAGAGTCATGTCGAGTCCATGGAATATTTTATATTGCGACACAAGTTGCGGGAAAGAGACAAATTTTTTTTTTTTTTTTTTTTTTTTTTGCACAAAGTTGTCACTAAATGATATATTGCTCAAACATGCCATGGAAATATGTGAAATTACACCCCAAAATACATTCTGCTGCTTCTCCTGAGTACGGGGATACCACATGTGTGAGACTTTTTGGGAGCCTAGCCGCGTACGGGACCCCGAAAACCAAGCACCGCCTTCAGGCTTTCTAAGGGCGTGAATTTTTGATTTCACTCTTCACTGCCTATCACAGTTTCGGAGGCCATGGAATGCCCAGGTGGCACAAACCCCCCCCAAATGACCCCATTTTGGAAAGTAGACACCCCAAGCTATTTGCTGAGAGGTATAGTGAGTATTTTGCAGACCTCACTTTTTGTCACAAAGTTTTGAAAATTGAAAAAAGAAAAAAAAAAATGTTTTTTCTTGTCTTTCTTCATTTTCAAAAACAAATGAGAGCTGCAAAATACTCACCATGCCTCTCAGCAAATAGCTTGGGGTGTCTACTTTCCAAAATGGGGTCATTTGGGGGGGGGTTTGTGCCACCTGGGCATTCCATGGCCTCCGAACCTGTGATAGGCAGTAAAGAGTGAAATCAAAAATTTTCACCCTTAGAAATCCTGAAGGCAGTGATTGGTTTTCGGGGTCCCGTACGCGGCTAGGCTCCCAAAAAGTCCCACACATGTGGTATCCCCATACTCAGGAGAAGCAGATAAATGTATTTTGGGGTGAAATTCCACATATGCCCATGGCCTGTGTGAGCAATATATCATTTAGTGACAACTTTATGAAAAAAAAAAAAAAAAAAAAAGTGTCACTTTCCCGCAACTTGTGTCAAAATATAAAATATTCCATGGACTCAATATGCCTCTCAGCAAATAGCTTGGGGTGTCTACTTTCCAAAATGGGGTCATTTTGGGGGGTTTTGTGCCACCTGGGCATTCCATGGCCTCCGAAACTGTGATAGGCAGAGAAGAGTGAAATCATAAATTTACACTCTTAGAAATCCTGAAGGCAGTGATTGGTTTTCGGGGCCCCGTACGCGGCTAGGCTCCCAAAAAGTCCCACACATGTGGTATCCCCATACTCAGGAGAAGCAGCTGAATGTATTTTGGGGTGCAATTCCACATAGGCCCATGGCCTGTGTGAGCAATATATCATTTAGTGACAACTTTTTGTAAATTTTTTTTTTTTTTGTCATTTTTCAATCACTTGGGACAAAAAAAATAAATATTCAATGGGTTCAACATGCCTCTCAGCAATTTCCTTGGGGTGTCTACTTTCCAAAATGGGGTCATTTGGGGGGGTTTTGTACTGCCCTGCCATTTTAGCACCTCAAGAAATGACATAGGCAGTCATAAACTAAAAGCTGTGTAAATTACAGAAAATGTACCCTAGTTTGTAGACGCTATAACTTTTGCGCAAACCAATAAATATACGCTTATTGACATTTTTTTTACCAAAGACATGTGGCCGAATACATTTTGGCCTAAATGTATGACTAAAATTTAGTTTATTGGATTTTTTTTATAACAAAAAGTAGAAAATATCATTTTTTTTCAAAATTTTCGGTCTTTTTCCGTTTATAGCGCAAAAAATAAAAACCGCAGAGGTGATCAAATACCATCAAAAGAAAGCTCTATTTGTGGGAAGAAAAGGACGCAAATTTCGTTTGGGTACAGCATTGCATGACCGCGCAATTAGCAGTTAAAGCGACGCAGTGCCAAATTGGAAAAAGACCTCTGGTCCTTAGGCAGCATAATGGTCCGGGGCTCAAGTGGTTAATAATGCTTAAAGTGAAACAATAAAAGTGAAATATTCCTTTAAATTTTTACCTGGGGTGTCTATAGTATGCCTGTAAATTAGCACATGTTTCCTGTGTTTATAACCGTCCGAGAGTAAAATGACATTTCTAAAAGAAAAAAAAGTCATTTAAAAGTGCTTGCGCTAGTGCCTGCTATTAATGAATTGTCGGTCCCGACAATACACATAAAAGTCATTGAAAGTCATTGAAAAATTAAAAAAAAAATGCGTGGGGGTCCCCCAAAATTACATTACCAGGCCCTTAAGGTATGAATTTTAAGGGGAACTCCACGCCAAAATTTTTAAAAAAAATGACGTGGGGTTCCCCCAAATATCCACACCAGACCCTTATCTGAGCACGCAACCTGGCAGGCCGCAGGAAAAGAGCGGGGGACAAGAGAGCGCCCCCCCCCCTCCTGAACCGTACCAGGCCACGTGCCCTCAACATGGGGAGGATGTCCCCATGTTGATGATGACAAGGGCCCCATCCCCACAACCCTTCCCCGGTGGTTGTGGGGGTCTGCGGGCGGGGGGCTTATAGGAATCTGGAAGCCCCTTTTAACAAAGGGGACACCACAGAGGGGGGCAAGGTCACCCATACACGTCACTGGGAAACCCAGGCGTTTCCCCTTGTCAGAGAGGGGCAGGGTCACGTGATGGGTGGCCCCGCCCTCAGCTACATAAGAGCTGTCAAGCTAGCACCACGTCATTGGCTGGGTGCCTCCGGTGGAGGCAGAATCCTGGAGTCGCTGGAGATCATCCATCGCTGGAGATTGAGAATTGGATTACATTGCTGGAGTAGGAGCATGGATTTATTGGATTACATTGCTGGAATCTCTTTTTTATTTTTTATTTTTTTATTTTTAATAAAAGACTTGTCCCAAGCCGTCTCCTGTGGTTTTTTAACATTTTGACACTTTCTTTTTTGTGAAATGGTAGGGGTACAATGTACAATGTACCACTTACCAATTCACATGGTGGGGTGGGATCTGGGTGTCCCCTTTGTTAAAGGGGGCTTTCAGATTCAGATAAGCCCCCCGCCTGCAGACATGGGTATGTGGCCTGGTATGGTTCCCCCTCTTTTCCTGCGGCCTACCAGTTTGCGTGCTCGGATAAGGGTCTGGTGTGGATTTTTGGGGGGAACCCCACGCCAAGTATTTAAAAATGTTGGCATGGAGTTCCCCTTAATATCCATACCAGACCTGAAGGGCCTGGTAATGGCATTTTGGGGGGCACCCATGCATTTTTTTTTTTTCAGTGACTATTATGTGTATTGTCGGGACCGCCTCACACAGATATACTGTGGCAGAATGGCACGGGCAGGCAAAGTAATGTATGGGTACGTTACTTGGCATCCCTTGTGGAGCGATCCATGCTGAGGGGGAGGCCACTGATTCATGGACACCCCCTCGCGATCGCTCCTGGTGAATGAGAAACTTCCTCTGCAATGTAAACAGAGGCAGAGGAAGTGAAGTCATCTCTCCTCGTGTCTGTCTTTTCGGTCCGGCGCGTGAGGAGAGAAGACATCCAAGTAAGTGCACCAACACTACACTAACTGAAGAACACGTAGGCACACTTTCCACCCCCCAATCACCTCGATCACCCCCCTGCACCCCCTGTCATAGTGACACTAATAGCAGTTTTTTTTTTTTTTACTGATTATTGCATTGGTGTCATTTTGTGACTGTTATAAGTGGTAGGGCAGTTAGTGGTAGGCCCCTTTAGGTCTAGGGTGCCCCCCCAACCCCCCTAATAAAGGTTTAACCCCTAGATCACCCCCCATCGCCACTGCCACTAAGCGATCGTTTATCTGATCGCTGTATTAGTGTCACAGGTGACGCTAGTTAGGCAGGTTAGTATTTAGGTTTGCTGTCGCGTAAGGTACCCCCATATACTACCTAGTAAAGATTTTAACCCCCTGATTGCCCCCTAGTTAACCCTTTCACCAGTGATCACCGCAAAACTGTTAGGGGTGACGCTGGTTAGTTAGTTTGTTTTTTATAGTTTCAGGGCACCCGCCATTGATTACCTAATAAAGATTTAACCCCCTGATCGCCCGACGGTTAAGTTAGGTTTTAGGGTCAGATATGGTCTGCGTCTCCCGGTGTCTCCTCAGTGTCAGGTTAGTGCCAGTGCCACTAACACCCACACACGCGGCATACACCTCCCTTAGTGGTATAGTATCTGAACGGATCAATATCTGATCTTATCAGATCTATACTAGCGTCCCCAGCAGTTTACGGTTCCCAAAAACGCAGTGTTAGCGGGATCAGCCAAGATACCTGCTAGCACCTGTGTTTTGCCCCTCCGCCCGGCCTAGCCTAGCCCACCCAAGTGCAGTATTGATCGATCACTGTCACTTGCAAAACACTAACTGCAGCATTCACAGAGTCAGGCCTGATCCCTGCGATCGCTAACAGTTTTTTTGGTAGCGTTTTGATACAGTCGCTAACAGTCAGGAGCTTTTTTACCTGAGTCTCACTACTGTACCACTAAATTTAGAGCCCAAAATGGCAAATCAAAGGTACAGTAGTGAAGAGGCCTACATGTTTCTGAGCATGACAGATAGTGAAGACAAAGTCATTCATCTGTCAGATTCAGGCTCAGAATACGATCCTGTAGAGGACAGCGGCTCCATGACAGATAGCTCTGACAACGGAGTTGTGGTCCCTGCCAAGGTCAGGCGTACCAGACCCCAATCTTCTTCTGCTGTCGTTGAGGTGCAAGAACTGCAGGTCCCTTGTATGGAGCAGAGCAGTACTAGCGCCACTATTCCTTCTGGTTAACTGGCAAGCACCAGCGGCCTATTACACCCTGGTCGTAGTCAAACCAGCACTGCAGTATCACGTGGTGACGTGGCGAGTCCCATAAGTGCAGTTCAAGCTGGTGAGGTGGCAAGCACAAGTAGTGTCCCGCTGCCACCAAGAAGAAGACAAACACAAGCCCGTCATGCCCATAGTACCCTTCCTGCTGCATTCGCCAATCCTAATTGGGAACCCACCACGTCTGCAGCACCCGTACTTCCCCCATTCACTGGTCAACCCGGCATTCAGGTGGAAACAGTTGATTTTACGTCACTTGATTTTTATTTGCTGTTTTTTACGAAAGATCTCTATAGATCTATTGTGGACCAAAGCAATTTGTACGGTGGTCAACACATCGCCACTATTCCCCAGTCCTCCCTTGCCAGAGATTGAAAACCAATTACAGTTTCCGAATTTAGGCTCTTTCTGGGCCTATCCCTCAACATGGGCATAACTAAAAAGAGTGAGTTGCGGTCATATTGGTCCACTGACCCAATTCACCATATGCCCTTGTTCTCTGCCTCCATGACCATTATGATCGGTTCTACAAAATTCGGCCCCTCGTAAACCACTTTCAACCAACGTTTTGCAGATGAGTCCCTGATTACGTTTTCTGGCCGCTTGTCATTCAAACAGTACCTTCCCAGCAAGCGTGCCAGATACGGGGTCAAGATGTATAAGCTTTGTGACAGGGCCACAGGCTATACATGTAGTTTTATGGTTTATGGGGGCAAAGATAGTCACATAGAGCCGACAAACTGCCCTGACTACATAGGAAGTGCTGGCAAGATTGTGTGGGACTTGGTGCCACCCTTATTCGGAAAGGGGTACCACTTGTACGTGGACAATTATTACACGAGCTGCTACTTTTTAGTCACTTGTTTGATCATCAGATGAGCATGTGGAGCATGTGGCACCATGCGACCTAATCGCCAGGGCTCTCCCCAGCGGCTTGTAGATTCCCGTCTTAGGCTGGGGGAGAGAGCCTGCTTGAAGTGTAATAACTTGTTTGTTATGAAGTGGAGGGATAATAAGAATGTTTTCGTTCTTACCTTCCTTCATGCAGACATGACGGTCCAAATTACTACGGCGACTGGTGTTGTGGAGAAATCCCTCTGTGTCCACGAATATAACCTTAACATGGGAGGGGTGGACCTCAATGACCAGTTGTTGGCTCCGTACTTAGTTGTCCATAAGGCAAGATGCTGGTACAAGAAAGTGTCTGTTTATTTATTTCAATTGGCTTTGCTGAACGCTCATGTGCTATACAAAGCTTCAGAACAGATTGGATCCTTCCTTAAATTCCAGGAAGAGATCGTCAGAGCCCTTCTGTTTCCAGACGGTGCTCTACCTCACCTTCCCAATCCAAATGCAGTAAGACGGCTGCATGAGAGGCATTTTCCTTATGTCCTCCCGAGTACCCCTACCCAACAAGCCCCTCAAAGAAGATGTCGCGTCTGCAGCAAGCACGGATATAGGCATGACACCCGCTATTATTGTCCCTCCTGTCCTGACAATCCTGGTCTTTGCATTGGTGAATGTTTTGAACGCTACCATACACTAGTTGAGTATTAGCATAGGGTACAACACTGCACAGACTAGGCACACTTTCACAGGGTCTCCCAAGATGCTATCGCATTTTGAGAGACCCAAACCTGGAACCGGTTACAGTTACAAAAGTTACCGTTACAAAAAAAAGTGTAAAAAAAAAAGTAAAAAAACAAAAACAAAAGAAATATATAAAATAAAAGATAGTTGTTGTTTTATTGTTCTCTCTATTCTCTTTTTATTGTTGTGCTCTTTTTTTACTGAATTCTATTCTGCAATGTTTTATTGTTATTATGTTTTATCATGTTTGCTTTTCAGGTATGCAATTTTTTTATACTTTACTCTTTACTGTGTTTTATTATTAACCATTTTTTTGTTTTCAGGTACGCCATTCAGCTGCAGCGCGGATTTATTTATCTTGACAGCAACAGCGTTTGCTCCCACGATACATAAAGCAGTGACCCCAGCGCTGTCGGGGTGATTTCAGCACCACAGTTAAAAAAAAGAGCATATATGCCGAAGCATGGGGGCAGCAGGGGCGGAGGAGCGATTTGCTCCTACCTTTTGCGGGTGGATGCCCCCCATGCTTCGGCATATATATTTTAGGCACAGGTTGCATTAAAAAATGTTTTATTTTTTTACTATGTTTTTTTTTGTATTTGCTTTGCAGGTATGGTATGTCTTACTGTTATACTGTAATGTTACTTGGTTTCATTGTTAACCATCATTTGCTTAGCAGGTACGCCATTTAGTTGCAGAGCAGATTTATTCATCTTGACAGCAACAGCGTTTGCTCCCACGACACATAAAGCCGTGACTCCAGCGCTATAGGAGATGATTTCACCACCACAGTTCAAAAAAGAGCATATATACCGAAGCATGGGGGTAGCAGGGGCGGAGGAGCCCCTGATAACTTTTGGGGATGCCCCCATGATTCGGCATATATAAATGGTGCATGTATGCCCATCATTAGAAGTGGGTGGATGAAGGGAGGTATTCTAATGGTGGGCATACCCACCAATCAATCTCTTTTTTTCATGCAGCCCACAGGCTGCATGAAAAAGAATCTTATGCCCAACAAGGACCAGCAATGTTGCTGGACTTTGAGTGGTTATACCATAATGATGCCTGCAGGTTTAGGTATCATCTTGGTATAATTATTTTCAGCCAGCGGTCAGCTTTCATGTAAAAGCAATCCTAGTGGCTATTTAGCCTCTAGACTGCTTTTACAAGCAGTGGGAGGGAATGACCCCCCCTCCTACCATCTTCCATGTTTTTCTCTGGCTCTCCTGTCCCAACAGGGAACCCGAGAATTCAGCCAGCTGACCATAGAGCTGATCAGAGACCAGAATGGCTCCAATCATCTCTATGGCTTAAGAGACTGGAAGCTACGAGCATTTCATGACTTACATTTCACCGGATGTAAACAGCGCCATTGGGAAATTGGGAAAGAATTTTATCACACCGATCTTGGTATGGTCAGATGCTTTGAGGGCAGAGGAGAGATCTAGGGTCTAATAGACCCCAATTTTTTCAAAAAAGAGTACCTGTCACTACCTATTGCTATCATAGGGGATATTTACATTCCCTGAGATAACAATAAAAATGATAAAAAAATGAAAGGAACAGTTTAAAAATAAGATAAAAAAGCAAAAAAAAAAATAAAGAAAAAGAAAAAAAAAGCACCCCTGTCCTCCCTGCTATCGCACAAAGGTGAACGCAAGTATCGGTCTGGCATCAAATGTAAACAGCAATTGCACCATGCCTGTGAGGTATCACTGCTAAGGTCAGATCAAGAGCAGTAATTTTAATTTAGCAGTAGACCTCCTCTGTAAATTTAAAGTGGTAACCTTTAAAGGCTTTTAAAGGCTTTTAAAAATGTATGTAGTTTGTTGCCACTGCACGTTTTGTGCGCAATTTTAAAGCATGTCGTGTTTGGTATCCATGTACTCAGCCTAAGATCATCTTTTTCATTTCATCAAAAATTTGAGCAATATAGTGTGTTTTAGTGCATTAAAATTTTAAAAAAGTGTGTTTTTCCCAAAAAAATGCGTTTGAAATATCGCTGCAAATACTGTGTGAAAAAAAATGAAATACCCACCATTTTAATCTGTAGGGCCTTTGCTTTAAAAAAAATATATAATGTGTGGGGGTTCAAAGTAATTTTCTTGCAAAAAAAAATATTTTTTCATGTAAACAAAAAGTGTCAGAAAGGGCTTTGTCTTCAAGTAGTTAGAAGAGTGGGTGATGTGTGACATAAGCTTATAAATGTTGTTCATAAAATGCCAGGACAGTTCAACCCCCCCCAAATGACCCCATTTTGGAAAGAAGACACGCCAAGCTATTTGCCGAGAGGCATGTCGAGTCCATGTAATATTTTATATTGTGACACAAGTTGCGGGAAAAAGACAATTTTTTTTTTGCACAAAGTTGTCACTAAATGATATATTGCTCAAACATGCCATGGGTAGGGATGAGCCGAACACCCCCTGTTCAGTTCACACCAGAACATGCGAACAGGCAAAAAATTAGTTTGAACACGCGAACACCGTTAAAGTCTATGGGACACGAACATGAATAATCAAAAGTGCTAATTTTAAAGGCTAAATTTCGTACCTGGGGGTGTCTATAGTATGCCTGTAAAGGGGCGCATGTTTCCCGTGTTTAGAACAGTCTGACAGCAAAATGACATTTCAAAGGAAAAAAAGTCATTTAAAACTACTCCGGGCTATTAATGAATTGCCGGTCTGACAATACACATAAAAGTTCATTGATAAAAACGGCATGGGAATTCCCCACAGGGGAACCCCAAACCAAAATTAAAAAAAAAATATGTGGGGGTCCCCCTAAATTCCATACCAGGCCCTTCAGGTCTGGTATGGATATTAAGGGGAATCCCGGACAAAATTTTAAAAAAAAACAGCGTGGGGTCCCCCCTCAAAATCTATACCAGACCCTTCAGGTCTGGTATGGATTTTAAGGGGAACCCCGTGCCAAAATAAAAAAATGGCGTGGGGTCCCCCCAAATATCCATACCAGACCCTTATCTGAGCACACAACCTGGCAAGCCACAGGAAAAGAGGGGGGATGAGAGAGCGCCCCCCCTCCTGAACTGTACCAGGCCATGTGCCCTCAACATTAGGAGGGTGCTTTGGGGTAGCCCCCAAAACACCTTGTCCCCATGTTGATGGGGACAAGGGCCTCATCCCCACAACCCTTGCCCGGTGGTTGTGGGGATCTGCGGGCGGGGGGCTTATCGGAATCTGGTAGCCCCCTTTGACAAGGGGACACCCAGATCCTGGCCCTCCCCCCTGTGTGAAATGGTAAGGGGGAACAAAAGTACCCCTACCATTTCACAAAAAAGTGTCAAAAATGTTAAAAATGACAAGAGACAATTTTTGACAATCCCTTTATTTAAATGCTTCTTCTTTCTTCTATCTTCTTTCTTCTATCTTCTTTCTTCTTTCTTCTATCTTCCTTCGGTTTCTTCCTTCATCTTCTTCTGGTTCTTCTGGTTCTTCCTCCGGTGTGGGACTTCCCTGTGGCATTCCCCGTGACGTCAGAGGGGGCGGACAGGGAAGTCACCGTGCGTCAGAGGGGGGCGGGGTCACTGGGTGGCCCCGCCCTCCATTACTTAAGAACCGTCAGAAGAGGAGAAGCGTCACACAGCATTAGCCTCCCATCATAGTCGGATGCGGAGCGGCCCAGAAGACAAAGGGAAGAAGACGCCAGCGCCGTGGAGGAAGATGCCGGATGAGAACACCGGAGGAAGAACCAGAAGAAGAAGAAGATGGAGGAAGAAACCGAAGGAAGATAGAAGAAAGAAGAAGCATTTAAATAAAGTGATTGTCAAAAACTGTCTCTTGTCATTTTTAACATTTTTGACACTTTTTTTGTGAAATGGTAGGGGTACTTTTGTACCCCCTTACCATTTCACACAGGGGGGAGGACCGGGATCTGGGGGTCCCCTTGTTAAAGGGGGCTTCCAGATTCCGATAAGCCCCCCGCCCGCAGACCCCCACAACCACCGGGCAAGGGTTGTGGGAATGAGGCCCTTGTCCCCATCAACATGGGGACAAGGTGTTTTGGGGGCTACCCCAAAGCACCCTCCCAATGTTGAGGGCATGTGGTCTGCTACGGTTCAGGAGGGGGGGGCGCTCTCTCATCCCCCCTCTTTTCCTGCGGCCTGCCAGGTTGCGTGCTCGGATAAGGGTCTGGTATGGATTTTTGGGGAGACCCCACGCCTTTTTTTTTAATTTGGCGCGAGGTTCCCTTTAAAATCCATACCAGACCTGAAGGGCCTGGTATGGAATTTAGGGGGACCCACATGACTTTTTTTTTTTAATTTTGGTTCGGGGTTCCCCTGTGAGGAATTCCCATGCCGTGTTTATCAATGAACTTATGTGTATTGTTGAACCGGCAATTCATTAATAGCCGCAAGTAGTTTTAAATGACTTTTTTTCCTTTGAAATGTCATTTTGCTGTCAGACTTTTCTAAAAACGGGAAACATGCGCCCCTTTACAGGCATACTATAGACACTCCCCAGGTATGAAATTTATAGGGATATTACACTTTTATTGTTTCACTTTAAGCATTATTAGAATCACTGCTCCTAAAAAAACGGCAGTTTTAAAAACTTTTTTTGCATTGATCCATGTCCCCTGGGGCAGGACCCAGGTCCCCAAACACTTTTTATGACAATAACTTGCATATAAGCCTTTAAAATTAGCACTTTTGATTTCTCCCATAGACTTTTAAAGGGTGTTCCGCGGCTTTCGAATTTGCCGCAAACACCCCAAATTTTTCGCTGTTCAGCGAACTGGCGAACAGCCGATGTTCGAGTCGAACATGAGTTCGACTCGAACTCGAAGCTCATCCCTAGCCATGGGCATATGTGAAATTACACCCCAAAATACATTCTGTTGCTTCTCCTGAGTACAGGGATACCACATGTGTGAGACTTTTATGGAGCCTCGCCGTGAACGGGACCCCGAAAACCAAGCACCGCCTTCAGGGTTTTTAAGGGTGTAAATTTTTGATTTCACTCCTCACTGCCTATCACAGTTTCGGAGGCCATGGAATGCCCAGATGGCACAACCCCCCCCCCAAATTACCCCATCTTGAAAAGTAGACACCCCAAGCTATTTGCTGAGAGGTATGGTGAGTATTTTGCAGACCTCGCTTTTTGTCACAAAGTTTTGAAAATTGAAAAAAAATAAATTTTTCTTTTCTTTCTTCATTTTCAAAAACAACGAGAGCTGCAATATACTCACCCTGCCTCTCAGCAAATAGCTTGGGGTGTCTACTTTCCAAAATGGGGTCATTTGGGGCTGGTTTGTGCCATCTTGACATTTTATGGCCTTCAAAACTGTGATAGGTAGTGAGGAGTGAAATCAAAAATTTACACCCTTAGAAATCCTGAAGGCTGTGATTGGTTTTTGGGGCCCCGTACGCAGCTAGGCTCCCAAAAATTCCCACACATGTGGTATCCCTGTACTCAGGAGAAGCAGCAGAACGTATTTTGGTGTGTAATTCCACATATGGCCATGGCAAGTTTGAGCAATATATCATTTAGTGACAACTTTGTGCAAAAAAAAAAAAGTTTGTCATCGCAACTTGTGGCAAAATATAAAATATTTCATGGACTCAACATGCCTCTCAGCAAATAACTTGGGGTGTCTACTTTCCAAAATGGGGCCATTTGGGGGGGGGGGGTTGTGCCATCTTGGCATTTTATGGCCTTCAAAACTGTAATAAGTAGTGAGGAGTGAAATAAAAAATTTACGCCCTTAGAAATCCTGAAGGAGGTGATTGGTTTTCAGGGGCCCCGTACGCGGCTAGGCTCCCAAAAAGGGTATAAATTTTTGATTTCACTCCTCACTACCTATCACAGTTTTGAAGGCCATAAAATGCCAAGATAGCACAAACCCCCTCCAAATGACCCCATTTTGCAAAGTAGACACCCCAAGCTATTTGCTGAGAGGCATGTTGAGTCCATGGAATATTTTATATTTTGCCACAAGTTGCAGGAAAATGACAATTTTTTTTTGCACAAAGTTGTCACTAAATAATCTATTGCTCAAACATGCCATGGGAATATGTGATATTACACAGCGTCGGTCTGGTGTCATATGTAAACAGCAATTGCACCATGCATGTGAGGTATTACCGTGAAGGTCAGATCGAGGGCAGTAATTTTAGCAGTAGACCTCCTCTGTAAATTTAAAATGGTAACCTGTAAAGACTTCTAAAGGCTTTTAAAAATGTATGTAGTTTGTCGCCGCTGCACGCTTGTGCGCAATTTTAAAGCATGTCGTGTTTGGTGTCCATGTACTCTGCATAAGATCATCTTTTATATTTCATCAAACATTTGGGCAATATAGTGTTTTAGTGCATTAAAATTTTAAAAAGTGTGTTTTTTCCAAAAAAATTGCATTTCAAAAATCGCTGCGCAAATACTGTGTGTAAAACAAAAATTGCAACACCCACCATTTTTATCTGTAGGGCCTTTGCTTTAAAAAAAATATATAATGTTTGGGGGTTCAAAGTAATTTTCTTGCAAAAAAATAATATTTTTTCATGTAAACAAAAAGTGTCAGAAAGGGCTTTGTCTTGAAGTAGTTAGAAGAGTGAGTGATATGTGACATAAGCTTCTAAATGTTGTGCATAAAATTTCCAGGACAGTTCAACCCCCCCCCAAATGACCCCTTTTTGGAAAGTAGACACCCCAAGCTATTTGCTGATAGGTATGTTGAGACCATGGAATATTTTATATTTTGCCACAAGTTTTGGGAAAATGACACTTTTTTTTTTGTTGCACAAAGTTGTCACTAAATGATATATTGTTCAAACATGGCATGCTTATATGTAGAATTACACCCCAAAATACATTCTGCTGCTTCTCCTGAGTATGAGGAGTACAGGGATATCTCATGTGTGAGACATTTTGGGAGCCTAGCCGCGTACAGGACCCTGAAAACCAAGCACCGTCTTTGGGATTTCTAAGGGTGTAAATATTTGATTTCACTCCTCACTACCTATCACAGATTTGAAGGCCATAAAATGCCAAGATAGCACAAACCCCCTCCAAATGACCCCATTTTGGAAAGTAGACACCCCAAGCTATTTGCTAATAGGCATGTTGAGTTCATACCAGTAAGTTGCTGGTCCTTGTTGGGCATACAGTGTAATGTTCTTTTTTTCATACAGCCTGTGGGCTGAACAAAATAAAAATAGATTGATCGGTGGGTATGCCCACCATTAGAATACTGCCCTTCATCCACCCACTTCTAATGATGGCCATACTGTACATGCACCCTTTTTTTTTTAAATGTGGTGGTGAAATCACCTCTACAGTGCTGGAGTCACTGATTTACGTATAGTGGAAGTAAACGCTGTTGCTGTCAAGATAAATGAATCAGTTCTGCAGCTGAATGGCATACCTGCTAAGCAAATGATGGTAAACAATAAAACAAAGTAACATTACAGTATAACAGTAAGACTTACCATACCTGCAAAGCAAATACAATAAAACATAGTAAAAATAAAACATTTTTTAACGCAACCTGTGCCTAAAAAATATATGCCAAAGCATGGGGGCAATCCGCCCCTAATGTTAGGAGCAAATCGCTCCTCCACCCCTGCCCCCATGCTTCGGCATACATGCTTTTTTATTTAACTGTGGTGGTGAAATCACCTCCGACAGCGCTGGAGTCACGGCTTTACATATCGTGGGAGCAAACGCTGTTGCTGTCAAGATAAATAAACCCGTGCTGCAGCTGAATGGCATACCTGAAAACAAAAAAATGGTTAAAAATAAAACACAGTAAACAGTAAAGTATAAAAGAATTACATACCTGAAAAGCAAACATGGTAAAACATAGTAACAATAAAACATTGCATTGTAGAATACAGTAAAAAAGAGCACAACAATAGAGAGAGAATATATAGAGAGAGAGAACAATAAAATGACAACTATTTCTGTTTTTTTTTTTTTTATATTTTTTTAAACTTCTTTTTACACTTTTTTTGTAACTGTAACCGGTTCCAGGTTTGGGTCTCTCAAAATGCGATGGCATCTTGGGAGACTCTGTGAAAGTGTGCCTAGTCTGTGCAGTGCTGTCCCCTACGCTAATACTCAACTAGTGTATGGTAGCGTTCAAAACATTCACCAATGCAAAGACCAGGATTGTCAGGACAGGATGGACAATAATAGCGGGTGTCACGCCTATATCCGCACTTTCTACAGACACAACATTTTCTTTGGGGGGCTCGTTGGGTAGGGGTACCTGGGAGGACATAAGGAAAATGCCTCTTATGCAGCCGGCTCAATGCATTTGGATTGGGAAGTTAGGCCACAGCAACGTCTGTAACCAGAAGGGCTGTGATGATCTCTTCCTGGAATTTAAATAAGGATCCAATTCGTCCTGAAGCTTTGTATAGCACAAAAGCATTCAGCTTTTTTGTACCAGCGTCTGGCCTTACGGCCAATTAGGTACAGCACCAACAACTGGTCATTGAGGTCCAGCCCTCACATATTAAGGTTATATTCGTGAACACAGAGGGTTTTCTGGCCGTAACCAAAGCACAGGAGGATAATAAGAGGGCTTTCAACAGAAGGAGGAAGGGAGGGGCTGATCCTGCAGCCAGGAGACCAGGTTTGGCTGGCCACAACCACATCTGAGATTGGCTTGTCCATGTCCAGGAAGATCAACAACTTTTCCTATGAACTGTCTTTACCAGATTCTTTCAGAATACATCCAGTGTTCCATGTGTCCTTGTTAAAGCCCAGAGTGCTAATCGAGAGACTAGACCGCCTCAACCGGTGGTCATCAATGGGGACGAAGAGTTCGAGGTGGAAGCAATTGTGGACTGCAAGAGGAGAAGGAGTCAACTGCAATACCTAATTAAGTGGAATGGTTATGGGCCAGAGGAGAACTCCTGGGAACCTGAGTAGAATGTACACGCTATGGACTTGGTTCACGCTTTTTTTCTACAGTCACCGCCAGAAGAAGAACCAACTGGGCATCCAGAGGCTGCCCGTAAGGGGGGGCAGTGTCAGGAAAGACATCTGCAGAGTACAACTGTCATCTCCACACACACCTATGTGCAGGCACCAACCAAGAATGTCCAGAACGGCCACAGGCGCTTCTGTAAGCGCGCGTGCGCTAACGCGACTGCGCGAACGTGCGTGCGAGGACACGTCACCAGAACTGGCGCCAGTCGGCCTATTTAAATGGAGCTTCAACGCTGACTGGTTGCTGCTTGGTCTACAGCATTTTACCTGAATCTGACCTAACTACGTTCCTGCCTGCTGTTTAAGCCTGATTTGCCCGTCTGTTGCCGAAACGTGCCTGTGACCCGACTATGGTTCTGCCGGCTGCCTATGCCTGATCTGCCTGTCTGCTGTCAACCCGGCTCATCTGACCCTGCTTCTAACCCTCCAGCCTGCTTCAGCTCTGGCTTCCTGTGGTGCACCTCTGCTTGTCTCCTGCCAAGTCTGCCAGCTTGTCTGCCATCGCACTTGCCTGCTATCTGCTGAAGTTCCAGCATACTGTTTGTGAGTTCTTGGCTTCTACTGGTACAGACTTCTGGACTGATCTTAGGCACTCTTACCCCGCCGTGCTCCTGAGCCTGCTGTCCCACTATCAGTGGCTCATGAGCCGGAGCTATACGAGAGGCCTTCCTTTACACGTCAAGCTCACCCACCAGGTATGTGACACAAGGTCTCAGGTGTGAATGGGGAGCAGGTGTGTTAAATTTTGTGTTATCGCTCTCAATCTCTCATACTGGTCACTGGAAGTTTAACATTGCACCTCATGGCAAAGAACTCTCTGAGGATCTGAAAAAAAGAACTGTTTCTCTACATAAAGATGGCCTAGGCTATAAGAAGATTGCCAAGACCCTGAAACTGAGCTGCAGGACGGTGGCCAAGACCATACAGCAGTTTAACAGGACAGGTTCTACTCAGAACAGGCCTTAACGTGGTAAACCAAAGAATTTGAAAACATGGTCTCCATGGAATCTTTTCATTACAGTTTTTCTCCATTGTTTTGGCTCATTTCTTGAAACAGAAATGACATTCTCAAAACTCTAAGTTCATTTGGCAAAACAGTCTTACAGTTCAGCACAACACTATAACTCACGTGCAAAAGCTCATATCTCTCCCAAAACTGTTCACTCATGCTTCAAAACCATATTCCTTTCCCATATAAAGAGTCACTGCCCCCAAAATGGCAAAGATTCTTCTCAATTGCTTTGGCTCATTTCTTGAAACAGACCAGACGTTCTCAACTCTCTTGGTGCTTTTGCCAAAATAACCTGGATGGTTCAGCACAACACCATGGTTCACCTTCAAAAGCTTATATCTTTCCCAAAACAGTTCACTCATGTGTCAAAAATAAATTTCTTTCTCATTCAAATAGTCAGTGCCCCCAAAATGCTTTGTCCCTTTGGCATTGTGTAAGCACTGCAAGTCAAAATGTTTAGATGTTTTGTCTCTAAGGCAGAGGACCATTGAAATATCCCTCATGTCCACCTTTCAGTCTTAGCCCAATCCTTCATTGACAATGGTTACTGTACAGTTTTTGTCTCGCTAACTGAATACAATTGTGTATAAAACTGAAAAAAAAGAAAAGATTTTAGGGTAAGAGTAGCCTCCAAGGTTTGACATCACACATTGCACTCATACTGCCAAGGAAAAATTACTTTACAGTATTGTAACCATTATCATTCACACACAAAGTAACTTCCATACATGAGAGTAAAAAGAAAATGTATACAGCATAATATATGGAAATATAAACACACAAACAAAAAACAAGGAAAATTACATTTAGCCTACAATGCTGTAAATAAAGCTGGAGTTTCACAACTACTGTAACATCTCTTCACTGGCCACCGTCCTCACCCTCCTGCCCATCCACACGCTGCTGTCTGTCTGGCCACAGATTCTCATCAACATTGCAGCGTATATCCTCCCTTGCGATGCAACGAGGGAAGAAATGGTGTGCATGTCGCAACCATCCCCCACACTGATCTCCTGTAATATCCTCACAGGCAGGATCCATTGCATGGAGCAGGGACCTCTGATCTTGAGCCCGATGCTCATACACTCTCCACCTCCAAGCGGAAAAAAACTCCTCAATAGGGTTGAGGAAAGGAGAGTAAGGTGGTAGGAACACCATATCCATCCTTGGATGAGCAGTGAACCAGGCCCTGATAAGCAGGCCACTGTGGAAATTCACATAGTCCCATACAATTATATATTGTGGTTGGTGAGGCGCTATGAGACCTCTCTTATTTTCAGGGATCAAATCCAAATGAAGGCGGTCCAAGAAGATGAGGAGCTTCTGTGTATTGTATGGGCCAAGACTGGGGATGTGAGTGGCCACACCATTCTCAGAAATGGCAGCACACATAGTTATATTGCCCCCTCGCTGGCCTGGGGCATCCACCGTGGCCCGCTGGCCAATAAAATTTCGGCCACGTCTTCGGCCCTTGGCCAGGTTGAAGCCAGCCTCATCCACATGCACGAGTATGTGAGAGGTCTCGTTTCCTTCCAATGCCATTATTCTCTACAATAGAGTAAAAAAAGAAAACATCAAATCAGTCATACAGAAGAGTCATACACTACAGTTACAGACAGTTACATAGGAATGTTCTACATAAGTTCAATATATTACTGGCCAGTATTCCAGTGGTTCCAAAACTGGGGTACATGTACCATATGCAGAGGTACTACAGGGGGTATTTGACAGAAAGGGGAGGGGAAAAATGATCAATGAGTAGACTTACTGAAATGCTACAGTAAAACCCACAGTATTAGATAGATTTACATGGGAGGCACTACTGTAATTGCAGCTCTTTGACCCTTTTTCTTACTGTATTGTATGTTATATTCTTCAAAATAAGGATTATAATGATAATTGCATCATACAGTAAGCTTCAGTTTTCAGACAAAATGTTTATAAATCAGATACGTAAATCAAATACTTTCATATCTGGATTACCTAGATTCAGAAATCAGGTAAAGTGGGTACTGAAACCAATACATTTCGGGAACCACTGCTTATGGTAATTGTAAAAAGGTTATCTTGATGGACAACCAGTGACTGACTTACATGTACATACTGGTAACGCAGCTCTTTCACTCTGTCAGAGTTCCTCTCAAATGGTACCCTGTAAATTTTGCTTCATTGTGGAGATGCTTATAGAGTGACATTTTGGAATATGGCTTTGTCTTGTAGGATTGCAGTGCGGATCTGTCTCAATGTGATGGCATTATTTGCAAACATCATGTTACAGATCTCTTGTTCTTGTTGTTCATTGAGAAGTTTTCCTCGGCCACCCGTGCCAAGTTGTCGTCCAATCCTAGACATAGAATTCAAAGGACAACACTCCATTCATAATTTATACCTTATGTATTCCGTACAGAATGAGTTACCAATGTAATCGTATTGTTGTTTTACTTACAGTAACTTTACCACAATTCCAATGCATCACTGCACAGTGACTGGAATACTACTGTAAACTGTATCATCAATATTGTAGAAAATAAACTATTCCATACTATTCCATAGTTTATTTTCTACAATATTTTTCTTGTCATTGTTAGTATCATACGTAACATCCCACTGAGGTAAGATATTGTAATATTGTAGGCCCATAACACACACACACACACACACACACACACACACACATACACACACACTAAATGAATACGTAAATGAGTAAATAAACATATTTGCTGCTCTATGCACAGTGTCTTGTCCTATACATTATATAATTCCATCATTGACTGACTACATACCTGTTTTCCCTGTGAAAGGTTTGGATGATAGAGAAGACTGTAGAGCGAGGCACATTAGGCTGCACTCGGCAACCTGCCTCCGCCATTGTGAGGCCATGGTTGATGACATGATCTAAAATTGTGGCCCGAATTTCATCAGGGACAGCATAGTGTCTTCGTGCTCCTCTGCCTCTTCCCCCTATTCCACCACCACTCACCCTTACTCCTCTTCTTCTTCCTCTTCCTCGAGCAGGCAGTTTCCCTTGTTCATTTACTTGGCCAGGTGCCTCCATGTTCAGAAATTGTACTGGTCCTGCATGGTCAAGCTCTATATATACATGTTTGGCAGCATTTACAATCATGGACAGCACCTGTCAGATAACTAAACATACTGTTTGATTGGTCATCTGAGACCAACTCCCACTCCTTCTTTGTTAGTCAAGTTCTAGTTGCACCTGACTGTCAATTGCTGTAATCTTTTTATCAAATGTTCCAAGAGATTCATATATGGTATTCATGGTATTATGTTCCTGAATAATTTTGACAATTGAACAGACTATTGTGCATGTGATGACTTAAACAATGAAATGATGCTGACACGTTTTGGAGAGAACAACCATTAGACTGAGAATTGACAATCAGTTTAGATCAACAAGATCTATTCACTTGGAAATTGTGCTAAATGTAGGCTACTTGTACTTAATCATTTGAAAAATGTACTGAGACATTGAGACATGTACTGAGACATTTGCAATTTTTATGAAATGAATGAGAAATTCAATTCAGTTGTGAATAATTGCCAAGTGGTTTGGAGATTTGTCCATAATGTTTTGAGAATGTCATTTCTGTTTCAAGAAATGAGCCAAAACAATGGAGAAAAACTGTAATACAGAAGAGGGAAAAACCTTATAGATGTAAGTTCTAATGACTGAAAACAGAAGATGTGGCCATTGGATTCTTGGCAGGCGAGGGGGATGTGGGGGGGGGGGGAATGGGGAGGCGGGAGGGGGGAGGCGTGAGATGGGCTCTGCCCCTCCCTCCCCTTAGGTGTTTTATTTATTTATTTTTTTGGTGTTTTTTGTTTTTTTGTTTTTTGTTTTTGTTTTTTTTTGTAAATATAGAGGTAAGAGAGAGTTAGACACTTAAGGAAAATATAGATAGAACCCCCCAGGACGGAGTTGGAGATATCTTTTGATTAGGGACGGGAGAGGATCGAGAGGAGCGTTTGGGGGATTGTAATGAGGTTTTGACTTTGTTGTAATTAGAGAACATGGTCTTGGCTTTAGAAGAAAATTAATTTATTTGTATATTAGATTAGCATATAGACATGCATAATATGTTATATTTGATGTTGGTAAAGTGTATGCCTTTCTTCCTCTTAAACCAGTAATAAAAATATTAAATATAAAAAAAAAATTTGTGTTATCGCTCTCACTCTCTCATACTGGTCACTGGAAGTTTAACATGGCACCTCGTGGCAAAGAACTCTCTAAGGATCTGAAAAAAAGAATAGTTTCTCTACATAAAGATGGCCTAGGCTATAAGAAGATTGCCAAGACCCTGAAACTGAGCTGCAGCACGGTGACCAAGACCATACAGCAGTTTAACAGGACAGGTTCTACTCAGAACAGGCCTTACCCTGGTCAACCAAAGAATTTGAGTGCATGTGCTCAGTGTCATATCCAGAGGTTGTCTGGGAAATAGATGTATGAGTGCTGCCAGCATTGTTGCAGAGGTTGAAGGGGTAGGGGGTCAGCCTGTCAGTGCTCAGACCATACCCTGCACACTGCATCAAATTGGTCTGCAAGGAAGCCTCTTCTAAAGATGATGCACAAGAAAGCTTGCAAACAGTTTGCTGAAGACAAGCAGACTAAGGACATGGATTACTGGAACCATGTCCTGTGGTCCGATGAGACCAAGATGAACTTATTTGGTTCAGATGGTGTCAAGCGTGTGTGGTGGCAACCAGGTGAGGAGTACAAAGACAAGTTTGTCTTGCCTACAGTCAAGCATGGTGGTGGAAGTGTCATGGTCTGGGGCTGCATGAGTGCTGCTGGCACTGGGGAGCTGCGGTTCATTAAGGGAACCATGAATGCCAACATGTTCTGTGACATACTGCAGCAGAGCATGATCCCCTCCCTTCAGAGACTGGGCCGCAGGGCAGTATTCCAACATAATAACGACCCCAAACACACCTTCAAGAAGATGACTGCCATGCGAAAGAAGCTTAGGGTAAAGGTGGTGGACTGGCCAAGCATGTCTCCAGACCTAAACCCTATTGAGCATCTGTGGGGCCTGTGGGGCATTCTCAAAGGGAAGGTGGAGGAGCGCAGGGTCTCTAACACCCACCAGCTCCGTGATGTCATCATGGAGGAGGGTAAGAGGACTCCAGTGACAACCTTTGAAGCTCTGGTGAACTCCATGCCCAAGAGGGTTAGGGCAGTGCTGGAAAATAATGGTGGCCACACAAAATATTGACACTTTAATTCCAATTTGGACATTTTCACTTAGGGGTGTACTCACTTTTGTTGCCAGCGGTTTGTGTTGTTATTTTAAGGGGACAGCATATTTACACTGTTATACAATCTGTACACTCACTACTTTACATTGTAGCAAAGTGTAATTTCTTCAGTGTTGTTACATGAAAATATATAATAAAATATAAAAAAAAATGTGAGGGGTGTACTCACTTTTGTGAGATACTGTATATACTACAAGGTATTTATATAATGCAATATATATATATATATATATATATATATATATATATATATATATATATATATATATATATATATATATATATATATATATATATATATATATATATATATATATATATATATATATGTACTAAACTACCTGAACCTTCACCTAACCTGCCTAATCTAGCTCAAGCTCTCTCAAACTCCTCCACGTATCACACTATATACAGCCACTGTGTAAGCAGCCTTATATAGTGTGGGACGTGGACTTAGCCCCTGAGCCATGATTGGCCAAAGACACCCTGCCTTTGGCCAATCATGGCTCTCCCAGCCAATCGTGCTGTGATTGGACAAAGCATGCAGGTCAGATGCATGCTTTGGCCAATCAGCAGCCGTCAATGCACTGCGATCTCGCAGTGCATTATGGGGTGCTCTGCGGCACTCGAATCTGCCGTGAACGCCCCATATGTCCGGTTCGTCTGCAGATAAATGAACACCCAATGTTCGAGTTGAACTTATGTTCGACTCCAACATCGGAACCATCCCTACTCTGTAGATATTCTGCATAGATTGAATTACCTTACAATAACGGAAGACTGTATTCTGGCCGGAATAGATGTTGATGCCTCAATATTCCTCCATCCCACATGTCGTGGGAGTACATGCAGTGTCCCAATGGCTAGAGTTACGTCATTCTCTGGCGGGTCCACATAATGAACTCTTGGTGGAATTCCCGGAAATGACTTTAAGCAATAATTACTTTATGTTGAACAAAAAGTTCTACCGCTAAATAAGAGGAGTGGCCATGGGCGCCACATGTGCCCTGTCACACACATGTGTACATCTGGGATGGTGGGAGAAGGAAGATGTATATACTTACCCAGCTGAAGGGGTCTCTGGAACAACTTGAAAATGTCATCCTTGACCTAAATAACAACAACAGAAATATCCATCTTATGTATAGAATGGATTCTTGTAAGATTGAATTTCTAGACCTGATGATTATTAAGGAGAGTACAAGGGGAGGAATAAAACCTTTTGAAAGCCTACTGCAGGCAATACCCTCCTCCATGCCACCAGCCATCATCCATGGGACCAAATAAAGGTATCCTGACTGGATAGTTCCTGAGGATTCACAGGAACTGTTCAAATGTCAGGGATTTCCATCAGGAATGTAGGAAACTAAGAAGTAGATTTAGAGCACAATGTTACCTAAACTCTGTGATAGAGAAAATTGAGTACTGTCCGGGATACTTTTTTTGTTTGCACTAACATACAATTTTTCAGGACAAGCTTTCCGGGTATGTCCCCTTCTTCAAGGTCCAAGCAGTACTGATTCACAAATTTTTAAGCAGAATGTTAAAAAAAACATCTCTGAGGGAAAGGAGAGAGAAAAAAAAAAGAGAAAAACAAACACATACAAATCAATGGTAATAAAGATAGCAGCAGAGTTAGTGAGATAAGACAGAGGGAGAGTTATAGAATGGAGGAGGGGGATAATAGTCACAGAGGGGGTCGTAAAACTTTAGTATAATGGGTAAGGAAACCGATATCTAAATTCAGGCAATTTTTTTTTTGTCAGAAAGAATTATCATTCTTAGTTCAAACGTTTTCCTTTCCTGGATAGTTCTGAAATTCCCTTTAAGAACTAAAACATTGAGGTCTTCTATAGTGTGGTCCGGTTGTGAGAAGTGATGTCCCACAGGTGTGCATAAACTGTCTTCTTTATGTTCCTTGATGGTATGTCTGTGCAAATTCATCCTCGCTTGCAACTTCTGTCCTGTTTCACCAACATAAGATCCTTTGCGGCACCTTTTGCATTGGATGAGGTACACAACATTACTGGAGGTACAGTTGTAAGATCCCATGATATTAAAGGTCCCATTTATGTGTGTGACACTTTTGGATAGATTGATCTGGTTGCATAGTTTGCAGCATTTTTTATTGCAGGGTTTGCTTCCATTATTTGTGACTTCATAATCAGAGTGAAGTTTCCTGCTGATTAGTTTGTGTCTGAAGTTGGGTGGTTGTCTGAAAGCCAATAATGTGGGTTGTTGGAATATTCCTTTCAGAGTTTCATCCTCTGTTATAATGGGTTGTAAAACTTTGATTATCTTTTTGATCCCTTCATGTGCTGGGTTGTATGTGGTGACTAGAGGTACTCGGTTATTTGTTTTTTCTCTGTGTATTGGATAGGGATGAGCTTCGTGTTCGAGTCGAACCCATGTTCGACTCTAACATCGGCTGTTCAGTCGTTCGCCGAATTGCGAACGATATGGGCCGTTCGCGCCAAATTCGTGTGGCGCGTCACGGCCCATAATTCACTGCGGCATCGCAGTGCATTGCTTGCTGATGATTGGCCAAGCATGCACTATGACCCGCATGCTTGGCCAATCACAGCGCCGCCTGAACAGAGAGCCGTAATTGGCCAAAGCCAAGGAGGCTTTGGCCAATTATGGCTCAGGGGATTTAGTACACGCCCCACACGCGCCCCACAAATTCGTGTGGCGCGTCACGGCCCATAATTCACTGCGGCATCGCAGTGCATTGCTTGCTGATGATTGGCCAAGCATGCACTATGACCCGCATGCTTGGCCAATCACAGCGCCGCCTGAACAGAGAGCCGTAATTGGCCAAAGCCAAGGAGGCTTTGGCCAATTATGGCTCAGGGGATTTAGTACACGCCCCACACTATATAAGGCCGCCTGCACGGTGGCCCTGTGCAGTGTGTTCCAGTGTGCTTAGAGAGAGAGAGAGACAGTGTCATTTCATTTGAGTTAGCTAGATTAGGCAGGACAGTCAGTCAGTTAGCTGCACTAAAAGTGTATTGTGTATATATATGCATCCCAGGTGTTGCATATATATATATACACTGTATTCAGATTAGCTAGATCCGTTCCTGTTATCTTCTAGACTATTTACATTTAGTGCAGTGCGTCCTGCTCACAGTGTTCAGCTAGATCCGTTCCTGTTATCTTCCTACTGACAGGCAGGCTTGTCTTGTTACAGTATTTACAGCTACCTAAAGAAAATTACTGGTGTTCTTTTGATCCTATTAGTACCACGATCAGGCAGCTAGACCATTTACATTTAGTACAGTGCGTCCTGCTCACAGTGTTCAGCTAGATCCGTTCCTGTTATCTTCCTACTGACAGGCAGGCTTGTCTTGTTACAGTATATAAAGCTACCTGAAGAAAATTACTGGTGTTCTTTTGATCCTATTAGTACCACGGTCAGGCAGCTAGACTATTTATATTTAGTGCAGTGCGTCCTGCTCACAGTGTTCAGCTAGATCCGTTCCTGTTATCTTCCTACTGACAGGCAGGCTTGTCTTGTTACAGTATATAAAGCTACCTGAAGAAAATTACTGGTGTTCTTTTGATCCTATTAGTACCACGGTCAGGCAGCTAGACTATTTACATTTAGTCCAGTGCGTCCTGCTCACAGTGTTCAGCTAGATCTGTTCCTGTTATCTTCCCACTGACAGGCAGGCTTGTCTTGTTACAGTATATAAAGCTACCTGAAGAAAATTACTGGTGTTCTTTTGATCCTATTAGTACCACGGTCAGGCAGCTAGACTATTTAAATTTAGTACAGTGCGTCCTGCTCACAGTGTTCAGCTAGATCCGTTCCTGTTATCTTCCTACTGACAGGCAGGCTTGTCTTGTTACAGTATATAAAGCTACCTGAAGAAAATTACTGGTGTTCTTTTGATCCTATTAGTACCACGGTCAGGCAGCTAGACTATTTACATTTAGTGCAGTGCGTCCTGCTCACAGTGTTCAGCTAGATCCGTTCCTGTTATCTTCCTACTGACAGGCAGGCTTGTCTTGTTACAGTATATAAAGCTACCTGAAGAAAATTACTGGTGTTCTTTTGATCCTATTAGTACCACGGTCAGGCAGCTAGACTATTTACATTTAGTACAGTGCGTCCTGCTCACAGTGTTCAGCTAGATCCGTTCCTGTTATCTTCCTACTGACAGGCAGGCTTGTCTTGTTACAGTATATAAAGCTACCTGAAGAAAATTACTGGTGTTCTTTTGATCCTATTAGTACCACGGTCAGGTAGCTAGACTATTTACATTTAGTGCAGTGCGTCCTGCTCACAGTGTTCAGCTAGATCCGTTCCTGTTATCTTCCTACTGACAGGCAGGCTTGTCTTGTTACAGTATATAAAGCTACCTGAAGAAAATTACTGGTGTTCTTTTGATCCTATTAGTACCACGGTCAGGCAGCTAGACTATTTACATTTAGTGCAGTGCGTCCTGCTCCCAGTGTTCAGCTAGATCCGTTCCTGTTATCTTCCTACTGACAGGCAGGCTTGTCTTGTTACAGTATATAAAGCTACCTGAAGAAAATTACTGGTGTTCTTTTGATCCTATTAGTACCACGGTCAGGCAGCTAGACTATTTACATTTAGTGCAGTGCGTCCTGCTCACAGTGTTCAGCTAGATCCGTTCCTGTTATCTTCCTACTGACAGGCAGGCTTGTCTTGTTACAGTATATAAAGCTACCTGAAGAAAATTACTGGTGTTCTTTTGATCCTATTAGTACCACGGTCAGGCAGCTAGACTATTTACAGTTAGTGCAGTGCGTCCTGCTCAGAGTGTTCAGCTAGATCCGTTCCTGTTATCTTCCTACTGAATGGCAGGCTTGTCTTGTTACAGTATATAAAGCTACCTGAAGAAAATTACTGGTGTTCTTTTGATCCTATTAGTACCACGGTCAGGCAGCTAGACTATTTACATTTAGTGCAGTGCGTCCTGCTCACAGTGTTCAGCTAGATCCGTTCCTGTTATCTTCCTACTGACAGGCAGGCTTGTCTTGTTACAGTATATAAAGCTACCTGAAGAAAATTACTGGTGTTCTTTTGATCCTATTAGTACCACGGTCAGGCAGCTAGACTATTTACATTTAGTGCAGTGCGTCCTGCTCACAGTGTTCAGCTAGATCCGTTCCTGTTATCTTCCTACTGACAGGCAGGCTTGTCTTGTTACAGTATATAAAGCTACCTGAAGAAAATTACTGGTGTTCTTTTGATCCTATTAGTACCACGGTCAGGCAGCTAGACTATTTACAGTTAGTGCAGTGCGTCCTGCTCACAGTGTTCAGC